>CM072888.1:0-600000 GCA_037013685.1 Acridotheres tristis | reverse complement strand
ACCACATTTTTCTCCTCAACAAGTGGATGAAGAGACAAATACTGGTGGGTTACACAGGTGCCACACATCACACCAGCCATTCATGTGCCTGACCTTAATCTGCATAAACCGTTTGCACTTAGGCTTAAAAAAAAGAGATTCAGCCAAGTGATCAAACAGGTGAAAAGAATAATTTTATTTGCTACACAAGCTTGCTAGCTTGCTCCATTTCCTAACTGCCAGATGAAATACTTGCCAAGGGTGGTTCACTTGCTAGTGTTCAGGACTGTATACACTGGGATGTTTTTTGTTGTTGTTAAAGATTTAGTGAAACTTTCACCGATACCAATGAACCAACAACAACTTCCCTTTGGCAATGCACAGTGAAATGCTACTTATAACTGCAGTGGCATAATCCAAGCTGGAGTTCCTGCCTCTTTTTTGGATCTTCCCTCCCCCCAGGTAAAATCTCGAGAACAACCCACAGCAGACATGACGAGACAAATACAGCGCATTGCTGAAACTCTGAATCACAGCCTTGCCACTGAATCTACACCTCTATTGCAGGCACAAGGTCCCGTGTGTGAAGCCAAACAAACAAGAAGGATGCAGGTTCATGTCTCTCAAAGTTCCTAGCTTTTGTACTCCCACACCTGCTAAAGCAAACCAAACACCTGAAAACTCTGTACTTTAGTTCAGCTCTGAAAACAGAGCCTTTTATTTGTGATACCACAGGCAGGATAAGAAAAAAAAAAATTTCAAGTTCTTCTCCAAAAGCTTTATTTTCCTGGAGCTCTATTGCACACATCCAGTTACACATTTCCAAACACATTCCAAGACAGTCGCTCAGCTACACCCATGCAGGTAATTTCACAGACTTGAACAGACAGGTAACATGCATGACGAGTAAAAGCAGCAGGGAACTAAGGGAGTGATGTAATTACAAACACAGCTGGCTAAAACCATTCTGAATATATTTAAGTTTTGAGACATTATGCCAGCCAAGATGTTAATAACTGTGAAAAAAACCTGTGGGTGATTTTCATACTTATCAAAATAAGGAACTGTTGAGAACCACTAATATGTGGGTAAATGCTGTCTAAGCTTCCCACACTCAACCCTGCCAACAAGTGCAACAATCCTGCTATTCCAGTCTGGAGCTCCTCCAGAGCAGAATTATTTAATCAAGTTACATTGTGAACTTGCTCTGCAACAAGTTAAACATAAAAAGTTCAATATGTAACAACAAATTTTATCTGTTAGGCTTGCCTGGACCAACATGTTAAGCACTTTTAGTTGAACCCACATTAAACTATAGCGTAAAGGGTATCTCTAAAGCCAAGTTAATATTTTCACAGACAAGTGTAGAGGGAGAGTGCAAAAGGAGGCTTTGAGAAGCTGTGGTTTAATAATAATTGCTATGAACAGCAGGAGACTCTATGCTTGAGAAAAGCGCATTGATTACTTTTGAAACCTTTCACAAACTCAAAGCACTAAAGAAACTGGACACAAGCCCCTTCTGCACCACTGCCAGAAGAACTCTTCTGCATCTCTTACAGGCTGCTGGTACCTGCAATTTTAAGTAACACTTCGTCTCCTAACAAACCATTTCCTAAGAGCAGAGAGATTTGTGTTCTTATTTAAGTAAATAAATTAATTTTAAGAAGTGAAAACATTGTCTTGAGACACAGTCTACTCCAAAAATTTCCCATAAGTGAAATCCTACAAACTTCGATATATTTATCCAACAGACGTGCAAAAACAGTGTTTCACTGACCTTCAAAGTCCACATCCCCAATTAGTTTGGTTTTTCCTGTAACAGGATCATGGATATGGTTGATGCCTACGTCAATCACAGCTGCACCTTCTTTGACCATATCACTTGTAATCAACTTGGGGATACCTGGAATCATCAACACATATTGAATTACCTGGCCAGGTAGTCTGAGGTTACCAGTTTTGAATGATAACAAGGGGTGCGCATACACAGCTATACATGCACAAAAGAGAAATCTTTTAGTTGAATATTTCTTGATACACCCCACACTGAAAACAGCTTTTCCTCAATTGCACATGGTTTGTAACTACTGCTACTACAGAAAACAAGAAAAAAAAGGCAAAAAACATCCCACCAGAAGCTGTGCGATAGGATTGGCTTTGGTTCATGAAAGACACTCCGCTAATATGCAATTTTAACTGTTACGGCCATCCCAGAACGCAACACTGACCTCGCAACACTGACAGAGGACAACCACCATTTCTTATTATTTTCAGCAACTTGAGAGACCTCTGCACTCAACACCCAGCCCAGGCACTGCAGACCTTGTGGGCTGCATCTCTGTGGTGTCCTGGGCTAGGAGATTTCTGCTATTAAGAAATTCCAGCTAGAACAGCCACAACCAGCCACCTCAGCGTTTTCATACACACCGTATTTCTTCTGCATCTAAAAGTGAAGAACCTTGATATTCATCATGAATATGTGCTTCAGACAGGACCCAGAAAACCTAAATGGTCACTTCCAAGTCTAGATAATGAAATGGATCCATGGCCACATGACTCCTGTCAGGAATTTCTTCCCTACCATGCAACCTCCAACTTCCAGTGAGGGAACTTCCCCACTAAAAATGACAATTCACCTTGCTTCTTGAGCAATTCCATGTTTTTTGTTCTGAGAGAAATATTATAGTATTTCACAAAAGCAAGTCTCAACTCCCCTCACTCCATCAAAGCAGCTTTCTCTCAGCTGGGGAAAAAGCAAAAAGGAAAAGAAACCAAAACCATCCGTTTTGAAACTGCAGTTTTATTGGAGGAAAGCACAGGAGTACAGGGCTTTGGCTCCATGTGCACTGCTGGAGCACATCCACTCAGCCATTTGGATACAGGCAATACCAGAACACTCTTGGCTCTCCGTTTCTCACTCCCCCATAAGACACCCGCTTGAAACTCTGCTTCTCATGTTGAGCAAGCCAAGATCTCCAACTCCTTCCTAGCCCATTTGATAACATCTGACTGCATCTCCTTCATCCCCCTCTGATGTAATCCATGGCAACCTGGCTGGTAATTGGATAATGCCTCAGCCTTATGGGGGTAAATGATCCGTGTGTGATAGGGCTGGAAGCATATTAGTGGAAGCTGCACAGTTACACCCTTTGTAGAATGGTTTGATAATATGCCAAATATTTAATAGCAACAAATGAACTAACCCCCAAACCGAACGAGCATATCTATTTACTTAAACCTACTTTACATATCAAGTAGGAAGGGATAAACATTAGAGCAGCTTTTCCTAAAATGCACTGACTGAAGAATATAGGAAAACCCTTCATTGATAGTTTTTGTAGAAAATTATCAATCACATCTTAAAGGAAAAACAAGGCCTAATCTGAGTTTAGGTGCAAGTACTGTCAAACAGCCCATTTCTAAGAAAGCTAACCAGAATAAAGGGTCTGATTAACCAGCACTTTGTATGCAAGAGGACCACAGATCATGGCCCGAGGGACAGCACAAGTACTGCAAGCAGAATTCATCGGGCATTTGACACAGTCGATACTTTTTGTCTTGATCCCCTCTCCAAATGCAGCAGACAGATGAATCCTGTTTGCCTCACCAGACTGGAAAGCCCAGAGAGCAGGAGCAGCAAGTGACTGGTTCAGGAGTCCTGCAGAGGCTCGAGGAGGGTAAAGCTGCACTCACACTCGTGCCACGGGGCTGGGCCCATGGCACAAAGAACAGACTCCATGGGATGTCTCTGCAGGCAGGGACAGCAGGCCCAGATGGGAAACGTTGTGGTGGGATACAAAGTGTCAGGTGTGCTTAACAGGAAACGCCATGCTTTGGATAAAAATCCAAAAGCTGTGTGGCACTGAAAGAGATTTTAGAGAGGGGTAGGCTGGACAAGAGCAGCGCTGTCAGAACTTAAGATGCAAGCAGTTGGGGAGGAATAAGAAAGAAGGAATAAACTGCATGGATAGTTAGAATCCAAGTAAGCAGGTAAACTGGTGCCCCAAGCCTGGGGGCAAATAAACGAGAGACAGGACACAGAGATGCATCTTCTCACACTAAGAAGTAACAGAGAAAAGAAGCACCTGATTCAAAGTATTACCAAAACCACGAAAGCAAAAACACTCAGAGGTGGAGCACCGGATCAGAACAGACTCACTGCAACCAGTCACCAATCAGGAGCCAGGATGCAGATGGCTCTTGTCAAAGTTCTACATAGGAAAAGGAATCCTGGTCTTCGGTGCAGGCACATGCAAAAAAGCTCTTTTCCATATGCACATCTTCTGCAGCTGTTCCAACCTGGCAGGGTACAAGTTACCTTTTTTGCAACACTCACTGAACAGGTCACCCATTTCCGGGGAGTGTGTGATGCACGAGGTACAACATGCACAGTTCTCATGTAACAAAAGGAAGCTTGGAGTGATTCCACCTTTGTAAAGCACAGCCTTCCCCAGAGCACCCGCTGGGGCAGGGCCGTGTGCTGTTTGCACAACCTAGCCCTCGGTTTTTTCATCATTCCAAGTATATCTCAAGTTGTGTAATGAGTGCTGTATCACGCTTCTGTTAGAAATGACACAAGGAAAATGATGTGAAAGGTAAACACGGCTGAATTGCTAGTGACCATTTAACTCCAAGCATAAACATTGACAAACCATGTTCAGCACAAAAATCCGAAGTGATGACTAAACTGCAGGCAGTGAATCTGGATGAAGAGTTACTGGTTTATTTCCGGTTAGCACACCATTGCTGTCTTTTATTCACAGTGGTGAATTCTGGTCAGGCCCACAGTTGAACAATTAGATGTGGGAGACATAAGTTGTGTCTTGCTCCTGGCCCACCTTAGGTAAGAGGCAACGAAGTGAAACCCTGAAGGAAAGGGCATCTCACTTCAACAGGAAGTGACAAGATTTAGACAGGTACCTGTCTGTCTTCACCTAGAAAACACATAAGCAAGTCTTGGGTCCTGAGGATGAAGAAGAGGGGGAAAAGACAAGAGGAAAAGACACAACCCAAGACAGCTGAAGACAGTACAAGAGAAGGATGATATCTCTGAGCTGCAAAGGGACCCAGAATTTTACCAAGGTCATACTAAGCTGGGTTGTTTTTTTTATTTCTACTTGTAATACCTGTAAACAAACAACAAAGGCTGCTTAGAAGCAGATTTCTGCCTTGTTTCTTTGGAACAGAAGAGGTAAACTTTAAGTATTTCAGTTTATATCGCTTTCAGAGTATAGACACTGATCTTTCAGTCCCTTTCCTCTAGGAAATTACCATTCCCTTTCTCTTGACATGATAATGGTAAAAGAGAAAAAACCCAGCCATTAATAACATAGGTTACCCAAATCTCCGGTTAATTTGGCAAGGTTGGCTTTAATTCCAACACCAGGGGAATGATACTACGGTTTTATGAATGCAGCCTCCAGCTGACTTAAAGAAACCCTCCTGTCAAAATTTAAATGACTCATGATTTTTCCACGGCACAGAGAATGTTTTAATTTACATAATTATACCTGTATAAACTATGCACTGACTGGTTCCCAATCTTGAGTTCACTCTGAAGTCTCCCTAAGGGAAAGGTGTCGCATGTGACGAGAAACAGTTTATGAGTCTGCAAATGTGAAGGGCAAGAACAAAGAGCCAAATCGCTTGCCCTTCCTACAGCGAGAAATCCTACCCACTGCAACACCCCCCACGAGCACTGATTATTCAGTAGAACGTGAAACAGCCAGTGCCACAGACACAAAGTCCTCTTTTTAGGTCTGAAACGCTGCAATTGGGGTATTAACAACAACCAGTATTACCTGCAGCGACTATTACTATGTCAGCGAGCTGCGTATGGATCTTGAGCTGCTCTTTTGGGGTGTATCTGTGAGTAATGGTCACTGTAGCATCACCTGAAATGGAAGAGAAAAGCAGTTAATTCAGATGTAAAATGCTATATAAAGTACAGCATTTACTTTCAGACACAAATTACTTACTTTGGAACATTGACAACAGTACAGATGATCAGATTTGTCTGGGGATGTGACTTAAATCAGCAGAGGCAGAACAGTCACTCGCTGCTCACCCATATGAAAAAACATTTCTTCTTAAAAACTCTCCCATTTGTGTATTGTGAACTGAATAACCCTTCCATAGCTTTGTTGCTTTCAGTGCAACTCCACAGAGCAAACCCAGCACAGAATCCAGTGTCTGCTTTATCAAACCCAGTTGGCACACGGTGCTGCAAGACTCAGCTATTTGCCACACACAAAAGCTTCAACACAAGACCACCAGTAGAAGCACAAGAAACAAATATCCTTCTGCTCCTGTGGACCCACATTTCTTGGCAGGAGCTAGGAATAGCAAGAGCTCCCACTAAGACAGGAAAAATCCTTGCTCTGTTGGATGGAGATGCTAAGGAGAGACCACAACATGAACAGTCACAGGGAGAGGGTCTGCCGTCTCCACTGCATCCCACAGCAGGTGTGGTACTCCCGTGAGGACTGCCCAAGCAAACAGCAAAGAGAACAGCTCCCAAAGAAGCCTCCTCCCAGCCCTCTCTGCAGTTATTTGTACTGCACAGGGTTCAGGTGTTAGAAACCCCCTCTCTGCCTTCCACTCCTCACAGACACCTAGGCCACGTTACTTGCAACTCAACTAAAACCTTTTGCCTTCTCAGACATGACCATCACTTCTGCTTCCTTTGGAATGTGTCTGATCTCATCTGTGCCTCTCACTTTATTAACTCACTCAGGCATCTCATCTTCAACCTTTCTGTGTTCTGGCTTCTCCACGCTTTCCCCTCACCTTTTATCCCTCCTCTTCAGGCTCTACAGTGCACATCATCCACCCATGGACAACCAGATCAAGACATTTGCAGATAACAAAAACAGAAAAGTACAGGCTTGGAAAAAACAGAGGAGTCTTCTGATACCTGCTTTAAGCAAAAGAAGTATGTCTTGCCCAAAATCACAATCACTACTCGGCAGGAAGGTTGACAAAAACCAACGGATAAAACCCAAATGTACAATGCTATCTCTGAGGAATAAAATTGGTGCTAATTTGCCTCTAAGATTTTAGTAAGCAATGTGTCTGTAGTCAGCTCCTGAAACCAAGTAATTGTTTTCGCTACCAAAAAGGAAAGGAGAAAAAAAGGGGGGAAAAAAAAAAAAAAGCCCCTACCTTGAGAATAGCAGTCCAGAAGCTTACAGACACATCAGAAAGAGGAGGTTTTCCATTTATTTGTGATCATGCCCAAACAGAAAATAAACAACTACTTTTACACTGCTACTTCTGCTGAAAGAAGAGGAATATATTTAACAATTAAGATTCCACATGATAATCCCAAGTCAATTCCCTAGCTTATAAAACAGAGATAGTCTCTTGACCTGCCTACACAGAACATGATTTATTTTGGAAGGCGTTCACAGAGCTTTTCCACCTGAACAGATATTGCCACCTGCAGGACATGAACGTATCTACATATGAAACATTATAAATTAAGACAGTCCTCAACTTTTAATTTTCATTCATAATCTATAAAGAAAACCAACCAAAAACTACAACAAAATGAGAAATAAAAAAAAATAGTACCATACACACAGAGCCCTTGCATCATTTTTCAATAAAAAATATTTAATCAAATCAGTCCAGATGCTGAAAAACTCTTTCTTGACTGATAATCTGCAAAAGTTCTTTTTCAGCATTTCAATGTAGGTCTTCTCTGGTCCCTATCCTACCGAGTTTAAAAAAAAAAAAAAATAAAAAGGAAAAAAAGAAAAAGAAAACATTGACACCATGGTCTAGCCTGCCTTCCTTTCCACACGCCATCTAGGCCCACCTCTTGCTGCTCATAGCAGAAGCAGAAATTAAACCCAAGTGCAGAAGATGAACCAGACCTTCAAGGAGAGCCCCACCTGTGAGTCAGGGAGGCAAACTCCACCTAAGCACCCCAAATACAGAAGCATTTATCATCTTGTACACAGCATACACATACACACTTAATGCCAGCTCACTATCAGAGAAGTTTGTGTTCGTTTTCTCACTGCCAGCTGCTTTATACTGTGTGCCAACACTTAGCAGACTGGAAAACTAGAAAACTACCTGAGAAATAAATCAGTTTCTTCAGATCAGGCCAAGATAAATTTGACAAGTGAACGCTGTATCTAGGCTCCAGTGGCACTAAGGGAACATTGTTCTGTCCCTACACCAAATATGTGACATACTTAGAACCACTGACAATGCCAGCAAGCAGGGTTGCCAGGGAAGTCACCTGACCTATCAGGGACCAGAACACTGGCAGAAGACCGTGAAGCACCACAAAAAACTCACAGACTGGGCCCTTAAAACAAGCTGCACTACCAGACAGTCAAACACGAACTAGAAACCCAAGATACAAGACAACAAAACTGAGCTGCGGATCCAATGCACCCAAAAGCTGGAAGCTACAAGCGGTATTTAGTTACAGCTAAAAACTGCCCAGGCAGCTGCTGAGAGTTTTGCAACAGGCTGCTGAAAGCATCCCAGGTCAATAGGTCTCCTCATTGCCAGGTGGGAAACGTGTAAGTAGCTTGTAACATGACTTTTTTGTTGTACCAAGCCTACTTATAACATCAGCTGCACTGCCAGTAACAAATGTCACCGGTATTTTCAATAAATGGCAAAAATGCTACTAATTTTCGTGGGAATGAGGATGAGAGCAGGCCTATGCACCGATGGTAATTACAATTCAAGTACTGAGAGACGTTACAAATAACTTTCCCACAGAGGCTGAATGGAAAAACCAACTCTATGATTAGTGTAAAGCTTTTAGTGTTTTACTATAATAACAGATTTCACTCTGTTCCAGTTAAACAGGCCTGGGATTAAATGTCTGTGTTTACCTCATTTGTGCACACCGCCATGGCAGTTTCTAACATCAAAATGAAGTTGCAAAAGGGCAGCATTCTATCTAAATTATATTTGTTTTAATTTCTACAGCACAATTACAGCAGCACATGTAGGCTTCTGTAATTAGAGTTGCAAAAAATATTTCCACCACAACACCCAATTTCCAGGGGGATATAAACTGCACTGCAGAAAAATCCCCCAGGCCAACAAGTCATCATAGAGCTCACGCTGCAAAGTTCCTTGGTTGGTCATTTGGTATTTTCATAAGCAACAGCTCACTGACCTAGCACACCACCAGGGTCATGCCACACCTTTTTTTGTTCACACATAAAGGTATATGTACACATACGTGTATGTGTGTGCTCACGTGTGTATGAAAAACGGAATCAATATTGAACAGGCATGAGGATAAACAGCTACATTGTATAAACATCACAGCAGTCTCTGCAGCTCTTCGGGGCCTCACTGCCATTAGTACCCTCAAGGACCAGTTGAAATAGCAGCTGTTTCAAATGGAGGAGGAAGTGATGACTTAACACCAGAAAAAGTCAAGTCCAGAAATTGCTCTCCTGAGAATAAGTCAGGAAATGTTTATTTTCTTGGTCTGCTTGCAAGTACTGACATGAATGGAAAGTTTTCTCTTTAAATCTGAGTCCTCTAGTCAGCTTGATTTTCAAGACTTCACAAACGGAAACATTGGGACAACATTCCTGGACTTACCTCCAGGCCTTTCGTGCTCTCCATCAGTATGTAAAAGCATTGCAATAGGCATTCCAACATTTTTAGATCTTCCAGCTACAAGAACATTTTTTCCAAATGTTTGTATTCCTTGTAGGGGAAAAAAAAGAAATCAAAAATTATATTCCACTACTTTGACACATCTAAACCCTTCTTCTCAACTCCCATGACAGAATTATTTGTTGTTGTGGGTTGCAGACATCAACACGACTTGAAAATCCACAAGGCTGAATTTGAGGGATGAATCCACAAAACAACTTTCAGCTTTGACCTTGGAGAAAGAAAACTGGTAACTCATTCAGGTTATCTGAATCACCCCTAGCAAAGACTTAATTTCCTTGCTCCAGCCACAAAGGGAAGCACTTAACTCTACCAGTAAGAACATGTACATTCTAAATAAAAAAAAATTACAACTATGGAACACATTGGTATTTTTCCCCTTCTGGTACTGAATTAAGTGCTCCCATTTCTTGTTCTCGGTTTTTTTCCCCTTCTCCACAAGAAATTACACATTCAAATCTTATATCTACAAATAGAACAGCACAAATTTTCCCGCGAACCTATAAAATTCAGAAAGTTACTCAAGCATTCCACCAAATACTACTGTCTACACTTCATTAATAGTTGTGCCAATGGCACAAGAACCCATCTACTTGGCAACTCATTATTATTCAGACTAATGCTCTAAACATTGGTTCTTCACTCAGCTCAATGCATTTAGATAACCTAGATCTTCTAGCTCACACCCGAGTTAAGCCTTAGTTCATCTCCCAGGATAAAAAGCGTTTCAGGACAGGTGAGTCTCTTACCCGTCCGTTTAATGATCTCCCAGACAGCAGCAGCGGTGGCAGGGATGATGGAAGGCTGATCCAGACACAGACGTCCAATGTTCACGATGTGGAATCCATCCACATCCTTCTCAGGGGCGATGGCGTTACACACTGTGCGCTCGTCCATGTGATCTAGGAGGCACACAGCTCTCACCCACAGCTCCCCCACCGGCCAGCTGCCACCAACAACACCGCAGTCACTGCACAAACAAACACGCAGCCCAGACCCAGCCAGGGTCATTCGTTATGGCTCTGGATTGAACAAACTACACTCCCCCTAAAGGCAATTGCATCTTTTCGGGTAGTTTGCTGAAAATTAGGGCAAGGCATTTGTCATAGTGTTAATACAACAAATTCTGACAAAATATGGCAGTCCGGGCAGCATTCAGCTGAAAACGAGGACAGTAACTACAAGAAGAAATGTTTAAGCAACTCACTTCTGCAATCTGCAAGTCTTAAACATGAAGTGGCTCAAAAGCCCCAACAAACAACAGGGAAACAGTTATATGTGTTTTTCTGGCTTCTAAGCCCACAGAGGACATGAGAGCTAATTTTTAAACAAACTCACGGAAATCTCAAACTGAAATAGTTTTGCAGGTCTAGCTGTCCTTTTCCAACAAAATTACTCTTTTTAGTCAACTCAATCAGTAGGACCAAAACATCCTACTTCATTAGAAAACTGAAAATACACAAAACTGATATTGGTGATCGCAAAACACTAAATATGGCTTGAATTACACTGTCTGCACATAACTTCGTATTCATAGTGAATATTTTTCATATGTGCTAATGATACAGGACAGCTCTGCAACTGCTTAAAGCTTACACTACATTAACATTAGAACTGATTATGAGAAAATGTTTGCCAACCTCTCTCTGCAGAGTTACAAAATCAAGCATAAACCTGGAACATCTAACACCACAGAGAGACAGCTCCACAAAACATCCCATACTGACCCAAATCGCAAACTGTGTTCAATGACTGAGCCACCGCCCGCCCCAAAATGGCGGCCACTGAGCCATGGCCGGCAGTAACCCAGACCTGTCGGAAGGTTTTTTCCAGAAGAAAGTCAAGCGGACCCCAGAGCGGGTAAATGGGGAGAAAGCCACTGACCCTCTGTGGGTTAAAGACCAGTTTGTTAATGAACCTCCTGAGAACTGGGTTGTTTCTCCCAAGTACAAATAAGAGTGAATCAAAGTACCTTCCCCTAGAAACCTGACAAGAGGGCTGGGGCTTGACAAATTTCAACTCAGAGCAAAAGTGCTTTTTTGCATCTCTTACATCACCCATTCCAGCCACAACCTGAACTGTATTCTGCAACTGTGTGCCAAGACACCCCAACGTCCAAATCAGAGAGCACTAGAACAGGTTTTAAAAAACCAAACAAAGGAAAACGAGCATCAGTAAGGAAACTCTGATGTTGCCAGGAAAATATTTTAGAGACATAAACAGGATGTTTTAATTTAGTAGGTTTTTGTGGTTTTCTATTAAAAGGAGCTAGATAATTAAAAGATAAGCATGTTGTAGACATTAACCATGGTATTCTCCTGTTAGAGATTTCCAATTAAAAAAAACCTAAAATTAAACCAGGCTGCTATGATATACAATTTCATTCTCCATTTTTTTACGAGAGGAAGTTGCCTTCTGAATGCTAATGAGAAAAGACAGCAGAAATTAAGATGTTAAGTACATTGATGAAAGAGTCTCTTAGAACTGAAACTTGCCTCACAGAGACTGAAAGCAACCATAATCTTGTTTTTATATCAACTTGATGATTAAAAAACAACAAAAAAAATGGAGTAACCTATTAAATGGCTTTTGCAAAAGAGAACTTGTTACCCTTAGGCAAGTCAGTTGTTCATCCAACACAAACTTGGCAGCCATGCTTTTCCCTGTGCCTAGGATGAGTGGAACACTGCTCTGAAAAACACCTCCTCCACAGTGTCTTGAGCTTCCCAGAAACAGACAGATAATAGACATAAACACTTTAAAGGAAAAAAAGAAAGATCATGGATGGATTACATGGGTATTTTCCACACTCAAAACTGATTCGCAGAACTTCACAACAGGGTTTACAGTACTAGGAAGAAATGCAGCTGCACCATCGGGGACAAGTGAGCTGTGGGCCTGAGAAGAGGATGTGGACACTTGGCTTCTCCTTCAGGGATGCTTTCAAAACACTGTCCTGGGCAGGCCACAAACAACAAACCACTCAACCCAACTCAAACTGCAGAGACAGTCACTACATTATTTAATTAGCAGATTCTGTTAGCCCCAAGAAATGCCTTTTCCTGGTTTGCTCCCACCTGCCTTCTTTACTTCCAGACGAACAAAACAATTTCTTAATTATCTTATTGTCAGGCTCATAAAACATCAACTGATAACTACACAAATTCCTTCGCTGTCAACCCAAGCCACTCTCCAGGACAAGATCCTCTCTGCCCTTCTCCTCTCACTTGTCAGCTAAACTTGCAGGGCTACACTGGGCATCACTTGCCAAGCATTTGCACACAGAGAAACTATTTACACAACGACCGCCCCTGGTGCTGGCACACAGAAAATAAAGACTGTTTTTCAAAAAGGAAGACTAATGAAAAGAATAGCGCAACACAAAAGGGGTTTGAAAAAAATACTGGATGGATTTTTAATCTTCTGTCTCAAACAGATGAACATTCTGTGGCCTGACAGCAGAGGTACAACTGACACCAGTGTCAGTCTCTTCCTATCTTAAAAACTCCTTCTCTGCCCGAGCTTCCCACGGGGAGTTCCACACAGCACAGACTCCTTTGCTCCCTCTGCGAGATTCCTTCTTCTTCCTGCATGACCAGCTAACCCCATCCTGTCCCTCACACAGCACCACACCAGGTCTGTCCCCTGCAGCCGACAGCACAACCAGCAGACTGTGACGGGCTAAGGCGCGGCTAACCCGGCTCTTTTATAACACCCACCCTGGCTGGGCAGGCAAGGCTGCTCCCGCTCCCCGGTAATCAGCGCAGCTGTAATTCACTGCGGGAGATTGCCTTCAGCACTATTCTTACAAAGCTCCTCCCACAGCGGCCATCTCCCAGGCAATTCAAACTAAGATACAAGAAAGTCTCCTGAAAACTATCACAATGCACTCAAAAGGTGAACAGGAAACAAGTTCTCCTCAGGCGAAGATGACAATGCTCAAAGTGAAGTCGCTCACAATAGTGCAACAAAGCTATTTCTGATCCCATGTTTAACCCGATGTTGATCCAAAGCCATACCTTGTGTGGCTTACTGCAAAAAAGCCCCAAACCCCACACAAGAACCTCAATTCTGGAATAAGCAGCCTCCGCTGATAAAGGTTTCACAACTTCTAGGCTTTGTGTCCTTCCACTACAAAGCAAATTCTAAAAAAATTTGGAAAATGAGCTAACCTGGCTTTTGACCCTTTAATCTATATAGTTCCTTTGAGGAAAAAAAAGCAATTCAGTTATCTTAGTAATATTTGACACCTGTTGTGGAAAGAACTTACTGAACATTTCCAGTTCATGACAAATTGAACATTTAACTTTAGTATACAGACACTGCAATACTGACAAAGTTCTGCTATTGATTAAACTGTTCTAAGACTTTTCCTAATGCAAGCAACAGCCATGCCTGCCTGATAGGTTGGATGGAGGCTAGTTAGTCTTCATGTAGGTATTGTGGTATATGTGTCACAGTTCTTGAGAGGAACCTTCAACCAATTTTAGGACTAACCTTTATCGAAGGACTTCAGCATTTCAGTGTAAAAGCATAAAACATTTCAACTGACACAGCTGGAATTATCTTCAGGCTTTTTTCCTTTTCTCATGCTGATCAGGTTTAAACTCACTACATTTCAAGACTAAGAGAAGTTCTGAACTGTGCACTGAGTAAAGCAGACAGCTCAAGAGGAGAGTGTGGCAACCTGATGTCCTCCTCATAAATGCATTCCTACAAGTGGTACCTAACCATTTCCCTGAGTACCCTCACCAGTAAGACACCAGTAAATTACACCTCCCATTTTTGGGGAACACAAGCCTGCTTCCTTTGCTACTTCAGGCAGGACGATTTCCCTCCCCAGGCTGAAAGCGCTCCATCTTTTGCAGTTCTCACGGCTGCAATCAAACTCTGTTAATCGCCTGCTGCTGCTAATCTCTGTTAGTGGGAGAGGTGTTTGGATCTGTAAGGATGTGGCTCCTTACTTGGGTTATACTTCCACCTTGTGGCAAATTTATTTCAGTACACGGCCCATTCCAGGCAGCTTTCATGTAACACCAAGGGCAAAGCCTTGTTACCCATTTCCCATCTTATCCTGAACACTGCTGTTTATCATAAATACAACCAAAGCATTTTTTCCTCCATAACTCTCAGCACCTGCCCCAGTTCTCCTGTTTTATAGATAAAACCAGCTTTAGTTTAGTTTCTTTTTAATTTGCAAGTTTTATCACTGCAAAGATACCACATTGCCAGCTACTCCCTGGCGATAGTTCAGTGAGATTTTATTATGAATTAGGAGAAGGTAACTAAAAAGCCCAAAAATTTAGTCAAGATTTGTTTTTTTTCTTTAAAATGAACTGCACATTCAACAAAAAAAAAATTAACATATCAGCTAACCTTTTATTATGCATGTTATCTTTCAAGAGTTTCTTATGTCCACTTGCAGCCCAGAACTACTAAACTCTTTACTCTTACATAGACTGCATACGAGGAGTGGGACAAAGATGTCACATACCTGGGAGAGGCAACTGAACTAGTAAACCACTAACTCTTGAATCCTTGTTGAGTTTTACTGTCATATCCAGGAGCTCTTCCTGCGAAATGTCTTTAGGCCTCACTATGACCTCACTAGAAATGCCTGATAAAAACAAAAACCAGAAGATATGTCAGAATAAGGACATTGAGTGATGTGCAGCTTAGTCATTTAGTGCAAAAATCTGCCTGACTCTTAACACCTGCTTCCAAACACCATTTTAATAAGCAGAATGAAACTTAGGGTTCCCATTCAAACCACATTAAAACTACTTTCTTCATACATCCATGGAATTCCTTAGGTCCATCAGAGAAAACATGGAAGAAATTGGTGCAAAATTTAATTAAGACACTGAGGGGATTACCCCTGCTTTATTTCTGTCCTTTTAAGTAAGAATATGACATACCCACAGCTGCAGCTGCTTTTATCTTGTTCCTGACATAGATGTGACTGGCTGGGTTGTCTCCCACTAAGATGACAGTGAGGTGAGGCCTCTGGTTCCCAGCAGATATCCAGGATTCCACGTCCCTTCGAACTTCTTTCAAGACCCGGTGAGCAAGCTTTGTGCCTGAGATAACGGTTGCTTCGTCACTATGAAGATAAAAAGATGCACAATATTTAGGTCCAAAATTTCACCAGGAAGAAGACACCTTCAAGTGTGTGATCTACCATTTTAAGCAGTGCCAAATGTTTGGATTCACGCGCTAGCATCTGAAATATTATTTGAAAAACATTAAGACACTACAAATTTACATGGGAAAAGAAGAGTTTCCCACTCTCTTCTCTGAAGAGCATGGATGTGCCATCAGTGCACAATGGAAGAGGAGCTCACCAGCCACAACTCACCTTCCCAACACACACAGCCAGCCATGTAAACTTAGATGAATTCCTGCATTTTGGAATAAAACATGAGAATGTTTTAGGGAAAGTTACCCATTTCCCATCACAAATTTCCTTAAAAATGGATTTGACATAGGATTATTTACACTATCTTTTGTCCAGGCCTCAATGATACATTTCTCATATTTCATAGCTGCTGGGAAGGGAGTCAGTAAATAGCATTTCTCATATCTGTAAAATATAAAAGTAGCAAATACTGAAATATGTTGATGCTTCTTAGGTTTAGAATCTAAATAGTTTAAGTCCTTTGATGGAAATATCATACAAGAACTGCATGAACAAATAAAGCATCGCCTGTACAGAAAGCTTACACTGCAGCAGGCTATTCAAGACATTGAAACTAAGTCATTAATTGCTATTATTGTAAATTTTATACACATTAAAACATTGAAAAATTGACCAGGTGTTGAACAATGACAGATTTAATGATAGAGCTGTGGCAGACTTCACGACCACGTTAAATGAAAGACTTAATATGTGTTGCTACACCGTCCTGTTCCACTGTTATCCCATCCACCCTTGGATGCTCTTACTCTGAACCCAGCATGGATTTACAACAGAAAATTCTTCTGGCTTATGAATCCGGTGACTTGTAGGACATGACAGAAACAATGACTTGCACTGCTATTTTAAATCAATTTGTTCTCTAAAAGCCTGAGACCATATCGAGCATCACAACAGGACACGTCCCACACCCCAGGAAAACCTCTGGAAAATTATTAGTGCAGGACTATCTATGTTTTGCAGAACTGGAAAAAACAGTTACTAGCAGCCCAGAACAGAAGCAGGATGTGCACTGGTCCTGAAATACGGCTGTTTCTCCCAAAACTGGCAGAATCAATTCTCAATACACAGAACATCCAAGGGGTCAGATGCTTATTTCAATGGGTGTTCAGCTCACTCATCTTTTCATTCTTGAAATCACAAAGATAGTGCATTCAGCATTAGCACCTGGGACCTGCTGAACCTCTTTAGTCAACTTTCAGCCAGGTCTTAAGACAATTACATATAAATTAGAAAAGGCTCACAAGCAGGAGCGCAGAGAGACCCTCCCATGCACACCCAGGCAAGAGCTCAGAACTGCAGTGCTGCAAAACCAACACCAGACCCCCTTTGCAGATAGGGCAATAAATTAAACACGGGGTGATTACTGTCAGGACACTGATCTCCACTGCACCAAAGCATGCCCTGTTTGCCATCAAATGATAAACGTACACAGTAATTCTGAATAAATCCACTGACAGGCTCTTTAAGGAGCAAGCAAACGTGTACTCAGAGATTCCCTTCTGGGAGGAGGCTGGAAGGGCTACTTCAATTTCAAGGGCACCGGTTAAACCCCCGCTGGATCACCAAGGCCAGGGCCACGGCCCGCTCTCCTCCCGCTCTCCCGCTGGTTCTTGCCCGTTTCCCCAGGGAGAACCGCGGAACCCAGTGGGGATCCGAGGGCATCCACCCCGAAGGGAGATCGCGGGGGACCCGAGCCCGGTGATCCCTCACGCCTCTCGCGCCCTTCGGACCCGCCGCGCCATGAGGGGGGCGAGGATGAGGATGAGGAGGAGGATGAGGAAGGAGGAGAATGAAAAGGAAAAAGATCCGATCGGCGCAAGGTACCTGGCGGCGCTGCGAGGGGAGCTGCTGGTGCTGCGAGCGAGGCCTCGCCACCGCCTCAGGCTCGCCCAGCCCGGGCGCAGCAGCGCGGCGGAGGAGGAGGAGGAGGAGAAGGAGAAGGCTGCGGTGGCCGCCGCCATGTCGGCCGGTCCCCGCGGAAGGAAGCGACGCCGCAACCAAGCGACGAGGGGAGGAGGCGGGACCGCTGCCGGCACCGGGATGGCGGCCGCAGCGGGAGGAGCTCGGGGCCGGGAGGAGCTCGGGGCCGGGAGGAGCTGAGGGAAGGGCGGACCTGAGGGACGGGAGATGCGGGCGCGCGTCGACGTGACGGCGACGCGGAGCCTCAGGGTGCAGCTGGAGCAGCGCAAACGATGCCCCCAAAGACGGACTCCGGCTGCAGCCTTTGCTTCCCGTGGGCTGCACAATATGGAGCAGACACGGAGCTCCACGGACAAGCAATTATTTCCTGCGCCCCCGTGTTTTCTGAGGGGGAAGCCTCATGGAATGGCTTGCAACCTGCATATTGGTGCCCTCTGCCGCGTTCAATGGCAGATTTTATGGTAAAAAGTCGCCTCTGCAGAGCGGAACAAGAAAACAAACCAAGATCTGAAATAGCATGTAAAAAGCATGCCAAAATAGTAATATAAAGTTGGGAATAACTTTGGAAAGATGTGTCAGCTTTGTGAAGTTTCATGTTCTGCTATGGTCCTGGCAAAGTTTTTTATGAGTTAAGTGTTTCCAAAAGGAATGTGGCCCAGGTGCCTCCACAGACAGTGTGCATGCTAGGTTTTAGGGCTTGTCCTTTCCAAAATATTATTCTTATCAAATTATACCCTAGATAAAAATACCCCATTTTATGGGGATGGGGTCCTCCCGTCCCTCAGCGCCGCCCGCCCACAGCATCTCCCGCCCTGCCGTCACCCAGATCTCGCTGATTTTCCCGGCTCTTCCCCTCATCCCTTCGAGGCGGCTCCGCTCTCACCTGTGGGGTCCGACCGACATGGCTGCGCCCACCACAGGGCTGCTCTTCTCCTCCTTCTGCTCCGCGCTGCTGCTCCCAGGCCGCGGAGGCCATGGCGAGCCTTCACCTTCACCTCCACTTTCACCTTCACCTTCACCTTCACCTTCACCTTCACCTTCACCTTCACCTTCACCTTCACCTTCACTTTCCTGCCGGCGCCCCGGACCGGCTGCAGCGCCAGCAGCGCCCCTCGCAGCGCCGCCAGGAGTTTTCCTCATCGCTCCTTCCTCCTAGTCCCCCTCATCCTCCTCGTCCCCCTCACGCTGTGGCGGGAAGCGCGCGGGGGGGAAAAGGGCGCGAAACGCCTGAGGGGGCGGCGGGCTCGGCCCCCCGGGGAAAGGCCTGCGGGCCGGACCCGGCAGCGGGATGGCGGGCACGGCTTTGCCCGGGTTGTTCGGCCCGGTACAGCCGCTCAGTTCCACCGTAAATGCCGGCCTTCCACTGTTTTCGCCCTGAACGGAACACCTGTGCGAGAATGAACATGGCCGGCAGCCGTCGGTCCTTGCCTGACAGAAAAAACGCCGAGTGATGTTACTTTCTGGGATTGTCTATAAATGAGCGTTGTCCCGTTTGGGAAGCGACGAGAGGATGGACATAGCAGGTATGAGGACTGCTGGCAACTTCAGTGTGGATTTGATTCGTTTTAAATTCATAAAGACATCTTTTATTGACTTAAGTAGCAGTGCTAATTTTATCTGCGTACCCAAGTAAAAGCAAGATAAAATGCTGGGTTTGTTTTGATGATTAGTTATCAGAAAAAAAAAAAGAATTATAATTTGCAATTTTTTATCATTTAATAGAACAAGCTTTAATGTAAGATTCACAAGAAGATCCCCTTATCACACAGAATTTGTAATTCGTGGTTAGACTACACTCTAGAATTCTTGGCAAGACCTGCAATTCTTAATGATTCTTTTAGAATAACCCAAAAGTCAGCCTTCTAGTAGAAATAGTTATTGTCTATCGCTTATTTTGTAGTAGGGAAACTGCTATTTCAGGTAAATCAGATCTAAATTATTTCCATGTTTCTTCATGAAAACATGCACTTAAATGATCCAGTAATATTTGTGAACGGCGTTATAAATATTTATCACTGTTTTTACTGATACTTACTTTATTTCCTTTCTAAAAGTACTACCAGAACCTTTACCAAGTACTGATGAAATGTTCCTCGCCGCCCCCTCAGGCGTTTCGCGCCCTTTTCGCCCCCGCGCGCTTCCCGCCACAGCGTGAGGGGGACGAGGAGGATGAGGGGGACGAGGAGGAAGGAGCGATGAGGAAAACTCCTAGCGGCGCTGCGAGGGGCGCCGGCAGGAAAGTGAAGGTGAAGGTGAAGGTGAAGGTGAAGGTGAAGGTGAAGGCTCGCCATGGCCTCGGCGGTTCCCGGCCCGGGAGCAGCAGCGCGGAGCAGAAGGAGGAGAAGAGCAGCCCTGTGGTGGGCGCAGCCATGTCGGTCGGACCCCACAGGTGAGAGCGGAGCCGCCACGAAGGGATGAGGGGAAGAGCCGGGAAAATCAGCGAGATCTGGGTGACGGCAGGGCGGGAGATGCTGTGGGCGGGCTGAGTTGAGGGCTGGACAAGCTCGAAGCTCGTCCTTAAGCTAAATCTCAGCAGTCGGTAGGGAACTCTGTTCAGGAAAACCTGTATGCTATTTTTTTTTTGTGCCAAGCCGTTTCTGCAGAAGGCATAAGAATCTGCTTTTTATTTATCCTGACTGTGGAAACCCCTTTTAGTGTAGCTCCTTCACTTGCAATGTGTTCAGGTATTTTGATCAAACAGTAGCGGTGAAAACCCCCAAACTCTGTAATAACTGTTGCTGTCTTGGCGAGTGACAGCTTCTGAGCGTGCTCTTTCTGTGTGGAACAGGATAAGGAGCTCAGACCCATGGAGCAAGGTGTTTGGCTGGGTTTTTGCAGAAGCAGGGGTTGCTCTACTTTTAATGTTAAATGGAATGCATTTTTCAAGGACTTTTCCTGCCTTTCTAGAGAAGTCTTTAGAAACGACTGACAAGTTATTCAGATGGTGACAGTCATAATTTTTGAGTACCCTTGCAGAGGAAGAGTGCTTGTTTCCTCTATGAAAGCGTTTTGCTTCCATAGTCTGCAGCTATGTAGAACTGAGCAATTTCCTAGTCATTCCTCCAAATAGTTTCTAAATGTTTTCAGTTCCTCAAGTTCATTGCAATATAGCACAAAATATGCTATTTGCTCAAAGGTGAAAGTTTCTATGGAAATCACACTCTTTTTCCAGTTCCATGATGGGGGAGGAAAACCAAAACCAAACAAACGAAAAAAACCTAAAACAATTTCAAGTGTTAAATGTAGTTTTAGGTTGCAATGATAGGCTTAGTGTGACTTTGTACATTTGACTTATCTACAGGCTCATATGTGAATCTCCTAGGGTGCAGGGAAAATTAACTTTATTTGTGCTTAATATCTTGAGAATTTCGAAGAACAGATTATAATAATTCCTGAGCCCCATGGGGACTTTAAAAACCTGAGAGGGTTTTGATGTGTCCTGTTTTACTAGCATTTTTTCTTGGACAATGTACTTTCCTGCTGAAAACTGGGTGGGAGGCAAAAATCCAGAGTTGCACAAGATATTTCCATTGCTGCTTTAGTAGATTAACTTGTATCTGAAGAAAAACATATGACATAGAGCAGAAGGGAAGAACTGTAGATGTTTTTACTGAGCAATGGTTTTCAAAAATAGCATACAAAATAGGCAGCTATTCCTGCAGGTAAATTATACTTTTCAGCTTTTGAAAGAATCTGGTTATTGTCAGTGTTTTAGTCACACTCTTTGGTGTGTAGTAGGCAGAGAAAGTAAAAAAATCTGCCTTGGGATTTTGCAAATATCTGCAGCTCTGATGAAGTGAAGCTGGGTGTAGCTCTCCCTGGAATCCACACTGTTCCAGAGACAGACATGGTGTAAGAGGGCAGTGTGGTCATTTCAGACAGACACCATTCCCAGGGGGAAAGACGTTATGTGTGCAGACACTCTGGGGTTTGTTGAGAGTTGGCCAGTGCAGGCAGGACTTTCTCAAGGCTCTGAAGAGGGAGCAACAATTTCAGGTCACCTTTAAATTCCAGGAGCTAAAATGGTGACAGGGAAACGGAAGAACATTTCATGCTCTCTACCTATGGGTGTGTAAAGGAGACAGATTTCCATATGCCTTCATCTGTCTGTCCCGTGTTCTAGGAATGAGCCGGCTCTCCTCAGGTGTCACAGGGGAGCACTCATGACTCACCCATGTCAGCAAGGCCAGGGCACGCCTGTGCCTTTGGAGAAGGTTTTGTTGGGTTTCATGTGCAAGCAGCAGTTGATTTGTCTGTCACTAGTGATCGAAGAGATTGTTTGCCCCAGAAATGTGCTCTGAGGAATCCAAACAAGGGGATTCTTGGCTTTTAGAAGTGCCAGAGATCCTTGCTACAACTGGGACCTGAAATTTTTTTTTTTTGGAAACAGATTTGCTGTTGCAAACTTCTACTGTTTCTTGCCATAGCAAACCCTGTTACTCCCTCCCACCCAGAGAAACGTGTTTAATTTTAACCACGGCCCACTCCCAGGTAAACCAGAAAACAAATTGCTGCAGAATGCAGGGGTGTGCCTGCGTTCAATACACTCATCCTGGGGTTAATCTCTCTTCGTATCAGCAGCTCAGAGCAGCTTCACATCTGAGCGTTTAAGTAATGTGCCTCTGAATACAGAAACACTTCTCTTGGTACAAAGTGCCCGACACTTCAGAGAGAGCTGATCTGCAGGTGTGTCCAGGAATCCCTGGGTACACAGAGCTCATTGCTTCCCTGCATCCCACTAGCCCAACCGGCACAGGTACACAGGCAGTTTAACTTGGAATTCACAAAAACCCAGGATATTTTTCAACAGGAAAACATTTTTATTGCATCGTATGTTTCATTACATTATCATGAGAAATCCGCCTCTTTACATACAATTTTCCGAAGAAGAATCATGAAAATTAGTTATTCTTTATGAGTTATGACAGTATGTCATACAAGTAGACATAAAATGTCTAAGTCTCTCCAGAACACTTACTGTTCCTTTAGATCTTGTGCATAAATACCAAATACGTCAATGTAAACTCATTTAAAAACAAACCAACTAACCAACCTCAACATAATCTGGTTAAAAACCAAACCAGTCATGGCACAAACCCCCCACAATTTCATAGAAATTATTAAACTCTTCTAAGTATTGAATAGGGGCAAAAGACTTCAGGGGCAAAATTTGTGATTTCCTTAGACAGTATCTTGTGCAAAGAGGTCCAAGGCATTCTGCCTTAAAGGCTGGTGAGTTGGAGTAGGAAAAAGAGATTCAGCAAAACATTCTTGCTTGAGCCTGGTTTTATTCCCATGTAACCTGAACAGGCACTGAAATGCTAAGTTCCAGACAGCACTCCTGCTATTCCTGACAGAAGGATTAAGGATTACCCCCAATCATTGGCATGATCCATTCAAACCTCTCCTGTCACATTCTCTGCAGACATTCACAAAACCACCTTCACGATGGGCCCATCTTCTTTTCAAATATTAATGCTGTTTTATAAACACTTATTGGCAAATAGTATTTGGTGAGAAGGACCTGCACAAAGGTGGAGAAAATTGAGAGAATGTTGCTGACAGGTGTCCAGCAAAGCTTCCACTGTCTTATCAAATGGATTCAATCACTTTATCTCAGTCAATAAAACCAACCATACACAGGATTAGGCAATAACAAACATGAGGAGACGGAATGAAACATAGAACATCTGATGTACAAACACGTGAAAACTGGAGAGGTGAGCTGTGATGTTTTCGTAGCATGTTTCCTGGTATCGTGCGGCAAACAGGTAACTTCATTCCGAGATGTTCCTTCCCTCAAAGCTTGTTTGGTGAACTGCAACAGGCAGAATGCAAATTGTAAAGCCAGCCAGGAAATTTTTTCCCTATGTTTTCTTGCATACACCAGATAATAAATCCCACAGGAGGTGTGGAGAAGATGCCTGATGATGATGAAGATGGAACATACTGTGGCTAGATTTTCAATTAATCAGGCATTTGTTGTGGATACTGTCCCTGACAACCTGCTGGGTTGTCTCTTCCCCGACATAGAAGCTGCTTTATGGGCACATTTTTGGCGTAACTAACGAACCAGATTTCCCTACAGGAATCAATAGCAGAACGCGGCTCGTTATTCTTGTGTTTAAGCCCCTCCAAAAGCTAAGTTTGGCCCCAAGCGCTGAAGGCAGCTGGCCCGGCAGGTACCTGCGGAGGATCCTGGTGACCAGGAGCTTGACCCAGGGCGCGGCGGGGTCCAGGCAGACCTTGTGTCCCTGCTTCGTCGTGGCTCTGCGGGCGACACAGGGACGAGGTGAGGCCGGGGTCGGGCCCGGGGAAGGAGCAGGGCCGGGGAAGGGGCCGACCACTTACATGACCTCGGGCACGGCGCAGTGCGGCCCCTCGGCGAGGAACTCCAGGTGAGCCAGGCGCCTCGGCGGGATCACCTCGGACACGGCTCGCACGCAGCGGCAGCGCAGCTCCCCGCCCAGCGGCGCACCTGGCAGGCCGGAGGAGCCTTCTGAGCCTCGGCTCCGGGGTCTGCCGGAGCCCCCCGGCCCCCGTGCATCCCTGCCGAGCCCGGCCGCGAACGGAGGGGTAGCCCCATCCCTCCCCGCTTACCCTGGCATAGAGCGGCGGCGGCCAGGAGGAGGAGAAGCCGGAGGTGCGGGTTCATGGCTGGTACTGGCGGAGAGGGTGCAGGAGACGGCGTGGCGGCCCTCTTTCCCTTCCATGCTTTTATTCCCTGCCGGGAGCAGCCGGGGGATTTCCCGGAGTGGAGCCGGGGGGCAGTGCCCCATTGGCTCCTTCCCGCCGGTGGGTGTGTGGCGCTCAAGGAACGGGGCGGAGAGGGAAGAGCGGCCGCTCCCGGCGCAGCGGCTCCTTCAGGTCTGGGAGCGAGGGGAGCGTGGCGCTGCGCTGTCCCGTCCCGAGAATCGCCCAGGGTCGGCTGGGACCCCATTCTCTGGAAGGAGCTGAGGCTTTTTTGCCGGGGTTCTCCGTTGGCTTGCAGGGTGCAGGGTGCTGTGCCAAAGGGAATTTGGGTTTTGGAGCTTGCCTTGCTGCCTAACCGTATGCAACCACGCACTCTGATTCAGTGGGCACTGCTCCCTTGAGCACCCCTTTCTTCACCTCCCTTTTGAAAACAGAAAATCTTTTTTTCCTGCAACTAGGAGACCCTCAGGTTTCCATATCTACAATCCATTTCTGTTCCACTCCTCTGCACACTCTTTTTCTTCATTCCTGTCGAGGCATTTTGCTAAATTCAGATATAAGGAAGCAAAATAGCTGTTTTCTTTGAGCTTCTAATGAAAATGAGATGCTAGTTTTCTAAATTTTATTTACGCATAGGTTTAGATCAGTTATGGTCAGCACACTTTCTTTTGTAATAAGTTTTAGTAAGAAATATAATATTGCACTTTATTTGTCTTGTTTCCGGGGTTTGTTTTTCTTTTTTTTGTTGTTGTTGTTGTTTTAATAGCCGATCAGTTTTCTTCCACAAACGTTTGTGAACGTGAGTGGGGTTCAGTAAATCAGTTCGTTCCAGGCTGTGTGTCTTGCCCCATCTGCCTGAATGCCTTAGATTAGGTGTGCTGTCTGGAAACAAAACCAAGTCAGGACCTGAAACAGATGAGATACAGCAAGTAAAGCAGTCCTAGCGAGGGATTAAGTAGATAGCAAGCTGATGGGATACAGAGACTCTCATTCCTGGGCTCCATCAGCCACAGCTCAGCTGCTTCATACAGCTGCTGGCTAAGTCCCTCAGGAGATCAGCCATTCGGTAAGATTGTATGTCCCAAGCAAATGGTGATTGCCCTGCATTATCAGGAAATACCTGATGACTAATTTGGACCCCTTTCCAGACACAGCTCGGTAATGACATCCTTGGAAGCAGTTGGCTTTTAGCTTGCCCTTTAAAGGAAGTTACACGGTCACCTTAGGGACAGCCACTAGTTAGAAACCTTCACTGGGATCCCTTGAGATCATGGAGGTGGAATCCCCATTCCCTCTGGGTTATAGCCACACAAGCTTTGGACTGCGAGTTCCCCGTATGACTGTCCCAAGGAAGTGTCACGTTCTTTGCAGGAAGAGGCATTTGCCCAGCTGTAGCAAAGTGAGGCAAGTAGGATGATGCACAGATAATCTGCTTCAGGTCATTGCAGCTGTGATTGGCAGATGCAGCTCTGAATGGATGGGGGGGCAGATCACTCACTCGTTGTCACTCATGCACAGATTACACATTGTTCTTGGACACTACACATGAGTAAGGACAGTTTGCGTGACAGCACTTGGCTTTGTGCTCGCATGACTGCTCACATGAACTGACCCATCAGACTTATTGCACAGTGGTTGCTGCTGAGGAAATTCCACAAGTCCCCTGGGGTCTGGAGCGTGAGGCTGGTTTTAGACATGGAGCAGCAATGTGTGAAACTCTGCGGCCGGCTCTCCCTCGGATCCATGTGCCAAGAGGAGCAGCAATCAGGTCATGGACATGCTGCGGTGCAGCAGATGCTACAGAGCCTGGTCCTCTGAGTCAGGACTTGCACAAACAGGCCTGGAACA
The DNA here is from genome assembly GCA_037013685.1 of Acridotheres tristis. Lineage (NCBI taxonomy): Eukaryota > Metazoa > Chordata > Aves > Passeriformes > Sturnidae > Acridotheres > Acridotheres tristis. Next base: position 573,692 of record CM072888.1, on the reverse strand, counting down.
ACGGAAATGGCGGTCTCTGGGACTATTTCAACGTGGAAGACTATCTGCCTGAGCATGGGCTGTGTACCTGCAGACTTCAGATTGCTTCTAGCTCCCTTCTGTGGGAATGTCAGTAAGGTCTCCTCAGTCCAGTTATATGACAGCAGCAGCAAGGCTGAGCTCTCTCAAATTACACCCTTTGCCCTGTCTCCCTTCACCACCTTTGGCAAAATTCCTTTAGCAATACAGAAAAAATAGGGAACAGACAGGATCACTTTAGAAAGTTGAGTTTTTTCGCTGCCTGCTGCCCTATCTCTTTCATTATAGATAAACTTCCCATGCACTGAGCGCAGGGGGTACAGATAGAATCATGGAATGGTTTGGATTGGAAGAGGACCTTAAAGATCTTCTTGAATTAAGTTCAAATTACTTATTGTGAATGATGGTGTCAGTGTAGCTGGGACCGAGCTCACCACTATGTATTTGCCTCACTGAAGTTCCCATTCAAGTCACCCACCTCTTTAGCAGAAGCTGCTGTGTGAAGATACACCAGGATTCTGTGAAATCTGTCAGGGTCCTTCATGTGGGTCTCGGGGTTACTGGGACACGGGAAGCAGTCCCAGCTCAGGCAAGCCCTGAGCAGGGACATAACGAAAATAAACATAAAGAGAATAAACCACATGTGTCAATCGCCTTCGCATTATCCAGTCCTTAATTCATTACATGCAGGAAGTGATTCGGCTGCTTTGTTGCAGACTTTGGCTGTGTGCCTTTCCACAGCAGGTATTTGTTTCCCTTGGCACCTGTAGTGGGAGCCATTCACTGGCAGCAGGCACACGAGACCTACAAGACATTTAAACAAGAGATGTCTCACTTCAACAAGTGAGGACTTCTCCTAAGTGCATGGGAATTACTTTGGAGGATGTCCCTGATCCAAACATAAGGTGAACTTTTATCATGGCCTAGAAACCGTATAATATGGCCAGTCTCTAAAGGAGCAGTCTTACTTCTTTCAGCGTTTTGATTGGGAATGATTTATGTTCTGATCTGTAAAATGTCCAGTCACTGCTACCTAGTACTGTCTGAAGCAAGAGGGGGTATATACTGCTGATATAATCTCAGCTTCTTTATGTTACCTTTTTTACCTATACCAGTATGTTCATAGTATTCCCTGGCCAAGATGAGATGCTCTTCCCTAACACCTATGATTCCTCCTGTGGATCCAGCTCTGTCATGAAGTACAAGCACATTTGCTGAAGGCAGTAACCAAATTTCAAGCTGCAGTTTTGTGCAAAATAAGTTTTACACCTATCAGATGTTTTATTTCCTTCCATTTCCCTGTGTGTTTCTGAAGTTTTGAAAAGTTTCCGGTCTGTATGCCCTTAAAAATAATACCAGAGGATGTAAGACACAGAAGTGTCCTGTTGTTCAACTTCTGTCATGGAGAATCCCAACTCCGTTTTGCCAGCTGCATCGTGGCACACATCAGATGTTGTTGTGTGCTCATTTCTATAATACCTTTTGAGATGTGAAAATTCACATTTAAAATAATGATCTGTGGCAAATGATGCTCAGTATCTTCCTGCCCGCCTTCCGGCATCTTCACCTAACTAATATTCAGGACTTTTTGTTTCCCTTCCACAGAGTGAGAGGTTCTTCACCTGTGTGCAATGCTGGGAATCAGAGCGTGAACACGCACACACTGTTGGCAGCTAGAAGGAATGTGTTTGTATTACTCAGGCATTACCTTAGCAAATAGAATGGGTTGGCTCTGAAATCTGTGTGTTTGGACATCAATTCTCCATTTTTCAGTTTCAGGTGCCAACTTCCCTTTTCTAAGGTCATTGATGGGACTGCAGGACTGTAGTTTCCCTGTCACCTTACTTAGTGGGACTCCTGGACGTACAACAATTCCCAAAAAGGGAGTGGCTGGTGGTGGACTCACTGGTTCTGGTATATTACACCTAACATGTAAGGACAGGAGGGTTTGGGACCCAATTGTTTAAGCAATTTGTTCTTACCTTTGCTGTGGGGAAAGACTCGACTGGCAACTGGCAGGCATGATCCCGGACAAAGATTACAACTGTGTGACTCCTTCCACCTCCATACAATTGTTCAGTTCATAAGCCTTTGAGGTCATCACGGCTTCTAAAAGGCAGAAAGAGCCCCTCTTGGCCTTACCAGCAGCAGAAAATGCTCTTCATCCTGTGAATTTCATGTGCAGAAAAATACAGTTTCCCTATCAGGACATTGTTAACTATGGTGAAGCCTTTACTTCTCATGGGGACCCCCCAGAGAAGCCGTGCAAATAAATTCCTCCCATTCTTGCAGTTTTAGCCTGATAACAAAGATTTCAGTCAACTTGGAAATAAGCTGTTTGGAAATAAATACATTAAAATTTGTTCCATCTGCAGATAGTTGGAAGTAAACAAAATTTGAGTCTCTTAAAAAATGAACTATTCACCCCCCCGAAAAACCAGTCCAAAATCAACATTGCCCCCAACATGGTTTGAGGCAATTTTGGTTTTCAGACTCGGTGGAGCTGAGTAATTTTTGGGAGTGTGCTTTGGATAGTTGTGGTCTTTTGGTTAAAGTGATAGCATCACCTGAAAAAACAGTGACATGAGACATCTGACCACAAGAAAATGGGAATTCTCGTTGGAATCATCACAAAATCTTTGAAGTCTTCTCTCATGACACCCAGCCTTTAATCCTGTCTGTTACTTTCACTGGTTGTGTAGCAATGAAGGAAAAATGAAGAAGTCCTACTTGACTTACACCCTAGCAGACGCTGAAGCTGCTAGCTCAGGGAAAGCTTTCTTACAGCCCTTTCAGTCTCCAGTGTATTTGGACTCTGTAGTAAAAATTAATTGGATTGCTGCTGGCAACAAAAAATGGCTGCTATTTGCTGAAAGGAAGGAAAAATAATACCGATGCATTTGCATAATTGTTACTGAATTATCCAAAATAACCTACAGGGCAGCAAGAGGGATGTGTGTCCTTTCAGCTTGTTATAGGGAGGTGTTTAGAAAAGGAGGTGTTTGGAGGAAACACACTGATAATATTACTGGTAAATGCGATCACCACTGAGTTTACTGTACATGGTTATCTTCCTCATTATACTGTATTTATTTCTTTTTTTTTACTTCCTTTTTTAAAATTTCCAGATAGTGTGATTCCAAAGTGCTTCAATACATGCCGGGTACAGGACTATGCCAACACATTGTGCTAAAAGTTATGGCAACAAACATGAGCAAAGTGTTTTTTCTTTCTTAAGAACTAAGAAATTAAAATTGCTAGTGAGTGCTGCTGTCAGGAGTAAAATGAGGTGGCAGGAGATCAAGCAAGCTAGGAGCATTCTATGGAAAACAAGCAGCATTTGATTTAATTGAAATTCAGCATTTTTACCTTTAGTTTTCTTCTAAACAGTTAAAGTCCCTGTAAAATGAAACTGATCAGGACATTGACTGAAAAGAACAATTTCACTTAGCTCCAAATATCATTTTGCTATGATTAGTTTAATTTTGATGCACTTTGCCCTTAGCTCTTGAACATAAGCTTGAATTTGACAAAACCCTCGCTTTCTAATGGGGTTTTTTTGTTTGTTCAAATCCTCATTTTTCTAGGGGAGCGCTGTTCCACCCGCAGACTTTCCATCTGGATGGCCCTGGCTTCTATTCCTGGTAAACACCATTTGAACCAAACTGTACAGGTAATTTTCATGGATTTTCCTCTTCTTTTTTTAGCAGTCATTTTAGTATCAGAAGACATTGCATGCTCTCTCTCATCCTTTCCTCCAAGCAGGAATAGTATTGTGAGAACTTTCTGACATGGAAATGAGCCTAGCATTTGCCAACAGGTTAGGTGTGTGCAGGTAGATTGGCAGCTCTTTCCCATGTTTACTCCTCAGCTGAGTCTCCTGCTGACTTTGGTGAGAGATTTGTGTATGCAAAAACACACTTGTGTTTTCCTTGGTGGTAACAGGGAGTGTGTGAAGCTCGGTGCTCGATAGGAACCATCACCAAAAAAGCTGTTTTCTTTGGCTTCTCTCAGTGAGATTGTGCTCGAGGTGAGCAGTGCTTACGTAAATCGCTTCTCCTTCGCAGAATGATGGCCTTTGCTGTCAGAGGTGAAGTACCAAACAAAGAAGAAAGCAGGAAATGAGGAGCTGGTAGCCTTTTGACTACAGGGATTCAGTAAGTCAGCAAACGTTCATTAATTGGCTTGATTGTTGGTCTGCTGCTGGCAATGTCTGGCTCAGCAATGAACCAGCTGGGTGGCTGTGCAATTCTTTATTTGATAAGTCAAACACAAAGTTTTCAAAGAGTCAGGTTTTTTGACAAGTCACTTGCTCTTCACTGTTTGTATTGAGTGACTAAATGCCTTTGACACAGAGGTCTGACACCTGCGTGGACAAACTCATACTTTCCAGTAAGATCAATAGATGGCAGGAGGTGTTTCACATTCTGCCCTTTGGTCGTTTTCTGGCTTAGTATGTCTTGCTTTGCCTTTATTTTTTACTTTTGCAAAAGCCTGACCAAAGGGAGAACAGGAGTCATTCGTCTGTTGCTTATGATTATCTGCTGCTATGGCAGGTGGCTGTGCTCTTCTGAGTACCTGTGAATAGCTACTGACTTTCAGTTAGACACCTTGCCTTTTAACTGTACTGTAATTGTTTCATCTGTGCCTGTGCCACAGTGGCTCATTCTCACACATTCTTATTCCTTCGAGAAGTTCTGCATCGAGTAAAAAGAAGCCCATGTGTCCACGCTCTCATTCACATGTCCTGTCTCACTGTTTGTGAAATCTGCCACTGATGCTTTAGACACGTACACTTCACACAGAAATGGTATTCTGAGCTTTTGCAGTTTTATTGACATTTTGGCTTTAGCGCAACAGTTGAATTCTGAGTCTCCTGTCTGCTTGCAAACTTGTAAAAAGTGTGACCTTGAAAACAGAAGAGGAAAAGAAGAATTGTCAGTATTTTTGAAGTCTCCTTCTTTCTGTGCAAACATGTAATACATGTCTTTAATAAAAGAATCAGGCTAAGAGGGTGGACTAATTCATTTGCTTCTCTTATGAGCTGTGAAACTTTCATCATTCTGGAAAATTATTTCAAGGAAAAAGCTAGAAATCGTGACTCTTAGGATTGCAGTGTGAATGTTACTTCAGTGCTTAATTTTTTCTTTTAATACTGGCATTTTGTATTTAGCTGAGATAGAAAAGCTGCTTAAATCTTCTCCACAAAAATCGAAGGCTCCTTTGGAGGTAAGCTGGTTAACTAGGTCCAAATATGCTCTCAAGCCACTTCCCTAACGACTTCTTATTTCCACAGGCTTTTATAGGGTGTGGTAAGAAAAATTTTCTGCAAAAGATAAAAAGATTAGATTTTCTCCAGTTCACCTGTCCTCTAGTAAGGAATAGGAGAAGTCGACAGACTGATGCTGGAGTTGCAAATGTGCACTTTGGGTGGTGCAGTCTTACTTTACACTTCTGCTAGTGTCCCTGGCTGAGTAGGTGGAGATGGGATCTGGAAAACCTACCATAACGCTTTTTCAAAAAAATATTGACCACATTCCTCGTGAATTTGAACTTCCATGGAATAAGGTAATTGTACCTATCAGAGGTTGATGCTTGTTAAAATAAGTGATATTTGTTAAAATGATGAAAAGCTATTCAGCATAGCTATGTTGAAATCTGCCTGCAGAAGGTTGTGGAGATGTCACACTGCTGCCTGTTTCATAAAAGGGCAGAGGGAACGGTATCAGTGAGCCTGGTTATATCTATAACCTTCCAGATTCTTCCACATAACCTTCCTCTCCAGAATTCCACAGGAATTGTGAAGCAGTCTTTGCACTGACTGGCATCAATGGCTGTTACTAGAAGTAATTTAACTGCAGGTAATATTAAAGTCAATTTTAATGACAGTTTTCACCAGCAGAGATCTCAGAGTTATTTTTATAGGTGGCAAAATTCTTGTTTCACTTGTGCACACAGAAACAAAATGCCTAGTTGCTCACTCCAAACTTTCCATAGCACTTTGTGTAATTTCCAAAGGATCAATTTCCTATAGAGTTGCTCGTGATATCTTGTTACAAACAAGAATAAATGCTAGAAACAAATCTGCAATATAAAGTCTGTCCCATGCCTTATTTTCCTGGGGAAAATGGGATTTTCCCTTGTTATGTGATAAGAACAAAAGAAAAGCAGTCATTTTAAAATGGGAAGCAGTCCATAATCTTTTAAAAGTCAGCAAAGCATGGATCATGCATTTTTCACCTAACACAAAACCAGGATGTTTATGTTAGCCAATATTATGTTTATGTTAGCCAACAATCAGCACAGACAGAGAAATTCAGGCTGAGAAACTCATGTTTGCATCCTCTGTTCTTCTGAGGAAGAGTTAGAACTATTTTTCAGGGAATTTCCAGTATTTCTTGCCATGACTTCCTCTATAGTTTGCAGTGTTTATACATTAGAGAGGAATATTACTTTCATTATTACAAGGACAGCAACCACAGAAACTCCAGGGGACAAATTGCAATTCTCCATACAAGAGCAGAACTCCAGCAGCCAGGCATGGGAAGGGGCGTTTGAGGACAGGGAAATGGCAGGAGGTCTTGGCTTGGTCAGATGGTAGTTGCCACTTCTCTTGCCCCTCAAATGAGCCTGTTGTGAAAAAAAAGAAAATAAAAGTGGATTGAAAGGAAGTTGAAGTAAGGGGTGGAAGACAGAAAGGATATGTATATACCTCTGCTGCATTTCATGGTGTGGAGGGCACTGCAATGAAAGGAAGGTGACGAATGCATGGCTTCTGCGTGGTCTGATAGCTGCAGGGTCACAGGGCACACTGCTTAAAGTGGCCAAAATAGCTATGGTGAAGGAGAGGACAGGCATCAGTCTTGCCGAGAAGGGTCTTCAAGAAGAAGCCAGCCAGAGAGAGCTGTCTTATTTTATGAGCACCAAGTTACCCAGCAAAAATCCTTCTGCTGTCTTATTACTATCTAGATTGCAGATAAAAGTGAAATAAAAGTGTGCATTCCTCAAATAAGCTTATACTATATATAGCATATAAAGTTATACTCTAGTTAAAAGCAATGGTCTTTGAACTTATGTCCTTTCTCTCTTATTCCCTGTTTCCTTCTGGAAGATTTTTAAGGGAGGCAAGGCATCATGTGTTTAGCACACTGCACTTCAGGGATCAGAATAGGAAGCAGATATTACACTGGGACAAGTGCTTGCTCTTTGGGTATCCAAAGTAAAGGTCACAAATTCCCATTTTGGTGGTCAGATAGTGGCCTTCTGTTGTAGTAAAGATTTACAACTGTGGGGCTGAAGTGGACACTTAGCAGTGTTTAGGCATCTGGGAGTATCTGCAAGGCAATTAAAGAAAGGGCTTGTCTCTAGAACCCACCAGTCCCCGTGGATTGGGAAGAGCCTGAGGAGAGGAGAGTGAGCCACTCACCCCACCCTAAGAGTCTGTTAGTGTAGTCAGGAGTGCCAGGTAACCATAGCAAGGGGAGTTATGGTACCATGGACTTACAAATTTTCATTTCGGTTCCAGAAATCGGGGTGGCAAAAAGAAAGCAAAATATTCTAATAAAGCAAATGAAAATTCAAAAGATCAAAGAGATAACAAATGGGTTTTTTTTAATATAAAACTTTTAATAGTGCATTTATAGGAATAATTACACTCAATCAAACTCTCTGTATGTAAAATGTAGTTTTTTCCATTAGCTGATGGACTAGCTAATTAAACATACAAAAACAAGTACAGAGTAATGAGATTGTGAATATTTCTCCAGAAATGAATAGCAGGAATGAAAAATCCAGTAGAAATTAAATAAATTATAACTGTTTCCTTTTTTACATAGAAACTGCTCAATAAATACATTTATAAATACCATGGAAATCACAATACATAAATAACAAATACAGTCTTAGGTTAGGTTTTTCAAGTTAGACGTTACAGTTCACAGTCTGGCCACAGGCTGACTGTGGTTCAGGAAGCTGTTGTTGACACAACATACTGGTGCACTCCAGGGGAGCAGGAGGATTCATCAGTTTGCTGGTGAAATAGCAAAATTATCAGGCTTAGTGTAAATAAGCTGTGCTGCAGGTGCTTTGCACCTCACTGCATATGTTTGGCTCAAGTGGCTGCCAAGGGTTCTCAATCTCCTTCAGCAAACCACTTTTCCTTCAGTGTCACAGGCAGCATGTCCCATGGACAACACTGGCCATTGTGACAGACTTCCTTAAATACATAGTTAAATAAATAGATAAATAAATAAAACCATCCATAGTTAACATCATAACACTGATGCAGGATGTGGAAGATGGTGAACTGCTTGAGTGATGCTTTTCCCAAACATTTCCCTTGGCAGAAGAGCAGAAGCGGTTCCCAGATTTTTTCTGTCCCGGTGTTTCTTAGAGAGGAGAGTCAGAATTTTGTTGAGCCCTGTTAAGAGGTGAGAGAAGAGGATAATTTAAAAGAAGGTTCAAGTTACCACTGCTTAGCATTGTACAAACAATTTAGGATGCGGGGGCCTCTTTCCAATTCTTTGTGCTATCTTGAAGCACAGGGAGAATAAAGTTGATGTTTTGAAAGCAACTGCTGAAATCCCAGCATGTGCATGCCTAGTGTCCAGCTGGGAAATCTCTGTAGCAAGAGCTCCTGCAGTTACTCACAGCAAGAACCTCATTAGCTCAGAAATAGCAGCTAAGTAAGGGGAAGATGACTTTTTTAAAGCCTCATTTTTCAAAGGGAGGCAAACGCTTCTGTGCTTCCCTGCAGGTGGAGTTGCTGGTACTCAGAGGTTTGGTGCTGACATATCAGCCTGAGCAAGGACCCTGAAGCACAGTCAGAAAAACTTAGACTGATTCTGTATTTAAGCAGGAAGCTTCCCTGTTCTTTAAATCGGATTAAGAAAGAATGGGAAGTATCACTATGGAATCCTTCAAAGTGGCTTTTTCCCGGAGATTTGCCACTCAAGTGCCCAGATAAAGAGGGAATGGGACTTACCTGGCCAAAATTGCCTTTACAATCAGCTGTACCCAGGGAGCAGTGGGCTCCAAGCACACCTCTTTGCCATCCTTCAGAGTAGCTCTGCAAAACAAGGAATAAAGAAAAGTCAGGCAACTACTACATGGATTTGTTTTACTCACAGAATGGGATCCTTCATCTTTAGATCAGATAGTATAAATGGATCCCAACTACTCTAGGTTAGACTTGGCTGTTTTGCTTTATGCGTTATGCAACTGAGGGGACCAGAACCATCCAGAATTGTGTGGGTCTCTGTGTCTGCTCTCAAAGCAGTCACACATTCCCAAAAATCTTTCCCTCTATATATGAATACTTGCTTTGGATTTCTTTGTATTATTAAAGCTTTCTTAGATGACAAGTCCATGAAATTCACGTTCTTCTACCAGAAATATTTAATATGTCCCCTGACAGATAAACAATGGTCACTTTGGGAATATGTAAGGTCACAGAGATGGGGAAGAAGATGATGTTTCACGTAAAACCATCCCTGTCCAAATAAAAACTAAGTCTGGCTGCATGAGGTGAGCATGCTGACAGTGGTATTGTGAAGCCTAAAAGCCCGGCAGCAGTGGCAGCAGTGCAGGGGAAGAGGAAGGAACCTCTTGCAGAGCCACTTACATGACTTCAACGTTCTTGCAGTGGGGGCCGCTCTGTGTCAGCTTCACATCTTGAATGGATTTTGGGGGAATGAACCTGGAATGAGTGGCTATGCACTGGCACCGGAGCTCGGTTCCCATCCTTGCCAAGGTCCTGCCTGTGAGCAGAAAAGGCAGATCTTATGGTCAATGTATCAAGCACAAAGCACAGCTGTTCCATTGTAACAACATTCTCAGTTAAAACATTGCATTTGTCCAAGCTGCCTAAATCCTCATGCTACAGGGAGGCTTACTTAGCTTTCAAGGGAGCTGATGCCCGAGTACATTGGAAACTAAACTAACAAATCTTTTAAAAATGAACCCGCATACTTTGTGGTTACTAACCATACTGACTACACGGTATAGTTAATTGCATTGTTTCAATATCCGGTTCAAAAACCTTGGCAACTCTGCAGAAGACAGAGCCCTGGATTTGTTCATTAATTGGAGCTTTGCCCATGTTTCTGTGTTCATATTGTTTGCTCTCGCTTTCCGACTATGTATTACTTGCTTGAGGCTGCACGGTCACTAAGTAACAAATATGATAAACTGTTATTTGTGTGGGAAGGGAGAGAAACATTGAAACACTTCAGAACAAAAATCTGTCTCTAGCCGCAGAAGAACCTGTCTCTAGCCACCTACACTTCAACTGACGCAGAAATAAAGCAAAGGCAAATTGCATCCTTAAAATATTTCCCACAAGATGTCAGTAACTCATCAGTCCAAGGTCTACATGGTAGATTTCTGACTGAAGAGAGGTGCTGAAAATCTCTCAAAAGAGACTAATTTAGTGAGACAAATAGAAAGCTACTCTGCAAGGACAAGCATCTCAGTTGATGCCTTGGCAAAACTGCAGCCAAGGGGACTTTGGGAAGCTTTGCTTACCTTGAGACACAGCTGCTGAGATCAGGAAAAGAGCCAGGACAGCCACGAGTTTGCTGTTCATGGTTGGGCAGGAGTTTTTCACTGGGTTCTTTAGGTCTAGTTCTGTCAGCTTGAGTCCCAAAGGATTGCTGAGTCCTGCTGTGTGTGGGGATAGCTGATTCCTGCTTATATACTGTTTTGTGCCCAGCCTCTGTACTCTGCTGGCACGGAGATTGCGTTAGAGGAATTTCCCAGATGCAGTCAAAATGAGTCACATGACTGTTGTGAAACTTCTTCCTAGATGACGAGGAATTATTCTGCAGATAATGATACAATGCATTAATTTTTTAAAATATGTCTATAGTAGTCACACATTCCAATTATTTCAGTAGACTTGTATATTTTGTGCTTTTTCTAAAGTATATCCTTATTTAATAATATAATTTCAGAATGGTTTCCATTACATTTATGTTGTCTTTTATTAATATCTTCTTCAGGGTTATAACTGTTCTTTGTAGCTGTATCGGGTCTGTACTTGAGATACTGAATTTCTTATTCCCACTTACGGTGAAAGCTTCTGCTTACCTGATATAAGCCACCAGATTGGAATTCAGGCAGTGCTGAAATTACTGAGAAGCTCCTTACTGCATCAGCATTTTACCTCAGCATTATTTTGATGTAAGAGATTTTAGTTTTAGTTTTGTTTTTTTTTCCTCTATTCAAGGGGCATGATACAAAGTAAATTCATCACTAATTCTTTATGTCTAGTAAGGAATTGAGGCTGCAGTATTGAAAGCTTTCTGTGGGAAGCAGATATTGAATGGGTTTGAAAATCATGCCTGTACTTTTCATATTACACATGTTAATGAATGATAAACAGGGGACGCTTTATATGCAAGTTAAACAGCATGACCTGCTGAACACAACCGATTTTGTTTCCTCCATAAATCCAGACATTTTAAGTAAGTCTTTTCTGAAACCTTTTCCAGTGACAGCGACCCGAGGTCCTAGCAGAGGGACTACACAAGAGTGAGAGTTATGGTGTTGTACAGACTTTTCTGTTAGAGAACCTTGTTGCATAAATGCTGAGCTTTTATTTGCTGTGCCAGGGGATAATACCTTGCAAGAGAGACAATTCCAAGGGAAGATGGGCTCAAATACTGAACTTTTGCTTAAATCAAGGTCTGTATTTTCAAACACAGCTAGACTGTGAGTGATTAGGAGAAAGCCTTCTGTTTCAGTGCAGTAAAAACATCATCCTTTTGACATGATGACTTTTGCTGCTTCTTGTCTTCAAACTCAAAGCTTTGTGGTTTGGGGATCTGTGGATTGAATGAGGTACTTCTCCCCAAATCTGGGGACTTCATAAAAACTCATCTTTAGCATGTAAAGCATTGCAATTTATTTATGGTACGAATGGAAGAGTTTGCCCATAATTTATTGTTGTTTCCTTTGTGCCACTTGTCATTAACTTGGTAAAAGGAATATTGTGATAAAAATTTGTTTCCCATTGCTGTTTGGGCCATCCCAGGAAAAGATCTAGCAGCTTTGTCTCTCCTTCCTCTTACTGAGTATTAAGTTGACAAAAGATACTGATTCTGACTCCTGATGGTGCTGCTCCCTAGCTGTGTCTCTTGCAGAACTTCAATGAAAAATATGTTTAGTCTCTGAAGGTGTGGACCAGGAGAGGGTTTTGCTAGGAACTTAAGGTGATGTTTTATTGCTTATATTCTATTATGATGTATATGTTGTTATATTAATGTGTAGCTCCACTCATGCCAGATCGTTGGAGTTTAAACCAGTTTACTTAGAAGGTTTTGCTGGGATTTTTTTCTTTTTATCTCTGTTTCTCCACATATGCATGCACACACAGAGATGTTTAATTAACATTTGATTAGAGATCCCACTTTTCTTAGTTTTTATTTGCAACCTTATTATGTCATTTTGGTGTGTGCTGAAACGTTATTAATATCTGAGGAAATAAAAGAGAATTCCCCTTCAAATCCCCAAGTGAAATCAGTGAGTGCTTGTGCTCCTGACCACCAGGCTCAGCTATTTCCTGCATGTGGTAGTAATGGACCTGCAGAAATTCCCAGGGCAGAAGCCAAGCCAAGAGCCTGCTTTACCTATGATAAGCCCTGCCCCTGAACAAATAGTATCTGTCTAAAAGAGTAGGATGTTTGTACTGGAATATAAATCCCTGCACTTTTTCACCAATGTTACAGTTTCATTGGGACTGTGTGAAGGAGGAGTAAGTGGGACGACTGAGGCGTGAAAACATTGAGGCATGAGATCAAGCCCAAATTCCAGGCACTCCTAAGCTACGTTTCTGGGAGTGCCACGTTTTGCCCAAGTTCTCCCAACATCCCTTCAACACTGTGCCCAGGATCTCATCCAGGCTTTTGTCATGGTAACTGCAAGTTCATTACGAGATTCTGGCAGCTTTTTTTACTGCCAGCCATCAGGCATGACTTGTGCTTATGGAATTGCTGCTCCTTTTGAGGAGCAATAGCGTCACTGAGTGAGCTGATACTGCCGGGAGCAGAGCCCTTCCATGCTAAACCCTGTACCAGCCACACTGGCAGTGAACAAAACAACACTTACTCAACAGTCTGATTACTGAAAGACTGCTAAAAAGGAAGCAAATACCTCCCGTGCCTATGTTCTAAGGCAGGATATAGCTTGCATTCTCCATGTTGCAGGATGGAAACTAGTGGTTTGTCATGACTCATCACCCTGAGTAATGAGCACAGAAGTCAAAAGGGCATCTTTTATGATCTTGGCTGGGATCCGTTAATCGTTGTCCATAGCAAAGGATGCCCCTGCACAAGGGACACACTCAGGGGGATTCAGGTGTATGGAGGCTGAGCTTCAGCCCATTACTGGTTTGAGTCACTCCAGGCCAGAGGAATGCTCCAGCTCCTGGGCTGATAAAGTTACTCTGAGAAAATTAAGAATATTAAGAATCTGTTTTGTTTTAGACAACTTCCATCCTCTCCCTTGAGAAGTTGTGCACACAAGACCCAGAGGCCCAGGAGGCAAAGCTTTTGCTGGAATGCGGGTTCAGCCTGTCTGTCAATTCCTGGCCCCTGTCACCTGTTCCAGCTACTCCTGGCCCCTGTCACCTGTTCCAGCTACTCCTGTACCCAGGGAAAATCTCATTTTGTCTTTTGAAACCACCTCCTTTTCCCCACAAAGGCCTCGGCAGTCAGCTGCCATTCTTCTTGAGCTGCAGAGAGCTGAAGGGACAAATACAGGAGCTGGGAAATAATCGCTTCCGCTGCTCAGAAGCTGCGCCCAGTGTTGTGCAAAACACTCGTGGAAGTCTGCAGTGAGGCAAAGCTTGGGGAACAGATACGTAAAAAGCAAAATATCTGCTAGACATCAGAATTGCTATAGGAGGAAGTTGTGGCAAGGAAAGGAGAAAGGCTTAGGTCAGCTTCTGGGGTTTTTCAAATTTCAGTGTTTAATTATAGATGGTTATGTAGCCTTAGTCAAATCACAGCAAGTGCTGGACTTTCCTGAATCCCTCTGGAATCACAAAGTAGCAGTACAGGTTTTAAGTTGGTTTGCCTTTTAATATATGTATTTTTAAAAACAGTGGTATATTTCTGCATATTTATTTTCGATATATATTTCAGCTCTGCTTGAAAAGAGTCAATTCTGTATTGTAGCTTCTACTTAAAAAATTGTTGTGGATCAAATGAAATGTTTAATTTGCTCCAACTCAATATGAAAATGTATTGAAAATATTAATATAAGGTATCAAGTACTATTAGAACAGGATGCATTAATATTACCTGTAGTGTTAGAAAATATTAACAAATATGCATACTACCAAAAAAAATTATCTACCTGATATGAACAGAAGAGATACTAGGTCCACCTAGAGAATTGTTAGGCACCGGCAGCTGGGCTTTACCTGCCCTCTAAGGCTGCGTTTATTGCTTATTTGCATTTGCCTCTCATCAAGGTGGCCAGAAGCATTTTCTGACTATGCAAGTAAGAAGTGGCAGGAGGAAACAGATGGTAAGTTTTAAGAAGTTCGTGGCTGGAACTTTTGATTAAATTAGAAGTGATCAGTGGCCATAACACACATCACACCTTCATCTCTGACTCTTGTAAATGAGATCTGTTTGGCATAAAAGCTGCAACATATAAATGTGATGACCCAATGGATCTCAAGCCAAAACCTGATGGTGCAACTGCAGGAAGGACCAGTGGATGTGTTCACTCAGCTCACGGATTCAGATCTGAATCTAGAGCTGCTTTGCTGAGGGGGCTGCTGGGGGTCAAACTGCAAACACCACCTCCCCCCCTGGGGCTCACAAGACTGAACCTCACAGGGCACTCATTTTTGAGTCCTCCATCACTCTCACCATGTGTGCCTAGTCTGATGAGTGCTGCTAGAATCTGCACTTCTGTGCTTTCTACCTCAGCAATTAGATTTATATCGCCAGCCATAAACACAGTGAAGCAAATCAGTAAGACTAAACATGCTTTTGACTGTAGAAAGAAATTAACAATAACTCAATGGGAATTGACACATTAACATTAATGTTTAGCCGTATAAGCATTCCCCTGGACCCTGGAAAAACAACACAGAATAAATATGTAAGCTGCAAAATCCTTTTATGTAATAAAAAATGTGGTCTATTAGTGTGTCAGATAGAACATGGTGCTCATAATTCCAAGGTCACAGCTTCAATCCCCATATTGGCCTTTCACTTAAGAGTTGGACTTGATCCTTCTGGGTCCCTTCCAACTCAGAATAATCTGTGAACTGACACGAAAGAAAAAAATCAAACGAATATTTTCTGTTATATTAAAATAAATAATGTGTTCTTTTCTTTGGAAATATGACTTCTAAACTTCTCCTGGTATATATGTATATATGTGTCTCTCTGCCTGCACCTTCCTGTCTGTGAGTGGAAACTTCAGCACAACAAATAGAAGTAACACAGATGATTCAGTCCCTCTATTTTTAGCTTCTCCCTTCTGAAAGCCGTGAACTCCCAGTCTTTACCCCGAGGCTCACAGTGACTTGGAACTTGATGAGACAGGAGGTAGTTCAGGTATCACTGGTGCACCCAGTCAAATACCCTTTAGCTGAAGTCAATTACAAACATTCTCATGAAAACAGTCTTCATTCTCTGATCTGATATTCCTATCATACACGTAGCATCATCCCGAGATCTCTCTCATTTATGCTGATGGTCAGCCTGGAATATTTTACTTCTATAGGAGCTTTGTAGTTTTTTCCTATGTCAATCACTTTGGCTACTTCCTGCAGGGAATTTCACTTCGTAGTTTGTTGCCTAATCAGTGAATTTCCTAAGGTCTTTCTGCAGTTCTTTATCAATGAGCCTTGTTTTCACATCGTCGTTAAGCATCACCAGAGAACTTCAGCTCCTGGCAAATGGCCTTCCCAGACCCAGTGTGGGACAGCCAAACCAAACAGGACCCCACACAAGGTGGTGTAAGAATCCATGGGTGATGTTCCTTTATCAATGAAAGTTGATCTTTTCATTCTGCCCTTCATCTGTATGTATTCACCTGTTACTTATCAATTTCCAAGACATGTTTCTCAGCCTCATTATTTCCAGTGTTTAGTGAGGTCTGTGAAAGGTTTCAAAAAGGCAGTTTGACTCTACATGTGAGACCTGCCACATCCGCAGCCTTGTTTTCACCTTCAAAAAACTGCAACAAGTGCGTGACTTCCTTCAAAGCTACACAAATGCTTCCTTATTATGTGTTTATTTGTGTGTTTGCTAATTGTACCCATTCCGTTTCTGCTTTAAGTAAGGCCATTTAGGGGTAACTAATTTCATCTTGTTTATTCTCATCCTTACAACACTTAAACACTTTCATTATTCTTTAACTCCTTGATCTATCACAGACAGAAGTCTAGAGAGAGCGGCAGCAAAGAAAATGAAATGAATCAGCGACCATCTCAGGGAAAGAAAAATAATCAACTATAGTAATGCAGCAGAGGGAGCATTCTCAGCAGCAATGTTTTCTCTCATTTCATATGCTTGCAGAAATCTGAAGTTTATTCTTCCTTGACTTCTCTTTGACTGGTGACTCAACATTGTCCCTGGCCCTGTAATTAGATTAAGTATAAAGTGAATTCAAAAACTGATTAAAGAAACAATTAGTATTGATACAAGTTAAGGGAGAGCAATAAGTGCTCAAGAATCATTAATCACGTATTTTTACTGTACCAACCGACAGAGACATGTGCAAAAAAAAAAAAAGAAAGCAAAACTATTGTTGCATGAACTGCTCCAACAGAAAGAACTTGTGCCTGCCTGTGTGCACAGTAGGGATTTGACTATCCCTGTCTACAGCAGTGAAAGCTCTTGGAAATGCCAGCTGCACGTCTGAATTATACCCAGAAAGAGGAAGTGACTCTTGGAGACCTCGCCTTTTGGAAGTGTCAGACACACAAAGCGTGCTGTGTCTCAACAGAGGTTTAGGGGTATCATAGCCGTGGCCCTTTGGGTGGTTTAACACACCAGGAAGATATCAAAGGAAACTATTTCACTCCTCAGGCATGTAGAAAAATTGCTTTAGGGAGAACTAGTGGAAAGAGTTACTAATGCCTGAAGAGAGAACATTTGCATGCAAAGAATTTAAGTCAAGTGAGCTTCTAGAATGAGCTTTTAAGCGCAGGTGTTCTAGGACAGGAAACAGCTTACCTGGCCAGCAGAGCCTTTACAGCCAGCCGGACCCAGGGCGCAGTGGGCTCCACGCACACTTCCCTGCCATCTTTCAGCCAAGCTCTGCCAAGAAAGGAGCAGAGAAGTTAAGGCCAGGTCTGTCCCTCACACTTCTCCTAATGGCTGGAAATTTCTCTTAGCCAGTCCAGAAGGACCTGTTTGGTTTCGTCTTATGTGTTTGGGGGTTTTTATGAAGGATGTCAGTACAGGTGTTTATGCTGTAATCTTATCATGAGCCTAATGAATTTTCTATTTGGTTTCAGTTCTCTATCTGGCCATACTTTAGCAGAGCTTTCAGGAGCTTAATTAGCTGGAAAAGTTGGGGTTTTTTAACCAAACCTGGCTTAAATTACCAATTTCTAGTGAGGTGGAACGGGATGCCATGCAGTGCTGCACGGAGGGTGTGATTGTACAAATATTATTTGCTTAAGAAACCGTTGCGAAAGCATAAAAGCCTGACAGAGCCCTTCTGTTTACTGGCTGCACTGGTCTGGTTCTTGTGATTAGTTCCAGGAGTGGTTTTAAATGCAGCTTGCTGTATCTTTTATTTTGTACCCAGATAGTGTATAATCCGAATTCCCCGCTCCCGAAACAGGGAAATGCTCCGTGCATTCTGACACAGGAAATAACTTGGGACCTTTTAAACTTTGCCACATGCAGGCCAAGTCAGAGGAAATTATTTTAAATCATGTCAAGAGGATCAAGTTTGTATCTCTGATTGATTCTTTAATGTCTAAGTTATTAATTGTGCCCTCTGTTGTGGGAATCTGATTCTCCCCTCTGATGGTGTTCATAAGTAAGACAACAGCAGAAAGAGATTTAAAATACTGTCTGGAAGCTGCTTGTAACACTGGCTGGGAATTAGTTTTTTCCTTTGTATATGAGGCCTCATTCCTGGTACCTGATGTCTCCGAGGCTTTTGCTAGGGAAACATCTTGCCACTCTAAATAAATAAGTAAATAGGATGAGAAATGCCAAGTCAGTTTCTCCTGTAGGAAGCAAGATGCAATTTAGGGAAAGGGCTCACATGATTTCCACATTTTTGCAGTGAGGTCCTCTTTGGCTTAATCTCACGTCCTGAATAGTCTTGGGAGAGATGAACTTGGAATGAGTTCTTATGCAGTGGCATTGGGAGACTCTTTCATGCGTCTTCTCCAGGGCCTTACCTGTGGAGCAAAACTGTTATGTCTAGGTACATGAACAGTTTCTTTATTTATGGAAGCAAACTGTATTCCCTCCTGTAGCCTCATTCTTATCCCTCAGACATCGATTTGCTGGATGCTGAGATAAAATTAACTGCATTTGCACAACACAGCAGCTGCATTTTCAGAGCTGTTGGTGTGAAGGTGCATTTGAAATAAAACTTGGATTGCTAAGTTTCTGCCGTGATCAT
The DNA here is from genome assembly GCA_037013685.1 of Acridotheres tristis. Taxonomy (NCBI): domain Eukaryota; kingdom Metazoa; phylum Chordata; class Aves; order Passeriformes; family Sturnidae; genus Acridotheres; species Acridotheres tristis. The sequence goes on along the minus strand of CM072888.1, from coordinate 555,056 downwards.
CTGCTAATACTCCTTATTCTTTCTTCCAAACTGGATAATTCTTGCTCTATCATCAACCTGCCTACCCAGAATAAAATCACAAAAAGGATAAAATTGTCATTTTAAAAGAAATCCTATATGGACATATTTAGGGGAAAAGGTCCTGTTTTAATTCAAACACTTATTAAAATCTAGAGACGAAAGTATATTTTGGCATAGGAATAAATTCATTTGCAGACAGAAGCATATTTTACTCCTGGAAACACGCGCAGCATCCTAACAGGTACAAATGATCCTTTCTGGTTCCGAATGACAGTTTACTGAGGATGCGCTTCTCTTGCAAAAAGTCATCATGGACCTAGTGTAAGCCCACTTGCATTTGCATGTGTATACTTATCAATTGCTTACATGAGTTTTAAGAAATAATTTTCTTACCTTCTGACCCTGCCATTGAGACCAAGTAGAGAACCAAAGTGACAGCAAGAGATTTGCCATCCATTGCTGTGCACGTTTTCTTTTTGACAGAGGTCCCTTTCTGGTGCTGTTCCTCATCAGGCTTTATACCTGAAAGGTGCACTCCCAGCAGCCTGAGCACTGAGAGGTGGGTTCTGCACAGGCTGGTTTCTTAACACATGAGAGTGTTGCATAAGAAATCCAAAAACCTCTATGCAGTCCATTCAGTGGCACTTCAAACTTCCCTAGCTTTTGCTGCTGTATATTTTCAATTATTCTTTAAATTGTTATTGTTATCCATCACTTTCTGTTTGCGCTTCTTTTGGGGGTATTGGCTTTAGCCAACAATGCTGAGCTTGCACTTGGAATACAACATTACCAGACATCCCTCCGAGCCAAAACAAAGGGAGTTTTCCCCTCCTCTAGGAGTATAGAATCTCTGGTCAGCTCTTTGCATCGTGCTTAAGTGCCTTGTGCAAAAACATTTACCCAGCATAATTACAAGAACTTTTCATCCCAATCTTACACACTGTATTTTGACATTTATCCGTTGAAATTGTTTAGTCAGCGTTTTAAGAAGACAAGACATAACTAGTTTCTTTAGTTCTCCCAAAGGATTTTGTCTTTTTCAGTTTGGCTAAAAGAATTTAGATGCTTTATTCTGTAGTGAAAAGTTTCTCTAGTCATTAAGCAGGAAATGATGAGCTTAAAATGACTGAGGCATCAGCACCAAAATCACTTAAGCTCTTCTGAAACTTTGATCTGTTTAGAATATGAAAGGAGAAAGTATCTGGCAGTAAGGGCTGTGATGATACCTGGTTAAAATAAGCACTTAGGAAGTTGTTTGTTTTTCTTTCTAACCTCGGGCATTTCGAATAATCACAGATGTTTAAGACAGCAGATAAACATGTCATAAGACAAGGAAGAACAGCCCAGTCTGGCGAAGGTAGACACCAAGTCAGAAGAGCCACAGTGCTTCTCTTAGGAGTCTCCAAGAGTACTGACACATATTTTTGGAAACATGAGGGTGGTGTTTGTGCTTCTAAGGAAGGTGTTCTGTGACTGCACACAGAACAGAGACGTGATATGTTGTCATTTCCACCCTTGGAATCACTGATGAGCCTATGGAGGAAGGTGCCTATGCCCTGCCTGGGATCCTACAAGTGCAGCCATTGCTGACATTTTGGACAGAAGAAGTGATGAGAAATGCACTTTCTCAGATGTGGTTCAGCTCCCAATAACTTGACTGGGATTTTACTGGTGGCAAAGGTTACATGCTTCTGTATTACACTAAAAGCCATGCCAGTGCTTTAGGATACACGCACACTTTCATGGCTGTGCTGAGCGAGTGGTCCTTCCCAACCTCTCCCTGTTCCTGGCTGATACTTGCAACATCCTTATCTCCAAATTACGTCTCTGAAAGGAGGTACCTTGTAAAAATCCCTCGGGATTATTGACAGGAAGGCTTAGACTTGTAAGACAAGTCTGAACAAAACCTGCCTTCTTGAGAAACTTTGACTCCTTCCCATTCTGAAGTCTAGCAGGCTGTGCAATGCTGTGCGGTGGGACAGGGGCAAATATGGGGACAGGGAGGAAAGTGTGGTCGGAATAGTTGTCCTCTTGCACAAGAACTTGCTCAAACACTGCCAGAAACTCCCTTATGTCTTGCACCATGAGCAAACATGAGCTGATTGTGCAGAATATGGAGTGGCTCCTTGTTGGAAAAGACCAAACCTAAACAAATATCAAAATATTTTCTCAACTTTCTCATTTCTCAAGTGTTCACTGCTCGAGTTTCAACATTCCTCTGTAAATTGCTGCGCTACAGGTAGGTGTGAGGCCATATAATTGGAGCTGTGTTTCTTAGGATTTCCCCTGATATAGTCCTCCCTCCTGACTGGAATTAGGGAGGACTTCCTTAATGTTTATCAGATTTCCCTGTTTATTTAAGTTAATGAAAACCCTTGCTCATTGCCGTGTTCTCAGCTGCTATGGCCTCACAATTTCTGTGGCTAACCAGTATTAGTTCATTATTATCTAGAAAATTATCCTCCAGACTTCTGAAAACACTGAGTCTGAAAGAAAAAGAGAGTAGATAACTGACATGATTCCTCTGACTGTTAATTATGTACACTTCCCAGAGGAAACAATTTCCTGTTTTAATTTGCTGCCCCCCACAATGCACACCCCCTCCTTGCCCTTCTGGGAACCCATTAAGTGATCCAAAGAGAAAGCAAATGCTTCCTCTCTTTTTCAGTTCTCTGTTCCGACAAGAAAATTAATAGCAGACAATACTGAAGTAGAAATATTTCACCAAGCATTTATTAGGTATGTAAACATAAACATCTTCAATAAATAAATTAATAAATAAATAAAAATTATTCTATAAATAAATAAAGTGCTTTTCTTCTAGCCAAAAGATGGCATTAAAATACATGTTTATACCATCACAACACTCATTCACAATAAATAATATCTTGAAAATGGTGACACAAAACCCCATGTACCAGAATTTTGACATGTTAAGTCTAGAAGCTCCCCTCTTCAGCCAGTGAGTGGCAGGGACCCAGGCTGAAGTTACCTGCCCATGCTTTGCTGGGGAGAAGTTGTCGCAGGTCTTTTCCTAAACTGTTAGCAAAAAGAGAAGGAGTCATTTAGTGAAAGCTCTGCTGGGCATGCAGCGCACTGTTCCAGCTGTATTTAGCAAAAATTATTCCAGAATCATCTCCATATTCCTTCACAGGCCATTTTTTCTGCCTTCTTGTTGAGATGCAAGTGCAAACCAGGGAATACATTTTCTAAATGCTGTGACATTGTGAATGTAGGAGGCAGGAGGAGGTGAGCTGTCAGAAGCCGGGTGAGTGTCTTCCCTATTTTTGCCTCCCTGGAGGAGTTAGGACATTTTTCTTCCTTGTTTTAGGACACTGTTTCAGGTTTGGTGTTGGCCCTAGAAAGAACGAAGATGGAAAAGGAAGCTATTAAAAATCAACCATACAACAGGTAAGGCTTGCTGGTGTCAGCTGAAATCCACCACTTTGTGCTTCTGCACCCAAGACTCTGAAAAGTTGTGACAGAGCTCAAGGGACACTGGTACGTTATAACATTCCCAAAAGGATGCAATAGCAGTGAATTTCCATAGTTTGATGCTTCACTTGACAACTGGAGCCTGATTTTTTCCCTCCCACTTATCTATATGCCATTCATTTGAAAAACTGATTGCTACTTTCTACCACTGCAAGCATGAGAAAACCAGTCAGGTACTGCTTGGATTTTCTGTGCAGTTGTGCTGCAGGTTTTCAAAATGCTTGTACCTTAGGGCAGGGGAAGGTGACCTTCCCAGAGATGTGTGGCCCAGTAAGGCTTCAGTAGCTAACGCTGTAATTAAGACTCAAAGCAATCACAGTGTTTGTCACAATTAGTGAACACAAAAGGTAATAATTGCTCGAAGAGACAGAATTTTGGACGTCTGTGTTTGGAACTTCAATTAAAATACTGGTTTTCAATAAGCTGTACTTATTGAGAAATGACTCACTTGTCCAGAATTGCCTTGATGATCAGCTTCACCCAGGGAGCAGTGGGCTCCAGGCACACTTCTCTGCCGTCTCTCAGGGTAGCTCTGCAAGTGGGAAGAAAGGAAGGGAAAAAGGCTATTTAGTGAAATCCAAGGCAATGTCACCCTTCTCTCATAACATCATTCTAGGGATACACCGACATGTTCCACTTCAAGTTGTATAAACTGAGGCTGTAGCCTAACATAAAGGGATCTTTTTCACTGCTTTAGTATCTTCTCATATCTGTTTGTTTGATGCATTAAACCATGTGCAGGACTCTCCCTTTCTTCAAAACTGTTTTTTCCCCCAACTGGCTTTGTATTTGTGTCAGTCTTTCACTGAAGAGTTAAATCTTTCCAACTTGATTCAGAAATTGTACTTCCCAGTCCATAGGAATTTGGTTACTTTCAGTAAAAATTCTGGAATGCAATTGGAATTATTTGCATGCTAATGGTAGTCTTTTTCATTGACATGAGTAGAAGTGTGATCATTTTTTGGACCGAGCCCTTAAAAATTATGTTTTGATCTTTTGCTCAACATGGCTCCATGCATTTTCACAAGCCAGTAGAATACAGGGTTTGAGGAAGTTATTTGCTGCAGGGTGACTGCGAATTTAGGTCAAAATATTGCATGAGTTTAAAAAGCGGAGATTGGCAAAACAACCTGCAGTTCGTGACATGCAGCACATTGTCTGCAGGGGCAGGGAATGCTGCACTTCTGTTTTCTGAGCAGCTGCTTCTGCCGCCACTCGGGGAACATTTACACCCTCTCGAGAGCAAAATCTGCTTCCTTCTGGTTAAGTAATCAGGGAAGTTTTGCAAAACACTTACATGACTTCAACATTCTTGCAGTGAGGTCCACTGGGGGTGAGGTTCACGTTTTGGATGAACTTGGGATGGATGAACCTGGAATGGGTGCTTATGCACTGGCACCGGAGTTCAATGGCCGAGCGTGGCACCGCCTCACCTGGAAAACAGAAAAAGGTGGAGTGTTTCACTTACTCGCACAGGAAGCACAGCATGGGGGTCTTTGCTGACAGCATTAAGAGAGTCTTTGCTGCACTGGTAAGACAGCACAGTGTCTCCTCACCAGCATTTGCTCTGGCCATTAGTCAAGAGAGCTTTAGGAAGGGTTTCTTTACCTTGTGTTCCAAGTGCTGAGATGAGGAGCAGGATCAGCACAGCAGCCACAGTCTTGCCAGTCATGATGCAAGAGCTGCCTTCGTCGTGTGGCCTGGGCCTGGTTCTGTGGTGGAGGGAGCTCTGGCAGATGCCGGGGTGCTAAGTGCCTGTGCCCCGGGACCGGCCGTGTTTATATCCTGCTGGGCCACCCGGGGCACTCCGGCATCACGGGTGGGTCACAGCCACGGAAACTCCGAACCTGCGAGATGCTGCTGGGCGCTGAGTCACAGGTGAGTGGGTAAGCCCCTTTCCCTCCGTGGCCACAGAACTGCTTCTCCGTAATACAAAGCCCTTTATGAAGTAAAGACGTGCAGAGCTGCTCTGTACTGAGCTGTGTGGAGTCTGCAGAGAGTTTGTAATTCCTTGGGATAATTTTAATCTGTACTTGCGTCCTCTTTGTGACTTTCCACCGCAGGTAGAAGGCATTTGCTCTGTGATTTCCCATCTCTGTGTCGCCGGACTTCAATTTTATTTTTTTCCATTTTAAGACATGATAGAAGTAAGAGCCAGTAATTCTAGGAATTACAGGTACTAGCTCTCCTTGTCCTTATATTCATGTACATTTAAAAAGCCTTTTATGCCGAGATAACTTTAGCAGAAATACTTGCAGCATTCTTTTGATGAATTCAAATCTAGCTTCCCTGAAATAAGCAGTAGTTCCACTGAGACTCTGTAGTACCATTGAGAACACACAGAATATGTAAATATGACATGGCGAGTTGCTTTGCCTAACCTAAGGTGGACTTTGTTTTTTGAGGATGACCGCTTCTACTGAGGCACAAACTTCTTAGTTCTTTGCTGCTTTGAATTTGAGCAAAGGAAAATTCTAAAAGCTGATGCAGGATTCTGCTTCTGAAATAAAATGAGGCACTTCTGGAAATTTAAATTTGACCCTGTAAAGAGAAGATTTATTCTGAATATGATGAAAATAAAGAAAACTGGAGATGGACTCATGAAGAAAGATTATTCAAAGAAAGTCAGAGGTGTTCAACCATTTCTTTTAACAGTAGACACAAATACTGTAATACAAGTTGGCCTTATTTGGGTTAAACATTAAGGACTCCCATTACTGTTCCTCTGCCAGGTAACAGGGAAGTCAAAGGAACAAAGCATAGGGCCAGATATGAATGAATGTAGGTTATTTTTCTCTGACTGGTCATGAAGGTCTCAGGGATTGACGTATGCAGACTGAATTCCTCTTGCTATTACCATATCTGTCACTATCTATTCATAGCCTTAGAGCATATGAGCTGAACAGTAGCTGTTCCAGAACCTATGGATTTGCCTGTCACTTTACAGCTTGCAGCAAATACATCTGGATTAGTTAACAGACAAGCAGACAAATCCCTAATCATAGCCCTTGCTTGTCAGACCTGAGGTCTGCCTAGGGATTGTCTTCTTCAACCATGGCAATCAGCAGGTGTCTAGGAAAGTGTAAGAAAAGATTAAGTGTCTTTGAGACTTATCCCCAGTAGTCTGAATCTGGTTTCATTTGCTGCCTCCAGATTCTTCTACGAGATAACAAGAAGTAGATATTGAGCCTTATCTCTGATTTCCACTGCCTTCATACTTCTGTAGGCCTTTATCAGATCTCCAGGTCAATCTTTTTATTAAGTGCTGTCCTGTTACCTGACAGCAGCATAGAATGGGTTGTTTGTTCCTAACTCCGGGACTTTTTATTTTCCCCTCACACACTATTTCCATGCACAGCAAGCTGTTTACAGAAACGCAAGCTAGAGCATCACATGGATAATCTTCTGGCCTGCATGCAAGGAGCAAATAGAAGGATGAATCGCATTGCCTAAAGAGTGTGGATTTTTTTCCCAGATAAATCCAAGAAACTGTTATTCCTCTTTAATTTTATTAACGATTTCTGTATCTCAAAGAAAAAGTTAGTCCTTCTGTGCTCTGTAGGCAATGAAGCTTTTATCCTTTGTCTCTGTGCAAAGCCTTCTGCCTGTTGGGTTTTAAGGAAACGTAATTTCTGCTTTCTTGGTCCAGACAGACCGGATGTTTGTGGCTCTGTGTGTTTCCACCCAAATAAGAAGAAAGGGCTAAGGTGTTTTACCTTTATCGGAGACAACGTAATCATCACAGCATAACAAATCTTGATATGTAGCGGTGGGAACAACTGAGTAGTGTTCTGGAGACTGTGCTCGGACTTGTGATTTAGTATGGAGGGAGCAGAGTGCTCTGGAGTGGCCTGCAAAAAAACTCAGAGTTGACAAAGATAAAATCTCTCCTGTGATTACAGCGAGAAGCCAGAAGACATGAACTCTGAATTAAAAGATCACATGTTTTATTTTAAACGGTGTGACTTGGGCCAAAGAAAGCAGCTGCTGTTCCAATTGATTTAAAAGCACCTTGTTTTGGAGACGGGAGGTGGGTGAATTAAGACCTGCTGGAATTCTAGTTCACACACTCTCTGACTGAAGAGAGCCATTGCTAAGCCTTAAATACGAGTGTCATAAGCGATATCTGGCAGCCTTCAGCTGTATAAACACTTTTTTTGTCATAAGGGTCATGAATGCAGTTAATGAGAAGCTTCAATTTCCTTGGCTTGAGAGTGCCTTAAGAGCTGCCAAGAGATAAGATTCCTGAGTATTGATGCTTATCGGCAGTGCATGACAGGAATGCAGACTGTCCTGTGTCCAACTTTTGACACTGGTGTCAAAGTGATCCAACAGTCCCTGTCCAAGTCACGTGGCAAACTGGTACACGCAGGATTAATTCAGATCCATCCGGAGGTGCTACAGGAGGCAAAGGATTCAGTAATTCCACTAATCAAGGCTTCCACATCAGTTTTACTATAGAAAACAAAGGGCAGGAGAGAGGCTGAGGTACCCAAGTGAGAACACTGTAGTTTCTCAGATAATTCTCTGTGTGCTCCTGCCTTTCTCTGACCCGAATACCCAGGAAATTTACATTTCCATATGCTCACGTGAGCAGTGAGGAATCTTTCCCCTGGGGGGCTCCTTGTAGTGCTCTGCCCTCATTTCCCTCAATGACTGTTCACCACTATCTTTAGTAATCGTTCCTCATGCAGGGAATTTTAGATCCAAACATGTAAAAGATGATTTTAAAATTCCTGAGCAGCTGAGTCAGTCAATGTGACCTGACTGGGTTTTTTGAAAGAGCATTAGGTTCAAGAGGAAAGGATAATCCTCTTTCTCTTCAGATTTCCTTTGGGCAACTTCTTCCTCTTAGCTTCTTACACGTCTGTGACCACATATGCCAAATCTCTTTGTATTTTTGATCTGCAATAGGAAAATACCTCAACTTCTTTGTGGTTTTTTTTTTTTTTTTTTTTTTTCCTCTCAGCTGGGGTCTTTAGTGTCATCTGTATTTTGGTGGTGAGATGGTCTCTACTGTCAACCTTTCCTGAGGCAAGCTGGCTGACTTGAGAGGCCCAAACAGACAATTAATTATAGTTACAAATGCCATAACTCTATGTCTTTCACCCCTACTATTCCTTAATTAGATATCAACAAACTCCTCAAGATTTTAAGTTTGCCTACTTTCACACTGAATGACTTTTACATGAAAAATATAGAGTAAAGGGCTGTAATTAGAAATGCAACCATGATAATCACTTTTAGTATCTGTCTTCTGATGAGCTTCTGCAATGTCTGATCAGTCCTGTCCAAAATATTAATTCTTTTTTGTTTAGTTAATGTGCTATTCTGCAAGCCTAACTTATTTTGCTGCGCCCTCCATCTCAGGAGAGGCTCACTGAAATGTGTGTGGCTGCCCCCTCCCCTCTTTATAAAACTGCTTGTGTTTGATATTTACCCTCATTTTAAAAAATGGGTATGAAGTGGAAGGTCTTTTGCCAAATCAGTCCTGCACTGGGCAGGTGTTACAAAGGTCACTGTGCAAGTGGCTTAAGAAAGGAGTATTAATTAGTCATAAAATTGCACTTCTGAGAACAAGCACGAGGGACAGAGCTCGGCTGTACCACAGCACTACTTCCTCACAGCACAGGAGATGATGATCCCTATTCCTGTGTTTTCCGTGCAGCCCGTGATTCTTGCTGCAGAGAAGCACAGTTGCAACATCTTTGCTGGTGAATGGTTTTTTCCACCTGCCCTGCTGATGAGATCTTTGGTTCAGAGGCAGGAGAAGCGCTTTGGAGTTCTGTCTCAAGAGCACATGGCACGTGGATGTCCCTGCTGCACAAGCAGCTGCTCCAGGAACACACAATTATATCACATACCTAAATTTTGCTAGCACTTCTTTCTCTCTCTCCTGAGTTTTCTGTTAGCCAGCTTGATTTCCCAGTGCTCATCCTCCCAGCTCTTCTGGGTCCTAGAGCTGTGCATTTAATGCTCCATGCTTGCAGCTGGACATCTAAAATTCGCTAATGACCATGCTGAGCTTTGCTGCAGCAGTCCCTGAGCTTCCAGCAGAATATTTCTGGTTGACTCAGAACATGGTTCACATTTATCAGCATTTTGAAGGACTCCAGAATTACAGTCCTTCCTTTCTGGACCCTTTGGCAGACTCACAATACAACAAAAGCCATTTACTGATCAGGTTTGATGGAAAATATCTGTCTTTGTGTATTCCTGGGTTTTCCCCATGTATGCAGTAACTGCGTAGGAAATGAAATCATCTCCAGAAAGGGAAGTAGTATTGGAGTAAAAAAAAAAATAAAGGGAAGAAATGGACAGGACGCTGCCAGAAACATTGTCAGGGTGTTCAGGCTACTCAGCATGCGGCAACTTTTTCAAAGAACAAAAGAGACCACTTTAATTGCATTAGTTGCATTTTTAAGAAAAAAACTAATTGCAGTAGGATTACTCAGGGACTTTCCAGTATTGCAGCCGGTATCACCATGTATTGTCTTTCCTATGAGATAGGCATTTTTTTTCATTAATCATCATATGTAACTGAAAACCTTTTACAATGCAGGAACAAAAGAGTTACTCAGAAAAATATTTTATTCAGTGTGACAAAGCCAAGACTTCCAGGACTGAGCAGAAAGAGTAGTTGAGAACAGGGGAAGGACTGGAGAAGGTACTTGGGAGTAGCACTTACTTGTGCTCCCTCCCTTACTCCCCAGCCTCCTCTTCACCAGCCTATATCCCCTCAGCTGTCCCAAAACTAGAAGCCTGTGTTCTAGGGGTCACCTGCTTGGGGCAAGAGGATAAAATAATGGCAGCTTTTCCAAAGATAGAGAATTTTCAAGAACGTAGGCGAAGCAGATTTAACAACCCTATGCTACATTGCATGGGCATTGCAATTGTAATCACTCCCTTATTCCCGGGTGTAAACCGGGAATAAATTAAAATCCATGGAGTCACGCTTCAGCATTGGATGTAGATCCGAAGAGAAAAAGTTCCTAACTCAGAGGCACTGAGATGGTGCAAAGCACAACAGCTATGAGGAGATAAAGAGGGTGCACTGGCCTTAAATTCCAACATCTACTTTCCCTGCTGGGGAACACTGTGTTGGAAGGTAGTGATTTTCAGGGATATCAAACTGATTTTTCTCATCACTGGATTTTCCTTTCCTTTCCCTTCCTTTACTTCATTTCATGTTGTTTCATTCCTATATGAAATGGAAAACCCCAGGGAATAATTTACATTACATTGATTTGTTGGCAATTCCTGCCACAGAGAATATCCAGTAACCCGGGTGAATTGTGTATCACTGATCATGAGTTAGCAGCAGGTCAAACAAATGCTTCAGGCATGACCTGTTTGCCTTCTCCCATTCATCACAGGTATGTAACAGCAAACCAGAGTACTTGTGTGACAGGAGAGTTTGGGAACTTGCACCTTGGATTTTTTCCAAGCACCCACAAGTAGCTCTCTAGATTTTTTAAGGCCCAGTGGTACAAAGACAGAATTCATACTGTTTTAAGCCTCTGTAGATTGCCTGTAGAATTACAGCAGTTTTGGAAAGCAACATTTCATGTGTATAAAGTATCTTAGATTTTGTGAACTTTACATTTAAAATACCATTATTCAGCAGTGTAAATCTCTGCCTAACTATCTTGGTATTTATATACTGAATCATATCTCCTCTGCACACTAACTTCCCAGTGCATTTGCAATTCACCCTGGTGCTTTGGGGGAAAAGGATGAAGCTAATCTTAAATTCTTCAAAAGAAAGTGACTGGACAATTTAAAGTAGTGATTTGTAATCACTACCTACCCAGATCAATCTTGTTCGTCAGAGGTAGATCCTATCTCTGTATGACTGACTGGTGTCTCTGGGCCTGATGTTTACCAAACCACCATCAGCTGAGATCTGAGCTGGCTTGGACAGTCACAGTTAGAACTGCAAGTGTGTTTATACCTTTAGCAATTCTTAACGTGTGTTCTGAACTTTGAAAAGTTCTACTCTCCTTCTGCCATTCCCACCCTATCCTCTCGTCAGTATTAGGGTTTGGCATTTGTTATTTCTGGGCATGTATTCTCTTTGCATTAAAGGCATGTTCTCCATTTGAGGAAAAGTATTTGTCAGTTGGATTCAATGAAATGTAGAAGTTACTCTTGTGTGTCACTGTTTCTCCCACTTTCAGCACAGAGCTAATTTCCTCTTATAGGAAGCAATGTAATTAGAACCCTGGAACTGACCCGCATGTATTTGGCATCAATTGCTGCTTTGCTGTGTGACACAGAACAGTTGTGGTTGATACCAAACTCACACATCTGAATATTTAACGTAGATCACAGATATAAACCCACAGCAGGGAGTTTGATTTTTGGCAGCACCTTTTACCCGAAGCTCTGACAATACCTGTTTGTTAGGTCCAACCAGTCGAGGTATCCAATCCCAGTACAGTTAATCAGGAAATTATCTATTATGATCACAGGGCATGGAGCCGAATGTTTAATCACCCACAGAAAACCATATCCCTTCCCCATTCCTCTAAAGTGTAATAACCACCGGAGAGCTTGGAAACTGCTAAGAGTCATTATGAGCTTTGATGCCAGCCACTGTTTTATCATTTTCATTTCTGAAGTGGCATGTGTGATGGCACGCCAGCTGGCAGCCTTTCGTAAGGTTCATGCCATCAACCACACATATTCTTCAGAGGATATTTCTCCTTCAAAATCCCTGTGATTTCAGCAGCTTTAGAGGACAGAAACTCCTTGGCTAGTAAGATGTTCTCCAGAAGAGTTTCTGTCAGAGAGTAAATATGAAATGCAAGACACCTAGGACCATTTCTTCTTGGTTAGACTTCATGCTTCATCTACTTTTTTGTTTATATGAGGTTTTAAAGATTCTCTCCTGACATGATTTTCCTCATGTATTCTAGTTTTACTGTTCTACTTGGGGCATTTGGCCAAGTTCTGCTCCACCAAACCCAGTAAGACTCTAACAGCACATTGACGTGGCAGCTCCATTGTTACTTTATTGTTACTCTTAGGTTGAGTGCACCTTTGGTGCTGATTGCACGTGGAATGTGATGAGTGACAAAAGTCTGCAGGAGCATAGCAGGCCTAGGAAGCTCCTTCAGCTGGGACACAAACAGTTTCCAGGCAATAGCATCTTAAACTACAATTACCAGGTCTGTAGCCGTGGTGGTGCACAGTTATTTGTACATAAGGATTTGGTTTGCACTTTAGTGAGAGCGATGTGACTGTGGTTTTGATCAAAGAACAGTTACTAAATTGCAGTTTGAAAACAATTTCCTTCCAGCTGATGTTGCAAGATGAGCAGGATGTTCACTTGTTGACTTGAACGTCACTGTTCACCCTTCACACAAGTTCCTGAAGTGCATTATAGAGATGTGGGAAACGTAATGGCTATAGATCACCCTTGAACTTGCAGCCTTTCTTGTTATAAACTTTAAGTAATAAAGCTTCAATTTTAAGGTATAGAATTGGACAGGAAGCAGAAAATTAGTTCTGGAGTGTCTTTGTGCAACCTCGTTGAAATTTTTTGTCTTTTATGTCCAGTTTCAAGATAGGCATCGACCTTCAAAGCCTGAAATATACACTCAGAATGAAAAAGCTGCTGTATTCTTTGTTGCTCTGGTGTAAACAATCTTGCCATGATGAATAGTCAGATCCTGTCCAAAGCTTTCTGTCACAGTAGAATTTTTCATAATGTGCTTTCTGGATTGGGTGTTTTATGATCCCTGTTTGCAAAGCTGTGTGTCATGGTCTGAAATCATCCCAGAGCACTCTGAAAGTCATGCTTGTAATTCTGCATAAGCCACTGCATGTCCTATCCTTTTCACAGCCCATTCCAAAAGGAAATGCCAAACATCATGCTAATCATTTACCAAAAGATGAAAAGCATGTGTCTGGAGCAGAAGGCATAAGAGCAAAGCAATTTGGTTTTTAAACACATTTTTTTAGTACTTATGTGATTTTTTTGACATTAAGAAGCATAAGCCAAGTGGCAGAAGGTCAGACAACTAATTGCCTCCCTTCTGAAGATACCAAAAATCGCATTTTCTTCTTTAAGTAGAACACCGAGGGAAGTTATGTTACACCATTTTGAGCTCCTCCGAGTCCTCCTTTATTTGCCTGTCTGTATTTCCTCTCTGAATTAAAGATAGTTCCCAATCTACAGCAATTGTGCTGTTTTACTATGTTTCCAACAGATTAACTGAGAAAGGAATAGCGGTTCTCCTCAATATGCAGTCAAAGTGGATTTTCAGTGGAGGAGTTTTGGGACTGACTTTGAGACCTGGGAATAAGATGGGCTGAGATTTCTGAGATGCTTGTCATTGTAGACAGGTTTCTTTAATTACAGTGCTGGTCGTTTTCCTTTTAGGGTTGTAATATATGATACAATGTAACTCGTGTAAAGTTGTAAATAAGCAATGTTTGTATGAATAAAATAATAAAGAAAACTCAGAAACCGAAAAGAGAACCACGGAGAAAAGGACACAGATTGCTTCATCACAGCATTGTAACAGCCGACAAAAGCAGGACAGCCCAGTTTAACAAGTAAATAGACGTGGCCGAAACGGAGATGGCCCTCTCAGAAACCGTGCAGGGAGCACCCAAACCATGAGCTCCCGACAAGCACCCGCCATTAAGATAACCAGAGCCATCGGGAAAAATGCATTTCAATACCAGCTTCCCGTAAACCAAGGCCTGCCTTCACCCAGAATATGGTTTTGTCCAGCCCAAGGCAGAGAAGGAAAACCACATGAATATGCGAAACGACGAAAGGAAACAAAGACCTCTACTCCGTGCTAAGAAAAGCTGTGTATAAACTGGACTGACCAAAGCAGTTTTGTGAGCACTGGGGGATCCGGAGCGCTAGAGTTCAGATCACAGTGTGTTCACCTGGCGCCGATCCCGGGCTCAGCGTTGTTCTTTGCCATCGTAGCTGTCGTGGACCGCATCCCGGTCACGAAAAATTATCGCTTATTTTTGATTATACTCAATTCGGCTGAATCTCTTTTTTATGATCTGACTCTAGGACACTGGTGGTGAAATAACTGAGGACATGGTGCAAAAACTGCTCAGCGAAGGAGTGAAGAAGATGCCAGGACGGGAAAAGAAATAAAAGCATCTGAGTGTCTTCCCCAAAACTGTGTGTCTCAATTAGTGTAACAGCACAGCGTGGAAAATTATTTACTGTGATCCATGGCATGAAGCATCAGAGACACTGTATGAGCTGGCAGAAAATATCTGAAGGATTAGTGGCAATGGCTCTTTTCAGCCTTTAGGAACCAAGGCACCTTGAATTTAAATTATACAGCACAATGGAATTTCAAGGCATAATGCCATTTATATCACAGAACTAACCTTACTAACACGCAGGTCACTTCAGTTTATGACAAGTTCAGTCACGTTTGCTCTTCCTGCTAACAGCAGTGGGTGCAAATTAAAGAAGTGCTGGATATCTCTGATAACATGCTGGACCCATGAACCTCAGCAGCAGCCGGTGAGAGTACGAAGCACTCTGTGCTGCTCAGGAAGCAGTCAGACCATACTGGGATGATTTCCAGCACTTATCTTCTCTCCCAGCTGGAGCATTGCAGCTATGGTATGGTACTGCATGCGACTGTGATGGCACAGAGGGAGAAAAAGCAGGCTGGAGGCACAGGAGCGGTTGTTGCTCAGAGGAATTGCAAAAGGCCAGCACGTTGCGCTTTTGCTGGTTTTCAGGGCCTCATCCTCACACCCATGAACCAGCCATCACCCATTTCAAAGTGACTCATTGCTGGAACATCCAAAGGCCATATTCATGTCATTCCTGTTCTTGGAGGCAGGAATTTGGTAATGAGTTCCAGCAGGACAATCAAATCCTCCCCATGTCCTGCTATTGCGGTGTCATCCCAGGAGCCCTGTGCGCGGGGTCACCTCTGCACTGATGGCACACACACAAGGACAGAGCCGTTCTCAAAGAGCCATGGTGATCCCTCTCTCAGCAGAGCAGGGCGTCATCCTGCCCAGGAGCAGGAGTTTTCTCTAAGGCTCAACCCAAGGATATAAAATCACTTTGGAATATGCCTATTTTCTAGCTGGTGTTACCTGGTATGGAATGTGATGCTAGCTTTCCACAGGTAAGTTAACAGCCTGGCCTTTCACATTTAAAGTCATACTATTGAACAAGTGGCCCGATTGTCACATTTTTATTTACAGTTGAAGTTGTTGGGTATCTGGGAAAGCAAGAATCAAGGGAATTTCAGTATTTTACTTTCCAAGTGCGCCTGTGAAAGTATGGACCCGTTAGGAATTTTCCACTTCAGGCAAGTCCGTTGTGAAAGAAAATTACAAAGACTCCTCAAGACAAATTTGGCAAGTAAATTATATTTATTGCGTGTACGCAATTTGGAAGATTCAGAGAAAAAAACACCACATGCCTAAAATGTTAGCCTGGAACCGTGGAGATTTCAGTGCAGCTCTTGGCTTTGGAGGAGAGGTTTGTGACTCTGGGATAGTTGATTAAGCCAGGATTTGCCAAGTCCTCATCAAAGATGAGACTGTCATCTTCAAAGGTCCTGCCAGAGCAAATTAATTACTGCTGAACATCAAAGATGTATTTGCTTTGTTTTGCCTGACTTCTCCTCAACACAATTACGTGGCTGCACAGATTGAAGGTGCCTGTCTCCCAGGAGAGGAGTTTGAGTTACTGAGGCTTTCAGAATCATTTCTAGAGGCTCAGAAAAAGAAACACTAAAATGTACAATATGGAGAAATGTTAGCTGCCCTGAGAACTTAATTATTAATATTTTAATAATTATATGCATATATATGCATTTAAAAAACACAGGAGTAGAGGATTGCCATGGAGTACCTGGATTAAATAAGGAATACAGACCTCTGACTATGTAAGTGATACTGGGTTTTCTTTCTTTCAAAGGTAGGGTTTGGGAGTTACCAAGCATACTTAGAAGTATGGATTTAGTAGATCTTTGAAACAGAGATCAACTTTATTCTGTATGTTTTGTGTGAAACAATACAAATTATGGATATATAATCTTATCTTTAATGTTTCATGCGCTTCAAATCTTTAAAAAGAAATCATGTAGATCCGTGACTTGGAAACATAGTGCCTTGCTTTCTTCTTTTCTGGGACAGATCTGCCTTATAATCCTTTGGAAAGGATTCAAGCAATACATTTCACCCTCAACACATTTCATAAACAAATAAACTTTCATAGGAAAAAAGGATTTGAGGTGGATTATCATTTCACTCGACACCTTAGAGCCAGGAAATTCAGCCACCAGTGACACACTGGTTTCAACGCAGCCCATTTTGTTCTCAGAGTAGTGCCTGTTGCAGACACCACCTGAAAGCTGAACTTCCTGCTTGAAGCTGACACAGGTACCAACCCTTTAAAGAAGGATTTGCATGATTTATTTCTCTTCTCTTCTGCATTATTTGACCTAACACATTGCTGGGGATTGCAAGGGTCTTATTCACCTCACTGAAGTCACTGAGGTGATTTCCCTGTCCCTCTTTCCTCGTCTGTAATCAGATAATTTTCCTCCCATCTCACATGCATTAACAAGATCTCTGAAGTAAAAAATACTATCAAGACTTCCTGTTGGCACGTGATGCATTCCTTTCTTGCTGGCATCCTTTACCATTATTTGGGCTTCAAAGGTTTAATGGTTCTGTTTCAGAAGGTGTGAAAGAGGTGAATATAATAAGCATCTGATCATTTAATGATCGCGAGAGTCCATGGGAATATTTCACTTGAAAAGGTGCAGGATGAAGCATTAGATGACCAGACACCAGTAAGAAGGAGATGTTACTGCAGGGTACCAACTGAAAATGTTGCTACTCCCAGCAAAACTGCATTCACAGCATCCACTTGAAAGCATCTTTATGTGTCTCCCCTGCTCCTACATGAATTACAATATTTAAATTCTTCCACATTTCTTTTCAATTGATTTTGCATCTTCAGTGAGAGGCCGCCCAGCAAACACTACCAGGAGTCGGTGCTCAAGTTTGTAGCAAGTGAGGAAGTTCCAGTGGTGGATATTGGAGCCCAGGAAGGACCCGCTGCTCCCTAAGGGACTGGGACACAGCAGGCTGGGCAGGCACCTCGCTGCCCAGGCTCCTTCCCACACAGCCTGAGCAGGGAGATCCTGGCAGGCCCAGAGAACACAGCCAGGGGCAACCAAGAGCTGCATCCCCAGGAAAGTTCAGGGCAACGAGCCAGGTGCCAGGTCAGAAAACCAAGTGACAGGTCAGGCACCCGGAGCAATGCCATCCACGGCCAGGCAAACTCGAAGCTGAGGCTGAGCCCAACACAAGCACTCCTCCAACAAAGTTCAAAACCAGGAAAATTGCCAAAGCCCAAGCTTAAATGGGCTTCCAGGTCCTTAGGCATTCACAGGCAATGAAGGTAAATTGCTAGAGGAGTTTGATGGGTCCTGAAAGGATTTAGATGGAAATACTAAGGGAGGAAAAGACTCAACAGATTTTTCTCCTTCAGCTTCCTTCAGCTACAGACTGCAAACAAGTTTCAGCTTGTGATACCTTCTGTGACCTTTTTGCATGTCTTTTTTTTTTCCTAAATCTTCTGAACAGAAATAAAACTCAAATCAAAATCATTTATGAGCAACAAAGGTAAAATACAGAGGTTTTCCTTCAAGTTACAGCACAGCAGAAAACCCTTTTCTGAATCTCTTGGCTTTCCATCTTTAAAAGCTGAGCTTTAGAGATATATTCCTATTTTTTGGGTTTGGGAAATCGCTTTTATCACTATAGCAAAAAAAAAGAATGAAGAAGTAGTTCCTCCTGACATCACACACCATGAGATGAAATGTTCCCACTCATTTTGGGCCGGTATTTATTCGTGAGCAAGGTACAATACAATAGCAGGGCGCATTGGAAACAACCAGAATGCTGTCAGCGACATGCATGAGACGTATAAAAACACCTAAAATAAAATGTTTGCATCTTGTAGAGGCCTTGAACTGCACATTTAAAAGCTTTCCCATTTATTTTCAGGTTCTGCCCCAACAGTGTCCAAACATAAACTTGAATTGTGTTCTCATAGATTGCTTTTTACAGAAATAGAGCAAACTGATGCCCATGTGACTTTGAGAAATTATGACAAAGAGGTACTCATGTTTTATTTCATGAGAAACAGATTAATTTCTGAAGTTGCACTGGAAGTAACCTGCAGCAGCAAGTCCCTGCGTGCACACACAAACCACCCAGGAAATAGCAAGCTGCTGACTGCCCGACTGGCTCTTTTCTCTTGCAGACAAGTGCTGCATTGCACTGTTAGTCTGCTTTGAGGTTTGTGGTTGCAACATTTTGCTGTGTCACTTTCAGACACATCAGCCTGAACCCAGAAATTGTCCGGTTATCCCGATGGGCCATAACTGGTCAGAAGTTTACAATTTGTAATGAGGTGCCATGCAGCAGCCAATGCAAGCAGTGTCCAACAGACAGGGAGAGCAGCAGCTGGGATAAAAAGCTGTATCGACTCTTCCTGCAGGTGACCCAAGGCTGGTATGCCTCCCAATACCAGTATCTCAAACGTTTTAGGTCCATTAATAGGATCCGTGTTTATGTGATTGCAGTGTTTGATGGGAGAGGGCACTGTTTCCTGTCTAGGAACTCCCAAATCTGCAAGATAAAAGAAAGGATATTTTCCTGTTCAGGACAAGGGCAGAAGCAACATCTTGCCCTTGGGAGAGAACAGATTACACTCGCCATGACCATTTCTTGTTGTGTCCAGGACTCAGCATCTTTGGTGCAGATATTTCCTTTAATAGTATTTGGCTGTTCTGGGAATATTGAGATTTCTCTCTGCGTGTTTCTCTAACAACTTCACCCAAGCAGCAGCCTGTAGTATTGTATTGCCCAAGACCAGTTTTCTTCCTTGACAGTGAACCACTATAGAATTCATAACCAAAGCGGAACCTTTCACGACCTTTTCCTGCACTTATTTCCTGTGCAGGAAGATATATCAATATCCCTGAAGATGAACTCCAAGTTTCGCTTCTCCCGGGAATACCGATGGTTATCCCGGAGCAGCGGAGCATTAGGCGGGTGAGCAGCACCCCCTCGTGTCCGCGCTATCCAGGCTCGGAACACGCTTCTCCCGGGAATACCGATGGTTATCCCGGAGCAGCGGAGCATTAGGCGGGTGAGCAGCACCCCCTCGTGTCCGCGTTTGGTCCCGCAGATCCGAAATGTGCCTGCCCGGCTGGCCCCGGTCATGCACGCCGAGCTCACCCCACCCGAGCTATGCACGTACTTACGTACGAGGTTTTTCTCTCACCTGGGAGCTACCCCTGAGTGCTCGATGCAGTTCATGTTTCTGCAATAACTTATGCATTCATGCCTGAAACTGCATCTATTCCTGCACCTGTTGGAACCTGTGCTCTCTGCACAGACCAGGCCAGCACAACTTCCAGGTAACAATCCTGCAGACACTCTCTGCAGCTTTTTAGCTGATTGACCATCCTCTTGTTGGAGATGGGCTCTGTCACCCGGCATCCTGCGGTTTCCTATGTGCTTTTTAAAAGCCAGGACAACGTAATCTCAGAGGCTGAATCTGCATTCCCGGTGTGTTCAGATTTTTCACTTGTAAGGACATGTGTACTGGCTAGAATCAAGGTTTTGCCCATGGGGCTGAGAATGACAGTTTCAGGCGGATCAAATTCCTAATTAGAAGACACACCCTCCGAACAACTGCACAGGAAAGAATCTTTCCAGAATTTCAGCACCTCCAAAACAGCTATTGACGTGATAATGTTGCCCTACACAGGCACAGGCAGAGCTGGTATCCAAATCAGATAGTGGATTAATATTCCACCATTTTCCATGGGCCCCTCATCTGGATTCGTTTTTCCAAAGCACTTCTACACCAGAAAGACATTCAGATGTCCTCAGCAGCCAAATCAAAGTGTAGCCCCCTTAATTCCCGTAAAGCCTAGCATAGTTTAGTAAATGTGTGAGCCAAGCACGAAAGAGGGTTTGGTCCTTCCAATTAGAGACTCTATTGTTTCCTCCAATGCTACCGAAATGCCACCGCCTCTGCCCTGGAGGGGACATATAAATTCCACCATAAGCTCTAGGACACGAAGAATTTGGGCCTTGAATATCCGAATGAGAAGAAAAATGTGATCCATACAATCAGACACTTGGGAGAAGGATATGACTGTGATGCGGTAAGTATATAAATGAATTTATCCTTAGTAAAATGTGCTCGACAGCAGAATGCTCCAAGGGGTTATTTGATACTGGAAAAAGGGAAAAGCAGCAATATGGAAGGTCAGGAGCAGCACAGAGCAGGCAATTGCAGTGTCTGCAGGGTGATTTCCAGTGGGAAGACTCAGGTGAGGTGAAGAGTGTCTGTGTCAGAGCAGGAACTTCTTTAGAGAGGAGTCACAATGGTCCCTTCAACACACTCAGCTCAGGGCAGAAACTCAGTGAGTCAGCCTGATCTGTTCTGCTTTGCACTTTCTCCTTCCCAGTGCCCTCTGGGCTCATGTTTTCAAGACTAAATTAATAAATAAGTGCAATGGATGCTTCTAGATCATCTGCTTTACTGTCTATATAGGTCTCTAATGCACAGATATTACATAGCTCTCTCCTTGAACCATTTTTCTAACGCTTCAGGGCTGTTGCTTGCCAATATTCACTACAGGAACATTTTATAGGTCTCAGCTGTGGCTGGTTTCACAGCTTTGCAGCACTCTGAGGTATCAGTGGAGGGATTTGTGCTCAGCTGCACACAATGCAGAGCTATGTGCCCTGCAGAGCTGGGGCACACGATGTGAAGAATGCCTGCAGTGCACAGGGGCTGCGAGCACAGGAGTGTGGGCTGCTCAGGCACACTGCCACTGCCAGCATTCCCCAGTGGCCACCACCCTCTGATCCCCTGCTGCACAGTCAGAGCTAAAACAAGAGAGAGCTGTTTATCCCTCTTTTATTTCACTAGTTGTTACAAATGTGTGGATCACTGACACTTACTTCAGTGTGTTTGGCTGAAGGGACAAACTGTGCTCTTGTCTGTACAGGAGAACTTCGATGTGTAACACTTTTCAAATTGAAAACGCATATTTATACATAACCTAAATGGAAGCATAAGAAAAAATGACAGGTTATTTTGTAAGGATGTCCCAGCTGTAGCAGGTGAGTCTGCCTTTTTAGGAATGGTGGTAACAATTTCAGTTCAGGATTAAAACCTGAATCTTCCCCAGAACTGTAGGAAATGAATGTTCAACTGAGACGAGTTGTGGACGGCCATTTTTTAAAGAAATAGAAAATAGAAGACAGTCCACGTGATGAGTCACCTGCCTTAAGAAAATATTTAAGTCATTGTAAATGGGAAAAGGGAGCCAGGGGCTACAGTTACATGGCCTCAACTGGTCATTTCAGAGGAGTGACTGAACATAAAAGGATTCTATAAGGCATTGGTGCACATTTGTTGTATGGGGATTGGGAGGGTCTTGATAGTGGCTGTTAAAAGTAAGGCAGACGAAGGGTTTTGTACTTTGAAACAGAAAAATACAGATATACAGCATGACTTAGAGAAAAAAAAATCAAAAAGAGAGCAATCATGTTTTATGGACTTAAGAAAAGTGCACATCTGAAAACCTTGAGTGTGGCCAAATCACAGTTTCTAAGTGCTGTGCAAGGTGGCTGGGTGTGATGAGGTGGTGATTTTACTCCTGGCTGAGCTCTAATGGGAGTGACAAGCTGTATTACTGTAGCTCTTTGGGACAGGGCAGTGCTCTCTGATTCTGCCCTCTGTGATATTTTGTAGCTCCAGGCAGTAAAAATCCCTGTGTGACTCTATGCGGTTCTGTAATATTAAATGGATGACTTCTCGGGTGTGGATAAGCAATGACAGCTACGAGGCATGACTAAAGGTGTTCCAGATACTTAGGTTAGACCTGCCCATCCAGAAGTGGCTCATGGGGATAATAACATTGAGACTTGCATGCTGCTTTCCGTGGAGGCAAAGGTCAGTGTTTGGTGAATTCCAATTCTTGATGTGATATTGAAAACCATAGCCTTTAGTACACGTGCTGCTGCCAACTCCAGCTCTGCTTCTTTTCTATTCTTTAAAAACTTGTGGCCCTCAAATCCACCAAATGGTGTGTGTGAGAGATTATGGGCTGTGACAGTGCACAAGCCTTTGTGTGCACTGTGTATTTCATTATCTGAGCTGGTATCTGTTACTCAGTTTCTGGTTTCCTTGCTTATCAATTGTGCCTCCAGAACATGTCCCGGCACACAAGTATTGCTGTTGGCACTTGGGTGTGATGACAGAAAATAATCTTGCTAAGGAGTGGGAGGCCCTCTTCAGTCTAAATTCAGGTTTTAATTTCTTGATTTGTTCCTATGATCATGCCAGCCCTCAGGTAGCATTTGTAAGGAGAATGAAGGAATTGATCGCTTGCTTTTAAATTTAAATTCAGGTCTTTTCAGATGAAGCTCTCTTTTTTCATCAGAGTAGCTAGCTCAGAAAATCCTGAAAGAATTCTCTGTGTTTGAAGTTGATGAGTTGTCTAGAAATAGGTGTTTGCAAACAGGATTAGGGATTTTCCTTCTTACCACGAAACAAAGGAATATCTTGTGTTTATCAGAGTCCTTCAAATGAAGTGCAGCACGTGTGTGTGATGCTGCCATGGCAGCCTGCTTATTGTGATTGTCTACAACAAAAATAGAACAGGAATCTCTGTTTTTCCCATTAGGGTTTCTTTCCTATCTTTAGCAGTGTGTTTGTTAATGATTTGAGGCCAAGTTATGAAGTAGCTTAACTCCAACTTCCAATTACTTACTAACTTAAAATTACTCAATTATTAATCATTCAAGAAGCAGAAGTGTAATACAGTCTATAAAGACTCTAGGATCATCACATTCCCTGCCTGTTCTAAAGAAATTATCATTACCCTTTCACTCAAGAGGTGAAATAGTATTACCAAGTTATGACTTGCTCATAGATTTCCAGGGCATGCAAACTATGCTGATTATGAAAGATGAAAAAATAATTGTTTCTGTGCATTGATCATTTAATTTCTCTGAAAGGGATCAAAGCCTTCTGTTCCTTGGAGCTGACAGTAAAGCAGTTCCTGCTCAGTGGCCCTGAAGACCTGTTTCCCCTCCCCACACCTGTTCCCAGCCTGCACTGACCAGTCCTTCCCAAGTACTCACCAGGCAATTTTGTGTGACTCAGATGAGGTCAAAACTTGTCGGTTGGTAGGAAGAGTTCAAGGGTGAGAGAGAAAACTAGAAACAAACCAGAGCCACATTGCCCAGGCCAAGGGAAGGACCAACACACCTGGTTTTACTGCAAATGGGAACTGTAGATTTTTATTACAATTAGAGGTTTCATTGCTTTATTATATTCATTTCTTACTGAGACATCTTTACTTTAAGCATTGAATTTTCAAAACTTGGTTATAAACTTAAAAAAAACTAAAAAAACAAACAAAAAAAACCCCAGCTATCCCTAGAAGCTTGAGGTTTTGTTTGCTTTTTAAGTTGAAAAGTTCGGTATCAGAATGAAGCCTGATTTGTCCTTGGCAGAGGGTGGGTAACATCACATTTGCTGTTCTAAGCCAGTACTATGGTCTTCAGTCATAAAAACTCTCGGGTACCTCTGGTGCCCAACAGTTTCACGGTATGAGTGTCCAGCAGGGTGGCAGACTTGTCAAAAGCAGATATTTGACATTATCTTGGGTTAGAGAGCTGAAGGGATAAGGCTGCTATTGCTCTCTGCTCCAGCTCTCTGATCCCAGAGCATCAGGCAGTGTGCTCAAGTATCTGAAGCTAGGACAGGAAAAATCAACCCTCTGGTTTTACAGCAATTGGGAGGCTGTGTGGATTTGTGCTAACTTGTCCCAGTTGAGATGGAGCAGCTCCAGAGACTGAGCTTGGCATGAAGCTCCAAGGCCCAGCACAGAGCTTCTATGCTGTTGTGAACAGAGTAAAAACAAGCTTGCATGTTGTTTCCCTCCTGTTTTGAGTGATTCTCAATGTTGTAAATACCAGTTAAATCCTTGTGTCAATATTTTCAAGGTGCAAAGCCAGAAACTGCAACATAAACTTTAATCCCAAGTACCAGGCTGACTGTGGTGTGTGCTGGGCAGTGTGTCCGTCTCTGGAGAGAAGTATATCACAGGATAGGACGTGATCAGGAATGAAATATTTGAGTATTTGAGTCTGTTCTGCCTCTCCCTAACATCAGATCATATAAAGCAAAAGTTACTTGATATAAATCGGAGCAGTAAAACGAGTGTGAAGGCAAAATCAGGTTTGTGTTTTTCATGCTCTTCTCTGCAGCCCAATAACTTCTTGTTTTGGGATTGATCTGGTGAATGAATTGTTGGCTGGAAACAGATGGGCAAACAGTAGGAACTGGGAAGGTGTGTCTTGGTTCAATTCATTTTTCTGGCTTAAGCATCTGCTTATGCAATTTATTGCTGAGCAATTAAAGTAAGAGGCAATGCTTGCCTTCTTACAGATGCAGCTCTTGCCCAGTAATATTCGTAAGTTATTTATACAGTTCAGCAAAAATAGCAGTGTGGGGTTAAGGGATCAACCTGTGCTGTCACAATTTGTCATAATGTTCTAAATCGGCATATCTACACGGGGGCACGACCTGATGGACTGTACCAGTTATTCCCCCAAACACTGAAGATGGGTATCTGAGGGAAAGCACGCTTTATCCAATGGATTAGAAAACAGACGAGGTTAAAGCCTAACAAGTGCTTTGGGCTCAGGATGTTTCACCAGACGATTCCAAGGAGCCGGCAGGTTGCCTCCCCTTGGAAAGTTAGTGATTAAAGTGTTAACCGGAGCCTCCTGGAGGTGGAACCGTGGCTAAGGGCGGGCTTCTGTCAGCGCTTGGAGAGAGGAAAGTGGTAGGTAAATATTCCCGACGTGCACCGAGGTGCGGGGAGTGTCCTGGGCTTCCAGCATTGCCAGTTTGTTAAGCAAAATAGTAATTCCCAGCTCGGAGGGTCCCATGCAGCAGCAGAGGTAGCTGTCCTCCAGGGCCATGCTGCCATGCCTCTTGCAGGGCTCGGGGGAAGGTACGTGAGACTCCTCCCGCGCTGCTCCTGCTCGGATCGCACGGCCAGGTAAGCGCGGAGCGCGGCTGGAGCTGCTCTGCTCGCTCCGTAAGCTGCGCTGCCGGGGGAAGCCGGGTCCGCAGCCAGCCGGAACTCCAGCCGCACTCCTCGGGGGTCATTTGGGAGGGCAGGACAAACGCCTGCTCGGAAACGCTGCTCGGGGCGTGTGGGAGCGCGCAGAGGCGGCAGCGGGCGGCTGACAGGTAGCGCTGCCCTTGGCTCCGCGCCCCTGGGCTTCGGCAGTGACATGGGTGACCTTGTGCGCTCTGCTCGGCGGCTGGAAACGGCCTGTGCCGGCCGGCTGCCAGCAGAAAGTAACTTCGGCTGCTGAAACGGGGGAGCTTCGCGTTTGAAAGTGAAGTGTGCGAGCTCCTCTCTAGCAGCGCCTGCGGGGAGGGAGCGTGTGCGACTCCTGCCTTGTGCCTGGCCAAGTTAAGGGGTCGTATTCTCATACACCGGCTTACTGCTGTTTTTGTCAAATCCCATTCCGAGCCCGCCCGAGCAGAGGGCTTATGCTGTGATTTGTACTCCAAGGAGTGCTCCTAATGCTCTGTACTGAACAGCTAATTATTAAAATAAGGTGTGAAGAACTCGGAAAGCCCAAGAAAAAAACAAAGCCTTTTTTTTAAGTGGGGAAAACACAGTTGTTCAGAGTAAGTACTTTGTTGTAATTATCACCTTTTTCTTCGGTGGTAGAGACATTTAACGTAAACAAAAAGAATTTAAAAAGGAAATATTAAGTTCCATTACTAGAGTTTGTTCTCTCTTACTTATTGTAATATTCGATGTGTAAAATTACTTATAGTAGTCTTTGTAATATACAATATCTGTAATATCGTACTTATTTGTACTCTTATTAAATAGGATTGTTCTCTATTATTATTGTTCTCTATTATCTAGAGCTATTATTCTGCTGATACTGAGTTTATCTATCTGAACAAATCTTAAATTCATCTTTATAGAAACCAATCGTCATTGAAAAATTTGCTAAATATCAGACACTTGCGAGTTTAGAAGATGCAGCTGGATATGGTGTTGTGCCTATGGTGCAAAGCTTTGAGCTGTACAAATTATTCCATGTGTGTAGTTGATAGCTGAATTAACAGACAGCTGAGCCTTGTGGTTTCCATAAAAGAAATAGAAGAGGTTCACCCTATCCCGACTTCCTGAGGGTTTGGAAGAACTTTAGGAAGCACTGGGTCAAACCACCTAGGGATCTTTGCTGAGATTTGGAGTTTTAGGTTTTCTAGCACTGGCAAAGGCTCTGTGTCGCACACTGCACTCTGCAGACCCTGGCTTAATAAATGGATGCACCAGAAAGCACGTCGAGGCTGTTACACAAATTGAGGTGCTGCCTTGCTGCTCCTGCTTGGCTCAGTTCTGGATCCCGGGTGTCCCTCTCCTTCCAGTCCTCCTCTGCAGCTGCCTTTTTTTATCCTTGTCTAAAAGTCTGTGTAGCCATTTGCTCTGAACTTTTGCTTTGTCATCCCTGCGCTCTACTATCCCTGGTCTGTCCCCTTAAGTAAATGACTTAAATATCACTGTACTGAATAAAAGGGAGCAGGTCCTCTTGTCTGCCTCTGCACCGACGCTTGGACTTTTTCTTTGGGAAAAAAGCGCCACATTTCAGGTCAGAAATGAATCTTACAGATAAGTACAGCTCAGTACCGTTGTGAGATTTGTCTCGTGCCCTGATGTGTCAGTGCTCTTGCAGCTTTGGAATGTGCACTGGTCTGTCTTCCCTTTGCTTTTCCTGGGCTCCTCCAATAGTTGCAGTCCTCCTCTAGAGATGCTCAGTTTGCAGCTGGCCCAGTTTTAATTTCCTCCAGACTTTCCCTTGGCTTTCCTTTCTTTCCTTCACTACGTATTTCAGGCTTCAGTCAGTCTTCCTTCAAGCATTAGATTTCTACTTGGTTAAGTCTCAGGCCAGCAGTTTAGTCGAGCCAGGATCCCACTTTCCAGGTGTAACTTATCTGAGGAAATTCTGCCCTTCTAATCTACTTTAACATGATGGTAAAGACACCTGTGTGATACAAAGTAAGTCAGGAGTTGCCTTCGAATAAATGGCACAGGCAGACGTGGTTAGAGTGGCTGGAAAATTAGCATGGTTTAGTTCAAATCAAAGGGAGCAATGGAAAAGGAATTTCACTTCTGTTTGCTTCCTCAAAAGGACTACAGGGAAGTGACATGGAAAGCAGCAAGATAGCAGGAGGTGATGGAAAGTCTAACAGCTTTGTGGATTTAGGGAGCGCCAGTGCAAATATCCTGACATCTGTTGTGTCAGGTACTGGCATTGGGAAGTCACTGCGTGCTGGCAACCCCCAGGTTCAGGGCTTGGCTAAAAATAAGTGCTGTGAGAGGTGTGCAGCCAGAATGTGGCCATGAGAAGGGTCCAGGGAGAAGAGGTTCATCTCTGGAGTGAGCTGGTGGTGTGGAAGTGTTCGGTACAAGGCTGATAAGCACAGCAGGTCACATAGCTGAGGAAAACAGTGAGCGTTGTGCTTCTCTGCCAGCCACAGGAGAGAAGGTTTTGTCCTGGATAGTAGGGCTGTGAGGGAGAGAAAGAGAGAGGCATTGGTGAAGAATTATCCCCATCACCACCCATGCTTCCAGTTAGGTTTATTTTCAGGATTTTAATGGCACCCGGCTGATTAAAATCTGTTCAAGGTGTTGAAGGAAATAATTTACTAGGAGCCATCCACTGCATAGCAAGACACAGTGCTCATCCCTTTTTTGTGTGTGTAAAGGTCACTTCTCTCCATGTGCAGAGATCAGCTTTTTCTTTCAGATGAATCATTTTAAGGCCAAATACTGTAGAAAAGAGTGCAACCACAAGCAGTGAAGCGGTGCTGGAGCTTGCCAGTGTTGCTGCTCTACAGTTAATAGAGGTGACTCGGCTCTTAACATGTTGTTTCCTGACAGGTGGGAGGAAGCTGAAGTGTACGTTCAGTTATTCAGGTGCCAAAGTACATAAACCCTCCTGCATCTTGTAAAAGTGGCTTGAAATTAAACTGACACAGGCAGCTGCTTCACTTAGAGGTCCTAAGTAAATCACATGAAATCAGATTTCAAGGTGTGTCCGGTGGTTACTGAAGTAATTTCAAAGGGAAAATCCAAGCAGTGGTATACAGCAGTGTCTTCTCGCACACACAAACTCGGGTGTGTACAGAAGTCCCTGGGCTTGTTTAGCTCTCAGGTATGTTTTTGTCTTGATGGATGTCACTCAAAGGACAAAGGGAGTGCTGCTCCTGTCGGTGAGCTACTGACAGAGCCCTGCCAGAGACATCAGCTGCTCAGGTAAAGCTCGTTTTGGTAGTGCACTCTGGTTTTAGGGATTATGAAGCAACTTCCTGTATATTTTCTAGGGTGAAGGTCATGGTGTTTATATGCAAAATTTCTCATTTTTCCACATACGTTGTTTTTTAGAAGCTATTTATCTATGATTATGGAAAAAAAAAGCAGCTCAGTAATGCAGTATGCAGAATTGAGATGTTTACTTTTTGCCCAGCCATGATTTGTTCAAGGTTGAATGTTCCCTGAATCAGTTTTTGGAAGGCTGCTTGTCACTAAGACTAGAGACAATCAACTACTTTGCAGATATCTTTAACCAGGCCCTGTCCAATGCAGTCTGAAATCAGATTCAATTCAATCCCCTGGCATAAGGGACAACGGACACTGAGTGCTGTGAGCCAAAGTCCTTTGTCATTATACCCAAATAAGAGAAATGGAAGTGGAATCATCAGCTTCCAGTGCAGTCTTTGGAGATGTTACTGCTTTCCATGGGATTCTTTGAGGGTTTTTTCCCCTCCCATGTGTGACGCCACTTGTTCAGTTAACTCCTCAGTCTTCCTTTTATTTTAGTACCTGAGGGTGAAGGAAAGAGCCTAGACTCCATAATTAAGCTTATTGAGGAATGCATTGTTGAAGTCTCATGGGTCTGGCTCGTTGCCTGCATAAGATGCTCAGATCCCCATGTGGAAATCTGTAAATTGTATTGCTACCTCCCTGAAATTACTGTCTTGTTCTGTCTTTGCTGTTCCACTTGATTTCTTGGTGTGCTGCAAGACAGTGCTGATCATCATCACTTCTGCCCTTGCCTGGTTTTAGGAACCTGGATGAGGGTGGTTTCCAGGTGTCTTTTGGTGACCCTGGGTAATGCTCTATCCGTAGTGGACACACGGATCCTGACCAGTACATGGGCTGCTGTCTCAGACTGCTAACAACTCGAGCATAATCCTGGAGTCAAAGTAGTCCTAAAACTGCTTGAGAAATTGCTGGTAGATGTAGTACTTGGGATTTAAGGTACTATTATACACTTGATGGGAATGGCTTATGGCTTTCTTTGTGAGGAGTGGGAAATACTTGGATATTAAGGCCAAGTATGAAGTAGTCAAAATATAGTGTAGTGAGCCCTCAGCTGGAGTGTCCTGTTTCACTTGGCCAAATGAGCTTTGTGCTTGATTACTATTCCATCTTTTGTAGTAGCAGTAGTGAATGTATTTACTTTATTTGACCTTTTTCTTAGATTCACCTCTTCTGAGTAAATGAAGAAAGTGAGTATGAAGGCACAGCATCTGCCTTCTGTTTTCATCAATGAAGACAAGTTCGTAACCAGGTAAATTATTAAAACTCTGAATATTTTATGACTTCTTTCTCTCAAGTTATTCCACATTTATTCCTTGACAAGGGATCCTATAGAGAGCTGAGCCTGTAGCAATCCCTACCACTTAGTTTTACCTGTCTACAGAACAGAGTCGGCCTTTACAAGAACAGAGCGTTAAACCTTTGGAGTCTGTGGGTTTTGTTCTTTAAGGAGAACAGCCCTTCTAGAGGATTCTGAAATAAAATTGCAAGTTAGCGAAGAAGACCCTCCTGTCTTGGAAATCTGTTGGAATTGACCATAAGTTCCAGAGCTGAGCTCTGCTTCTCTGCAGCTTGGGATTTGGCAGCCCTGGATTGCAGGGTGTCTGTACAGAAAGACTTTTGGGCTGCTAGCTCACTGCTGTGGTCAGAGGAAGTCTCTCTTTCACCTTCTTGTAAGAAAAGCTTGGAATTGCAGTCTAACTGTCATTTGTGGGATGCTTTTCCATTGTTCAGTCTCCTTGGGAGGAATTTTTCCTACTGCTGCCCCGAACTCTGAGCCACTGGGCATTTAGCTCCATCCTCTTTGTTATGGGGTTGTTTTTCCCCAGTTGACAAGAGCACAGGAGCTGGAAGAAGGGTCTCCATTTCCATCCCACTTGGTCTTCCCATGGGATAGAAACTACCTGTAGACTCAGCCAGGGATGGGGTCTGCAATGCAATTTATCGTGCTGCAGTAGAGATTTGTTCCTGAATCCTGATACTTTCCTATGTGGCCTGAGCAATGCTGGTTTCTCCCTTTTCAAGGAAGGGTGTCAGGGCTTTGCCCAGAGCACACAGGCATCGGATGCATCACTCCCTTTCTCTTCAAGAGTTGTTCCCTTTATACTGCTGCTAATTTGGGATGCAGTGATTTTGTGTCAGAGGTAATTAATGTGTGTGAACTTGGCATGCAAAGCGTTTGGAAATGTGCCAGGCAAACCAGTGTCTCTGGGGCTTTATTCCCCTATATACTTGCCTGTTCATGTGATGAAGTGTGCATCCCAGGTGAGACCTTTCTGCTTGACAGCTATGGTTTAAACTTTCTTTGCTTTGCATAAAAGGAAATAAGTGTTTCAAGAACCACTGACATTCCATATACACTCAGGCTTGCTTCCAATGCAATTTCCAGACTGTTATCCCTCATCTGTACCTTGAATCTGCTGTTGCACTGCTTCTCTTCCAGTTCTATCCTGTGAATCTTGCTGATGGGGCAAGCTTGCTGTTTGGGGATTGCACAATGGCTGGATCAAAAAGCTGACCAAAGCTTGTGGGATGATTTGGCTGGCGGAACTTCTGCGTCTCCAGCACAACTGCCATAAATATTCACAGACTGCGTGTAGGGCTTGGGCAGGGGAGGGCACAGGTGAGCTGTCCTGGGTTAGTGTTTCCAGAGAGCAGCCTGGACTCTGTTGTGGTTTATCCCCGGGGCACCCGATCTTGCAGCTCCTTTGTATCCTGCCTTTGCTGCTGAAGAAAGTGGTGAATCTGCAGTGCACGTTATGGTTTTGGGGTGAGTTGTTCTGCCAGTTACTGGGCTTTGGCTTCTGTTAATGACTTTGTTTGGCTGCTGTCACAAAGCTGCTCGCAACACAACAGCTGCTGATTTTCCA
Organism: Acridotheres tristis; assembly: GCA_037013685.1. Lineage (NCBI taxonomy): Eukaryota > Metazoa > Chordata > Aves > Passeriformes > Sturnidae > Acridotheres > Acridotheres tristis. Next base: position 523,174 of record CM072888.1, on the reverse strand, counting down.
GATGCCAAACTCAGCAGAGATGGCATCTGTCTCTAGGTTAGGGCAGTAGGAAGATGTGTTACAGTAAGACTACTCCTGGAACTAGACTGGTGCACATATTCCCTTCTGGGGCAAAGAGAAGGAAAATGTGGTTTTTTCACTTATCTTTCTACTACGCAAGGACAAACAAGCCAGAGTGAGCTGCTGTTAATCTCTCCCTCAGGGCTTTTCTAATTGCTTGTGCGGTTTGTCACTGTTGGTGGCACTATTGCAAGGCTGAAACCTGAAAGATTTACTTAATGCAAACTTCTGAGGAAGGTAATGGCAAGTTTTTCTAGACGAGGCAAGAAGCTGTGCAAAAATCTTGAGAGCTTGCTCTGAGAAGCAGAATCTGCCTCAGAGATGACCCTTAGCAGACCACTTACTGCTGTTAGGCTGTGATTTTATTTGCCTTTGCGGTCAACATGGACTAAGAGTAATAGGTGGGCCTCAGAGTCTGACCCCAGTCCTTCTGTATTTCTGATACATCTTCAGGGAGCTCACCTTCCCCACTTCCTACTTGGAAAAAACTTGTGAAGTAACAGCTGTCAATAAAATGATTGCCAAATGCTGTGAAGTACAAAGAGACTTGAGCTTGAAGCACCTCTTGAGAAGGATCAGCAGGTCTGTCACAACATCTGTCAGGCAGAGCTGCCTATCTCCTACTTGCCTGTTAATCGTGAATTGCATCTGGATCTTGCCTGTGTACGAGGCCAAGACGTGCTTAATCTTGCTTACCTGTAGCCAGCGTGATCAGAACTGGGCTTGTACCTGATTCATACCCAAATCTATTTGCGTTCCTTTTTGGTGGCATCACCTGAATGCAGTCCCTCACAGCTCAGGAGACACAAAGAACCTGTAATGAGCTATTTTAAACCAATGCGAAGAAGGGGCTTTGCCACCAGTATGCTGAGGATTTAAGACCTAAGTCGGTTGAGGTAAATTTTGAAACTCCTTGTTTAGAATCCAGTTGATAAAGCTAGTTAAAAATATTTTTGTGTGTGGAATTGCAGTAAGGTAAAGTAAATAATTTACATCCACAGAATTAGCAGGGAATGCAATGAACCTTGAGTTTAGTGGTGCAGCCCTTGTCCTGATGTTACCTGCTAGGTAAAAACCCAGTCTTTCCCCTTCTGACCCTGGGAAAAAGCTCTCTAAAGCAACAGGACACTGTCCTGTTTATGAAGTGGAGAGGGGAAGGATAGGTGTGCCAGGGAAAGCTTTCCATGTTGATGCTTTGCAGGGCCCTCTGCCCCAAGCCCAGCCTGGGCTTGTTGCCTGCCCTCCTGGCTGTCCCTGGTCCCTCTGTGCTGTGTGGGCAGCTGGGCCCAGGGGAAGGCCACGTTCCTGGGGCTTGTCCCCAAGTTGGGCTGTCAGTTCCTCTGGGGTGCTTCTTTATTTAAAATCGGTGGAGGGATTGTAATAGTGTTTCTGATGGTACCTGAGCAGCTTCAGCAGCTCTCTGAGGAACGTGTGGTGCAGAGTTGCAGGTGCTGTGTGTTCTGTCTGTGAGCTGCTGTTCCAACAACTCACACAAACGTGGAAATAGCAGGCACTATTTGGAAACAAACTTGGTGTCTTCACACATCACTGCGAGGCAGGACGTGAAACCATTGTAATTGTTAGTCCAAAAGGAAGAATTTGTACACTTCCATGCCGTTGTTCCCCATGGTTAACCACCTCTGCTGGTGGGAATTGCTTGCTTGAATTAGTGTCTGATTCATCTTTAAATGGCGTGGGGAAGAGTGTTTCATTCTCGATGGCCTTGAAATGCATTTCAATTAATTCTGTCATTGTTCAGCTCTCCATGGCCTGAGCTGCAGCTGGCTTTTTGTCTCTATGGCTCCTTGCTTGTTGCCAGAGGTTCTCTTCATCTCCTTCCTTTCTCCTCTCAGCAAAGACGTGGTGCAAAGCTGTTTTGTTTCAAGCAGAGGGAAATAGAAACGTTAGACATCCTGTAAGGTGCTTGGAGATTAGAAAAGTATCCGAAGCAGTATTAAAACTGAATGGAAGCCATCATGCAGGGAAAACCTAGTTAAAATAACCTGCAACATTGGTGCATGAGGATGTTGTTCTGTTTGCTTCTTCCTCATGACTGCTACAGAGGTGCAAAGTACGAGAGCTATCCTGGGGCACTGTTCTTAAGGTCATGTGGGACTGACTAATTAATTTCCTCTGGGTCTTTAAAGAAGCAACCTATGAACAACCCAGTAACTTGACAAAACTTTACTGTCAGAAAATGAGGTATGGATCATTTACAAGCCTCTACAAGGATGCAGTGGGTAGCACAGTTACGGGGTGTTACCCTGCCACGTACCACCCGCTTTTTACACAGATGTTAAAAATATTTTTTCATTGTAATCTTTTTTTTTTCTAGAGAGCAGCTCAGATCTCTTCTGAAGAATTACAACTCTTACTATTCAGATCAAGAGAATCTGCAACTGACATATAGTCAGGTAAGGATTTAGGGATGAGAAACTCCACTAATCTAGACATCACAAATTAGTGCTCTCTTCTCCTCATAGCACTGGACTCCAGCACTTGCTGTGGTGTTTTTATTGCATGACATGTTCCATCTAATAGAATAAACCAGAACTGATTTCCTAAACGGATCAGGTCAGCCTGCAGCTTCGGCTGTTTTGGAAATTGCTCAAACTGAGGTTACATGTTCTCCAAGTAATCTGTTCCAGGGCTGTGCCAGCCTCAGCGATTTCATTGTATTCCTCTTACTTTGAGGGGAGGTAGGTTATTATGAGTCGATTATTTTTACTCTGTTATTATGCACCACTAACTGTTTCCCTGTTTTTCTCCAGCAAGAAGGAAGCACACCATTCATTGAAGGAATCCTCTCAATATTCTGGGGAGTGCGACATCCGATCCGATTAAAAATTCAGGATGAGAAGCAGATACCTTCTTTTGTGACGCTGAAGTCAACAGAGAATGTGGATTTTTTCCCCAGTAAAAGGTAAAATATGAACTTCCATAAGGAGGCTAGCATTGCAAGTTACCTCATGTTGTGGCTGCACTGGATATCCCAGGCTGCCCAAAGGCCGTGGTGCCTGCTGGACAGCAGAGCCTTTCCACAGCCTCTGCTGGGCAGGAAGGTTTGTGTTTGTAGCATCTGTGTTTGGCCCTCAGGCTGAGGAGCTGGAGGAGGCTGCTCTTTTTCATGGGAACTGACTATTCCTATACAAGGAGTGGGAAATTGATATATAGAAAAATATGGGAAAACACCTAAACAAACCCCACGTGTTTGCATGTGCACCTGACACTGATGGCCCTTGAAAGGTCTCGTGTTGGTGCACACAGTAGAGCATGAAGCCAAAATCTGGCAGGCGAGTGCTGAGGGATTGTCTGTGCCAGCTTACATTCCCAGGTACGTGAGGTCTGGAACCATGGCTGCACAGGTGAAGTTCAAGTCAAGGAACGAATACTGGCTTTGTCTGTGCAAAATTTAGTGTAAAAACGCCTAAAATGCCCACAGACAAGTTGTTCCAGCTGCTGCCAATGACATTTCATATGCCAGCGTGTTGTGCTCAGCTGATATAGGTACTCAGTGTACTTTTGCTTTGTTTTGAACACTCTTTTCCCAGCCTTGGTTGGTGAATTCGATGAGCTGAATCAGAGTCTTGTAGTACAGGGGCAGAGCCAATGTTCACCCTGCATGACTCCCTGATAAATTGTGTATTGCGGAGTTCATTTTTCTAACTGCTTATTGTCTTGGATTGCATGTGGGACATGTTGGAAATGGGGATTTAAATCTGCCACCTTGGCAGTCTTCTTCCCATCTCTGGCTGTTGAAATTCAGGGATGAATTGTGACAGGAGTAACTAGGAAAGATCCTGAGTTTTAGGCAAATCTGACTCTCGGTTTACCTTGACCAGGTGTGGGGTGCGCGTGGCCTGCAAGGCAGTTCTTAAAGAACTTCTGACTGGTGGAAATCTATATCCCAAAGTAAACATTAACTCATGATCCCAAAAACGTGGGGCTGCCCTGACATGCTTTAAGGTATGCAGAGCAGCTTGGCTGTCTGATCTTAAATGAACTTGGTACATGTGTGGAATACAACCAAGATCTTGTTTGGCATGTAAATTGGGGGTAGCTGAATATTGTTTGGAATATATATATATATATTTATAAAAGTATATATACGCATGAAATTAATTTTTAGTATTGCACTACAAATTGGTTTATTCTCAGTCAGAGCAGTAACTGGCTGAAGACCTTATGCTGAAGAGTTTAGGCAGTGATTTATGGAAGTGTTGACATGAATATAGTTTTTCTGAAAGGCTGGATGGAACTTCCTGCTCTCATACACAGCTGGTTTGGACAGCACAGGGGGCTGTGTGTAATCTAACATGTGTAACAGACCAGTGTTCTGTAACTATTAAACAACAATATATGTGTTTTGTATGCCTGCCTGGTAGTCTGAGTGCAATTAATCCAGAGTTTGTTGCTGTAAAACAGATCAGGAATTACTGCAAGTTATGTTTATGTTATGTCCTGGTTGATGTTCAACAGGTTCTAAATTGGATGTGTTACATTTGGGATCCCTGATCATACCATATTTTAATATCTGATTTCACTATGACTTAAACTAAAATTACTGTGCTGAAGTCTGTAAGTTGAGCAAGGATAGGAATGTATTACATGAACCCTGGCCACGGGATAAACTGAAATTACTGAGTTCATGAGGAGCAGTCAATGATAACTACATATTTGGTCTTTCAGGGGAATGACTCGCTGGGGAGAATTTGATGACCTCCATCACATTAGCGGGGATACACTGAAGTCTACTGAGGAGCAGCCAGACCTTGAGCAAAGTTAGTGCTCTCATGCTAACAAAACATTCTGTGTTCTGTGACAGTGCAAACGGAATTTCACACATCAGGCCTTCCCTGCCAGCAAAGAGAAATCTCTTTGCTCTGTGTAACATGTACTGCAAGCTGGGGAAACACCAGCCTAGGGCTCATTAGGGCCAACAGTGCTGTGCAGGTGGCTTGGTGAACAGCCAGTGGGAATGAGCTTTTATCCCAGAAATCATTGCCCAGGGAGCAAAACAGCAAACTGCGACCACTGCAGTCAGCCTATTCATCTTCATCATATGCCTATGCCTTGTTCCTTTCCTGCTCCACCTTCTCTCCTAAAAAAAAATAATAATTAGTAAATAAGCCCCTTCACCGAGAGCCTCCATCCTCCGGGGGTGCTGGCAGGGAGCGGTGTGAGCAGCTGCACACGCCGTGTGGTTTTACTCTGTGCAGGCTATCCATGCTATGAGAGTCTCACGCTCAAGTCCAGGAGGGAGCAGGAGCTCGACTGTGCCACCCTGCCCCGGACCAGCAGCGATGCCGCGGCCGTGCGCAAGAGGACCAAGCTCCCCACCGTAACCAGGACACAAGTAGAAACTCACAGGTTCTCAATCAACGGCCACTTCTACAACCACGAGGTAGGACATTTTAGGCTTGGCTCTGTCGCCGGAGGGACAGGGAACCCTGTCCAGTGAGTTTTGCCTTAGCTCACACCATGTCTGTTCTTCCCAGACGTCAATTTTCACTCCGGCTTTTGGATCGGAAACCAAAATAAGAATCAACAGCCAGATGAGAACCAGACAGGTGATAGAACAGTTGCTTCGTAAGTTTAAGGTAAGTCTGCTGGCAGGAGGAAGCGTGGCCGTGCTCTGGAAGCGTTCATTCCGATGCGCGCTCCAGCACTGCGGGAAAGACGGGGAATAACTGGGCGGGGATAATGCGTGGAGTAGAGCGTAAAGAAAACTCTACGTGGACAATTTCAAGCGCATGGGTTGGGTTTATCTTACCAATGTTTCATGGCTCTCAGAGGCCAGAGGGGCGTGTGCGGCCGTCGGAGACCTGGGGGGCCCCGGCTCCGCGTTGCCGCCCCGGGCCGAGCGCTGCCGGCGCTCCCCGGGCAGGCAGAGGCTGCGCCTCGCCGTGGCGGTGCTGCCCTCCCGCGGACATGCCCGGGAACTGCGGCTGCCGTCAGAGGGCGGCCGAGCGGCGCGGGCCCGGGACGCGCTTTCCCTTCCAGCCGGCCCTGTGGAAACGTGCCGAAGGCCAGAGCTAAAAGCGCTGCTCACGGTCAGTGCCGTACTGCCTGAAACTACTTTTTTTTTCTTTCTTGGAATTTCCTCGGATCCATCTCCCACCGACAACATTGTATGTGGTCAGAAGTAGTTTTGCCCTTACTGCTGCGTATTTCTCAAATATCTTGATTTTGCACGGCTGCTTAATGTTTAATTTATATTTCAATGGTCTTGAACTTCCCGTTTAAATTGTCCCGAAACTTCGCTATTGCAGAATTACTTCATGTGACTAGTAAGACTTGGGAGTATCTTTGAAGGAAAACTTAACTTCTAGGAGTAATAAGCAAGGGAATTACAGAGCCGAGTGTAAAGTTGTAGGGAATAAATTGCAAACCAAGTGTTTCAAAGCTCTACTGTTCTCATCATGCGGCTATCAGGCACAGCAACACAAATAGCAGACCTAGATGATGGGAGAAATGAGCTCTATGAAGTAGTTAAGGATGCTGCGAGGAAATCAGGCAGGAAAGATCTGGGGGTTACAGTGTGTTACTGATTTGGGCAGCATGGGAGCACAAGGGTTAGGGCTGGCACAGGGACAGTGAACATGGCAGTACAGCTTTCTGTCTTATCCAGATCCAGTATCATTTAACTTTTCTACAGACAGGATCCCCGTGTCAGACTTTGATCCAAATCTCTGAGCTGAGACACAGGGGGAAAATGTGCTGAGAGGGAAGTGCTGGGAAGATCTGTGATTCTAATGGAATTTTTTTTTTTTTCACAGATAGAAAACAGCCCCCATGAATTTGCACTTTATGTTATCCATGCATCTGGAGGTGAGCCAGCCACTGCTGTCTGACCACTTAATCTCTAATCATTCTCTGTGTGTGTGTGTATCTGTGTATATGGAATGTGTCCCTTGGAGTAACAGGACTCATCCCAGGCCTCTGTTTTGTTTGTGCGCTGTGTGCGTGGTGTGGCATTTTGCCTTTTCAGGGACCCTTCAGAGATACCTCCTCTGGAGAGGAAAAGCTGAATAATAGTATTGTGGGCCCTTTCAGCTGACAGCTTTGGATTGCATGTGCTGAGTTCAAAGTACTCATTGTTCAGTGGAAAAAGTTCACTTCCATAGCAGTTTACTCTTGCTTTTTCAGGAAAAGGGAGATTTGATCTTTATTAATGGGAACACCTCAGAGACTAGGAGGGAACTGAGGAGAAGGTACTTTAAATGACACAATATTAGGGACCTTAAGGTATCTGGTAATTGCACTTGAGTAAGTATGGGATCTGTTTCAGGAAAAAAGGCTCAGGACTGCAGGTGGTAGACAGAGCTCATGTTCCATGTCCTGTGACATTTCTTATAAATTCCAGAAAAGAAGCAGTTGAGGAGTGGAGATATTCCCTTGCTGCACAGACTGCTGCAGGGGCCCTCCGAGAGGATTGCCAAGTTCTTTCTCATGGATGGGGACGTGGAAGAGATCAGCAGTGATGTATGTATATCCTCACTTCTTAGAGTTCATGGAATTTTTCTCCATGACCACAGTTGGTAATGCCTTTCTTGTCTTCTCCTTGTTAGGTTGCGCAGTACATTTCATTTCATCTTCCCTTTTTGGAGTCGATTCTGCACAGAATAAATGAAGAGGAGAAGCAGGAGATTCAACAGACAAAGTCAAGGTAAACAGACACCAAATGAGGTGGCACAGAGTCCAGGGTAATCTGTACGGCTGTGGCCTGGCTCATGAGAAGAACATAGAGATGTAGCAGAGTGCAGGTAGAACACTTTGATGGGAAGGCTGAAGGGATTGGGAGGCTTTACAATCCTTTCCCTATCCTACTGCTCTTAAAGATTCCAGGATTAATACTGATTACTCACAGAGTGGGACCTTCAGAAAACTTCTGAAGTAACTTCTCTTTGTTTTGTTTGCTGTTTGCTTTCTGAGCCTTTCATTGGCTCAGTTTGTACTTGCTGCTGTGTATTCCCTTGGAAAGGATAAATGCAATACACACATGGTACTATTTCTGTTCTGTAGCATTTAAGCCACATCAGTGCCAGATGTCCCTTTAGAACTTGAGGTGAATGACAGGATAGATCCCCTTGGCAGCAGCTCAGAATGCCCCACAGGTACAAGCCAGAGGGGCTCCTGTATTTGTGAGCCTCTGAGTCCAAGAGCACCGAGAGGCTGCAGCAGCCACAGATCTGTTACTGGATGATGGGCTGATAACCATGTTGGATCAAAGTGTCCAGGAAATGTTTAGAAGATACTAAACTTGCCTGCCTTGGGAAAGTTTTCATTGCCACTTGACCAGCTGGTTGCAATTTGGGTTGAAAGTTGGCAGAGGTAATTTCAATGCATTCTCCCTCTCAGGTACCTAAGAGAGAAGAACCTGATACGGCAACACCTTCGCAGTCGAAGTGTTAAAAAAACAGAGACTACAGTATGATGGGATGGGCCCTTGGATCCAGGCGGGAATGGCCCCTCGGGAACTCCTGGGCTGCTGAAGGACAGTCCTTGCTGCTGCCTCCTGTGGGCTGGGGCTGAGCAGTGCTTCAGCCTCCCAGAGGACAAAGCAGGGAAGGAACAGCTTCAACTGCCCCTGCTCCTGCAGTGCTGGGGCACGGGCTGGAATCACCCGAGGAGATGCACTGCACCAACAGAACAATACATGCTGCATCTGACTTGGAACTTAGGCAAAAAATGCCCTGAAAAGCCCGAGGCTTGAAATCCTGCTGATGTATGACCCGGTGCCAAGAGGCTGGCGTTGAAAAATATTGCAATAACCAATGTGCTGATAGAAAATATGCAAATTAAGAATGTGGTTATCCCTCTGTTAGAGAAATATTGTATTATATTAGCAGAAAGCTTTTCAGTAGAGCCAAGTGGCAGAAGATATTTATGTATTTCAGACTGCAGGTAGAATTTTCATTTAAGTTATAAAATATCCATGCAAGATGCCTGCAATCCACTGGCTTCAGGGTGGTGGATGATGAAACTGCTTAAGCTTTGAGCTACTGTTAGGAAAAGGAAAACATAACTGGAAACCCTCTCACTGAGGAGCTGCTCAGCTCTTAGCAATGACAGGGAATTTATAGCTGAAATACCTCGTGAACTGCAAAGTAAGAACTGACTAAACACTGTTGGGTCCTGAAAGGCATCTCTCAGTGGTTTTGCAGTTGGAATAAATGATTGTGTTCCTTCCTGTGCTTTCTGTTTGACAGGGAATTGGCAAGTGCTCAGTGAGAGGCTGCATGTCAGAGCCACGCAGGGGTGGGCTCATGGCCTCCCCAGGGATGCAGTTTGGGTCCGGCCCAGCCCCACCAGGGCACAGCAGCCAACTGCCAGCTGTTTTCTGGCTGTGTCGTGTTGAATGTTAGAGCTCAGATTACAGAGATGTAAATAAAATAAATCTGTGCACAGTTCATTGTCCTCCTCCCGTAGCTGGTTGTTTTTACCTGGAATCCGTGACTTACCTTAGCTGCCTTTGTCTTATGCAGGTAACAAACAGTTGTGAGAGAGGAGAGGAAGGAGCAGAACATGTTGCCTGGAAATTGTACGGAGTAAATCAAATTGTAAAACTCTAGACTGCCTGAAATCATGTTATTGGGATGTGAATTCAGAAAGTAAAAGTCAAGGTGCTGACTGAAGCTCCTCAGGTTGGACCAAGTGCATTATTTCCAAGTACAGTTTATAATCCTGCCTCGGAAAATGGTTAGGGACAAGTGAGTATAGAGGGCAGAAATAAAAATAATGCACAGTTAAGAGGTAGGGATTAAATGACAGTTGCCTTCCAGCTGCAGATGAACGTTCCTTGAAATAGCGGGGTGTGCCTCCAAGTGGAAGTACAGAAATATTGAATAATTGCTTGCACAGCCCATGTGGAAAAGAGGTGTTTCCAAGCAGGTTCTCCAATCCCCTGTCTACGTCCACTCTTCCTAAAAGTAGCCGGTTTTGCCACCGTCTGATGTTCAAGACTTGAATCCTTTCCATTTCTCTTGTCTTGCTGAATTGGGACTGCAAACTGCTGGAAGGCAGCTCTGGGATAGGACACAGACCCGAGGCCCTTGGCCAGGATTTTGGGTTGAGTGAAATCGTGCTGAGACTCCTGTGCGGTTGGTTCTCTGTGAGTGCTGTGCTGTCTAAATGAACCCTTTCTGAGAAATGCAGACAAGAGCAGGGGAAGAATATATTCCAAAGTATTACGGGACACTCAAGGAAACGCAGCAAGGACGCACAGGTGACAGAGGAAATGGGGGTCACTCCAGTTTGCACCTGAAGCCATTAATCACAGAAGTAGTGATTGCAGTCCACATCTCACCTGAATCTCTGCGTTTCCCTGCTGACCAGGTGCTTCAGCAGTCACTGTCCTGTCCTTTATCTGACGTTTTACTTTTATTTGCTTCTTTCTCACCTAATTTCGGGTGCCCAAGATAATCTTTCTCTGCTTAAAGGCAAGGTTACAACAAGCCAGAGCAGCCCATATTGGTGAGTTCACACACTATAGTTCAAGGCCAGCGTTACAAAAATAATTATTCAGTGATTGAAAAGTAATTTCCAAGTGGCTACAGGCAGATTTTCTCTAATTTGGTCTTATTTGCACTTAGACTTCATAGGCTTAGGACTTAAAATCTTTCTTGGTTTTGGTCTATGACTATTTGGGATAATAAAATACCATTGCATACCAGAGGATGGTGGCCACAGCCAAACTGTCAATTTCCATCGCTTTGTTTATTGTTTCAGTGGATTTCCTTACAGGGATTCAGCCTCCCTCTGAACTCAATGTGGCTTCTTGCCACTTGGTTTGGTTTAAATGCTTCCTGTGCCATTTGTATCCTTTGTCCAGCGAGGACTGTGAAAAACAGAATAGAGGTACAGAATTTATTTCTTTAAGTTTAATGAGGAATAAAATAAGAGACTGAAGTCCAGCATTGGGGTGCTCCTGGCGAACAGCCAGAGAACACAGCAGTAGTCCCCCTACTGTTACCTTTACACTGTTACATTGCTGAGGTACATGCATATTCATAAAGTCCATACATTACTCAAACATTAAGATTTCGATGCTCTGGGAATTCTGCTTGGTTTCTTCATACTCTGCCTGACATCCTGTGTGTCGAGTGAATATATTTCATTCCTCCTTGTGTCTCCATCCTGATGTTTTACATCCTCTGATAAGGATTTAAATTTGACCTGGTATTTTCTAATTGGCCTCTGGTGCTCTGGTTTGTGTCACGGTTATCTTATCTCTTGGAGAATTCAGTCAGCAGGAAAGGGTAACAAGATTGCCTTACACCATTTGTTTTGGTTCCATAGAGGTATTTAACACCCAGTGTTTATTTAAGGGTTGTGATATTGTATATTCACCACACTACTATTTCTATAAGATATGCAGCACATACTTAAAGTGGTATATTACGTTATACTAACAAACAGCTAATTAAAGGTATATATGATACTATATCTAAATACTTATGATCAATGCAGAAACTAATATATAAATGTGAAAGCAAGTATCATATTGCCCTTCTTTTTTAACAGGACGTTCCCATCAATTGTGCAGCTCCTTATGCCAATAGCATTTCCTCCCTCCTTTTGACGAGTTTTGGACCCTGGAAAAAGGAAAATCCCTGGGAGCAACCGCTCAGGAGGGTGAGTGATGTGCTTGTGACACGTTCAGTGGGGTGGCAGCAGCAGGTCCTGTCCTCTGGCCTTGGCGAGGCGTACAGGACACTGCGTGCAGAGCACAGACACATTTATCACTGTGAATGCACAATGGGTTTTGCTGTTCAGCTGAGGTGGCCTTGGCTTTGGTGTTGGTCAGAAAAATACTGAAATACAGTTCTGGCAGGAAGAGTCGGTGTAATCCTTTTGGGATGTGCTGTTCAGGCATCTGCAGAGATGAACATTATTTATTAATAAGAGATAATTATTTCTATTTTATAATTTTAAGCCAAGATTTGGGGGAAAAAATAACAAAGCTTAGGACTCAGAGATGGTTTGTTAAATGTAAGTTAAGGAATACAGTAAATAGAGGGACACGAGGGAAGCAAGGAAAATTAGATTTACTGGAGGGTAAAGAGGAGCCAAAGCAGTTTCGGGAGCGCGCTGAGAAAGCACAGGGAAGGCAGGAGGGAAACAGCGGCAGGGAGATAAACAGGGAAAATAATTTGATCTAAAAGGACTCCTGAATGGTCATGAGAGCAGGAGGCTGCGTTCGGCAGAGCTCGGTTCGGCAGAGCTCGGCTCGGTTCGGCAGAGCTCGGCTCGGCAGAGCTCGGCTCGGTTCGGCAGAGCTCGGCTCGGCAGAGCTCGGCTCGGCTCGGCAGAGCTCGGTTCGGCTCGGCAGAGCTCGGCTCGGTTCGGCAGATCTCGGTTCGGCAGATCTCGGCTCGGCAGAGCTCGGCGCTGCTCGCTGCGTTCGGCTGAGCACCCCACAGATCCAAGGCGAGGTGAGGATGCCCCGGACCATCAGCTCCATGGACCAGCGGCATGTTTTGGGGACATGGTGAGGACGGAGCGAGCCGCCGCCTCTGCAAAGGGCTGGCAGCCGGGCTGCGGAGCCACATGAGCTTCGCCTCCACCCGCCTGGCGCTGTAGGGCTCTGTGAAGCAGCTGTGCAGCCCCAGGATGCTGATAGTGAGAGTCCAGGCCGTGCGGACTGCCCTGCACAGCCCCGTCCCAGAGAGGAACTCGCCCTGGGGGCACAGCACCCCCTGACATCGGGGCACAGTGAAGCCCCGCGGGCCCCCAAGGCCAGCACGGGAGGAGCTGGCACGGCGCAGCCGCGGGCGGTGCCGCAGGGGCGGGGCCCGGGCCGGGGCGGTACCGGCGCCTGCGGTTCCGGGCCTTGCCCGCGGCCGTGTCCGCCCGAACGCGACCCGCGGGGCAGAACGCGGCGCTCGCTGCCCTGCGGCCGCCCCGTTCCTGCCGTGCCAGGGCCAGCTGCTCCAGGAGCGAGCTGTCCCGAGCCTGGGGCGGCCGCGATCCCCTTGGCCGGGGCAGCGACGGCCGGAAGGAGCGAACGGCGGCTGTGGTGAGGGGCCGGAGGGCAGAGGGGGCCGGGCGGATCCGCAGGGGGGATGTGAGCGCTTTTAGCGCTGACCCTCGGGACCCAGCTGCTGCGTGGGACGGGCTTGTCCCGCACCCGGCGCTCTCTGGGACCACGTTTCACGGAACAAAGCTCCTGCCGCGTTCCCGGGTGCGATGGAAATGTTTGTGGGATGGGCTGAGCTCCGTTTTCCGGGAAGCAGCGGGACGGGTGTCCCTGGGCCCACCTCGTGGGTCGCAGAGAGGAGCTGCTCCTGTGCCCACGGCCGAGGCTAAGGGGGAAAAAACTGAACAGTCCTGAGGGAAAGCGTTGGACTTTCCCAAAAGTTTGGGGGTTTGTTTTTTTTTTTTTTTTTTACATTTTTCCCCTGAGCCCACCTGTGTGTTTTGCCTTAGGAAACAGGAATAGGAGACAGCACTGGGACTTTGGGCTTCATAGTAAGTGTTGCCAGGTGTTTTGGTGAGGTTGAACTGAAGTGATCTTCTGGCTGAGAACTCCATCTGCCCTGCTGCAGGCAGAGGAGGCAGAGCTGGGACAGGAGAGCTCCTCTCTGTCCAGTGCAGTTCACAGAACTGAACCCTGGGCTGCTTTTATTAGGCTTTTGCCTCCTTTCCACATGCGTTTAAGGGGCTTTCATGGACAATGCAAGCTGTGAACTTGGGAGTGTTTTTTAATAGCAGCACAATCCCTTGCAGCATCCCTGATGGATCACAGCCTGTATTTCCCATACCTGGAGCAGTGTGTGTTCACAGACAGCTCACAGGCAAGGCACGCGCAGCAGCACGTGTCATCAGAAAGGTTTTGTGTGTCCAAATGAGCAGTGCCAGGTTTGGGATGGAGCCCAGACTGCACTCTGTGGTAGTGGCATTGTCCCTGAGGTGTGTGTGGCCCTGGGTACATGTGCACCAGCAGCACATTTTCCTTGTCTCCTGTTCAGCCCAGCTGGCTGGGCACTGTTCCTGCAGACTGCAGCTCAGTCAGTGCCCAGTGTGCAGAGACAGTGGCTGGGGGGGTCTGTGCTCCTTCTGGGATGCTGTGTGACACTTGCATGCTATTTCTACAAGTTAAGGGGGGCCTTAAGTGAAAGCTCTCTCTGTTTCTAGCATGGATATTCCAGAATGTGAATTCTGAACTCCTAAGTGTGCACAAACATATCCATTCATGTACCATGGCATTTGGACTCGAGTGCTTGCTCATCTCACTATTTGGGGCAAAGCCCAAAATCCCTGCCATGGCCAAACATGGCACTGTATCAAATTAATTTTTAAAGGCCTAGGGTTTAGGGGGAAAGAAAATTATTCCCCTCCCTGCAGTACTTTATTTTATTTAGTTTCATTGTCTTTTCTTGCTTCCAGTCTTTTTCAAACCTAATAGGGATAGAGAATGCCTGATTTTTGTTTTAACCAGGTAGCCAAGATGACAAACTTAAAAAGAATAACTGAAAAGACAGCAGCATTTCACCAGTCATCTTATTTGGGGAATTTGAATGAAAGTGCTTATCCCAGTAGCTGACTTCCTTTTCAACACAGCAGCAAGTGAAGGGAAGAATTCCATCTAATATTGTTTATGTTGTTCTTTTGGAGTCTAATAACCATGAGAACATTCAAAATAGGTAAATTAATGTAGCTTAGGTCAAGTACCTGACCATTGAATCAGCTGTTTTCTTTCTGTGTTTCTCACCATGTCCTTTACATATGGGTCATTCCTCTCATCATCTGGCAGATAAAAACAAGGCACAGAGAAAGGCTGATGGGACAGAGAAATTAGTTTAATTATTTTGAATCCCAGCCTAGTGTCCTCACTATGGCAGCTCTTTAGGAATTCAACTGACCTAAAAATAATTCAGAAGTGTGGCTTAAATAGACGTACTGTGATATGATGCTATCTATGATCCAATAATGTACCTTCTCTGTTGTAGTACTTGTAGTGTATCAGCAACTCTTACACTTCCAGAAAACAATGTAAATAATGTATCTGCATATTGGTTCTGTAACGGAGATGGGATTTCATAAATGTAATCTGTGGAAATGGGGTAGATATCCTTGTTGATATGTATGAAAAGTGATGGTTTCCTTAGAGAGTCACGGGTGAGATGAAAGAACAGCAGATATTTATAAGCCATGGACTTGTTTCCTTCATGTATGATCTCTCTGGATGTAATTTGGAGCAAATTGCTGCTGTTTTTCAGTCAGTGTCTTACCCACACAAGTGATGTGTCTCCAAGGGTACTTTCCCCTGGGAAAGTTGTATTCCCTGCACTTTCATGGTTTAATTTTGGCTGTGCACGTACATTGCAAAGATCTCACTGCCAAGTTCTCTGAAACATTTGCTATCAAAGTAATATCTTCTCCAATGTTTTTGCAGCATCTGTGAAAGTACTGAAGAGCATGTGTGAGAACTTCTATAAGTATGCAAAACCGAAAACAATCTGAGTCTGAGCTGGGACGTGGAAAGTCAATGGGGGGAAGCAGTTTGGAAGTATTGCCTTCAGAAATCAAACCCTCGCTGACTGGCTCCTGGATGCACCAAAGTCAGCTGGGATCCATGAATTCCAAGGTAGGATTTGTGTTCTGTCATTACTTTTTCTTGACAACTCTGATTTTTCTAGGTAGATCACAGACATTGGAAAAGGTGTCACAGAAGCGTAGAACTGTGTAGGAAGGGACTGTAAAGATCCAGTGCCACCTGCTGCCAGGGGCAGGGACACCTTCCACTGTCCCAGGCTGCTCCAAGCCCTGTCTAACCTGGCCTTGGACCCTTCAGGGATCCAGGGGCAGCCACGGCTTCTCTGGGCATCCTGTGCCAGGGCCTGCCCACCCTCACAGGGAAGAATTTCCTTCCAAGTAAGGAATTTCTTTCCTAAAATGAATAAATATATGTATATATGAGGTCTTGATTCTTAAGTGAATTAGAAACAGGAAATAACATTTTTCCCTGTTTACCTCAAGATCTCCAAAACAAACCTGTGGACATATTTGCCATTGGATTTGAAGAAAGGGTGGAGTTAAATGCAGGAAACATCGTAAATGCCAGGTGGGTGATCCAATCCACACAGTACTAGTTTGACTGATGATCACCTTTTTCAAGTCATATGTTATGTAAAATTTTGGTTTCTCCGGTGCTTCTTCACTTTGTTCTTCAGTTCCTGTGTCTTGTATTGCTAGGAACAGCAAATCCTGTGAAAATCTTTCCAAAAGCATGTGTTGTTGGTATGCTGTTATGTTTCAGGCTGTGATCTGTATAAAGGAAGGATTCCTTCCATACTGTTAGTTTTCACTGCCACTGCATGTATTGCACAGATATATTACTGTGGAGCTGGGATTTTTCTCTCCTAGCAGACTGGGTTATGGAAACACATTTTTTTCCCAGTGGTGGGTGATAGCAGTGATAAATGTGTGTGTTGTCCTAGCGCCATATTCCCAGTTTCCATTGTTTTCTCTGCCTGCTTTGCATGTTTCCTGGCTTTAGGGAAGGTTGAACTCATGGGGAAGAGCACCTAAAACCTATAATGCTGTAGCCTTTGTGCAGACTTTTGTCTTTTGGATAGCAAGTGTCAGCTTGTCATCCCCTAATTTCACCCTAGGTGTAATTAATGCCAGGCCTGGTGACACCACCAAAATAAAATTGGAAGAACTGAGCTTCAGGACTCTGCACTTAATTCTTTTAATGTGTTTGTGTGGGTGCAAGAAATGCCAATCCCAAAGCAATTCTATGTCTGTAACAATGTGCAACATCTTTAAAGCCAAGTGCTCGGTGTGGGGTTTTCACCTATGTTTTCATGGTCTAAAGGCTTTTCTTGTGCCCCAAAAGCCACAGGGACCTGCCAGCAGCAGGCCTTCATTGCATGTTGGGATTTCAGTTTGCTCTTGGATTCTTCCCTGCAGTCTTCTCTTGGGTTTTTGTGCCAGAGGGGCTCTGACCCCAGAGCCATACAGGGTGTCTGTTGCCTTGATAAATGGGAATGAAGCTGGCCAAGTGTGTCAGGAAAGCAAAAACATCCTGGGCTTTGTTTGGCCAAAGATGGACCATGAAGATGTCCCTACTAGCAGGGGGTGCGAGTGCTGATCCTTTTGGCTTGTGTGGTGCCTCTGGCCCCTCAGGAGTCAGGGCAGGGCTGAAGGAAGGAGAGAAGCTGCCACAGCTGCAGGTGAGGACAGTGTTGGCTGTTTCACACTGCTCGGTGCAGAGCTGGAAGAACAGCTTTCCTCCTTTCTCTCCATCCCTGGGCAGAATATTAAGATGAAGCTGCACTAAGCCTTGGCTTTTGGGGGTTGTTGTTTTTTCCGGCTTTTGAATGTATTTGCAAGGGGTGCAGTGAGGAGCGAGTTGCTGGGTTACATGATTTCTGAGTGACCTATCACAGAAATGGGCATCTGTGTGTGCATGTGCTTCCTGGGAAATCCGGATGTGTCATGGAAATCCTAAGGGAGGATTTCCAGCCTTGACTACAGGTGACAGAGGCTTCTGAAAATGGAGCTGACCTTGGCAGAAGAGCAGCTGTGAAGGGAAGCAGAAATAAAGTAGATGTAAGCAGAACAACCAAGTGAAGTGGTACTTCTTGGTCCTACTTTTCCTATGTTTTTTCCAGGTGCTGCCCAGGATGGAGATTGTGGTCTCAGACAGTGATTCCAGAGGAGCAAGGGGAGCCTTTGCCTCACCTGCACAGCTCAGGTGGATGGGACAGAATTGGTGTGGCCTGATAAGGCATGAAGAGCTGTCTGTATTCTGGAGTGCTTTGAAACCTTTCTCTGTCAGGTTTGGGAGGGGTTTCTCCTTGGGATTTTTTTGTGATGCAGCAACACGGGTATCCCTTTGTGCAAAGTCCAGGGATAAAGGATGGAATAACTGACAAGTGGGGTCTGGGATGCAAATGGTTCTGTTAAAATTAAGCAAAGGATGCAATAAGAAAAATGAGCATCCTTTTAATGTCTGGAATAATTAGGAATAAAAACGCTGGCAAAGGGCACTCTGAATTGGTGTCCCCTGTCATGGCTAAAACCCCCTAGTGAGGAATCAGAGCAGAAGTGTGAAAGCTGAGATCCTTTCAGTGCTGCAGTGGACTTAATTTTCTTTTCCTCCTCTCTTTCAGGACATGGAAAATCACGACACTGCTGCTGTCTTTGCCAAGAGCTGTGGTGTTTGAGCAGCCAAAGCCCAGAGGCTTCAGCACCAGAGGTCTGTGCTGGAGGGCTCCTGGTTCTGCCCGTGCTGGGGGGTAAGCCAGAGGATGCAGGGTTCCTCTTTGCCTCCCTGCTGGGATTAACTGCCATGGGAATGTGGGATCTGGGTGAAACTCCAGCTCTCCTGGTGTTCAGGGGTGCAAGGTCTGAGGGGCTGCGTTTACCTGTGGCTTTCCAGGTCGGCAGGAACAAGAGGAAATGGGGTGCCAGAGCCGTGTCCCCTCAGGCTGTGTTTCCCTCTGAGGACAGACAGAGAGTCTGGGCTGAGGTGAGAATCCTGGGAGTGCTTGGATGAGAATCCAGGGAACAGGGAGCTCGGGATTGCAGCTGCTGCTGGAACCATTGCCTTAGGTCTGCTCCTTTTGTGTCTATGAGAAGTGGGATTGGTGCTGGAGAGAGAGGTGCTGTTGGGAACAAAAGATGGAGTAAATCCTCTCTGGGGATGTGCAGTGAAGGACTGAAGAGCATGGAAGGAGAGAATTGATCCTCTGTATCACTATTTCTCCCAAAACTGGGGTGGAGCGGTGATGGGGGTGGTTGGGTTCGGTCTGTGCCTGTTATTCTTTGTGCAATTTTAAAATTCTGTTGTATGATTTCCTGTCCAGTACCTTTTTAACAAAAGCTGACAGAAATTTAGGTTAAGCATTAGAACTTGAGTCCATTCATTGCAAAAATTTGTCAAGGCTGGAAGACTGGGGTGGTGACTGCTCTCAGGAAAGGTTACTTATTAATACTGTGTCACTTTTCCCTCAGTGACTGTCAGGCCTGAATGGCTGTGAGTTCGTGCTCTTCTCCCTGGGGAATTGGAAATAATTTCAGTTTGATGAGAGATTTTGGAAAAATCCAGCTAAAAATCTCACCTCTGTACCCTCTAAGTTTTCCCAGTTTTTCCCAGCTAGGAGCTGCACAGAAGTCAGGCAGGGGAAGTGACATCAGGGAACTGCTGTAAATTCAAAGGCACAAAGAGGAGATACCCTGTAAACTGCAAGTCAGAAAGAAAAGATGTACCAGCAAAGGGCAGGAAAGTGGAAAGGTTTCAGGAAGCATTTCTGTGGTCTAATTAATAATAATTTCTGATTGCCCAGTGAGAAGAACACGAACTCGCAGCCCTTCAGGCCTGACAGTCCCTGCAGCGAGAGCTCAGCACACATCCACGGAGGCAAGCCCAGCATCTGAAAGGAAAGAGACATAAGAAAAAGGTGATTTATTTTGCTTCAAAGTTATTTCAAGTTCTTAAAGCCCAAGCAACATTTGCTCTTGATTTTGGTCGGGTGAATCACGGGCAGTGGGCACGGGTCATGCCATTCATTGAGCTGAAAACCCGGGGTCATTTAGAGGGGACACAAGAATTACTTGCCTAGGAAAATGTGAGGGGATGTCAAGGGGAGTGTGGTGGCATTTCTGAGGGGATTGCTGAGGTAATGGAAGGGAGCCCAGCAGACAATGGGTCTGGGAAGTCTGAGGCCCCTGGGAAGCGCGGCCAGGGCTGTGCAGGGGCAGCAGGGAGGGCTCAGCACTCGGGACTCTCTGTGTCCTCCTTCCTCAGGCGGCCAGGAAGGGAGGAGAGGCCCGAGGGAGCAAGAGGAGGAGCCGCCTCAGGCTCGAGAGGGGCAGGAACAGAAAGGACGCTTGGATGACCAGCGGACGTGAGGAGTGGATCCGAGTTCATCTACAGGGAAATAAGGAGGGGATATTTTGGAAGCAAAAGCTGAGGTGATGAATTCACCCACCTGGGCACAAGTTGTGTTTGCACAAAGTGGGACCAGAGGTGAAGGTCAATCTAAAGCCAATCCTGCTTGACCTCTGAATTCCAGGATAAGTTATATAAGCTACCAAATGAGAGATTAAAAATACATAAAGATGAAACCGAGAGCATTAATGAGGTTCTTGGGAGTCCATTACATTGTTGTCATAGAATTGTTAACAAAGTTTTGAGCTGTTAATGACAACAATGCAGTTCTTTGTCTGAATTAATCACTGTATGGGACTTGGGGTTTATTTGGGTTTTAAAGGCCTCAGGGTGGCCCTAACACTGCTCAGGATCTGGTAGGAAAAGCAGGGTCTGAGCTCCTGGCAGGCACAGGGTGTTTTTCCCAGAGTAGATTATGGATGGATTATGGAGGAATTGTTTGGGACTTGGATTGTCCCTCTGGGTGATGCCAGTTGCTGTGATTTGTGTAATTCCATACATTTGACTCCCAACACTTCCCAGCCCAGGGGCCTGAGCTGACAGGGCAGCACAAGGATTGTTCTCTGTGCTGTGCCCAGATTTTGAGGTCACTGTCAGCTTTGCTAGCTCCCATTAATTATCCCCATAACCCAAATTCCCTGCTCAATTCCCACTGCCATAACCTCACAGTGCCTCATGGAGTGGGGATATTCCCATGCAGAGCTGCCAACTGTGGCAGGAACCAGCAGAGCTTCCAAGGAAGCTCAGGAGCCATTGGGACAGGTACATATTCCAAAGAATTTGCTGTGTCAAACCCTCATCCCCCAGCCCCGACGATGTCCCTGGGGGGCACTTGACAGAGTTACCTGGATTTCAGCTGATTTCACCCCCCGAGCTCGGGCTCCAGGTGATCTTTTCAAGCAGGAGAAGGCAGGGGCCGGAGGCGCTCCTGGCCCGTGCCGAGGCAGTCCCTGGGGCCACGAGAGGACATCTCTCCCTGCAGAATCTCTGTTCCTTCCAGAGCCTCAGCAGTGACTTATGCAAGTTCTTTTCCCTCAGGAAGGGGATGGACATCCCTGCCCTTCAGTGCACCTCCAGTGGGAGCCACCTGCAAAAGCTTTCCATCCCTTCTGCACTTCCAGCTGGCTCCCTGAAAAACTCCCACCTTCATCTAAACACAACTTCATCCCACCCAAACCTTTGATTTTAAAGCATCTCTGCGGGCTGTTGGTTGGGATTTAATGTCTGTGAGAGAAGAGTGCCTTGGCTTTAAGGCTGCTGCTGGATGATGGCCTCAGGCTGGAAGGGAAGGGATTCAGGGAGGCCTGGACATGCCTGGCAGCTGCGTGGGAGCCCTGGGAGGTCAGAACTGGGAATCGCTGGCTGAGCTCCTCTGCAGGCGGCCCGTGCTGCCATCAACATGAAATGCCAGCTGTTCACTGGGGGACTCTTGGGCTGTCGGTGACCTCTGTCCGGGCTGAAGCATCTCCGGGTGACTGTTCAGAGCAGCCCCTGGCCCAGGAGCTGCGAGCAGCCCTTGAGCCGTGTCCGTGCCAGCGCTGCCCCGGTGCCCCAGCGCCCATCCCCGGGACTTGTGCTTGGCACAGGGAGGACACTGCAGGCACAGCCCCTCCCCTGCAGAGCCCAAGGACAAGAGGTGCTGGTTGCCTTTCCGGGGCTCCTCGCCTCCCCCTGCCCCGTGTTCCCAGCCAGCTGGGACACACAGAAACACCAAGGAACATTACTGGCAGCGAGCAGGAGACACCGAGGCCTCTGTGCAGCTCTGGGCCCCAAAAGCAGCCCCAGCTTCAGCAGCTGCCATCATATTGGCCTGGTAATACTCACCTACAGGAAATGTCCTATTTACTTGAGAGTCAGATTTTAGGATCCCTTTCAAGTCCAACATATCCTGTGATCTGAAAGCAAAGAGGAAAATTCTCAGCTGAATTTTCTTAAAAAGAGGTTTTACCATTGCAAAGCTTTTTTGAGTTGCAAAGCAAGGGGCTGGAGGAGCTTCTCACCTGGCAGGTATTGGAGAAGCAGCTTGACTAGAACCGTGCCGGCTCTGGCCGAGCAGCTCCTCCCGCCCACGGTGCTCCAGCCCCGCTCGTTGCACAGGGGAGCGGCGGGCGGGAGCCCCACGGGTGTGGGGACACGGGGAAAGAGGAGCCAGGCGCTGCTCTGCGCTGAGGGCTGCGGGGGCTTTGCACAACCGCGGGGGGTGCGGGCGGTACCCCCGGGAGGGGTGCAGCAGGAGCGGCAACATTAGGGCTCCCAGAGTTAGCACGGCTTTCAGAGCGCCCGGGGCGGTTCCAGCCGCGATCCAGCGTCTGCACGATGAGATTCCACCGCCGTTCTCCGGGGCACGGTTACCAGCAGAACCTCGGCTCCCTACGACCGCAGCGAGATCATGCCCGGAATCCCACGGCCGTTGCGACCGGAGCAGGAGCTGCAGCGCCGGGCTCGGCCCCACCACCCATCCCGATCCCGCTGTCCGCGCCGATCCCTGTCCCAGTCCCGTCCCGGTCCTGCGATCCACAGCCTGCCGGTCTGGGAAGAGGCGGCACCGCTCGGAACCCCCAGCGGACACTGACAAGACACAGAACCGAGCCCGGGACCTACCTGAGCACCTGAAGCTCCGCACAGCACCGAGAGTAGCCCGCAGGTTCGGTTCGGCGCAGCGCTCCGAGCGGTGATCCCGGCGTACCCCAAAAGAAGCATCCGCGTATTGAACGGGGCGGGAGCGGCTCGGCCGCACTTGAAGGGCGCGGACGGGGCGGGGCGGGGCTACGGAGGGCGGGGCCTGCACAGGTGTGCGGGGCGGGGCCTGAACAGGTGTGCGGGGCCCCAGAGCGCCTGCGCGGGGCGGGGCTGAGGGGGATTTAAGCCGCGGGGCGAGCCCTGCGGAGCCATTTGCTTCTCGGCGCTCTGGGGAGAAGGATGCGCCCGGGCCGGACTCTATATTTCTTTTTCTCTATATTTTTTCTGTGTTTCTCTTTCTCTATGCCTCTCATTTTTCCCCACCCTCTCTCCCCTCCCCTACCCCCCTCCTCCCTCCCCCCTTCCCCCCCTCCCCCTCCCCCCTAGCCCTCCCCTCTCTCCCCCCCCCCGGCCCGGCTCCCCTCTATCCCCTCCTATGCCCCTACACACCCTACCCTACACTACCCCTCTTCTCTTCCTGCTCTTCCTTCTACCTTTTCTTCCCTCCCAGCCCTGGACCCCCCCGTCCGCTCTCCCTGCTCCCGTTCCCCCCGCCAATTCTTCCCCACCTGCCTTCAATCCTCTCCCTCCATCCTCCACTCTCCCTTTCCCCCCCACCCCACCTCCCCCTGCCCCCTCTCCCTGCTGCCCTGCACACCCCAACACCCCCACCTGCCCCCCGTCCTTGGCTCAGCCACCCCGATCACCCCGTCTGCCCCCCTATTCCCACCCTGCATCCCCCCTTTTCTCTCTTTCCCCCGCAGCCGCGGGGTTCGGGGTGCCGGATAATAAAGCCCAGAGGGCCGGAGCCGGCGCCCCGCACCGTCCCTGCCCCACACGGGGACTGGCCCGCTCTGCGGGTGTCCCCATGCCGGTCCAACACACCGCCCGACACCGCCGGGGCTCCGGCTTTCCCTACATCACACTGCGGGTCCCCGGGGGTCGGGGCTGGGGCTGGGGGGATCCCCTCATTAGGAGGGGTCCCGGGGTGGGGGGTGGGTTAGGGGGGGCTCCCCTCATTAGGAGGGGGTCCTCGAGGGGGGGTGGGTTAGGAAGGGCCCCCTCCGGAGGGGGGGGTCCTCGAGGGGGGTGGGTTGGGAGGCCCCCTCCGGAGGGGGGGGTCCCGGAGGGGGTCAGGGTGGGCCCCCTCCGGGGGGGGGGAGGGGCGGAGGGGGGACTTCCCCCTCCAGGCCCCGCCCCCTCCTCCGGACGGGGTCCGCCCTGGCCCCCTCCTCGGGACCCTCTCCTCCGGACGGGGGAAGGGGGGGGGGGCAGGAAGGGAGGGGCCGTTCGTTTGTCTGGCCTTTTTTTTTTTCCGTGTCTGCTCACGCTGCACAGCGACGTGACCCCCTTGCTACCCACCCCACCCTCCCCTCCCCCCTGGGGCCCCGTCCGGAGGAGGGGGTCCTGGGGAGGGGCTCAGGGGGCGAATCCCCTCCGGAGGGGGGTGTCCGAGGTAGGAGGGGCTAAGGGGGCGGCTAACCCCCCCAACCCCTCCCCCCCCGGGCCCCCCCTCCGGAGGGGGCCCGCCCCCCGCCCCTCCCCAGGGGCCCCTCCTCCGGAGGGGACCCCTCCCCACCCCCCGCCCCCCCCGGACCCCCTCCTAACGAGGGGGTCCTCCCTAACCCACCCCCCACCCCCCCAGGACCCCCTCCTAAGGAGGGGGCCCATCCTAAACCCCCCACCACCCCAGCACCCCCTCCTGAGGAGGGGGCCCACCCCGACCTCCCCATGGCCGCCCCCCCAGTGTGATGTGGGGACAGCCGGACAGCCGGCACTGTGGGGCAGTGTTGTGTGTGGGGGGAGTCGCAGAGCGGCTCCGGCCCCGTGGGGGGATTCCCGCGAGGGGCGCCGGCTCCGGCCCTCTGGGCTTTATTATCCGGCACCCCGAACCCCGCGGCTGCGGGGGAACAAACAAAGGGACAAGGGACAAAGAGAGGGGACAGCAGGGATGAGGAGGGGTAGGGAGGGGGATCGGGATGCGGAGAGAAGCGGGAGGGGAAAGGAAAGGCTGGGTTGGGGGGAGAGGGACGGTGGACAGAGGAGCGGGAATAGAAAGGGGTAGCGGGGTAGGGACAGGAGAGGAAGGATGGGGGGGGTGTCAGGTTTGGGGAGAGAGGAGGGGAGGGTTTGGGGGAGAACAGGAACACGGGGAAGAGGAAGGAAAGGTAGAAGAGGGAACAGGAGGGGAGACCGAAAGGGAGAGAAAGCAGGGGAACACGGGGAGGAGGAAGGAGGGGTAAATAGGGGAGGGGGGCAAGAGGGAAGGCCGAAATGGGAGGGGAAGGGGTCGACTTTGGGGAGGAGAGGGAAAGGGGGGAAGAGAGAGAAAGAAGGGGAACACGAGGAGGAGGAAAGAGGGGGAGAAGGTCGGAGAGGAGGGGAAGCCGAAGTCCGTCCTGTCCCTGTGTGCGGAGCTCCGACAGCATCCTCTCGTCAGCAGCGAGCTCATAGTGAGCAATGGCGGCCGAGACGATTTCCGGGGGTTAAATCACCTCGGCCCCGCCCCGCGCAGGCGCCCTGGGGACCCGCACACCTGAGCAGGACCCGGGACCGCCCCTGAATCACCGCCCCGGTACCGCCCCCAGTACAGCTCGGTACCGCCCCTGGATCACCGCCCCCAGTATAGCTCGGTACCGCCCCGGGACCGCCCCTCAATCACCGCCCCCAGTACAGCTCGGTACCGCCCCGGCACCGCCCCTCAATCACCGCCCCGGTACCGCCCCCAGTACAGCTCGGTACCGCCCCGGTACCGCCCCTCAATCACGGCTCCCGGCTCCGCCCCGGGGCCCCGCCCTGCCCGGGCTGTGGGCGGGACCATCGCTCGCGGCCCGGCCCCTCTCCCAGACCGAACCGGGGCTGCCCCCGGCGCCGGGTCCTGCCAGTGTCCGCTGGGGCACTGGCACCTGCCCAGCATTCTTGACCAAAGCCTGGGGGTTCCAGCACAGCCCCCGAGCACATCCCTCTGCTTCCCCAAGTCGCCTTCAAGTGGGATAAATTTTTGGGGCAGAGATACCCAAACCCAGCAGTGCTGGCTTTAACCAGTCTTCAGGGATCTCCCCTCTCCCATCCTCACCCGATTCCCGCTGCCAAAACCCAGCCTGAGACTCTTCCCCCCATCCCCTCAATCTCTCCAAAGAATTGCAAGTGGATTTCTCAATCCAGCAGGGCAGCAGTGCTGTTCTCTTCACGGGGGATGGGGATTACAGACACATCCCCGCCGCTGCCCGGAGCGAGCGGCGAGCGGGGCGGTGCCTGTAAATAGAGGGGAGGGGCGAGGGCGAGCTCGGGGTGCCCAGGGACGCCCTGGCCGGGCAGGACGAGGTGGCGAGCGTGGGGAGGGCGGCAGTGCTGCCGCCTTGTGGACACAGCGCGGTACTGCAGCCACCCCCCGAGCCGACGCCTGGGCAGTGCTGCCGCCTTGTGGGCACAGCGCGGCACTGCAGCGAGCCCCGCTCACGACGGCGGAAGCGAATACGTGCCGGGATGTGGCAGCACTCCCAAGATGGCGGCCCGGCCGTCCCTCCCCTGACCTTCCTTATATGGCGCCACAAAAGGGCGGGAAAAAATGAGGACCGCGGTCCGTCTACTGGGCTGCCTGAAGGAAAAAGCGACGCCGATCGCCCTGGCGCGAATTTTTCCCGACGTTTCAAAGCGTGCGGACATGGGCTGTGGGCTCAAAGTCGCCGCGGGCGCTCGGGAACCGGGCGGGCGGCGACAGGCGCCACCGTGGACATCTCTCTGCTGGGGGGGGGGGGGTCCTATTGGGACCGCCATCTTGATCGTGGCGCTACTCCCACAAGGCAGACTCCCGGCACGCGGCAGCTTCCGCCATGCTGAGAGGGGCACACTGCATTACCGCGCTGTGCCCACAAGGCGGCAGCACTGCAGCGGCGCCGGGTCGTGGGGTGGCTGCAGTACCGCGCTGTGCCCACAAGGCGGCGATGGAGGAGTGGTGTTAGGGGTGGGGTGCGGAGCCAGGGCTAGGCTGGGGGTCAGGGGCCGTGCTGGGGGTTGGTCTCAGGGTTAGTGCCAGGGCAGGGGGCGGGTTAGCGCTGGGGGGTGGCCTTAGGGTCAGGGGTGGTGCCTGCGGAGGGGTTTGGGGACAGGAGATGCCCCGACCTGCCGTGTGACACCTTGGGGGGACACTTCTTAGTGGGCCGGCGGTGGGGTTGAGAGGGGCTGGGCTTGTGTGAGAGGTGGATCTTTAGATGAGTGACAGACGTGATGGTAGATTAAGTATCTGCTTTCATTAGTACTCCAGACGGGAATAGACAAGTGATGCTCAATCGCGGTAATTATTAGTTACTCGCACCTGGAGTACCAATTAGGGGGCTTCGAAGGTATACATACAATGGAAGAAAAAAATGTATGTCCAGTGCAGCAGAAGAAAACGTCAGGCGCCTGAGGGGTAAATATTTTTACTTAAAAAAAAGTAAGGGGTTCCCATAGTTTTATTATTTATTTTATTTACTCTCAGGGTGCCAGCAAATTTCTACTGCTGTTGCTTTACTTTAAAGCTAGAAAGCAAAAGAAAGTGACGACAGGAACTAGAGAGGACGACAAGAAGCAAAAAGCAATGTAGAGAGGACGAGAGAGAGGTCAAGAAAGAAATAAAGAGAGGAGACAAGAAACAAAGGGAGAGGGGACAAGAAAGAAAGAGAGGGAGAGAGAAAGGGGACAAGAAAGAAAGAGAGAGAGGGGACAAGAAAGAGAGACAGAGAAGACAAGAAAGAAAGAGAGGACAAGTAGAGAGAAAAAGAAGTAGAGAGCGAGTGCGAGAAAAATAGAGAGTTAGAGGGACTGAGAAACAAGAGTCAGAGAGAGAAAATAAGCTAGAGAGAGAAAATAAGCTAGAGAGAGAAAATAAGCTAGAGAGAGAATATGAAATAGAGAGAAAGCAAAACAGGGTTAGGGAAAAACAGTAAAATAGAGCAAGAGAAACAGACAGTGAAATAAGGAAATGGTCAGAGGCAGAGAACCAGAGAGACAGAGAGAGTTAGAAGCCGTGAGAAACACAAACACACAGTTAGACAGACAGACAGAAACCAAGTTAGAAATAGAAAAGCACCGTGAGAAATAGACTGAAAGGTAAAGGGATAAGCAAAGCAAGAAATACAGTGAAAAAAAAAGTGACTAAATCACACCAAAGAAAGACAGGAGGCAAAAGGAAGGAGGGGTTATCTTGATTAGGGGGGATTTAACTTTATTGAATGAATTTTTTTATTTATGCTTCAGCAAAACTCAGCATAACAAGGTGTACAAAGGCAAGTACAGACACTGTTCAAGGTGAATTTACATACAGAGCAATACATGGAAATGCAGCAGCAAATGCAAATACTGAACAACACAGGGGAATGCAAGCCAAACGTATACTAATGCAATATAATCGTTTTTTCATTTCACAGGTATTGATGACTGTTTGTTTATACAGGAAACCCAAAACAGAAGCAGCACACAGAAAAGGTAACACTCACCCACTACACACAACTCTTTCAGCTTACACACAAACTGACCATGGCTCTCAGCTCGAGTGATGAGAGAGCAGCCCTCACCTGGGGCATCTCAGAGGCAGAGCTGGAGGTTCAGCAAGCTGGACTGGGAAACACCTGCAAGTGAAACAAGCCGAAGGAATAGCAATCACCTGGACCCTCAAATATCCTGAGCAGTAAGCGAGCAGGGGGTCCAGGAGCAGGAGCTGTGAGAACCAGGAACAGCTCTTGGGCAGAGGGTCTATCAGCTGGAGCTGTAACAGGCCCAGGTGTCCCCGAGGGAGAGCTGAGCTTACCGGCAGCTGCAGCAGGAACATCTCGTGGCTGGATCCCGAATTAGTGCACCCTGGACTCCGAGCCAGGCCCAGGCGTGGATGGCCCTCATCAGGAGCTCTGAGCAGCACGGAGCCCGGCCTCTTCCACTGGGGACTGAAGCCATGTGCCAAGTGCCACTCTCTGCGTGGAGGTGTCTCCCAGTCCCATCCCTGAGAGCAGAAGTGAGGCAGGGGCTCTCCTGGGGACGTGGTGCAGCAGCATCTCCTCTGTCTCTGCACAAAGGGGGTCAGTCAGCATCCCCAGGGAGCACAGCACAGCCCCACAGGAGAGGCCTGTCCCCCTCCCAGGCAGGGGCAACCCTTCCCTCGCCGCTGCCCGTCGCTTTGGGCACAGACTGCCCAGTGCTGTGCACTGAGGACAGGGGAGGGGAGGGAGAAATGACAGCGGGAAGGCTCAGGACTCAGCCCAAATAATGCGCTTGTCCACTCAGAAGAGCAGAGGAGGAGGAGGCACAGGTTGCTGCAACCCCTCTGCCCAGTGAGGGCCATTTTGGGTACCAGCCACCACACAGTCCTGGGGCTGAGGGTGGGCGCAGCAGGCAGGGTGGACCTGGCCCAGACCAGCACCTGGCACCCAGCCACCCTCACCGTGCCCCACAGCAGGCCTGGGGAGCCACGGACTGCACTGCACATCCCGATAAACATCACTGAGCCAGGCACAGCACAAACCCCATGCCAGCCTGAACGTGCCACAGGGCACGGACATCAAACACAGCTGAGCCAAGCTGTTGGGAAGGACGAATTAGGGAAACCTTATAAATACGAGTGCCTAGCAAAAGACTTGGAGAATATAGAAAATAAAAACGAAATAGAAATGATAGCAATTTTCAACTGTGTGGCTGAAAGCAACTGGATGCCTGAAGGCCCCTTGGTTTAGGTAATGTTAGATGCTGCCAATACCAAGAAGCCAAGAGACATCCTCCCTAGGCATAGCAGGAAGAGTGCCAGATAAAATTTAGAGATAAGAAAAGTAGTAAAACATGGTAATATAGTGATTCCTATAGGTTGCATGCAAACGTTAATGAATTTCTATCTTGTATTAGATTGGTTAGTGGAAATTAGAATAGTCACCATGGAAGAAGATTTAATGTATTGTAAAGGGGAAAATGTCTCTCTTATGCTCTTACTCTCTTC
The DNA here is from genome assembly GCA_037013685.1 of Acridotheres tristis. Taxonomy (NCBI): domain Eukaryota; kingdom Metazoa; phylum Chordata; class Aves; order Passeriformes; family Sturnidae; genus Acridotheres; species Acridotheres tristis. The sequence goes on along the minus strand of CM072888.1, from coordinate 493,568 downwards.
GTTCTTACTTCTTAGGCTCTCTTACTTGACTCTCTTCTCTTACCACTCTGACGCTCCTACCTCTTACCGCCTTAGCCCTCTTACCCCCTGCCCTCTCTTTACTCCTTTTACTCTTGCCCTCCTGTTCTCACAAGCCTGCTTCGAGCTGCGGCTGGCAGCTCCAAGCAGGGCCCTTTCACCCACGCCCTGTGCAATAAACCATAAGTTCCAAAACCTGCCTTTAGAGATCTCTCAGTCCCGACCGTCCAGACCAGCACCTCCGACACCAAGCCCAGCACTAACTATCAAATGAAACGGGCCACCAAGGCCCAGAACAACCAGGAGCCCTCTGGCAGGGGCAGCAGGACAGGATCGTCCCCAGCCTGCCCGTGACCAGAAGCCAAACCAACAGCAGGCACTGGGTGGCTGCTGACAGTGTGGGGAGAAACAGCCGCCCTCGGGCAGCTCCGGTGCAGGACCCTTTCTCGGCTCCCTTCACAGCCATGGCTCCTACAGCTGTGGGGCACAGCTGAATCCCAGCCCCAGCTGCTGTCTGATCCCCCATGCAGCCAGGGCCCGTCCAGGAGCACTGCCACTGCAGCCCCAATCCACAACAGGACGGGCCACACAACCAGAAAGCACAAGCACGAGCGGTTTGTTTCCGAGGAACAGCCAGGCACAAGGCAGAGGCTGGGCACAGCCACGGCGCGGGCCCTACTGCAGCCTGCCGGGGGTGCCAGCCCCGTAGTGGCTGTGCCAGGCCGGTGAGCCCAGGCAGGGCATATGGACAACAAGGTACAGCTCGCTTGGAGACAAGGACAGCCAGGAAACCCTTGCCCAAACTTACCGAGTTTCACAGGAATGGCAGGGGACTACAACTGTCCCATCCTCTGCGGGAGCCCAGTCGAGAGAGGCCATTTCAGGGGCTGTGCCGGGTACACTTCACTGCAGCTTCCCCACAGCTGAATCCCTTCGAATACATATGGAAAACACGTGCGAAGGTTCACAGCCCCAGAGCACCGCTTGGCTCCCTTCTCCACCGTGTCACACTCGCCTGCAGGAGAGGGCCCAGGCCGGGGCAGCCCCGAGGTGGGAGAGCACGTACTCACCCGAGGCCCGAGCTCCGGAACGCCTCTTCCACCCCCGCACACTTGCCAAAGTCTCTCCACGCGCACAGTGCTGCCTGGAAGGGGCGCGGGAGAATCGGCTCCCAGCACAGGAGCACCCCCGGCCTGGCTCCAGCCCCTTTACCAGCAGCGGCTCCGGTGGCCCAAGCGGGAGCCCCGACCGCATGCGCGAGCAGCCCCGGGCTCCCCGTTACCGAGAACCGAGGCAGCGCCGCGGGCCCCGAGCACGGCTCTCCCGGAGCCGAGCCCAACCCTGCCGCGGCCCCCGCCATTTTCGAGAACGCCGCGAGGGCCGCGCACGGCGCAGGCGCAGGCGGGGCTGATCGCAACGGCGCCCCGTCCCCGCCGCCGCCCGGCGCCCCCTGCGGGACTCACTACGGTACTGCAGGGACCGGCCCCGGTCCCATGGCGGCGACGCTGCAGCCCCGGCTCCTTCTCGCTCGCTGACCGTGACGAGACCCAACCCGTGGGCAGAATGAAACGGCCCCTCCCGTCCCCAGCCTTGTGTCCCTGCAGGGCCCTGCCCCTTCCCAGAATAGCACCGGTGTCACGCCAGGGGCACCGAGGTTTGGTCTCTGATCGCTCTCGGTGAGAGGCGGTCCCACCTCTTCCCCGTTCCCCAGCGGCCGCTGCCGTCAGAAAGGCCCGGCTTGGAGAGGGGCTAGCCGAGTCGCATTTCACAGCTCGAGACCAGTTCGTGGTCCGAAACTGAGCCGAATCGAGCCCTGCTGAGCCGAACTCGGCCGAACAGAATCGAAGTCAGTCGTTCTGAGGCGAACCTTATGAGCAGGAGGCTAGGTTCGGCTGATCTCGGTTCGGTTCGGCGGAGCTCGGTTCACTCACGATTTCTTACGAGAGGCATCGTTGCTCTTCCCTGCTGCCCGGGGAATGGAGCATCAGCCTTGGGAAAAGCCTTCAGGAGCAGCTGTCTCCCTGAGAAAGTCACCGGGTGCCGGGTTCGAGAACCCCCGCACCGGGGTGGTTAATTCTTGTGGGGACGAGAATTAACCCAGGCAAAGCCTCCCCGTCGAGCCCCGGAGGTGAGGGTGCTTCACCATAGCTCCCCACACCGGGACGGAACTCATCCCTTAAACTGCCAGAATGGGGATTCCGTAGAGACCTGCACTGCAGAAACTGCAACAAAAACCAAAGCTATCATCAAGCTAACACTAACAAACCTAGAAATACAACACCTAGAAACAGACAGAAAAAAAAAAAAAAAAAAAAAAAAAAAGAGGAGGAAAACCCAAATCTCCCGGCAGGCACAGACCAAACTGCCAAGTCAGAGTTCCCCTCATCACAGCGCCGCGGGCTGCGGCAGCTTCCACAGCTTCACAGGGAGGGCGGCGTGCAGCGGGCACAGGGAGAGAGCGGCAGGCATGGCACCTGGCACCGCGGGGATGTGGGGAGCCCGGGAGCCCGGCCCCAGCAGGCAACACTTACGAGCTGGGCAATACCTTCCTCCTGGAGGATCAAAGTTTCTCTGGAAAAATGAAAGTAATCCAGGGCAATCTGTTCCTCCGGGAGGTAAGGAGGAGTGGGCACCCACCCGGGAAATGGGGAGCACCTGGGAAGTGCGTGTGTGTCCCAGCTCCTGCCTCGGTCACGGGAGGGAGCGGGGTTTGTCTGTGTTTCCCCCTCTCTCAGCGAGCCGTGTGGGGTGTCCCTGCTCCCGGACCCCAGTGCAGCCCAGAGAGGGAGAGCAGCACTGCTGGCCGCACCTCCCCTGTGACTGAGCAGAGACAGCCAAAGCTGTCAAACAGCAGCAAAAGTTTCACTGTGTGTGCTAGAAATCTTGCAGTGCTAAATGCACATTGAACCAGCCTACGTGTCACGTTGCTTCTAGTGAAGCATTAGCATTAGTGTCACAGCTTGTTAATGCGATATAGAAATTATCCAGTGAATATGTATATTCCAAGCTCAGTTTGGGTGTGTTGCTGAATAACGTGGGAGGGAACAGTGACTGTCAGTTCTCCTTATGCTGCTGTTAAACACAGTAAGTGCAGGATCTGGGCTGACCTACCTTCCTAGGAGAACTCCGGGGGGAGAGACAGAATGTTCAAAGCAATTAGATATTTGCATTGCAACTATTATTTCTAATTATCTATTTCTGATACATTTGTTGGGGTAATTACTCCGGGTAGTATTTTTTATTTCAGGCAGTAAGTTAGGTTTATCAGCTTTGTCCTGAGCAGGTATCAGCACGTTCCCAGAAGGAATGTTATCTTCTGTCCAACCCACTACAGAGGCCAGCAGGAGTGGTGCTGCTGCACATAAGAAATGAAGCACACATTTACTCAGACTGTTCTGTGAAATTTTTGTTGAGATGTCACCTTCTTGTGATATGTTGAATTTAGAGATGAGCTGATAAAGGCAGGAACACTGTTCTGTCATCACTATCTGAGTTTTTGAAGATTTCAAACCCCTTAGTATTAAGTCCTAAAATTTTTACCATTACTTATGACATGGATGACACGGCATCGATTTCTTTAAGGAAGCCCTTAATACAACTGCAAACTGAAATAATTGCTCCAGAGTACAGTTTGCCCCAAGTGAGTGCTTCTGAATTCAGAATTACTATGCCCCATAGAATGGCATAAGTCTCTTCTTCACCTTTGCTGAGAAAAGACTGGATGCCCAGTCTTAAATCCCACAGTCAAGATTTTTTCCCTCATTCTCAAAGACACCCTGGATTGTAGCACAGCTCTAACAAAGTGGTGTCAACACAGAGCATTACAGACCAGATGCTGGCCAAAACTCTGGCCAGCAACGTGGTTTGTGCTGGGCACCACCACAGCTCATGAACACATTGCTTAAAACACAGTATTCTGGCCAAAAGATGCCTCTCAATAAAAAATTTTCACTGGCCGAAACCCTTCCCTTCAGAGGTACTCAAGTTCTATCACTGTCACGGTCACAGCTCGCTCACTCACTACCTGGGTTCTCTCAGTGGTGTTAACCTGAGGCATCAAGAAACAGCAAGATCAGGCAGCTGTCATGGTTGTGTCCTACACCTCACTCCTTTCCATGTTCCCACTAAATGTTAACTGCTCAGAACGATCATGGTTTCTAGCCTTGGCTCGCTGACTGGCACGATCAAGACAGAGTGACCTAGTCCTCTGCACAGATGCTGCAGACCCACCTCAGACACTGATGAAGTATCCTTTGGGATCTTCCAAGTCCCTTTCCTCCCTCAAGAGTTGGCATCACTGCATTTATTCCAAGTGCTGCACCCTCACATCTGGATTTATTTGGATATTCTGCAAATACCTGTACATATGTACATAAGCAGCTTTTATGTTAGCTACATATATCCTTCAATGAAACTCTCCATCATGAATCATATTTTCTTAAGGAAGTTGGCTCTGCTAAGATAATGAAAGAAAATTCAGGTGGCCTGGGGCAAACCCTTCGACAGATAGATGTTTTCATTACTGTAGTCTAAATGAGAATCTTTTCAGGGTAATCTAAAATATCCCTGGACCTGACTTCCTTAGAAAAGAAATCGCATTTAGTATCATAATGACCTTAGGAAACAAAGCTTCATTTAAACTTAAAAGCATCAGCTACAATTAAAGCATTGCTTCATTTTGCTAGGATCTGTTTAAACCATTACCAGTCAAATCATAAGAGGTCACTGACCTTATGTTTCTAAAAAACAATTACCTCTAGCAAGCTTTCTAAAAATTTAGTCCTTTAGCAAATTAGGGAAAAAAACCCAAAATAAAACAAAACAAACCTCCAATAGGTGAGTCTAAGTAGGTTCATTCTAGAGCACCATCTTTGATTAATATGAATTCCACTGAAATAATTACAACCATCTTCTACTCAACCCTCATCCCCCAAACACAAGAACTCTGTTTTTTTTTTAAAGCAAGCACCTCTACCTTCACACATCAGTTTTTAGGTCAAAAATCAAAAACACGAGGGGTTCCAGGCTAACAACAGCAAAAACGGATGTTTAGGACAACAGCTGTTGTTCCAATATCTGACAGAAATGCCTCCCCCCCAAGCTTTGCTGTCTTGTGGTTCAACTCCTTCTGCCTCTGGGACAATCTCACACTTCTGAGCTCCACATGGCCCCTGTGCTGACAAGCTCTAAGGAGGTACCTGAAGGCAAGCTCTAAGTAAACACAAGACTTGTATTACCCCAGTTTACCGTCATTTGCTTTGAAGAGCTCTTAAATGTTTCACTAAGTGTAAAATTGCAACACTCTAACTGCTTTCTCATTAAGCATCAGAATAAACAGCTGCTTATTTTAATGGGTTTCTTCAGGCAGTTGCTAACAGTTATTTTGCCACATGCTGTGGTCTGTGCTTAAGTATTATCAGAGGCTGGTTCTGCAAAATACAGTCTGTGGCTGCCTGCAAGGTAAAAGCATCTTTGAAAGCACTACCAGCCCTACAGCAGCTGTATAAAATATTAAATAAATTGACATAACTTCAGAAATAATAAAGCTTCCTCCAATCCCAAATGTCTAGCTGAGTTTTGCCAGCAAACTGCCTAGACCTTGGATTCCTCTCCAATAAATCCACTCATATCTGAGTATGACATTTTGCTTCTGCTTACTTATGTGTTTGCCTCATGCTAGGAAGTGCCAGTCAGATTTCACCAGTCCTGGAGATGCAGCTGGCATTTAAAGACACCTTTCCAGATTGTCCTGATATCTATTATCAGAGCAAAAAGAGATGGAAAACATTACAAAGAGCTTTTGAAACTGCAGGTAGAAGTCATAGGAAACTGTCAAGCAAATGGCAATGCATTGCTCTATCCAACAGATATCATAGACCACAGAGATGATGTAAAACTGTCCACAATTCTGTCCTTGCTCACAGAGCAGCTCCTCAGGACCCAGCTGATGATGAGGGCAAGTTTTTATTTCTCTTATGTGGACCAAGGCCTGTTCTCTCACAGCTGATTCTGTACGGTCACTTCCAATTCAGCTTGGGTGTTTACACTCACAGAAATTCTCTAGAAATAACAATAGTTTTCCAGAGCTTCTTTGTTGCCTGTTTTTATAGCAAGCCTGAGTGTCTGTTTCTGATTTTATGCCTCACTGTTATTTAAGTTGCTGCTACACCGATTGTTTTCTCTAGCAGTTAAGGGTGTAGGCTGTAAAGGAGCCCTTTCCAAGAATGTGTTCCAGAAAATCCCTAAATCTACCAGGCTACCACAAAAGGGAAATACCTGTTACTGTGGTGAGAGGACATGCGAGTTGTGGGGTTGTTGATTTTGTGTTGTTATGGGATTTTGTTTGCTGCTTTGTTTGTTTGTTTGTTTTGGTATTGTTAGTGGGTTTTCTGATTGGTTTCTGTTTGTTTTTGGTTTTGTGGGATTTGTTTGGTTTTAGTTTTGCTTGGTTGGTTTTGTTTGGTTGGTTTTTTAATATATTAAAGCTGCAATAAGAAGTTATAAAGTCTTCCACACCTTCCCACTTTCTTCCCCTCCCCTACTTCTTGGCATGATTTTATATCTCTAGGGTTTGGAGACAGTTGTCTCCTGTTTGCTGGTGATCTTACGACCTTCTACGAAATAGCAGACCGGGTGCAGAGCAGAGAAGTAAGTACCTGCTTTCTCATCTCCCAGTTGCCAAATCCAGTCAGGATTTCATGGAGTCACTTAGCACATCTACATAAACCCCTACCCTGTGTGTAACCTTGCCACCCAGACATGGGAATACTGCTAAGAGAAACCCAGGTCCTTGATGCCTGAATTTCCCTGCCCAAGCTTTAGTGCACTACCAGCACAGGCTCTTAGCAGGTGGCTGGGCTGTATCCAGGGAGAGAAAGGCAGCTTTGCAGGCTGGCACCAGGTGTTGTCACCTCACTAGAAGAAACATGCTGGGAATGGAACAAGAGGCACTGCATCAAACTGGGAGAAACAGCTGTCTGCCAAGCTCCACAGATCCAGATCCAGCTCCAGTTTCTCTCCTAGGACAGCCGCTGCAACGAACACGTGCCCACCCTTGATCACAGGAAGCCAGTTACAGAGCTCATGCCTACCACACCAGGTAAGGAAAGGGATCAGCACTGCTGTGACTCCTAAACTAACATCAAAACAAAGCACTTGCTTAGAAATAAGGGCAGGAGAAGCTTGCCTAGCCATTTTCTCACTGGAACACTGCTTAGGGAACTTCCATCACCTTCCCAGCTCCACCTAGGCAGCACGGTTTTTCCTGGTTCCGGTGGTTTTCCAGCAGAGCCGAGTCTGCACACAGCCTGCTGCCAGGCACAGCCTGATGTGTCGACACCCAGAGCGCTGCTGGCAGGTCCTGTAAGCTCCTCTTGACCATAAAAACCAGCAAGGCACCAGCCGTGAGTCTCATTTCGGACACGGGGAATTCTGACAAGGGCAGGCCTGCCCGCAGGCACACAGCTGGAAAGCCCCTCACAGCATTCCAGAAAATATTCCCAGCAGGAGCCGGGAAAGACTTGCTGGGGCAGGTCCTCGTTTGGGCCAGAAAATTGCCATCACAGGAGGACATGTTCACGGCCAGACTTGATGGTGCAGGGCTTAATCCACACCCTCTTGTTTTAACATGTGCCTTGCTTCGTGGGGTGGCCATTCAATTAAATCATGGCATGCTTCCAGATGCCTCGTATTAAAAGCCATCTCCACTAAGTTGCCCGCAGACCAAGTGTGTAAAACAATTACCTTCCCTTGTACCAAGGGCTCCTGTATTTAACTCTGCACAAGATTTATTAAAACAAAATAAGCCTCTTGAAAAATTAGTGACTGGTCTGGCTTCCACCTTGACAAGAATCCTCCCATACAGGGAATAGATTAAAAGTAACCACCGGCTAGAAACTGGCTGAAATCTATAGGCAACAGGTGGGAAGATAGATTGACACGCTGCCTGCATTTTCCTGGAGCAACTTTTTGGTTGTATTGCAACAGAGATATCCTTTCTATGACTTGAGTGTGATCTGCATTGCTCCCTACATGCATTCTCTGCTGGGACAAGAGCTCTGGCTGCCAGTATTGTCAATTAATTTCAGCTTGCAGAATTCAAGATAAAAGTGCTGATAAAAGAGCCATGAAAGGCAGTATGCACTGAGCTGCACATAAAACAAGAGGTCTACAGCAAGCCTCGGACTATTTAAAAAACCTTCCACTCCTGCTGCTTTATTGCCTATCCCCCTAAATGTTCACCAACAGTTGTCCTTTTAGCAGTGTTTTTCCAGCAATACAGGTCTATATATTTCCATATTTTCTATAGCAAACTGCACTTAGAACCAGTTGCAATGCAATGTCGAAGAAGCAGTTACCTGGACTATCAGGGCACCAGGACGCAGCTCCCAGTTTCACTCCTGAACGGACTTTGGGTTCACAACTGTGCAAACACCAGCAGAATGCACTCATGGCATGATCTAGAGCAAAAGCCGAGTGCTGTAGAAAGCTTACAGATACAGAATCATGCTAGCTAGCCTGCTTCGGGGAAAAAGGAGTTTCCTTAACACTTAGATATAATATTCTCCAAGCAGATGAATCCCAAATCTTCCTACCTCCCTTAGGCACTTGACTGGTGACAGACTGCAGGCTCTGTCACAACAAATCACCCCAACTTGTGTCCTGCTTAGTGAATACACCAGATTTCAAGAAACCTTGGCCTATAAGGTAAAATAATCCAAATTCCTCCTTTCCCACACCATGAATATCTGGCAAAACCAAAGCTTGATACCATTATTAGGTGGCTGTCAGCAACTTGTATAAGTGAGCCCTTTGATAAGATGCAGAGCTTCCTGCTACTGTTCCGCATAGTGTCTTCTGTTCTCACAAGGTGAGGGGAATCTAGTGAAATTATCACTGAAAAAAGGGGAATTATTCTGCTTAGTAAATACTTTTGCTCCCTATAGGCCAACATCTGGATTGTATTATCACTGAAGCCAAACCACTTCACAGAGTCGGCCTAGAAAAACATAAGGGAGCAACTAGATGGATGCGTTTTGCATTCCTCTGCTATGGTGTGAGCTTCAGAATTTGAGCAAATCATGTTTTCTGAATGTCACAGACAACCTTTACGTGGATAATATCCATCATTTTCCACAAATTTCTTTCCCTAAGTCATCTGTTGTTTATAGCTCATGCTAAGGGAAATATAGCCTATCAATTTACAGAACAACCCACTAGCTATTGCTCTGATTCTCACCAAGTTTCTCAATCAGATGACTCACCAAGCTTTAAATGAAATAAATCAAGGGACTAAATGAAAAACAAATTATTGCACCAAACAAAACTGTGAACTAAAATGTTTTCAATATATAAACAGCAACAGGATAGCTAAGTCCTTAGGAATGATTACAGACTCATGTTGGATGTACCACCCAACAAAGCGTGATGACAATTTACAGAACAATCAAAACCTCACTTAGAGTTGCACCTAAGCTCTGACAGCTTTCATGTCAGTGTTCTAATGCCAATTCTTATTTTACTTTTGAATAGGAATGGAAATATGGAGATGTGAACCTGAATCAAACTGCCTGACCCAGATGAACACCTCCTGTATCCTGACAGTATGCTGCAGACCTCTGACGTGCCATTCTTTACATTTCCTGTGGAAAGGAAACCCCAAAATACAGCAGATATACTGCCCTAGCCCTATAATTTAGCCATGCTTCAGGAAAGAAACAACAGGGCTATTAACTGAGCTGCATTGCAGAAAAATGGAGTAAGATTTGCCTCTGTGGAGTTTGTGATGTTCTTTAATGCCTGTCAAGTTTTCTCTGAATGGAAGTAGCCCTTGATTTTTCAGTAAAAAGAGATGAAAATGTCTTTATGTATCTTTAGATCATCATTAAGCTGCTACATTTAGCAAGAGATTTTCTTAAAGCACTTCAGAGGACTGGGAGATTCAGTTTCTCTCGGTTCAACTGAGTAGTCAAATCCCCAGCTACCTGTGAAAATTGTCTTTAAAGCTCTGATCATGCTTTAGGTGACTCAGCTAAAGAAATGGTAACACTCTGAACTTAGGAAAAGGAATTATTTTATTCAAACCTTACTGGCAATCTTCTGTGATGGGAAAGGAAGCACAACTCTGTCTAAGGATGAAAAGAGAAAAGGTCTATGTAAAGAATACCAAAAAGCTACAAGTGGCAGAGCACAGCAACCATAGATTTCTCTTTAAAGTCCACAAGTGTAATGCATTTCCATAAAGCTCAGACTCCATTCATGAACCTCCTCTTCAGATTCCAGCTCCAAAACAGAGCAAAAGCATTTATGGAGCTTCTACTTTATATTCTTGCTTTAGACAGGCAGTGGGTGTTTTCACTCTTTCATCAGGGAAAGGAAGGCTTGCCCAATATCCCAAATAAGAAAGTGATAATAACATGAACAAATCAACAAAACAGACACAGTATTCTGTTCCAAGATTTATAGAATGAAAAAGAATGAAAAGTATGTGTCCTTTCCTCTTCTGTCTTAAAAGCAAAATGAAAGTGACAGGGGTGAGATCTCCCTGTGACTAAGACAAGGCACCAGGAAATTTTCAGCTGAAAGACAAATAAGTGGAGACTGGAACCCTTTGACTCTTCAGGCTCCGAGATGTCTCCCTTCAGAAGTAGCCAGCATAGCACGGATGGGTATCCTTTTAGGTCCTGCATTTATCTGACCTCAAGCTAACTCTTCATTCTCACTTAGTAGCTGGGAACACGAGAATCTCCTTGAGCATGGGAACACCTTCCAGGTGGCTCCAGGAAGTGCCTACAGGGCCCCCTGAGAGTGGGTGGGCTTCTGTGCACCACGCTGGCTGGGGGCACCTCTCTTTTGGGCTCAGCAGCTTAGTGTGTGTACAGGCAGCAACCATAACCAAGGTCTAACTTTTGCCGGGGAAAGTCATCTCTCTTAAACACCAGCTGGGCACACTCAGGTAGTTCTGTTCCTTGGTGAAAGTGAGTGAGTACAGACTTCCTCTAGGCCTTGTCGACATGCAGGCCCTGGACAGAAACTAAGAGCTATCTGAAGTGCCCAACATGCCAGTGCTGTGCTCTCTGGTCTCACTGGCTCCCCAGAATCCCCTTCAGATCTGTTCTTACATGGGGGAAGTTTTCTGTGACCCACATCATGTTCTTTCATTTCCTTTTTTCACAAGGAAATCCTTACTGTCAGTCTTAAGCAGTTTGATAGTGCCCTGCTCCACTCAAGAGGGCTGAAAACTTCACAACAAATCCTTTATTAATTGGAAGTCACAGATAAATGGGAGGAAAATTTCGTGTGGGAGGGTTTCTGGGACGAGAAAGATTGGTTCATCACCATAAGAAAATGTTTCGATCTTGTATTTGGGAACTTCCCTTGAACACAAATGAGAGGGCATTAACAAAGCTGAGCATGGACAGGATAGTTCAGTGATGATAAAACATGGAGTTTTAGTAGTATTCAAAGTGCTTTCTACCCCCTGCCCTAAGCCACCTGCTAAAGGAGTCAGGTGTGCACTGCCTACTCTGCTCACTTGGCTGCTTAGCCTTGCACAGCGTGAATGTTCTTTCCTCACTTGCTTTTGTTTGACCTAGGTGTCTTCTGGGTGCATTTAGTGCCGTTCTGTAGCTAATTTCTGGGGAGTGGTTCTCTTCTCCGGTCTCAAATCACTGCCCCATAGCTCTGTAAAATAATAACTGGGTTTAGGGGAAGTGGGTTTTTCCAGCACTGGCAGATATTTCAGCCTCCCTAAAGGCTCACTAGACACCAGCAGTGTAGCACATGGGAAGAACTCTTTAGCAGTGGATCCTGTTCTGCCAGCGCAGAGTCACTTGTCAAGGACAATAGCTCTTGGCCGAGCAGTAATATGACAGAGTTGGGCGTGCTGCCAAGGAAAACACTCCTTTGTGGTCTACGCAATGTTTCGCTGGCCTGTCATTTTGAGATCACTGCTGACAGCAAACTGAAAACTGCCTTTCACCATTATTAGAAAGAAAAAGAAGACTACTCAGCAAAACGGATAAGAGGCTTTGCTGAAGCCCCAGAGCAACAAAAGTAGTTTGGGTAGGTCATGTGTGTGAGCGTAATTGTGTGTCTGGGCATGTGTGAGCCTTCGAGAAGCTGCTTTCTGTGCTGGAGGAGCTCTGCACAGTAGGCAAGAAAGCTTTACCCTCTACAGAATGGGGGGTGGAGTGAGCCTCTTGAACACTGGTTTCTGAGAAAACTCAGAGATTATGTTGGTTGCACAACACAAAGAGTCTTTCAGCTCCGGAGATGTTGACTACAGGGCTATCTTTGTACTCAGAAATTCTGCCTGTTTGTTGTCCCATGGATCATGGGATTATCTAAATTGGCTTTAAGAGGCTGACTTGCTTTTGCACAAGAGGCATCCTGGCATTTAACAAACTAAATGGGAAGTTACAGCTGAGGTCCATGAGATTTCAATTATTTCTTGAGATGTCAGAATTAGGAAGAACGGTGCTCATTGATTCTCATCTTGTCTTTCATTCACAGACAGTACCCTTGCATGCTCAGAGAAAGGCTGTCTGAAGGCATACATGCCTGTAATGACTATAATTCATAGAAAGAAGGAGCTGTGTGGCTGTCACCATGCAAGGCATTAGTGATATCTGTGACTAACCTGCCATCACAACCTCATACACAAGGACTATTCTTGTCTCTAGACACTGGCCACTTCTGGCCTTTTATTACTGCTCACACTTTTCATCTCCTAGCCCTTAAAAGGGACTCTGCTTCCTTTCTACTTACACAGGCACTAAAATAAGGTAAAGCAGATGAACAGTACCTTACTTCTAAGTGAAACTCTTCAGATAGGTTCACTGTGATCCTGTCAATCCATTTTTCTCTTAAAACCTATACCTCAGAAGTCTTTCAGAGAGTCCTGGGGAAACTAATCTAATGGTGAAAGTGCTCCTGAGGCTGGGGCTGCTGCCAAACCACGTTCTCCTGTGTAGGATCCTGGCAGCCAAAACCAGACTGGGAATGATGCTATGTGATGTAGCTGATCTGGTCACTGGACAAGCTGCTTCTAAAGTAGAAGAGGCTACCGAAGGATTATGAACCTGCCTCATCTACCTCGAGAAACCACCTGAAAGGACACAAGTAGCCTGCACACACGAAATGGAAGTGTCTGTGCTCAGGCTGCTCCTCGGGAGCCTGATTCCTCTCTCCAGCTGCTCGTAGAGGGGAAGCACAAGCTGCGGCTCCTCCTCAAGGAAAGGAACAACAGCCCTTGTGTGGCAGGACGTGAACTTCAGACTGCTGAATCTGCAGAAAGCTGCTTTTCTTTCACCTCTCTATAGCTGCACGGAGTTTCATAGCAACATGTTTTTAAGATAGCATTGAAGCATTTCCTCTTTAGCCGGAACTTCCTGTTTTGCCTACGTGGTCTGTCTCCATGCTTCTCACTGCCCCCTCCTTTCCCCTCCCTGTCTGGAATGGGTCTTGCTTTTTGCATCTCTGGTGTCCATGTGCTCAGTACATGAAGGGAAATGCAACTTCCTCTCTGTCACCCAAAAAAACCCCAAACCAAAACACCAAAACAAACCCTCAAACACTGAATTCTCTGCATGGTGGTTTCAAAGGATTAAAATAAAAATTTGCGGTAGCTTCCAGCAGATTTTAAGATTTCATTGTCAAGCCATTTTCCCCAGATATTTGATTCAATATGGGAAATGTATCATTATGAAGAGGACTTACTGAGACAAGCAGGCGTTTGTGTCTCTTGGTGCAGGTATACAGAGAGACTTTGAGTTCAGAAAGCATGAAACATCCTTCACCCCTGCCTAACTGGGCGGCTTTGCCTTCAGAGTAAGTTAAAACACCACAGGATGAGACATACCATGCCAACCTGTGTGACCAGGAGACTGCCACTGAGGTGTGCTAGTCACTTTGTTTAGCTGTGTCTTGTCCAGAGAGCATATCAAGACCCTAGAAGGGAAGATGGTATTGCAGTCACAAAGATGCTTTGCTGTTCAATCGACTCTCCTGCTCAAGAAAGGTGGCTACCTATGGGATGGAGCCCCAGTTCTGGGGAGGAACACTTACTTTTGGTTACAGCTGCCTGTGCTTTAGCCCAAGCACCCTGCACCCAGTAACCTGTATACAATAGCACTTGGGACATCTGACAAACTGCTATGAAGGGATCAAAGACAATGATTTTGTACTGAGAGCCAAGAGCTCCAGGAATGAGAGCAGCAGGGACTACCATTTATAGAGGTGTGTTGCACTAGGGGGACTCAGAGATGTGATTAAGTTCAGATCTGTTCTACATCATTACGAAGAATGCTGTTCTCCAGAGAAGAACTCCGTTGGGGGAGCACTGCACCAAAAGCCTAGTGAGGTGACACCCTTGTACTTGTGAGCAGGGTGGCTGCTCATGCTTAGAAGAGATTATGGCATGCTGTTCCCTCTAGGCTCCAGGGAGGGCTTTGCTGTAACTTTTCTCTGGCAGAGGGACAGCCAGACTGCCCCTAATGCAAGGTAGAGATTTCCCTGAAGGACTTATGTAAGTGGGGAGCAAATGACTTGCACTCCAAAGTAACAATGCTTCAGGGACAAAGCTAAAGGAGCTCAGAGAGGCAATTGGAGACTTAATTGCACCTTTGATGTATCCTTATCTTATCAGGATATGCAGATATAAGGTCTCAGAGGCTGGCCAAGTGGCAAATTATTAGTTGTGTAAAGACTGAGTCTATTGGCCTTCGTTCCTTAAGGTGAGCAAGCCCTGGAGGACTTTAATCCTAGAGCAATAAAAAATTAAAATGACGTTGCAAACTATGAACTGTAACTCCCCCATAAAGCAGCAGACACAAGCAGAAGGGACCAAGGCTTGGGATACACACGACATATTGCATCCTTCGGTATATTTCAAGTCCTCCCAGCTCCTTAGGTTCAGTGTCACTATCTCCAAACTCAAGTGGCTGCTCTTTGTAAACAAGATCCTGATCCACTTGCTTCAGTTCCTACAGAAGAGCCAGCTCTGGGGCTGCCTGACTGCATTATACTATGCTGGAATTCAGCAAAGCACTTTTTCAGTACCGGGAGGCTTGTCTTTGGGTTTCAGGAGGCATAAGCCCGTGCATCTCTTTGCTCGTTTCAGCCCTCCCAGGAAGAAGTGTTTACTGGGGAGATAATCACTGAAAAGCTTGAAGGCTTAGCTCTTTTTTTTTTCGTTCCCCCTAAATTATCTGCTTAGCAGCTGAAACGAGGAGGTACTGTCTGCCTTTATAACTCGGAGATGTTGCCACTAAATCTGAGCCTAGAGATGGGCATTGTGAGCTTTACTGCCACAGAAGCCATCTGTCAAAAGTATAATTTTGACAAATATTATTGAAGGCTTGGCAGCCTGATATGGAAGGTGCTATCACTTGCCCTCAGGTTTCCTACTTGAGCAAAAGAAAGGATGACCGAGCAGAGCACATGTGAAAAGAGAATGTCCTGGTTGTCTGCATTCTTTCAGACCAGCTTAATCAATCTTCCAAGTGCCCTCCAAAGATAGCCTGAGTGACTCTTAAAACAACTGTGTGATCAAGTCCTGAGCATACAGTGCTTTCTTCAGCTGCCTTGACCCTTGGCAGCTGAACTAGACTGGCAGCTATCAGTTCTCCTGGGCACTGTGTTCATGGCTAATCGCTAAGCCCAAACTGTTATGGTTACATGGGGAGCTGAGAGCAGAGGGAGAGGCTTGATTCCTATTGCAGTGCAAGGTACGAGTCCCTGTCTCACAGCCTCTTAATTTCAAGATTTCTATTTCTGTCAGCTCAGTCTACCAATGAGCTCCATTAATTTATTCCTCCCCCTTTAAATGATAAGGGAAAAGACCTTTCCTTCCAGTTTGCTGGAGTGGTACAAGCTGAATGAGTGGCATGGCACATTGGTGGTTAACAGTCTTGTTTTCCCATCTGCATGGGAAGTTGCAGCGGCAACTTCCTCCCTTCAGATAAAGTGAAGTTTATCTACAGAATTCTTAGCAACTGGAGGAACAATCAAGAGGGGCAATCATCAGATCTGCTGATACGAGGGAGGCTCAAGATACTGAAGCTGAGCATGCCTTCCCTCACAGGGCCCACAAGAACAATTTCCCCTTCTAAATGGCAAATCAGTGTTCTCACACACAAGGCTGGCATGCAAAGAAGCTTAAAGCAGCCCACTAAATGCAATACAGCAGAAATGTTAACGCTGCACTCAGCCTTGGTTTGTGTATTGATGCTGAGATAAACAAATGAAGAACTTTGGGGCTTTTGTTCCGCTAATTATATTTGAATTTTGTGACACATTTTATAGCACTTAAACTGCATTACTTTAGCTACATATACAGGCACAAGCTATATACACATGAATTGTGCACTCCCTATCCAGGCCTACTGTTCGGTCAAGAGTCAAAGATCAAGGTTCTGGATGATGGGACAAATTTAGCTTTAAATTATCCTCTCAAAGACTTCCCTGTGTGTGTGTCTATTTAGAGGCATTTCAGCACTAGGTAAAGAACACTGGCTTTTAATTACAGAAGGGCAAAAATAAATGGAAACCAGTTTTGAAATGCTACATAAGTAGTATAAATTTGAAAATGGATTAGAGAGTTTCTGAATCCACCTTTCTGACGGAACAGCGAAGTTAGCAAGCACCTGTTCATATGGAGTTCGTACAACACTGATGTCTTTAGGAGTAAGACTTTAGGCCTCAGTAAGCCAGGAATTTCAGTTTGGTTCTGTATTTCTAGAACCATCGTGTTCTCTTTCCAGGTATTTAACACATTTGATGTCATTTAGTGCCAAATGGATTCTGTCAGCCCTTCTCTGTAAAGGCTTGAGATGACAGTCCTTGAGACAGCTGTTTTTTCTGCTGTGCTACAGCCTCACTATCCTTCTAAAGCAGTAAGTTTTATTGAAAAAGGTAACACAATTTACTTGATGGAAAGAGGATGTAAATTTAGCACTTAGCAGCATTCTGGACTTAATCTGTCTGTCTAAGAGAAAATGAGAGGCTTTGTTCTGACGAGAGAGTGCTCTGATACTCATTTTCTGAGACTGGGATCAAGAGTCATACACGACATTTCGTGTTGTACAGTGGGCCATCAGTCTCTGCTGCATCAGGTGCTATGCAAGGCAAAAGAGTAATTAGGTAGTAAATAGCTCTCAGATTCCTGTGGCTGTGCTCCAACACTATCAAGTAGCTGCTGTTCTCCAGTGTCTGACAAGATGAGAGCACTTGGAGACTAGGAAAGGGTCACTCTTCATGAATCCTAGTGATAACACAAGTGTAGGACCCTAAGGTCTTTGGGACACCTGCAAGAGTGAGTTCACCTTTTGAGCCATGCTTCATAAGCATTTTACCCCCACTGGCAGTTGAGGTAGGGACCCTGATGAGGTCAGTGTCAATTCAAAGTGGGAAGGAATCTAACAAGTAGCTCATACTTGTTCTTCCTGTACCTGGGTAAGATGGATTTGTGAGTTATGGATGAGGGAGGGGGAGGAGGTAAGACAGGCAAGCAGCTCTAACCAGCTGGAACTAGATGTCTCCTAGCTGGACAGTTACAATTTGTCAAACACAAACAATGCTCAACTGTTCCCTGCGAGTAAACAGGACCGGAACAAAGCCTCAGCTGTATGTGTGTGTGCTTGTGAACCTCCTTGCACTTACTTTGCTGGCTGTCCACGTGCTGGTCGGTGTGTGGCTTGTATCATTAATCAAAGACACAAGGAGAGGGATGGGCAGGCAGTGACAGGCAAACATAACCCTTCCACACACCAGGGGACCTGCAGTTTGTCTGTGCCAGGCCTATGGTCTGTCTCTGGTGTATGTGAAAGATTTCAATATGTCGTTCCACATGTTCATAAAAGCAGAGTTGGAAAGTAAGTTCACATGAACCGGCCAAGCTACAATTACCTCAAGGAGCTCTACAAACAAAACAGCTATAAGTGAGGCTAATGAGCTAATTTGGTTTACTAACATGGTCATTAGGACTGCATGGTGAGAGAGGGTGAAATGGGCAGCTTGGTGCTCCCCACGCACCTTCACGTGCACCTCAACACCGGTCAGCTGCACTGTATCACCTGGGAAATGATAGGGAGTCACGATTCTGCCTGAGTACTCTGAAATTCCCCTTCCTTTTTGTACAAGGGAACATCTCAACTATTTATCTTCAGCTAGTAAGGCATGGAGCTGGGATTGCTGATAGACAATCTACTCCTATGCTTTTGGACCACAAGACAGCTCCTCTGTTCAAATTGTGAAAGCTGGAAACAGCGAGGCAGATGATTTATTTTCCAATGTCCTTTTCCACTGTGGAGTCTCAGAAGATTAACAAGATGTAATTCATTTGTCACTGCTCCTAGTGATGGGAAGGAAGAACGAGGGGAATGTGTCCCATGGTGCCAGAGTGAATTAGAAACTGAACAGTGACATTCTGGTGAAATGAAATACATTAGTCTAATCAGCCTGTCCACTTAATTAAAATTATTTTCTTTGCGTCAGTTTGTCAGAGTTAAATGATATGGAGAGGAAGAGCTGATGTGTGTCTGTTTAAGAGCATTCGGAAATCTCTGACATTAGGGTGAGAAAAGAAGTGGGAGGGTGAAGTATCAGACAGTGAAAAGGAATGCTGGAATTAGAAAAAGAAGTATTGGAGTGATAGAGATTGTTTAATCAGTTTAATTTACTTGCAGACAGTGAAGGATTTCTCATCCAGCTAGAGACAGGACGATGCTTTGGTCTGGATGCAGCACTGAGAATAAGAGGCAAAGGAATTGCCCTCCCCACAGGCACAGACACAGGCTGTGTCATTAAGTCCCTGCAAACCATACATTAAGATCTCCGTTCATTTTCTGTCTGCTCATTTTCTATCTGCTTTCCAAGGTCCTCGAGGAAGCTGAAGTACTCTGTTCTCTAGTTACGCCCTGGCCACAGTGTTGTGTTGGAGCCTTTCAGGGCCAAGGTCTCTGTCACAACAGCAGTCTCCTCCTCAGCTGCCACCTTTCAGTTTGCTCTGACCACGGAAGATAATGCCAAATGGCAGCATAAACTGATACTCGGCTCACAGTATTTGGCAAACCAACCCTGGAACTGATTAACCTTTAACTTCACTTACCAGTTTAGCAGCCCAGCTCTCTGAAGCAAGAGATTGGCACTGGCACCAGCAGACTTGGGAAGGTGACACTGTATTGGCCCGTACCGAGTTTATACTCAAGAGGTTTTCTTAGGGGTACAAGGGAAGTGCCTCAGGAAGGCTTAAGAATGAATGGCTTCTTTTCTGACGTGCATGAGACTAAGCTTGCCAATATCCAAAGGCAAGGGAGGTTCCTGAGGCCCTATATGATAAAAAAAAGTCTGGGAACATTTAAATAGGCAATGGCATGCTTCAATGGATTGTAGAAAGTTCCCAGCACAAGTGAGACTAAATGGAACTTGTGTAGCCTAACCAGGCACCCAAACATAATACCTTGGACTTTGAGGAGACACAGCCAAGGTGTTCATGCAGCAAACGAGCGTTCTTCGCAGTGTATGTCACTAATCCCCCTTTAGATCAGCCCTACCCTTTAAGGCACTTGCGTCCCTTTTCCAGCCTTTGCTTTGCAAGCCTGGAGTTGTGCAGACTGGGGATTTTGCTCAGTTAATCATTGCAGAAAAACCAAAAAGCTTTTGAAAACTTTCAAATTAAAGTAAGTTATTGTGTCAGAACTGAGAAACACAGCACTGGCAAGCTTCTGTTATTGCAGAGAGCAAGAGCAGGCCAGGGGAGGAGGGGGGACACAGAGAGACAGCACAATGGCAGCCAGTGGCGAGTCCTCCTGTGGAGCAAGACCGTCTCCTGGCAACGTGTGGCAATTGGTGGCCAGAGCAAAAGGAGCCTGAATGAGGCACCAGGGTCCATTTCAAGTGTTTTGGAGAAATTTGCTATTCACTTATTGCAGACCTGCCTAGCTTATTAATAATGCCTTCTGCTGTAACCCTGGCTGCTACAGAAGCACTGACAAGATGGGTATGCAAGGCACAGATCTGCCCGTGGAAGAGCTGGGCAGCGCTTTTTGCTCGGCCCTCTTCTGGACCTATTCCTTGGCCTTTTGTTTCCAAGCATTTGGTTGCCATGCCAACTTTTTAGCATTAAATCATAATCTAAGCACAGCAGGAGACCAAGAGCCTTCTCAGGTCTAGCTCCTGTCCTCTCCCCTAGGACTGTACAACTGGCTGTGTGAGCAGGATTGGCTGGATGCTTTGATGGCTTGTCAGCAATAGCCCGGATGAAAACTTACCAACAGGGAAATGACAGTTCCCTTTGGAAACGGGTGCAGAGGTTAATGGCAGTTATGCCTGGAAGATTTCTGCTTTCCCAGCTCTGCCACCTGTCTGAAACCAAGCCCTACGTGTCACTCAGCTTGCAGTGCTCCGCTGGCACAGGGTGCTGGTGAGCTGAAATAAGCTTTCGTATTTCAGGCTTCCTTTGCACTGCCTTATTCCCCTCACAGTGGGAATGTTTCTGTGCTATTAAAGACATACTTCAGACTGCCAGGATCAAGGTATTAAAACAAGAAATATGCTGTTGATAACAATGTGTATTAGCTTATTAAAATGGTGAAATATGTTGAGTGCACAGATCATGCGTATTATCCTCCCATAATAAGTCAACAACAAAGTATATGCTAGTGCCTAAATGGCTAAAAATAAAAATTTGAGAAGGCTGTGTTTTGCAAAGAAAAGATGAGGCCTGAGTTCTCCCTCCCAACTGCTTAAACTGTTCTGCAGCAGAAAGCTTTTTGTTTGTCCCTCCAGTGAAGCTGAATATCCACAGCTTGCAAATTATCATCACATGAAAACACAGATCAGAAAAATGGAAACAGAGTTTTAGACAAGTTTTGTCAGGAGAAGCAATTTGACTGATCCTGCCTAAGCCTTAGGATTCCCATCTAGGGTGTCAAACATCACTGGAGAGCACTGCATACAAAATCTATATTCTTTAAATACTTCAAATCTTACCCTTAATATTGGTGGAGGTTTTTCATAATTTCAAAAATAAATGGAAAACTTCTCTTTGCCTGCCTCTGACACTGCAACACTGGTGTGAAGAGCATCCCAACAATACAATTAGATTAGGTTTTAAATTTTGCTGTAGAGATCCCCGTTAGTCAAACATGGCTTGGGCTGTTCTTTACCTGCAGTGTGGGGTGAAAGAGCAACTCTGCTTGCTGTCTTCCTGTATGCTGCAATGCAATTCAGTAACAATCAACATCATCTCCATGTCAATCTGCTATAGATTTTACCTGATTTATCACTTCCATTACTTCGGTGAAACTGTATTTGGATCCAGAGACACTACTAGGCAATGACTGGGCAAGAGAGAACAAGAGTTCGTTTTTCTGGCATTCAAGGAATTTTCTTGCTGGTTGCAAGGGAGATGAGCTCCCGTGTAGTGAAGGAGCCCACTAATGCTGCTGAACCAAGCAGACCAACTTAATGCTGTGTCCCTTTCTGTGGATGGCTGAGGGAAAGCTGTCTCCTACAGCTCAGGCATCTTGAGAAAGTTTCTGTATGCTGAGTTTTTTGCATCCAGAGGGCACACGTAGGTGATGCAGACCAGCAGATGGCATTGGTTTAGGTTACAAATTTTGTGCCATACACCTGACCTTCCACCTCATCTCCTGCTTTCCTTTTAGTTGGCTCAAAGAGGGGGCACAAAGCACTTGGGCTGCTCTGTGCTCCTCTTGAGCCACAGTGAAGCCAAATGTCTTCCCCTGGCACGGTGGAAAGCAGTAGAAAATCTGGCCCTTGCTCTGCAGAGAATGATGATCTTTTGCTCTCTTGTCCAAAATGTCATCTTAGATGTAACTTGAGAACAAGAGAAGGAAAAAGACTGATGCATATGTAGGACAGAAGGGTCAAGTGAGTGCATGTTAGCACTCTGATCCAGATAAATCTCATCTCTGTGCGCTGGTATAAATGGCTGTACAAAGAGTAGGATACACCAGCAGGGGACAAACCTGTTAAATAGACATACTTGTGGAAGCCAAATATTTAAGGTCAAACGCAAACTGATAACTTTTGGACCTGGTCTGCTGTCACTGAATTCATGCCATGTTTACAATGAACACTGGACTTGCTCCCACATTCCAATTCTGCTCAAGAATATTCCAGCAAGTGCTTCATAGAAACACTGAGCTGTGCTGCAGGTCCCAAAGGAAAGGGAGCCCAACACAGGGTCTTTTCTAAACGGCACCTTGTATTTAAAGTACTGCTACCTGAAAGAGTTCCATTTGCCCCTAAAAAGGTCATAATCCAGAGTTGTGTAAAACGCAGAATCCTCTGAAAGACATGATTCCCACAGTAGTAGAAGACAGCACAGAGCTGGTTTTCTTTAAAAGACAAACACCGTGTCATTTTACAGGAGCTCTGGTTGTCAACCAAGACCTGTTCTACTGGCTGCTACACCAACACAGAATAAAGGCAATGCTTTGAGTGTCCAAATTCTGTTTGGTTTTGATTCTAAAAATACCTAGTCAAAGGTTCCAAAGATGCTGCCACTTAAAACCACATGTTCTTAAAGAAAGTACTAATTTTGCGGTGGATGTTAACAGAAAAAGGCACATGTTGGGAAGCTCTGATTTCATGCTCTCTAGAAAAGTTCAGTTCAGCAGCTTGGACGTGTCTTGTTCCTTTCAGAAACAAAAACACGCTAGTGAAACATAAACAGCAAAAGGATTTGGTAGTTTGATCACAATTGGAAGCAAAAGCTTGCATGCTAGTTGTACATATATTTTTATCTCCCTCAGCTTTCATCTGATGTACAAGGAGTCTCAAGTAACACAGTAATTTCTGTTTGATTCTGTATACCACCTGCACTTTTATATTGCTAATCTTGACATATTTCAGTGAATATTGAAAGATTAATGTAGGGGATGTACTTTAATGAGGTATCTAAAATTTTTATTACAAGAATTAAGGGAGGCTTTGACTTCAAATGCTTTAAACCTCCCGTGCTTATTTATTTTCTCAAGATTAACATTCTGTGTTAATTCACTGATAATACACCCATAGCTGGCATGTTAAAAAGAACATGGGAAAAAGGTTCAGAAGTCTGGCTAATGCTTACCTTCAGGGTCCAGAAATCAGAAGAGGTCCAGATGGGAAACACTCCTAAATTTTTATTAATGTTGTCTGACCAGTGTCTTCAATGATAGTGTTCTGAAAGGTACATGAATGTACTGGCAGAACATGAATACCAGTCCCTGGAAGAGACTGCCTTGAGTTTTGCCACAACTTTTGGCATAGCCAAATCTGCTCTTGGCAATGGGTGACTCCTCAGGACAAGGTTTCCTACTTGACTTCCTTAATTACCCCTCAGTTGTCGTGCAGTATAATATGGTACTGGAAATATAGTGAAAAATCAAGGAAATATCTGTAACATGGGTAAATGCTGCAATACAAAGGTAGAGACTGTAGCGAAGGAGGTGCAGGGCTTTTCTTACTGTACAAAAATAGAAGTCTCTAAGCAAAAATTCCATCAGAGGAAAGAAGCAAGTGACAGAGATCACCTTTGTGCAACAGCTCTGTTGCTCTGTTTTGCAGAGATGTTGGCAGAGATTACGCAAGTGTAAGGAGGATCAAAGAGGCAGTCTTGCAGATGACAGCAGCGCTTGCCAAATACTACTTCTTTATAGCCTTTGCTTCAGGGAATTCTGACAGTCGTGCTAAAGCTCTCTACTTATCAGGGGGTAGGTTTAATGAAAACTTGTCTTGCAGGCTTCACATTGCAAATGCAAATGCTTTCTTTGCATGGGGAGTAAGCTGTCTGCCTTAAAGTTTATACATTATTGTACACTTGATTACAGGGACAACTTAGATAGATTTTCCTGGAGGATTAGAGCTCCTGGTACATGGGATCTTCAAGAGAAACAAATGACAAGTGAAAGACTATAGGAAGCAGAACAACCCTGTGGAACGGGTCTATTTGAGTGGTCAGTCACTGACAATCCATCACCAACGATAGCTTCAAGAAAAACTTCCAAATCTTCTGGGGGCAGAGCCAGGCAGAACTGGCATGCGCTTTAGCTATGAATTATCACAATCCTCTATGTGTGAATAGAAGCGTGAACAGAAATGCCACGTCAGTAAGGAATCGTGGCTAACCTGGCTCTATCTGGATGAGTGGAGATGAGTGCAACTGGTTAGCTTCTCACCCACCCTGAAAGGTCAGGCAGCCTTGGAACGGGCCCCAGGAGCTCGCAGCAGTGCTACACCTTGCACTACTAACGGGGCTCTGTTACCGGTTGGAAGGATGGGGGTTTTGCTGCAACATCAGCTGTTATAAAACAACTGGAGTGTGTGGAGAGGGGATGATTTTTGTTTTGTCAGGCACCGTGGCTGAAAGAAGACTGTCTCTAGCTGGGTACAAAGTGCTCGCTGTGCATTAGGCTCCAGAAGGCCTTTTGGAGAGCAGCTGTTGGAACATGCACCCATTTTTTCTTTTGTGCTTCCCACTGTGTTTTGTAGCAGCTGTGTGTAAAGCTGTCATCAGGCACTGGACACAGCCGGAGCACAGAACACTAAAAAGGTGCAGCTTCCAGGACAGGAACAGACACAGTGAAAACTACCAACAGATTGTCAGAGATACTCACTTAGTGTACCCAGGCTCTGGCAGCTGAGCCAGGATTCTAGTCTGGTTTTCAGCCCTTGCAAAATGCTGTGTGCACTTGACCTGATCAATTCAGGTGGGAGTGGGAGGACAGCGACAGTGCTGCTGGTCTAGGTTCTGGGTGAGCCACATGATGTGGAGCAGGTTGCACCTTTATTATGTGAACTAGTATCAATGGACAGGTAATATTTCAATGGTAAGGCACACAAGGCTGTGTCCCAGTCTTACACAGAAGCAGTAAATTCCAAACCCAAGCAAGTTGCCAAGAATTGCACAGGTTATGTAACCTGTCAGGCCCTCTGAAGGTAGCTAGCATAGGTGGGGTGGTGACAAAGCAGTTAAATCCATTGGAAGGGAAGCAGTGGGAGAGCCCTGGGAAAAGAGACTGCCTGGAGAATAACTAAAAACTAATATGCTTGCTCTTAAGCACCTTTTGTCTAGGCTGTTCCCCATTTGCTGGAAACACTACCATCTCGCCTGGCCACTCATTCAATGCTCAACTGTCCTTGCAGCTGCACAATTTGTCCATGATGTTTAACCTAAATTTCACTGGTACTATTTAGGTACCCCTATCTCTGCCCTGGTTAAGGGAACGTGACTGTGCAGACCGATCTCTTCCCATTTGCTGTTCTTGTCAATAATAGGCTGACTCTTTTCTGGGCTAAACAACTCCTCCATGCTTCATGTTTACTCACAGGCTGTGTGGTTCCCAGACACCTGATGGATCTCACTCACATCACCTCGTTTTGAAGGGCAGTGTGCACTCCATTGGATATGGAATGGAAGGGTTACCTCACATCTCCTGGATCCTCTGTTTGTGTTTTCAAGTCATGCTTAAGTCTAGCTCTGTTACTTTGTGGAACAAGCAGGCCTTCTGGCCAGTGTCAGGTGTTAGAAGCATGATCTCTAATTTTCTTTTTCCCCATAAAGCTGTGACTCTAGCCACACAGTTGTTAAATCAAGTGCATTATAATGTGGTAGACATTTTCGGGTAGACAGAGGTACCTTCTCTATCAAGCCTATGTTAAGATAATCTAGGCTCTGTATTCTTAGATGTCTTAAAGCATTTTATGTGCAAAGCAGAGTGTTCTCTGTGCAGAGTAGAATCTTCTCGGAAGCAGTTAAGGTTGGCAGAAGACCAGCTAGAGATTTTGGTGTTTTATCTATGGACTTATGTATTCCCAGCTGAATACACATTAAGGAAAGAGATATTTAAGCACAGATGCTACTGTCAGTAAGGACCTCTTGGTGATGGAAACAACCAGGAGGAAATGTTGGAAGGTTCTGCTTTCTTAGGTAACAGCCAGTATTTTTCATTTCCAGATAACTCCAGAGTTATTAACTGAAAACTGTCTGGCTTCATTATGACAGTGAGGCTTGAAAGCGCTTTTGGAAATGACACTTACTGAATCAACAAATTCAAACTAAATGAAGCACAACTGAGACTTTTTTTTTTTCTCATTTCTCAAACTGGATCAAACATAAGAAAGCTAAGAAAAAAATAACATTATTTCCTCCAGCAGAAGACGACAGGTTTTGCTTTTAAATAAATGAACTGGGTTGGTTTTTTTTAAATGTTTACATCTTAATACTGCTTAGAAATTCTAGCACACACAGATATGTGTTCTGCAGACAGATGAGCTGAGCTCTTTAGGTAAACCACAGGGTTTACATAACAATTGGAATATGCTGCCATGTGAAGTATAATTTGGTAACTGCCACTGACTCATCCAGGCTTCAAACGTGCATCACACCAGATGCTAAAGAGGAAAAAGTATACAACAGATATCAAAATAATGAAGACACCTTTTCCATCACCTGTAATGAAGCATTAAAGTTAATACTGCACTTTGATGACTCAATGATTAATCAACCTGCTTGAGGTAATTCAGATGTCTCCTTTGCATCTACCTGAGCTATTAAGCTCCATGACCTTAGTGGGAAAGGATTCTACAGGTTAGTCCAGTATTACATTCATAGATGAAATTATTCCTATGTTTATTTATGTCTGTCTGCTGTTGTATAGTTGTATCTTTTTCCCAGAGGCAGCTCAAATTGTCTGCTTTTGGGTTTAATTAACCGTTTTTTGGGTTTTTTTTAATACAAATACAGAGCATAATAAATAAATAATTTTATCTTATTCGTGTTTTACATATCAATATCAGGGTCATGGCCTTATCAACAGTGTCGAGTCCAATCTTTACCAGATTTCCTCCTATAGCCTTTTACTGGGGTTTCGTATAGTAATGCTAACAGGCAGTAGCTTAAGAGCTAAGGCTGCCCTAGATTTGTAAGTGGGACTTGTCTGATTTATTTTCTAAACAGTTGAGTCTGATATAGGGCAGGATAGCAACAAATAAACATGAGTGCCCTGCTACACTCCAGGGATACCCACGGCACACAGGGAACGGGAAGAAATCATCTCTTTGATCACAGATGAAATGCTTGAGCGGCAGTTTGAATAAAGACTCTGCCTTGATTGATTTAATTAAATCAGTTTAGAAACTGCTTGAGCGGTGTGCACACCGCAGTGATTTCATTAAGCTCACATCTGAACCGGTCCTGCTACACTGGAGTGAATGTGAGCCCCCAGAATGTAATTACTGTAGGCAGTGGCAAATGTCTGAGGTATCAGCTGATGTGTACCCTGTTTTCATCTCTGGCGGATCTCAGTGCCACACCTGCACTTGGCACGGTGCACAGCTAGGCTGTCCCTGAAATCGTGCCCTTGCTCCCACAGGACGATCAGCTGTACCAAACCTCGAGGAATTCTCTCCTTACCCCCTGTGTGTGCTGATGTCCCTCTGGCGGTGCGCATGGATTGGGAGGTCTGTAGGAATCGCTCATGAACGATGAATCCCCTCAGCCTGGACAGCCAGGCGTGCTGGGTGAAGTCTCCAGTGCTCCTGCCTTGTCAGCAACAGCCACATCTAAGTGGGCAGTGCCCAGGTTCTGTTCATGGCTCTCCAGGCTGCTTTTACTCATCTCCTCTCAAGGACACTGCAAGTCTGAATTCGCAAAGATAATAATCATTAATCTGTTCAAACAGTAGTGACTAGGTGTAGGCATTTTGTAGAGACTAATCAAACACTAGAGAGAAGTGATAAGCCAGAATCCTGCACAGAAATCATTATTGCAATTGCAAATTGAGAAAAAAAATAGAGAAAAAAGCAGAAAGGATCTTTTAAAAATCGATTACACAATTTTATAGGCAAAGCCAATAAAATTGGAAAACCAATGCATGCTCTGAAAAAAAAAGTATGTCTTGAAGGCTTGTCAGATTGTTTCAATCATCCTTCAACTTCTAAGCAAACTTAAAAAGTGAACTTGGAAAAAATTTTACACTCTTGCTGGGTTTAGCTCACAGTCACTTTTTCCAAATATATTCTTGTCACAAATCCAGATTTATGGCCCTGTGCAGGCCCTTCTGCCACACCAGTAGTTTTTTCTTTTACTGTTAAATCTAGTTTTCATGTGTTTTGTAAGCTAACGTATACTACTTTATTGACTTTGCAAGAAAACTTGAAATAATGTCCTCAGTAAATTCCACATTATGGCAGCTTGAAGGTCCATTCCAATGAAGCACAGACGAACAGGAGAGTAAAACAAAGCAGCCAGCACGCTGTGGGTTGGAACCATTGAGTCTAAAGCTCCTAACATCTCTGTTACAGGTCACATCAAGTTCCACTGAGTCAGAGTTTCCTTGTCACAAATGCATATGTATAAATACTGAGTTCAGATGAACCTCCCCAGCTATATTATGTGTACCTACAATTCAACTTCAACCTTGTCTGAACAAATACTTATGTATTAAGCCTTTAAAGAGAATCAATAAAACATTTAAAAAGTTAAAGCTTCTACCACTTTTTGGACAGGGATACTGCATTTAATGAGTTTTCTTCTATTGATCCGTTACACTCTAATTACAGGAAAGGTTTTCTCATTGTGCAGTTTAAATTTTCTCTCCTGTAGATTATGACAAATTATTCCTGTCTTCCTAGTAGTAAACACTAAGAAACACTGACCAACTTCTCCTACATAACAGCCCTTACAGCAAAGCAAATGAACAGACATCTAACATAGCTCTTCCCCTAAGAACCACTCTGTCACCCAGGACAGAAAGGGGAACAAGCATGCCATTACGCATGCACTTGGGCTGCAGAGCATGGAACAGCAGTCACCAGGATATGCAATAGCCTTGCCTCCACCGTTTGCACTGTGCAACCGTGGACAGCCTATTGCAGGAAAGGCTGCTGCAAAATCGTCAGCGGTTATTACAGTGTATCCACTTACACCTGGCTGAAACTTACAGTAATGCTCTTTTCTCCATCTTTCCCACCAAATTTGTTGCGGCACACAACTTCCAACAACACCGGACAAAATTCTTCCCTTTGCCTAGCCTGGATGCAAATGCCATTGGCTGAACAACTTGCAGAAGTCTTAACGATTTTTCTAACCAAACAAAAATTAAGAGTTCGTACCTCTGTAGCATTTGAAATGTATTCTCAGCTGACACCTCGTGAATGGAAATAACCTGTCTGCAAAATCAAACAATTTTAAAGCAATTTTTAACTGTATTTATATGTTTCTAAAGGTAAAAGTCAGCCAGCAATGACCCCTGTAGTCACTGCGGTTGAACGTGCAACAGCACACACAGTATTCGCTTGTGACCCAAAAGCCATTCTTTCTTCCCAGGTTCTCTGTTCCAGGGAGCTTTTTCCCCTCTCTGGAAGCTTCTAAGACTATACATCAAGAACTAAGAATTTTTAGCATAAGGACTAATGACCACAGATATTACTGCAGTGTTCTCAGACCTAAAAAATACACTGGGGTGGGGGGGTAGGGGGGACAGGCCATTGCTCATTTTATAGAACAATCCTCAACAGTAAAATCTACCTCTGCAAATAGAGTAAAACAAAAAGATTCCAAATAAAATTACTTCTTGAACCTCAATGCCTGTGGCTCTTCCAAGACTTTTCACTGCTACAAGTAATTCTGGGATATATCAATGCCTCTGGGCGTTCTCAGTGACACTTGAATACTTTCTATGAAGTTGTGCATTTAGTTCTCAAAAGGACTTAAACAAAGGATGCTACAGTCTAATCTGTACGCTGCTGGAAGTAGGATACCATTCAGGCTGATCACTTGTGCTTGACCTTCACTCACCTTTTGTCCTTTTTATCTCAAAAGCAGCTGTAGAAGCAGCAAAGCAGTATTAGCGTCGGAACTTGGTCGTTTTAGCTTTCTTGTAACAAAGTTTAGCTTTCAGGAAGGGAACACTCTGCCACCAGCCAGATCTCTGTGTACTGTCAGCAGGCCTTTTACAAATCGGATACCATGATTAGGAATTGCTGAGAAAGGCCACGTGTTTTAGTCACGTGAGCAACTTTTTCAAGGAAGAGAACAACTTTGCAAGACTTGTTCATTAAATAAGCTGGGATGGTAGCCTTACTTTAAAAGGCTGCACAGAGCACACTGCATTTCTATAAAATAAACTCCTTAGACATTTTTAGGACTGCAAACGTAAGTAGTTACAGCAAGGAGAAGATCAGGCCTTGCTTCTAAGAAGGAATGAGAGCAACTGGACTGATGGTGAGCTGGGAATGACCAGGAACATGGACAATGGAAGGCAAAGAGCTCACCTGCAACAGGCCAAATACAGGGGGTCTCCGACTGCTCTTACAGAGCGAGCAGGAACATGCTGTCCTATCAAATGGAGTCAGAGGCTTGCTCATCAGCACAAACACTGGAGACTGCTCTGTTCCAGAATGGAAACACACTATTATTAATGTAAACCAGTTTACCGGGTCAGATGCAAACAATTCTGAGCCCATTATGAGCTCTTTCCAAGTCCTTCCTTTCGGATTTCTACCAAGGACCCTTACAAGCACATTTGCCTTTGTTTTCCCTGCTTTGCCTCACTGTTTTGAACGGGCCAAGAGTTGTCATCTCGACCAGGAATTTATATTTTGCTCGGTACCAATGCTGGCTGCAGTACGAATGACTGAATCTCGTGTTGCAATAAAAGACTCTTGACCTCAGTGTCAATGAGAACTGCGCTGGGTGTCACCAAAGCTGATGTCAGCTTATTTGCACCTTGAATATTTTCACCAGCTGTCTCCTCAGTTTGTTTTCATTTAAAAGTTGGAAATCAGCAGCTTAGTTGTTTTCCACAGCTCCATTTGTTTCTTTCTCGATTAGAAGAGATGATAGAAACTGAGAGGAATTAAAATGTGCCTTTGTTCACAAGGTCACCGCAAAGCCTCCAAGGCTGCTCAGACCTTCGGAACCAAGGCAGCCTTCAGAGGATGCACTTGCTTTTTGACTGATTTGTGACTGTGCCACCCCTCTGCTCCACATGATTCCAGCTCTTTTCTTTGTCTTTTATTCCCCCCGCATCAACGTATTTTCCATGCCAAGATATTTCATAACATACCAAACTCTTTGTGCAGGTTTGTATATATAATAAAGCAAAGCAAAAGAGCCTTTCATTACCACTCCTGCCTTTAAGATGGGGAGCTGTGATATTACTTCATCCTAGAAAAAATGCAAACCCAAACCCAAACCAGTTGTCTCCTGGGGTTTTCTTAGCTTTTAGCACATCATAAACATTTTGTGTGGTTTCAGTAACTGTGCCTAAACAAGACTGCATCAGGGTCAGCAGCACAAAACTAAGACACAGCATTTACTAAGATAGAAAGTTTGTAGAGCTACTTAAGTGTGTAAAATAACGTTTCTCACTGCTGTCAGGGGACCAGAGGCAAAACAGGCAACAATGAAGCAATAAGAGGGGAAAATTAATTAGAAGAGCTTATTGGGCAAACCCACTCTCTGGCAGTGCTTCCTTTGCACTGACTGAATTATTACAAAATAGAAAATAACTCTCACCTACCCAAATTAGACAAAAAACCAATTTACTGCAGTAATTGCTGAACACTTGAGATCCTCTATTAGCAATGTCTTTCGAAGTTTCAATACATAAAGGCGATATTTCTATAAAATCAGGGGTTTTTTCTTCTGTTTCTAACATTCAGTTTGAGCAATTAGAATGAAAAGAGTTTATCCAGAAGCAGCAAGAGAGACTTCCAAAACAACACTCACACAGAGGACATTTTCGACTTCTCTTTTGTCTTAATAAATTCTTTCTGTAAGGGATTTTAAATATTTTTGCAGGAAGTTGTTTTATCCTCATGGGATTGATTTAAAACAAATTTATGTATTGTACAGAGGAAAGAGTTATGAGTAGGGACAGATGTAAGGACAGAAATGCTTGATAAACAGCAATCTAGGTGCTGGCATTTGAACTGTTCAGTTTAAAGAGGATTAAACCATCACGTTTCACACTCCAAGTGCACGTGAAGTATCCCATGTTTCATGTTCAAGCAGTGTTATCAGCTAGAGCTTTCCTCCATAAACCTTTACAGGATTTACAGCGGTCCAGCTAAACACTGCACTATTTAATAGATGGCAAAGTTCTTTCCACATGGAGGTGAGCCAGTCTCTGGAAGCTGCCTCGCTGTGGTCCCACGGACAGGACACGGTCTGAGCTCTGAGGCCAGGCACTGCTCAAGGAACCAAGGTTTCCAGCGCCCGGAAATAAAGTTATGGATGCACCCTCTGACACAAGCAGCGGCCCTCGTAGTCTGGGCATGGAGAACACAGTTACTGCTGCATTAGAAACCCCTCTAGACCTGCTCCTGTGACACTAACTGGAACAGAACCTGCCAGATGCGTGCTATGTGCTGAACAAGAGCCAGGAGGCGGATCACTTATATGCCATATAGATCTGCCCTTATACAACCATTTAAAAAGGAGGAACATATCTACATTTTAGACACCAAGCAACAAAAGGAAGGGGGAAGCACAACGTTCCAATATCGTGGTGGAGACATACACAGCAGGTGACTGGGACTTTGTTATCATCATGCAGTCAAAGCTCAGTATTGGCTCCACTGTCATATAGTTCTTATTTTTTATTTTTCACAATGAAAGCTGAGTATCTTCTATGATGTCACAATTCATCAAATTGAAAGTTTAAGAAAAAAACATTACATAGGCCATCATTCCCCTACCCCCTAAATGATCACTGATATTCTGGCGTTAGTGCAGCCTCCGCATTATTCTCCACCTTTGTAGCTGATGTCTCCCAACTTCAGGATTTGTATTTCCGATTTTCTGTTCTTTATCACCAGATTTTTCTTCAGACCATTTACTGTTTTACATGAACCAGAAAAAAACTGCTCGTGAGTACTTTCAAGATATTAAAATTTGTTTTGTTTGTTTTTTAAGTAGTGCAAACACCTTTCTGATCTGTTTGTCACACTGCCAAACAGCTGTTGCATTAAATAGGCGGGGTTTGCTGCACACTTGGCAGACGCAGGAGACCAAAGCATCCTTGCTCTGCCTGAACCGAAGGAGAGGTTTTAACTCAGCAAGGGACAGCAAAGCTTCCTTTGGGTTTCATACCTTCGGTGAAAGACAACTCACAATTCTTCCTTTCCAGAAATTAATGTAGCTTCTAGAAAGGTCACCGTGTTGTTCTGCTCAGGCGAGGATTTAAACAAAAGAGAGGGGTCCTATTAACATATTTTAAATTATCACTCGTTAGCTGCTTGGAGAATCAGGCATGTGTTTTTAAGTGAGTTGTCAAAATTTTCTCTACTATTGAACTTCCTTGACCTGTACTTAAATAAAAGGGACTCCTTAACATGAAGACATGCTGGCATGTCACAGGAAAAACCCATTTGGGGCCAAGCCTGAGGAGAAAGGTGCTGTGGAACACGGTAAGGCAGTGGTGGCATGGGTCCTGGAGATTCCTGACAGGAGACAAGCCAGCCCTGCAGCCACTCCACGCTCACAAGCGCAGCCCAGCGTGCACTGCTGACACACTCCTTTGCCAGCTATGCCAGGAGCAGACCTCTGTGTTCTCTAGGATGCCAAGACAGCGATTAGCAGCCTTAATCCCAGTGTAACAAGAGGGCTCATTTTCTCCGGCCTATAAATAACTCCAGCAATACTTCAACCTCCTACTTTTAAAACAACAAGAACACATGGGTGGGGCTGGGAACTCCGAGACAGATAAAAACTCAGCAGGTAACCGAAAAGCCAGTTGTACTCTCAAAGTCACAGTAGCTATTAGCAAATGCATTGTTTTTACTGAGAAGCAGCAAAATCATACTGGTCAGTGGCACCAAATGTGCCCTAACCTTGCTGCATTTTTTCTCAGAGATCACTAAATATCTGAGGCATGGGCATATCTCACTGTAGGAATGCCTTCATTAACACAACACTGCTGCTTATGTTATCCCTCTCACAGAACTCTGCTCCTTTCATCTGCACCGAAAATCCCTTTCTCTCCCAAGAAAAACTGCAAGCTAATCTCTGTATGCTGTTGAAAAAATTATCTGCTGTTACCGAAAGGACAGCAGCGACCTCAGAAAGGGGGCTGCCCATGCAAACATCTAATCATTGCTTTCCATTTGTGACAGGCTGTCTCTTCAGTACAGAAACATTGTAATTTTCTTACCAAATAAGAGTGTGGAAACACACATGATTAAGTTGAAACTTACTTGGTTACGGAAACATCATCCCGAAGATTTGCACTTTGGACCTCAGCGAAGTTTTTACTCAACCAATGCTTGTAAGTGATATCCATCCAAAACCTATGTGTTCGGTGGGAAAGGTTGTTTTGATAAATTACCGCTGTCAATGCCAAAAGTCCAGCTTGGTCCATCCCTATGAGAGACTGATAGAGTGTTTCTTACCTGTTTCGGTCTTCCTGTAGGTTTTCATTTGGTAAGGAGAAAAAAACCCACACAAGCACCACATTTTTATTGAGGGGTTTTGCGGGGGTGGAGGAGACGGGGATGACTCCCAAGATGTGAAATCAGCCTGGGCACTGCGAATCAAATTCCCTGGTTTGTTATGTCAATGGTCAGTAGACTTCAACAGTGGGAAATGCACCTTTTAAATTTCGCTGCTGATGGTTTCCTGCCCAGACCCATAATTTCATCCTTTCTTTTCAGTCACCTTCAAACCTCTGCGTAGAGTTTTTGTGGGAGAGACCACCGGAATTCATACTTATCATCAACGCTTTTCACACTTATTTCCCAGACAAACAGATTTTTAGGTTAGGTTTGTGAGGGACCTCTGGAGATCATCCAGGCAAACTCCCCTGCCAGGGTAAGGTCACCTCGAGAGGTGACACAGGAAGCATCCAGGTGAGTTTGGAATGTCTGGAGAGAAAGAGACTGCACCACCACCCCCTGAGGTTTCCGTTCTGGAAGCACTCCACAGACTCAAGAGGCTCCACAGCGCTGGCCGTAGAGAGCCATTTTTAGCACCGCGACCATTACCACACCGTCTCTAGAGCGCTTTGCTCCCCACAGTCTCCTTCTCGAGGGCATGTCCCGGTCCGGGCGGGGTCGGTGGAGCACGATCGGCGCCGTGAGGGCTCCGAGGGCCAGGCTGAAGGGGAGAAATCCGCGACCTACGCGTCCCCCTCACGGCTTCCCGCCATTTTCCCTCAGGGGGCGCGCGGCCCATCAGGAGCGGGAAACCCCGGGGGGCCCAGGAGGCAGGGGCAGTCTCGCGCCGCGCCTCGCTCCGGCGGCACGTGCAGGGCCGGCCGCACTTCCGGCCGGGCGGGCACTCTGACGAGGGGCGGGGCGGCGTCTGCGCCGTGAGGCCGCGCGCCGGCGGGGCGGCCGCTCCCGGCATAGCGCGCGGCGTCCCCTCAGCCACCCGGTGCTGTGGCTGCTCCTTCCTCTTTTCCTCTCTTCCTCCTCCTCCCCTTCAGGAGCCGGCCGCGGGCGAGGAGAAGCGGCTGCCGCGGCCGGCATGTGAAGCGGGGCAACCCCTTCGCCGCCGCTTGCCTCCGGTTCCTCCTCAGTTCTTCCTGGGGCTCCGCTCGCCATGAAGAAGTTTTCCCGCATGCCCAAGTCCGAGGGGAGCGGCGGCGGCGGCGGGACGGCGTGCGGTGGCTCCGGGAGCGGCGTGGCCCTGGGCAGGGCGCTGGTGGTGGGGCGGTACCAGGTGACCCCCGAGGAGCCGCTTGCCGAAGGTAAGAACGGGCCCGGGGCGGCGGGAACGGGCCGGAGCCGGGCCCGCCCGGCCCCTGGAGCCGCTTTCCCGCGGCGGCCCGGGTGCGAGGCTTTGGGCTGCGCTGCTTCGGCCGCTCCCTGGGCCGGGGGCTCCTGAGGGCGCTCGGAGTTCCCCTGCTCGCTGCCTCGGGTGAGTGAGGCGGGGCGAGGTGTCACCGGCACCTCCGTCAGCCTGCGTCTTTTGCTTTGGCCCACTACTCGGAAAGAAAAAAAAGAAAACGAAACCGACCAAAAAAAATTCCTGTTTTTTCTTGGTGTAAGGCAGCAGATTGGTGTCACGGTCACGAGTGGAGGTGCGGTGCTGGCACGTTGTGCTGTGGAGCCTCCCCTCGCTGCAGGGTGCTCGGCTTGTGTTGCTTCTTGTGATGAACTTGCACTTTGTGTCGTCGGACTTCCACGGGGACCGAAGGAAGAGTTGTGTGAATTTTTGTAGCCGTAGGGTTGGCTGGACTTTCTTCGCTGTGCTGCTTTACTGGGTGCTGGCATGGGACACCACCAAAACAGCCATTTTTGAATTTTGTTCTCTGTGTGTGACACAATGTGGTGTTCATCTCCCAGAGCTGGTAACTGACGTGATGTGTAAAGTGTAATTCACTTCCCAGGTCACTGAGCTCAGGGCTAGTCCTGTGTATTTCATAGTTACTGAATGTTTACTACACACTGCTTTGGATGTGGTGGGTAAAACAATTCATCTCTGTCACTTTCGTCTGTGTGTTGCTTAGGTTATGGTAAGTATATTTATGCATAAGTATACTAGTAAACTTCCACTGATCATGTGCATTTCTTGGGGGAGATTTAAGACGTGGTTTTAACAAGTGCATGCAGATAATTGGAATGGGAACATATACGTGGCACTTAGATTTTCATTGTTGTCTAGAAATTATTTTCATAGAAAAGGGAATTTGGTACTCAGTATTTAGAATATTTTGCAGTGTTTTGTATTTGGGGTATGAAGGTGGTGTCAGGAGTCAGCCAACTGCATACCTGGTTGCCCAAAGCCTAGGTGGTTCTTTCTGGGAACTACTTCCAGGTCATTATGGTCTGACAGCAGGTCATGTTTTAGCAGGACTGATGGCAAGGTTGAGACTTAAAAAAAACAAACAAACAAACCCACAAAACTATATGCTCTTGAGCAAATTGAGTAGGTGATGCAGAAAACGTATGTAGTGGAAAGGAGAGAAATTGCATAGTGCTTTGTTTAGTGCAGCACGTCATTAAAAGTTTTCTCATGTTCTGTGTTTAGAATCACTACAGATAATGATTTTTTCCCTTTCTGTAGCTGGCAGAAACAAATTGATAGCTCTTAAGGGCTAGTGGGTAGGAAAAGTCCAGATTTTAACACGTGACTGTTAACTTCCTAACTTTTGAGTCTGAAAGATGTTTTCTACTGCTTTCCTTTTTTCAGCTTTGATGTGGTCTCGTGAAAATGGATGCTTAGGACGAGAACCGATAAAGGCTGGGGCAGTGCAAATCTGCCACACGTCCAGAAAAGTTTCCAAGCTAGCCCTGGGGCGGGTCAGTAGGGAGGGGCCAAAGGGGCCCGGAGGATAAGAAAGTAACAGGTGGCACAAGTGCAGGGCTGGGGGAATAGGGAGCGGTGTCTCGCAGCTCCTCGGCGTGTCGGGGAGCAGCTGGGCTGTACCCGCGTGTGTGTGCCCCGCGCCGCCGGGAAAAGGGCCCTGCGATGGAGTGTCCAAGTGGCGCTTGGCTGCTCCTCGCTGACACAGGGCTTCATGGATCGAGAGATGGCTTTTTATACAGGGAGTACTTGTTGGCAATCCGTCCCTTGCCTCGGTAACAATTAATAGTAAGAATTGTGTGTTACTGCTCCTACATTAGTCATATTGCTACCTGTAATTAATGCTGAACACTTTACAAATCTCCTGCTTAATAATCTTTCTCTTGGGAGGGGGGAGAGGAGAAAACTTTTTTTTTTTTCCCTGTTCTCTTTTCACAAGGCACTTTTTTATTTTCAGTTTCTGAAACCTAGTTTAACTGAGGCTTATAAACTTGTCAGGTAGTTCCTATTACTCATTGCTGATGAAACAGCATTTAAGATGCTAATATCCAAGTTAGAGCTTGTGTTATGAAGCATTAATGACAGATGAAGTTAATGAATCTAAAGAACTTAACAAATCTATTTAAGAGGAGATATACAGTGTTCTATTAGCAGAGGTGTGGTACATTGTGTTTTTATTAGCTATTAAAATTAATAGTTTAAATGTCTGTTTTATACAAGCTGTTTAACCCCCACCCTCTTTCCTGATTTTGCTGTGAGTAATCTTAGGAGGGCAGCTCCTGGTGGTGTAGAGGATTGAGGCTCCTGGTAACTGGGGGACTGGCAGTAGTGATACCGAAAAGCTTGGATTGTAATGGCCTTCCTGGGTGCAGTGGTGGACCTTTGGTAGATTTCTCATGGTGATAAAAGTGTTGCCCTCTGGATACTTTTATGTAGTCTTTGACAAAATGGTTTTATTACAGTGTTCTGAAGGCAGAAGTGTGGAGCATTACAGTCCAGTTGTTTTGAGTAAAGTATAATGCTGTCTAAAGGAAATAGATCCTTTTGACTAAAGAAGGTGCAAAGTTGAAGAGCTGTAGTTATTAGGCTGTTAGGTGGTTTCTTTTGTTCTATACACACCTATTCTGTGATGACTTCTTGGCCTCCATAAGCGAGTAGGTTGTTGGATGGAGGCAGGTGATTTTACTTTTTATTTGTCAGAGATGGGGGAAAAGCAGTTAATTTGGTTTAAGGTTGGACGTAGAAAGGTAATTCCTGTCCATTTTGAGGCTAAGGTAGAAATATGTGGAATAAATGACTGATACAGAGTGAAGGCCTTGTTTTTCTGTCTTTTTGTTGAACCAGAGTATTTCTAATGCCACTCAAGTTTGGGAA
Organism: Acridotheres tristis; assembly: GCA_037013685.1. Lineage (NCBI taxonomy): Eukaryota > Metazoa > Chordata > Aves > Passeriformes > Sturnidae > Acridotheres > Acridotheres tristis. The sequence continues at coordinate 454,912 of CM072888.1, read as the reverse complement.
GCAAAATCTAGTAAAAGTACGGGGAGTTCTCTGAAAGTTACAGGTGATGATGCATGGGAACTCCGGTTATGGAAACTCCAATATTGAAAAAGACTCTACAGTTCAGAAATTGCAGCAAGCTGAAAGTGGCCAGGTGTGAGCCATGCTTTAAAATTTCTCTCAAGTGTCAATCCAGAACAGTTTATGTTGTGAATAGTGGAAATTAGCGAGTTCTCAAACTCTTTTTGTGTTACCTAGGGAGGAGAAACTAAGTTGTGGCTTGACATGGTGATGCTACTTAGTTGTTTGCCTTGTCTTGGACTTCACTAAGTCCTTTTTGCTTAGTAACTGCAGTAAAAGTGTTTTTTTTCTGTCTGCTAAAATAAGGTAGGCACTGGAAGATGCTCATTTGTCTTCACTGTCTTCTTTGCTTGGCAGGGCTTGAAATGTTTAAGCTGAATAAATAAAGACTTTGCCAGGTTCTAAGTTGCCTTTGGACCGCGAGCAGACCAAGAGCCAAGTGGGAAGTGTTGTAACTGAGTATATGGGTATGTTTTTAACAAGTGCAGATGAAGCAAGAATGAGACAATTGCAGCTGTTAAAAAAAAGGGCAGCAGGCTCTCCAGCTTCCCTCTCAAACCGGATTGGCTTGGCTTGGAAGCTGATTTGCAGATGAGGAAAGATGGCTGTAATCTGTTTTTTGTTTTTGCTCAGAACTGGTTAATAGGGTCTTGGGGCATAGGCTGTTGCATCTTAGAGAAATAGAACAGTGCTGTGTAGTGTTCCCCACAGCAGTTCCCGCTCTGCCAGCCGGTGGATTGCTGAGGAGTGCAGAGTGAGATGCCAGGCACCTTGAAGAAGAAGCAGGTGGTTCTGTGTGCCCCTTGCTCTCAGGGGTACCGAGAGGGGATGTAAGGCACGTCTTCAGCTCTGGACAGCAAAGAGTGAACATGACACATTGCTGATCTCGTGCTGTGACTTTGCTTTGCCCTGGTGTATGTGGGAAGAAGTTGTGTGATAGTGGGTGCAGTGGTTTATTTTTTATCGTCCGGGCTGATAAAGCGGTGAGTCCAGAGTTGTGTCGTGGTGAGCCCCTGCTGCGGTAGCTTAGGTGGCTGTTGCTTTTCTGAGTGACCTTGTGTCTAGGACTAGAGAGGCGAGGAAAAAGCCACTCAAGTGGTGTAAAGTGCTTCATTAAGTACTTAGAAGTTCATTAGTTTATGTTTGTATAATAGAAGGTTTGCTTTGTGTAGTAAATGTAGTTAAAGCATAGTCTTCTGTGGGGCCTCTCAGGAGGGAGACAAAGTGAAAAAAGTTTGCTAAAACGGGAAATGTCATGCTCTCTTTTATCATTTTTCTTATGGTACAACCTCTTGGAGTCATTACTGGCGAACCACTTGTAAAGCTCCAGCCCTCTTGTCAGGTTTCTAGGGGAAGGTACTTTGATTCACTCTTATTTGTACTTGGGAGAAACAACCCAGTTCTCAGGAGGTTCATTAACAAACTGGTCTTTAACCCGCAGAGCGTCAGTGGCTTTCTCCCCATTTACCCGCTCTGGGGTCAGCTTGACTTTCTTCTGGAAAAAACCTTCCGACAGGTCTGGGTTACTGCCGGCCATGGCTCAGTCACTGCCCTTTTGGATAAGGCCGTGGGTCACTGGCCGCCATTTTGCGGCTCGCCGTGGGTCACTGGCCGCCATTTTGCGGCTCTGGGCAGGCCGTGGGTCGGTCAATGCCATTATCGTGTGGGCCTGTATAGAGTGACAGAGCCTCGAGGGGGCAGGGGGGAGCAGTGGCTGCCTCTCCTATGCAGAGCTCGCCCTGTTACCCCACACACTTCCCACCTGGTTGTTTTGAGCCAGCCGACCGTTGCTCCACTCTCTCACATCTGTGAAGGAATGAGCTTCTTGCGAGTTCTACTGTCTTAGTTTAATTCTGTGTAGTCCTTGGAAGTACTTTAACTCTTATGATTTGGTTTGCCTCTTACTTTCGTGCTGTGGTAGTTGAGGCCTAAGAAACGTGTCACCTTATTGGAGAGGAATCCAATTGGTCCTGTTTTGTGAGCTCTTGTGCTGTGCGTTGGTAGATAATCATGCTGTTTATTTTAGTTCTTCCAGACCTCTCTTGAAATTAGGGTAGTCTTGAGTGTTCGCTTTTTTTTTCCCTACCTTATTTCTCAACAATTGCCGTTCAGTTTGTAAGCCAAATAAACAGACTTTGTGTTGTGCATAAGATTCTCTTTGCTTTTGTTAATCCCCCCATCAATTAATCTCTCATACTGTCATTTTTGGTCCCCAGAGTGAGGTATTGTGAGGATTTGCAGCTCCAGCAGCTGCTGTAAATTTGTATAGCTGACACTGCTTCATCTCCTGTCAAGGTAGGGCTTGTTTGTTGTTCTTTGTTCTGGACAGGTAAATAGAGAGAGGTGCCATTATAATAGATCTGTAAACTTGACTAATTCCAAGTGTTTCCACTTGGTGTGGCCTAGTTTTGAAATCTGGGAGCAGTTATTTTTGTTAATAAAAAGGTATTATCAATATACCTAGTGCGGGATTACTTCTGTTGTGACTGTGGTGTGGTAGTCTTCTCCTATGAGACAAGGTGACATGTACAGTACTGCTCTTCGTTAGTTTGATTATTGCATGTGACTTGGTGCTCTGTGGAAGCTCTTGGTTTATTTTGAGTTGTCATCTAGTTCAGTTGTTTAGGTGGATTATGAGGTGGAAGACTGTCTGGAAAGCTAACTTGTGGAATTTGAGTTGGGTTTGGTCATTTATTTCAATTTTTTTCCAGAGTGTAACATTTCTGAATCTGTTTGCACATGACTGTTAAGGTCAAGCCTGTTGTTCTGTCTCAAACAGTTTTGCTTTGCTAATATTGGAGTAGCAGATAGTTTGTTCCAGTTCAAGATATAAGGGAGGAAAAGCAGTGTGAGTACTTGAAACTGGCTTTTGGCTGAAAGTATGATACAATATACGTGAAGCTCTTCTACACTCCCTAGAATAGTCATGGCTACATATCTGCAGACTGGCCAGTGCTGAGATCCTAGACCAGCTTTTGATTGGTGGGTGGTGAAAGATGGGGAGCCTGTGCTGTCGTGTGTGGGGATTTTCTTGGGACTTCTGAGCCTCACGGAGGCAGCTCACAGCGTGGAAGAAGAGTGTTGTTGGGCTAGTGCAGCATGTAGCTGTGTTCTGTGTAATGAGCAGGCAAACCAAGAGCAGTTCAAGGGTTTGTGTGTGATCCTTTCTTACACCAGTGCGCAGGTAAGTGTCTGTTTTCATATAGCGTAGCTCACAGAATGGAAGCTGTAACTCAGCTGAGTCACTCACACATCTGGTGTGCCGACCACTGTGGTATCACTTGTGCAGAGTTGTTGCTCTTGCTGTGCTCTCCAGAGCTCCTGTGTGCCTCTGGGACATTGGTGGAGAAACGAACAGGTTGGCAAACATCTGTAGGCTGACAAAGGCATCTATTGTACTGCTAGGTCCAAGTTCCGCTCTTAGGACACGTGGTCTAATGCACTTTGATTATCTAGTTATTAGTCCTTGCATGCCCTGTGGACACTCCTTCCTGCGTGGTGTGTAAATGGATGGGTCGTGTTACACCTCTGTTAAGTGCACATGGTCCTGGTCTTTTTCGAAGATGTTACCCCTTTAATTTTTGTCTGGCCAGAAGTAGTTAAGGAAAGAGGAAGTACTTGGGTATGAGCAAATCTGAGCTAAGTTTTCAGGCTAGTGGCTGAGAGTCAGATGGTTACAGTAGAAGGAACTTCATTCGTAGCATGTTAATATTAGACACACACTCAAGCTGTCTGTCCTTTGCCACCTTCTGCAGAAAGACAGATGTGCTAATGTGTGTGCCATCTACTTGCCTTTCTCTTTGCAGATGCATTTAAGTAAAGTATGCTAATGTTACAGTAGTCAGAAGGGAAGGGTATGTGGTACGTGTGCAGGTGTGTTGCAGGAGGAAGCTCTTGGACACCCTCACAGGATAAGGCAGCATGGAAGAATGAAGGCTATGTTAGCTGTGTCTGAGAAGGACGTGGTGTAGCTTTAAAAGAAGCTCTGCAGGATCTTAAAGTTTTTTTTGTGTGCTTGACTGGTTTAACTGAAAATTTATTTTTTTTCTTTTTTTATTAATCTTAGTATTTTGCATGTCAGCACGGAAAAGAAAAGTTGTTGGGTAAAAGCAGTAGAATTCCTTTTCAGACATAGGTTAACTAGAAACTAGTGGCTGTGGGAAGAGGATATATATTTCTCAGAGCTGTTGTTGGTGTAGTAGCAGGGCTGGCAGTCAGTAACCTGTATGTCACTCACAGGGAAGGGTTCCTCTAGTGGTTCTGTGCATGGAAAACTGAAGTGAACCCCCAGGATGAGGCTTAGTGTCTAGGGAGCAGCACAGTCACTGGCTCGCCTGGCTTTTGCAGCTGGGAAGAATGAGCATGTCATATTGCATAAGCATGTTCACTGTGTGAGCTCAGCTGTTTTTGCAGCTGTAGATGTTGGTTTGCTGTGTAAATGTGCACATGTGCTATTTGATGGATGTCCCACTTGCAACTGAATAGAATAGGGGAGGTGTTGGAGGTGCTCAGGTTGTGCTGCTTGTCTCTGGCACTTCTTTGGTTTACACTGTTTGTCTTCATTCTCCTAATTCCTTAACCTTATGCTATATTTTACTTGCTGTAACTATTTTTTGCCTCTGTAATACTGTAGCTGAGCAGGCTGCCACAGTCAAAGGAATTGGTGTTTGTAAGCTGAGCTGTGTTAGCTGACACTATGAATGCTCTGTGCCTGCCAAAGGGCAGTGTGAGAGCTGGGTGACAGCTTGGGGAACTAACCCAGAACACAGGCAGGGTCAGTCACTTGCCTGGTTGTAACTTCTTTGCTTCGGATGCTGTCCTTTTCCCAAGAAACTGTTAAGTTTGCAGGCATCTACCATGAAATGGAAGGTTTTCCTCGTTGGTGTTCATGGGCTTAGTTTGAACTGTTAATGTGCTGGATGAGCAGCTGCTTCCTGAGGTGTTTGGGATATTTGCCTGTTAGGGATGCCTGGAGCTGGCAATGTGAGGGGTAGTTTGCGGGTCCCAGGGGTGCCCAGCACAGCAGCGCACCGCTGTGGGTCACGTCACCTCTGGTCAGTGGTTGTGCTGCAGCAGAGATGGCTTGGCCTGCATTTCCTCCTCTGGCCAATGGCAAACCCCTGCTCTCCTCCGAGGAGGGCTTCTGTGTTTCTCTGCATCACTGTCTAGCTGCTGACAAGAAAGGAGCAAGAAATCCTCTTCTCCTGCATTCCTTGTTTTCTTGGGAATGGATTTCAATCTCTTTCGGTCTTTGTCTCCTGGTTAAGGAGGTAGGAACCTTTACCTTCCTCTCCACATTTACATGTTCCTTGCTCACACTTGTCTGGGCTGGCTAGTTTTTTCTAGTTCTAGTGGGATGGCTTGGATATGGTTGGGTTCATCTGTGAAGCTGTGTCTCTGAACAGAGGCAGGGTGGAGGAAAATAAAAAAAATCAAGGTTCCTAACTGGAAATAAAACAAATCCAGCTTTGATCTTAGGGGACTGTCTTAATGAAATAGGGAATACTTATTTAGGTTTGATAGCAGCAGAGATGCTGCTTTGTCCTTGGGCACGAGGTATTAAAGCACTCTTGTCTAGCAGAACTGAAAATTGGCAGACTTGGAGTGTTCTCCTGTAAAGGTAGTCTTCCCTTAGCTTTGCTGGTCATTAGGTTTGCTTTGCTTCTGAGGCTAGTGGTGAAAGTACTGAAGAAATGGTCATGGAGACTCAGGTGAGGGTGAACATGTCAGAGCAGTCTTTATCTCTCTCTCTCTTCGAGAGGTGTCACCAGCTGGTATTGCTGCGAAGAACATCACATGGCTCTTGGGAGAGTCATTACTCCACAGATGGAGAAACAAAGATGAAGGATTTGGCCCGAGTCACACAAGTCTGTACAAGAGATACAGGTAGAGCTGGGGACATCGAGAGGCTTTGTGATGGCTTCTTCCTCATCCCTTCTGTAACATGCTGTGCCCTAATTGCCACACGCAAAACTAAGATAGGAGTTCTGATGTCACAGGGCTCGAGGAGATTTTGTTCGGCGTCATATCTACGTTGGGCTTCCTTCCAAACTTGCATGTTACTTAAATGAGAGGATTTGTTCCTGTGGTGCCTAGAAACTTCAGTAGGCAAGTCTCTCCACCAAGACTCTCTACCAATTATGTGCCAAAACACAGGGATGGTCCAATTCCTGGTTTATTTCAGTTCTGTTAACTGACTTATTTTTAAAAAAATGGTTACTCACTCTGGCTGTGATTTTTATCTGTGCATCTTGTCTTTCAATAGCAGTTGTAATGAGTAATTGTTGCAGCATTTCGCTTCTTAGGAAACACAAAATAGCATTGGAAGTCAGTGATTAATATGACATTTTCTTATGTTCTTTTGCAATTCCTGCAGGTTGAAAATCTGAATGTACTTTTATTTAGAGAAATTGTTGCTAAACAAGATTTTTCTTGTTCTGGATAATTAACTTGTGTATAACTGAGAGTGGTGCAGAGCAAATACATCATTAAAGAATGTAAGGCACTGAATTGTACTCTGCTGACATGTATATATGAGAACCTGACCTGAGCATGTGTGTTCATGAGACCAGAATAGGAAGAGTGAATGAAATTGAATGTGTCAGCATTAGACATGGGATCAGTTCTGGTTTGTGTGTCATGTGCAGGAAAAATGAATTGTTTGGAGAAAGCAAATGGAATAATGGCATCCTTGGAGCCTTGCTGTGTCTCTGTAGAGCTCAGTAGCACAATCTCTATCTGAAGAGACCTTCAACTTGTGGTGAGTTTATTTTGATTATCACTTTGCTTTTACTTCATGAGAGCTTGGGAAGCAACAGCCCACAGAAGGAGCTATCCAGAGTCTTCTTAGGCAATCTGAAGGTGGAAAAGCACGTTTATGTTGTTTTGGCAACTCAAAAGGAAGCGGTTTGCTGCATCTTATTTGGTTTGGTCCTGTAGTCTTTGAGTTCCATCCATCTTGGTGTGACTTTACAGTATTATCCTCCCAACTTTGTGCTTTCTTCAAATATTTGATTTCACCATTAAACATTTTATGATTTTCTTAGGATTTACTGTTTTATAAAACTGACATCGAATTGTATGGCTGCGTTTTTAAGTGGAGGCTTTTGCTCAAAGACATCTTTGAGTTTAGATGGTAGTTGGGTCCTAACACTTTGATTTTCTGAGACTTCCCCAAACCCACGAGTTTCCAGATCAGTCTATTTAATAAATAACTCCATTGTTCTGAGTTAGCACTGTTGACTGGCTCCTTGCAACACAGGAGGTGTATGAGAGATGTTAAATGATTTTGATAATCTTGACTCTATTTGGAATCTTGTTGCCGTTGCAGTGTAGTTTGGTCATTTGAAATTATCAAGCTGCTTAGACTGTTATGAAATTTCAGTGTATCTTTTAAAATGGTCGACTGTTACAGTGTGTAGTTGGGAATCTCAAGCACAGAAGTGCTGCAGAGTCTTGAGAGATGCTGTATATGCAATTTGAAAGTATTCAAGTGTATTCAACATGTACCCGATAGAGGTTCAAGAACTGCCTGTCCTATGCAGGTGCCAAGGAAGTATTATTGCCTAAAATAGCTTACAATTCCAGTTATTGGTGTAAGCAGGTTGGATCTCAGGTATTGTGCTTTTAAAGTTTACTGGTCCCCTGTTGTCATGTTGGGTAAGCCTGTATCTCAGCATACTCCTTGGGAATGCCAGAGTTGAAACGTACACCAGTATTTGCAGACAGCTGAAGACTGTGAGGTAAAATAATGAAAATCCTTCTTAATTATTCATATTGAGTGTTTTAGCACTGATTCCCAGCAGTCAGTCTAATTCTAGTCATGCTCCTGGACGAAATGGTCAGTGAATTATGCTCAGATGTGAAGGTGAGTGAGACTGCAGGCTCTCCCTAGCAGGGAAGAGATGGGCTGCCTCTTACTAATTTATATGTGTGAGATGCCTTAGAAAAGCAGGAAAGCAGAGGATCTTGCTGTGACATCTGCCTGAGTCTGAAGTGCTGCTGGCGTTCCAAACGGCTTGGGTTGTGTCTGCACGGCCTGGTGGCTCTTGTCTTTGTGTGGCAGCCAGAGGTGGCAGCGCTCCAGGACGCCGTGAGCCAGCCGCTGGGCCGGAGCCGGGCACTGTGTGCGGGGCTTTGTTCCCGTGCCACGGCGGCTCGGGGGCATTCAGTGTGCAGCTAGTCATGGGGGAGCTTAGAGAGCCCTGCTTGGCTCTGCGTTCCTGCCCTTCCACAGGGAAATCACAGCTCTAGCACTGATGTCAAGGAAAGCGCAACACCAACTGCAGAGCAAGTACGAGTTCGGTAAAGATCAAGTGTTTAGTTTTCTTAACTGGTTGGTGACTACGTGGTGTGACAATTAAGCTCAGTTGCAAGTAAGTCACGGTATTTGCCTGTTGGCTATATAATATCTGCCTCCTGATTTAACTAATTTGTGTCTGTATTTGAGTTTTAGATTATACTGGACCTAGAAGCAAGCTTTTTAAAAGCAAGTAGCGAATGACATTTGAAATTGTATAAAATGAAATGAATTCATGCCCTTAACCTCACTGTTGTAGAATGGCTAACTCTAGGTTTGTTGAGCCTATATGCACAGATCTTGTCATTGTTGTGGTTTTTCAGCTCACTCTGTTTTCAGGTCAGACCAAACTACAGCTGGAGCTGAGTTCAGCGAACGAAGTCATGAGATGGGGAAGACAATGAAAAGATAAAATTGCTGTTCCAAGTTTTCAGGTCTTGGGATTTTTTTTTTTTGTAAATTGTGTTAATGGATTCTCATTGTAGGTGTCTTATCAATGTCTTGGGTAAATTGAAAAGCTTTCTGGTGAAAAGCACAGATGAGGAAGTAGAGCTTAACAAGTATTTTCACAGTCAATTAATTTAACTGTTGATCTGCTGGTCATCTTCTATGGTCCTTTCCTTATAGACAGGAAGAAAGCATTACTTGACTTAAAGGCAAGCTTCTGTTAAATGTAGTTGTAGAGGTGAATGCATTCAATTTTTTTTTGTTTGTTTGTTTGTTTTTTTGGTTTTTTTTTTGTTTTTTTTAGTTTTCGTGAACTGAAAGAGGCAGTCATGATGTAATACATGAAAGTAGTACATGTTAGTTCTGACTAACTCTCAAGCAGCTTGATTGAAGATGGAAATACAGAGAGGTTTTAGGTCTTTTTCCAGCCAGAGTATGAGAAGGCATCAGCTTTACCCTAAGAAATAAAATATTTTGTCTTGGGTGCATAAGATGTGTTCTTTGCAGGGGGTATTAAATGCTCGGGGTTTTTGGTTTGGTTTGGGTTTTTTATATTTTTTTAAGTTTGCATTAAGTGAGCTTTTTAGTCAATCTGTTTTCATCTTCCTTAAACTTAGGTTACTGCAGGAATTGCAAGTGCATTAGGAAATTTAGGGCTGCTTTAGGAAACGGGTGGTTTTTGTTTATGTAGCAGCAAGTAGCCAAGGCTGTCGGCAGGAGGTGCCATGGAAGCAGTAGTCCAACATGGCTAACGAGTCACCTGGACTTGCTAGGTGGGATGGTGATAGGCTGTGCTGCAGGACACAGAGCTCCGTTGCTTTTGCTCTTCACTAGGCCAGATCTTAAGCATCTCGAGTTGGGCCCTTGGACATGTCCAGTGCATGGGTGTTAACAAATACAGAAACTTTTCACAAACGTCTATAGCAGACCTTAATTCAGCTTTCCCATCTCACTCAGAAACTTACGTGTCTTGGATCCCCCAGGCAGTCTCTGGTGCTTCTCTCAAAGCTTTTTTGTGAGGTTGGCCTACAGGTGATGCTGGGAGAAATGGAATGCAAGCATCCGTGCCTGTGGCAGGGTAACAGTGCCATTAGCAGAGCAGACCTGCTTTCTGTGGCTGCACGGTCATGTCCTGCTGGGATGTGATTCACAGCTGCTGTTTTCCCAGTGCTGCCGTAGGAGCAGATGCCAATTTGAGAAAACAGTGCTGCTTGTCTAAACTAGCTGTGATAGGCAGCTTGTTACATGGTGGGAATTTGTGTGGGCAGTGGGAAAGGGAGCACTGGTATGGCCCTTGGAATGCATTGTCTGCATGCTTAAAATAAAGTGGAGAAGTACTGAACTCTGAAATGCGTGTGTAGAAATGGAGTGTTTTAGATGTAGGGAGCTATTTCTGTTCTTGATTTGGGGAATGTTGAGCTCTTGAGCTTGGGAGCAGCATTTGTCAGACGTTCTTCTGGGTGGAGCTGTGTCTCAGCCTCATGTTCAGTGTTCACGACTGAGGCTCGTGGAGCAAGCTTAGCTAAAAATTCCCGTGCCCATGTGCACACACACAAAAGCACAGATGTAAATATACAGAAAGGTGGATGTGGGCATATGATTGGTGTTACTTAACGCTGCCTGCATTCAGCAGGAACACCACTTTCCATTGCTTTCCAGGCAGTGAGCACACACACTGGGGTTAGGGCTTGGCTGGACATCCACACAGCAGGGCTGGGGGGCAGCTCACATAAGCATTTGTAAGGAACCATTTCTAGTGGAGTAGCTGCCATTCCTGGTTCAGCTTTTACAGGTGTAATTAGTGGCTGCTGTGTGTTACTGTAGAGGTAAAAGCCTTCTGTGCCAGAAGTTCTGTACTGTTTGAGATTTGAATAAATAGCCAAGGGATGCACTGCCTGGAGAAACAACATTTGGTTGTTCTTTCATTCAGAAAAATCTGTATGACTTTAAAAAAAGGTATTGTCTCTCTATACATAATATGCGTAACTTTATTCAGAATATCTTTATTCGTATTCTTCTAGACTCTTTCCACAAAATGGCTCTCGGCAGTCTGAAAGATGGTGAAGTTGCTGGAAGATTTTTCAGCCTTAGTTTGTTCTACCTGAGTAAGCAAATAGGGTGCTTAGAATTATGACAGCTCCACTGCTTCCTGGTTTGAGTTTCAGGAATGTAACATGATAAAGTGTAAATGGCGTGTTGAGGCCTGTGAAATTAGTCAAGGTTGACCTTAAATACAAGTAGCAAAAAACCCAACACATGTGGCTGATGTAGAATTTCGTTAAAAGCAAACAAAATAACTAGCCCAGAAATAAGCCCAAATCCTTGCTGGTTAGCTGATAATAAAATCCCAAAAGTGCATAGTTAAGCTGACAGTTAGATAGTTAAGGTGACAGGTGTGTAAGACAGTTCAAGAAAAGGAAGGTAAGAAAGATGTGTGAGCTTTTTAAGGAGTTTAATTCTTCTAAGTATTTGTTGGCTATCTGTATAACTATAGATGCTGTAGAAAGGCTTTTTAGTAAGCATTCCAGGGAAAAGTGCAACGTGGCCACCCTTCGAAGGATTTAAACTTCGAGTGACTTGGGTGGAAGTAAAAGACTGAAAGAGTTGAAGCTCCTTTTTGTGTTGGACAGCAGACAGCAGCTGAGTCCCACACAGCCCGGTGGGATGGAGGGGAGAACAGCAAAGGGAGCAGTGAGAAAACCCTTGAGCTGATGGCAGGACAGGTCACCCGGTCGGGTTCTGCTCAGGGTTGTGCCACTTGGCTCTTGGAGGAAAGGATTTTTAAAGCAGTGGTATTTACTGATGGAAAACCGTTCAAGGTCAGGGATCTCCTCCTTGCCAAATCAGGACCCGAGCTGCTTTTTCAGTCCCTAGGGTTCAGCGGCTGGCTGGTATCGCCACCTAATGGCAAGAGCGGCACTGGGCTGAGACATGACTAGCAGACGCTAGCCATGTCTGCTCAGGCTACTTCGGAGCACTTGTCAGGGAAAATTGAAATCTGAGTTTTGTCCTCCTACTAGTCAGAGAGAATTTCAAGGTTATAAAAACGGTTAAAAAGTCAAGAAGTGATTGTTACCTTCTAATCATGAGTCTTTTGCTTTACCTGACTATTGCTTTCTCTTTTTAGTCAAATATTGGTGCTTACAAACCAGGTAGTTTTATTGTGAAGCTAGTACGAAAACTCTTCTCCTAACGAAGGTGTGCACGTCACTGTGGCAGAGTTCCCCAGGTGGGATCATTTAAGTCCCAGCTGGAGTTCAGCGTTTAGAACTCGAGCTGTTAAGAGTGGGAGTCCTGTGAATTTTTAGGAAGGCCCTATGTAAACTAGGGTGAGGCTGTTGAGTTAAACTTGGCAGTAATTCTGCTTTGACAGCCTAGCATGTCATTTGACTAAATGAGAATTAAGTTAAAAAATAATCAATACTTAATCTTCAAGAGAAATTCTTTAATAAAACTTGACTGCTCGAGTGGAACTGATCACGTGCTTGTTTGCTCAAGCACATGAGGCTTGCATCAAATGAGGTGCATTATACTTAATAAACACAGCTTGCAGATGCTACTGGGTACCATGAAACCATGTGCATTTCAATTGGCTACCTGAGGGTTTTAATGTACATGTTTGTGTCCTGATGGTGTACCCCAGCTCCTGCTCTCGCACAGAGTTGCTGTGGTGACGGTTGGCATTAGATCAGACAGCAGTTAAGGAAAGCAGGGATTTATATGAGCTCTCTTGTGAGGTGGATTTCGTGTAGCTGTGGGAAAGCTGTGCATGCGAGCCTTGAGGTGATGCTGGCTTCCTTGAGCAGCTGGCAGGTCTAACAGGAGGCAGCAAAAACAGCAGTGGTGGGTTTCACTGTGGTTTCCTGAGCATGGGGAAGTACTTTCTGCGTACTTGGTTGTTTCACTTGTGTGTTCATTTCCTGCCTCCTTGATTCTTCTCTACGAGTGAAGAGAGAAAAAACGGCTCGTACTGGGAAGTGGGCTCGAGTGTGTGGTTCCCAGTTCATGCCACTGTTGGACTAAGAATGTTCGTGGGGGGACTGGTTGTAAGAGAATGCTCAATTCTACTCTGCCCATTCAGTGTGCTTGAAAAAAAAACACTTCTCTAGGACTGGTTGCTTGCGCTTCGGGGAGGCCATTGAGCCTAACCTGAAAGACACGTGACTTCTTCAGTGTCTCTCAACATTCTTTTAAATATTTTTTTTTGTATTTTAGAATGTCGGTTTAGGGAATTAATGTACCTTCACTTGATTCAGGTTTTTGAATAACTCCAAGTACTTTTCAGGGTTGATGTCTCAAGACGTAGTTGTTCTGTGCTTTATGAATTCATTTGAATGTGAAAACGTTTTCCTAATGCTTTAATGTAGTGTTGTACGAAAGCAGTTGGGCTTCTATGGTTTTGTCATGAATACTTGGTGTGAAAGAAACGAGTTGAGGTAGCTAATTTTTAACTTCTGAAGTGTTTGTTACTTGTCACTCAGTGACCCACGTAGTCGTTGTTGCTCATCCTTAGAATGTTGTGATGTTGACTAGAGGAATACCAAGGAACTCAAGTAGCTGCTTGTTTTCGCCCTCGTGTTCTCCAGGTGGCTTCTCCACGGTGTTCCTGGTGCGCACGCCCAGCGGGACGCGCTGCGCGCTGAAGCGAATGTGCGTGAATAACGTGCCAGACCTCAACGTCTGCAAGAGAGAGATCACCATTATGGTAAGGAGCCCGCGGTCTGCAACTGGAGAACTGTGGCACTTTGTGGTGTGCACGCACCAAATGCCTCTCCAGTGTTTTCAGGCACCTCTTGCTTTTGATCCTGTGGTCCTGATTTTCCACCAGTACTTACAGAAACGAATGTTGGCTTTAAGGTTAGTGCATGATTAATTTTTGAAGGCATTACTCAAATACGTATTTGATACCTCAGATCAAATGTGTGTATTCCATTTGGTCAGTATGTCTGGTTCCAAAGAAAAAGGAATTTCTTCTGGTGCTGCAGTGGCAACTGAAATTGCTCTTCTTTTTCTCAGAAAGAGTTATCTGGGCACAAGAACATTGTGAGCTACTTGGACTGTGCTGTCAACTCACTAAGTGATAACGTGTGGGAGGTGCTCATCCTCATGGAGTACTGTCGAGGTAAGAGTCATCGCCTGTGTTTCCAGAGGAAAATGTTTGTGCTATCACCTGTGGTTGTACTTCAAACTGTTCCCTTAATATGAGAGGTTAACACGTATGTCTCACAGCTGGAATCCAGGTAGTTCGCTTCACTTTTCTCTTGGCATTGCTGCCTAGGCACTGGGCAAAATGTACAAGTTTAACAAAGCTTTGTAATTAAATATGGTTACAAACAGGGAGATGAGTTCTCTACGAATGAAGTGCAGTTGTGCTCTTCTAGTGGTGGTGCTAAGCAGCACGTATCTGGAACATACCCTGATAGGAAAGGTTTGCACCACTCTTCTCCCTCTGCTTTTTTTTGTTTTGAAGAAGCTTTACCTGACAGGTGGTTTGCTACAAATGGGTGTAGTGAAGTTAAGGTTGATTGTCCTGTCCAAAATATTCTAGCCCCGTGTTCCTCCTTGACAATGTAACTTTGTTTGAAACCATACAGGAACTGCCTCTTTTGGGGTTTTCCCCTGCCAGGTCCCATATCTATGGAATAAACTTGCCAATGAGTTTAACTTGTAAAGTTTGTTTAAAATCCAGGGAGATGGGATGCTGGCCTCCTATTATGAGCTGGTGGTTAACCCAAGCAACTGGTGGTACTGGAACAAGTGCTGCAAGTACAAAGTAAATGCTTTGAGCCTAGAAAGAAGCCATCCCATGGTCTGTACTGCTCCATGAATGCATTGAGCTGAGTTGTATGTTACATTTGCAGTAGAAGCAGTCAGCATTACAGCTTGTGCCATCTGTACCGTAAGGAGCTGAAGACACCCTTAATGTACCTTTTGGGGAATGGAATAAGGAGAACGTGAAAACTAATGGCCACGTTTTAGGCCCTTTACCCTGCTTGTATGGGTGAATTTCTGTACCTTTGTGGGAGCTCAGTTCTGACTCCCTGTTGGCCGTACTGGTTCCCTAATGATCCTGGTAAATAGCCCTGTGGCTGTCAGCTGTCAGATCACTTGGCAGTGATCTTTAGCTTTTTGTGTCGTAAGCATCCTTGTTTGGCAGAATGCCCACCAAGGCCCTGCTGCATCTCTGCAAGAATCCTTCTTCACCTCTTTGTGCAGTGAGCATTGTCGTAAGGAAGAGCTTAATGGTGTCTGGTAAAATTACTGCAAGAAACAGGGAAGTACTCATTCCCAATCTTAAAAGAAACCTATGAAAAGGGAAAGAGAGGTCTTCTTCCTTGGAGGATGGGTTCAGGGCTTTGTATGCCTCCTTCCCTGGCTCCCCTTTCTTCCTCCTTTGTCTCCCAGTGAGACAGAGAAGAGGGTATCTAGAGAATGAATTCATGAACTCGGTTGTCAGAGTCTGGGTTATGGATCCTAATGCAAGAGCAAGTTTTGAGGTGACATATTGGTGTGATGGATGCTTTTTTATGTCTGCAACAGTTGGTTTCAAACATGTTTCAGCCACAGGGATCGGATGGTTTTCATCTGAGCCAGTGATTTTTCTGTTCAGGGCGATACAAGAGTGTGCAGTTGGAAAACCAGGTTTGTTTTGTTCAAATACAGTAACTGTGGAAAACTTTGATGCATCATATTTGTGGACTTAATGCATCTAACTAAGTCTTTACTTCTGTACCTTATAGAAATTACTTGAAAGAAATTTCTTTTGTTTCTTTAGCCGGACAAGTTGTGAACCAGATGAATCAGCGTCTGCAGACAGGCTTCACCGAGTCAGAAGTAATGAGAATATTTTGTGACACATGTGAAGCTGTTGCCCGGTTACATCAGTGCAAAACACCTATTGTTCACCGGGATCTGAAGGTATGACCTTCACTGTAAGAAAATCCAGGCTAAAAGCAGTGATCTGCTTGAAAAGGATTGAGGATATAGGGAGAGGTTTCTAATTGGGAGCTTGCTGTTGGTGGAGCTATAAGCAGGCATTAACCGTAGGACATCATTTACTGCTAAAACAAAATTTAGCAGTTGATTTTTCAGGCAACTTCGTGTTTGTGTGTGAGAACATGGAGTAACGCTTAACCTGGAAATTAATGCTGTTACATTAACCTAATTTTTGTGTTGGTTTTCTTTCAAGGTGGAGAATCTATTGTTAAATGATAACGGCAACTACGTTCTCTGTGATTTTGGCAGTGCCACTAACAAATACCTGAACCCTCAAAAAGATGGTGTTAATATGGTTGAAGAAGAAATTAAAAAGTAAGTTTACTTTTAGGTGATCTGTCATAAGCAATGACTCTGCTGCCAGGAAACTGTATTGTAGTGTGGTGTGCATGTGTCACTAATGAATTGAAATTAATGGCTGATCTTGAATTAATTTTTGCATATATATAGTAAAAGACTGGAAGTACTTGTTACGATTTCCTCCATTTATTCACAGATTGTTTTTCGAAACTGAAATTCTTAAAACCGTTGGGAAAAAACATGCTGTTGTGGAAGTAAATTGTTCAAAAATATGTCTGGCTCCTGGCCATGTTAGGAGTTGGATATTTTTAATTTGTGCTGTTTTAATACTGCTAAGCAAATACTTGCTAAGATATCACAAAGTGATGTAAATAAGCGCTGCAATGGATTTATGTAGTCTTCTTTGCAGAATATAGTCCATGTCCATTGTCCTAAAGCTCATCAGAAAAAGACTTCAACTTCTCTTAGATACGCTCTTGAAAACATGTTTTATTTTGGTTTTGCCCTCTTGGGCTAACTACTGCAGAGAGGTAAATAGAGGCTGCTTGTTTTCAAGTCATGAAGTGATAGAGGCTGTTTCCTGCTCTGAAGTAATTGAACTACCAGTTCAGCATTTTTTTTTGGGATGTTAGTGTTTTGAAATATGAGTTCTGTATGTTTCAGTGTGAGATGGGGAGAGCCCTTGTAGGACTCCCAGTTAGCCCCTGCCGGGTGACTATGCACAGTTAGTCTGGCACAGTCTGTGCTTTGGGAGAAAAACACTAAAAGCAAAATTTTTTTTGTCTCTGTTAGTTCATATTGATGCTCCAGCTATCATTTGTGCATATGATGCTGCAAATGCAGTAGTGACTTGGATCGTGCAAGACAGTTCCAGGCACATGTCTGAAACTTGTGTGCATGGTGGATCGGGAAAACACTCTCTCAGTTCTGAGGCAAGATTTTTAGCTATGTCCTCTCTATTTTATGTTGCTAGGTACACTACGCTATCATACAGAGCTCCTGAGATGATCAATCTGTATGGAGGAAAGCCAATTACTACCAAGGCAGATATCTGGGTAAGCAAAAAATTGGGTACTATGATCTATGGGGTAGGTTAAGGAAGCGGGGATTAAAACCAGCATTGACTGACTGAAAAATTAATTATTGGAAAATGAAATCAACTGGGCAGCTGTAGAACACAGAACAGTAGAGATCTTGGGTAGTTACATTTTTGTAGATAAAATGAATCCCTGTTTGTTTTGTTTTTTTTTTTTTAATTTAAAGAAAAGGGGATGTGATTTAAAGCATCTCTTCTTATGTTGGCTCCAGTTTCTGCTTGATAGCTCCCAGTGATTTCTTATGGAAACCTGTTGTCAGTCAGCATAATCGAGAAAGGTATTTTTATGAGTTGATGTGCAGAGAAGAAAAACGAAGTTGAGTGCAGAGAGTAGTGATCTTTGTGGGTGATGTGACACTGAGAATGCTGCTTTTAGTGTGCTCTGGTTTTGTACTTGGTCTGCTACAGGAATCAGTGGAAGAGCAAGTGTTGTTAGAGCTGGATTTGATCTGTCAGCTATGTTCCAAAGTGCAGCTCCCACGCAGAGTGTGGACACCCACGGTAGCCAGGGTGCAGTATCTCGGTAGCAAGGACTTGCTCTCATCCCCTCACAGGGCTGTTTCTTTTCCAGGCACTGGGCTGCTTGCTGTATAAGCTGTGCTTCTTTTCGCTGCCCTTTGGAGAAAGCCAGGTTGCCATTTGTGACGGAAGCTTTACCATCCCGGATGGCTCGCGGTACTCGCACAGCCTTCACTGCTTGATAAGTACGTACACGGGCACTGCAGCGGCGTCTCCATCTCAGAAAGCCAGCCCAGCACAGCACGTTCTGCTCAGCAGTGCTGCTGGGAGGACCTGCCACGCTCCCCTGTGCCTCTCAGCTCCCCAGGAGCATTGGTCAAGCTCGAAGGACCTTGTGGCTTTGGGACTCAAGGATAATTTTTTTTTTTTTTTTTCCTTAGGTGTCTATAAATCCCAAAGGAATAGAGGGAATGCCAAGAGTGCTTCTATTAATTATTTAGCTCTATTTATTGATGCTTGTGCTCTTAAGTGTGTGCTTTCTGTGGAATGTTGGACTCTTGACAGTATTTTCTGTCCAAGTTGGACAGTTATGCTTCATTAAATTTGTACTGCAGCTTTAGCATAGGAACATCAGTGTGCTGAGATTAATTACACTGGGGACAATTTTAATAGTAGTTGCACGATTTATACTGGAACAAAAGTCTGGAAAATTTTGTGCTACCCCAGGTGTCAAGACATGAACTCTAGCAAGGGTTTGGAAGCATGAAGTGTGTGAAGGAAAACTTTGGACAAGAAGCAACTCTGAGGCTTGTGATTGATCTGTTATCCAGGCACAGAGATGTGGGAGCTAATATTTACAGTAATCATCAGTTCAACCTAGAGTAGGCTTACTTGAAAGAGTGAGATGGACAGCATATGAAAAATTCCCAAGGTTTCAGTAGGAGCTCTTGCAGCTTTCAGTTACAGATGTGTTGACCACGTAGTTTATGCTTTTATATAATAGGCAATACCAAATCCAGACCACTTCGAGTGCACATTCGTGTACATTGCACATTGAGCAACAGCAGTTTATCGTTTATTTAGGTTCTCTGGTTATCTAGGCGAGATTACCTGTATATACTGTGTTATGTTGGAGAGAGAGTCAAGTAACCGATTTATTGGAAAAACACCAGACCTTTTAATTTGGCAAGCAAATGTTTGAGGGAACATCAGGAATTGCCTGTGTTCTCAGGGAGAGGTCCTTTTATTCATGAAACTTTTTTTTTTATATTGTTCATAATTAATGAAACCTACAGACAGAAGCCTTAGCATGATGTAGTAACACCTGTCAATCCCATTTTACCTACACTGATTTTTTGGTATTTATCCTGTAAAATGTTACTGCAGTGAGTTGGTTTTGTGTTGTTTCTCTCTGCAGTTAGCAATTCTTACTTGAGTTTAGCTCCGTTTTGCACAGCTGAGTGTCAGCCTATCAAGCAGCATACGCATTCTTCGATTGTTTTTGACCCTGTAAAGTATTCGACTTAACCAAAAGTATTTAAAAAAAAATCCCCCAAACCTGAGATAACAGTGCAGATGACTCCTGTGGTGGTAAGCTGATTTGGTGGAACTGCTGGATTTTTTCCTTGCTAGTAGCATACTGTCTCAACAGGCGTTTTGTGATCTAGCAGTGATAAATCTTACCAATTTTTGCAGGATATATGCTTGAGCCAGATCAAGAACAGAGACCTGATATCTTCCAAGTATCTTACTTTGCCTTTAAAATTGCTAAAAAGGAGTGTCCAGTGTCTAATATGAATGTAAGTACTCTTGACTTCATTCTGTGTTTTCAGTGTGTTATGTAGATAGTATGGAGAAATCTGTCAGATGAGCTGAGAGTGCATGTCAGTTCTGTCATTTGCCTGGTTCCTAAACATACCACAGAGCGGAGAACACGTCAGGCTGATGTTGTGTACGTGCAGTATGACCTCTGTATAAACAAAACACGTTAGTAATTTTGTGGAGATAGCTTCATGGACTGTATTGATACCATTCCGATACCTGGCGCAGGAGTTTAGCTGTTAGTCATCTCTTAATGCAGTCAAGACGAAATATGCAGATATTAACCTTGCTGACAATGGAAGGCTTCTTGTTTTAAATGGAGTGTCAAGAGCATGTATGTTTGCTCTGGATAAACCCTTGACTTAGGCATCCTTAGCAATTGTGTTAGTCCATTGGAAGGACTCCAGTGAGTTGGAAAGCAAATAGAGCAGTGCTTGAGTCAGCCTGCCTTCCTACCCTTGCTCCATGGGGGTCTGAGCTTGAGCTCCAAGATGACTTGCTTTGCAGATATAATAGTATCTGCAGTGCAATGGAAATTGGGGACCTTTAGCTAATGCTGAGTATTATAAAGTAGTTCTCAAGACAAGTATCAGGAAAAATCCATCTCAAAATTGACTTTGCAACAGGTATCAGTTGTAGTAATCTCTGTCTTCAGAGACAGACAAGTGAATTTTCTGAGATCCCTTTGAATTCCTTTTTTTTCCCTTTATTGTGGTAGAGGAGATTCTCAGTAAATTTGAGTGTTGCCTTTTGGAAGCACCCTACTAAAATAAACCAGGGAGTCTTGATAGTGAGCTGTCTCTGTTATTTGTGACCTGATGTAGATTTGCATTTGCTATGTGCATTTGTCATTAGGGATGATGGATTGCCTCCTTTGCCCCAAACTGCCATGTTCCTTGTAAAACAGAGCCTAGGTGATGTGGGATTCATTCAGCAGTGTGATGAGGTTGGGGGTAAGGTAAAAGCCTATGGAAGCTTTGGTGCTGCGTGGCTTTCTGGAATTTGTGTTCTGGTGGAAGAGTAGAGTGTGCTAAAAGCAGTTTGCTCCAAAGACTGGGCTTTGCTTTAGAGCTCGGGGTTGAGCTAAGTGTTTGTGCAGTCACATAGAAGTGCTTGGAGAAGAGGCTGTACGTTATTGTTGATAGCTGGCAGTGTAAATGAAGTGAAGCAGCCAACAAGACTCAGAGCAGTCAGGGTCTGCTTTACTTCTGCAGCACATTGAGATGACATAGAGATACTGCTAAGTTGAACAACTCTTTCTCATCTACAGCTGTGAGCTGTGCATGAAGCCTTGTAATGTGCAGGAATTGAATCCACGTATTCCTCTTCAATATGTAATGAATTTTTTTCGTTCAGGATTTTTGTTTTTTTAATTTTATTCAAATATGTTTTTCCCAAGAATTCTCCTGTCCCTTCAAGTCTTCCTGAGCCCATGAGAGCTAGTGAGGCAGCTGCCAGAAAAAGCCAAATAAAAGCCAGGTGAGCAGAGGATGTGACTTGACATTTTCTTTCTCCTAATGTTCTTAAGCTACATGTTTATTTAAATCTATGTTCATATGCTTGATGATAAATGAAATATTATCTCAGTACAAGTTACTAAATAAAAGGCATTTCTAAGAGTTTCAAGTCTGTTTGGATTCCACTCCTTTGCTTTTTTCAATATATTGAGAATCCAAGGAGAGAAGCTGATATTTTTGTTCCCAAAAAAAGAGAAACAAAACCATAAGACACTAGTAGAAGTAGAAATAATTTGATCTAACACATAATGTTTTCCTTTATCTTATTTCTTGTACGTATGAACTGTAGTCCTGTTCCTAATTGCAGGGTTGTGGACTCGAGCACAGAACTCGAGTTTTAGGAAATGAATTTTAAGATCTTTACATGCAGTGCAGAAGTAGAGTAGCACATGATTAAGACGTAACTCAGCTATTGAGAGATGTACTGTGTCAAATTTGAAGTAGAAGTAGTTGTCTTTTCATCAAGTATCTTATATGGGAAAAATTGCCCTTTCAGAATAACAGATGCAGTTGGACCAACAGAAACCTCAATTGCACCACGACAAAGACCAAAGGCCAATTCGAGCACTACCCCTTGCAGTGTGCTGACGATCCAGAGCTCAGCAACTCCTGTCAAAGTACAAGTTCCTGGGGAATTTGCTAATCGTGGGCAAAAAGGTAACTTAAAGTCTAAGGGTAGACCAAAATAAGGAAGCAACTGTGCCTCTGTTCTTCCTCTTGCTCTACTACAGATGACATTTAAAACTCATTTTTATCAGTCTTGGTTTTTTATATACCAAAAACCATATCTTAATTTCTACAAGACTCTAAATGTGTGAGCTGTAAATTCGAGGTGCCAGAAAAATGAATTGCAGATTGAGAGCTGGAAGTGTTTTTTTCCTTGTGCTTACCACTGGTTTTTGAATGAACTTGTCCGCTGCAGACAGAAGTTCACGCTTGTTTTGACTTGTGACTTAAGTCACAAAAAGTACAGAGCCTTTCTGTATCAAACTGTTTTTTTTGTAGTAGGAAAAATAGTCTCCTGTGCCTCAAGAAGTCATGATGTAGCACCAATATGTTGATGGTATTTGTAGGCTGGAACCATTTCACTTCTCCCATGACTGACAGATTTATTCCACATGGCCCTGTGGGAGCAGGAGGAATTAGGGGAGACTCAGTCAAGTGAAATGGGATTTTGAAAAATCCTTTTTTCTTCTTCTCCTTCGGAAAGAGTTATGACTCTGATAAATATTCACTTAAATAATTGACATTTATACCTAGCACACTTTCTAATTGCATTTTGTGCTGTTATGTGTCTGCTGCAGAAAAGGAAGGGTAGTTTCAGGGACAGTATTGGAAAAGTCTCAAAAGGCCACTGAGAATGTTTGTTTCCCAGGTGTAAGTACTTTTTACTAGGTGGGATCCCCATAACATCCAGCTTGAGAAGCTTTTTCTGTTATAGCAAGGAACAGATCATTCTTGGGCACTTCAGAATATACAACACCTTGTGCAAGAGAAATTTATGGTAGCGCTTGTCTTTTTAAAAGTGCAAAAGCAGTGGAATGGCAAAATTAATCAGGTGTTCTGTTTAAGTGAGTTTGATGGATGAGCTACCAGTTTGCTTAAGGAAAAAAGTTCAAGATACGTCAGTGTTAAATGCATACAAAGCTGTGCGCTTTGAGGTAAGGGTTTGAGATCCTGCAGTGTGTAACTTAAGTGTTAGTAAAGCAGAAACCTGGAGCCCAGCTTGCTGTCATGAGACCAGGGGAAGTTCCCAGCATCTTGCACATAGGAATGGTTCATTTGAGGGCCTAGAATTACTTTTAGGGAAGTCAGCTTGGTATCTACCAGCTGTCATGGTTGTCAGACTGGGAAGAGAAGTTGACAGTCAGTGTCAGCTAGAGGTGAAAAACTGCCAGGGAGAGCTCTGGGTGGGGCTGAGGCGTCGGATGTCAGTAGTGTTGTCTGTCACAGGTGCCACGCGACCAGGAAACGGACAAGACATCTCACAGTCCCAAGGGACCACCCCACAGCAGCACAGAGTCCTCCAGCAGCTGCAGCAGGGAGACTGGAGACTGCAGCAGCTGCACCACTTGCAGCACCAGCCTGCCATGCAGGATGCTTACATCCAGCAGGTACAGGCAGACCTGTTAGACAAGTGTCTGAGGCTCATTCTGTGTGTTAATAACCCTTGGAGTCATGTGCCAGTTCAACCCTTCTGCTCTTGCTGCCTGAACTTTTCCAGCTAAAAGAACTCCTGTCCCTTCTTACTGTTGCTTTTTCCCTTCATTGGCTCCGGAATTTTTTGTCCCAGGGAGTTGCTTGCCTTGTGCTGGGTTCTTGCAGTTTGACCCTCAAGTCCATCTTGGTTTGCATCACCACTGTGTGATTTGAAGTTTTTACCCGTGTGTAAAGGAGCTCAGGATTAATATTTTGCGTGGTTATGGGTAGTGAATGTTGTGCTTGCAGTAGATGGTTATATGTGCACCAATGCTGAATATGTATTCAGATTTTTTTATTGTTGTAGCTGGTTTTGTTGGTTGGTGTTTTGTGTGTTTGTTGAGAATTGGCTGGGGAGTGGGGGAAGAAAAAGCTTCCTAGCAGAGTGATTGAAGTGCAGTGACTGGATTGCAAGCTGGTTCTTGATTATATGATGTCTTAATTGAGAAATGCTGTGGAGTCATAGATGTGATAGTCAAAAGAGACATTAATTAAAATACCTGCTTATTTCTGAGGGGGCATCATTACTTTTTAAAGCTATTTTTTGTCTTTTCAGTATCACCAAGCAGTGCACCAGCAGATGATTCAGCAGCAGCTGTTGCTGCAATCTGTGTACCAGCAGCAGCCTGCCCAGTCACAGTATCCTGCCATGGTATGTCACAGAAATGGTACAGTCTTAAAATATGTCCTGTGCTTGTAAATCTCTAGTGTAGATGCAGTAAGAGAAGTGCCTGGCTACTTGTACTGAGCTGTGGACATGCTGAATGGAGTGCAGTTTGGCATCTAAAATAATATTTAGTTGGTGGAAGTTAATCCAAACTAGCTTGTTTGGGTACTAATAATAGGATGGGATCAATCCCAAGCTTCATAAAATGGTCTGTGCTCGTTTGAAATGCACTTGGTTGATGTTTGCAGTACTAGCCACGGCAGCAGATACACATTATATGACAAAGTCACTGAAGACAGTCATGTCCAGTTCTTACTTGAAGAGCAAGAGAGCTAACTGCCATAGCCTGCTTTTTAAAGATCAGGAGAAGTGGTGCTAATGTAAGGATAGAGTATGATGAAACCACAATTAGCAGTGCTGCAGTAGCATGTGTTTGGGTTGTGATGATGACTAACATGTGAGTGGCAGTATGCTGGAAAAGAAGAGTGGTCTCACTCACCTGTCTCACTCACCTGGCTCTGTGCCCTTGTGTTCTGGAGGGTGGTGGGGGGTGTGTTAGGCTGCAAGAGTGTTCTGGTAACCCTGCCCTGATGTTCCCAGGTGCAGCAGTACCAGCAGGCTCTCCTGCAGCAGCAGGTGCTGGCTCAGCAGCGGGCACAGCAGGTGCAGTCTCCTGAATACATCACTTCTCCTCAAGACTTTGCACCAGCCTTAATCTCCTACCCCAGGCCACTCCCAGTGCGTGGTGGAACAGTGGCAGATCCCCCCTACCCTACAAACAGGTGAGAGTTGTGGCTTAGCTGAGCCTGGGGGTTACTCCTGGCTTACATTACTAATTGTGGTTAGCGCTGCCAAATCCTTTTCTTGGAACTTAATTGCTTTGGTAGTAAGAGATGACCAAGAGCAGTTGGACAGTGGGTGTTCAGTGGTAAAGGATATTTTGGGAAGCGAAGTGAGACAGTTTAACAGATGAGCCTGCCTGCTACAATTTCTTAAAGTATCTGTCTTCCAGGAACTTGTTCGTGGACTTACTCCAGGAACTGATTGTCAGCCATTTGGCTTGGGATGGTCAGTAGACTGTGTTGAATGAGGTTATGTGCATCTGAAAGGAGTTTCAAACATCTTGTTAAGAGCAGCTCTGTAGTTGGCCTTGATGTGCTAGGGCTGCCAACTCCTGTGCTTAGGGGTGTCACCTGAATATGTAGCATGATCTACACCTCAGAAGAGATACGGTCCCTGACCAATGGCCCTGGGACCTGCTTTTGCTTAATAAATGGTAATAAATGATGATTTTTGCGTTAATTCTTGTGAACAGCAGTGTGTGTAATAAAAATCCCTTTCCTTTCTGATTTAAAAATAAAAAACCCTACAGATCTGTTCAGTTTCACTGATGTTAGAAACCAGGTTATATATTTGTTATAGGCTCCTGTTAGGCTTCTCTTAAATTGGCCTTCAGATTTTTTGGGATGAGCTCTTAAGGCATATGTGCTGCTTGTGTGTAGGACTTGGCATTATGAAGCATGTCTCAGATTTTGACCTCGATAACCAATCCTGTCGTGTTTCTCTTTATTTGCTTCCTTGAACTGACTCTCCAGGTCAGGTATTCCTGATGCTGAAGCCATTGCCAATTACCCAAAGCAGAACGTCAGTAACCCACCTGATATGTCAGGTTGGAACCCATTTGGAGAGGACAATTTTTCCAAGTTGACAGAGGAGGAGCTGCTGGACAGAGAGTTTGACCTGCTAAGATCAAGTAAGGGACGTTTGAAGGCTTACTTTGCTTCCCAGTAAATGAGGGCTCTGTGGTTGCTCAGCAGTTCCAACACCTGCTTGTCCAAGGACCGTGCAGGCTGTGTACAGAACCTTCTTTCTGAGCATTTGAGGGCACAGTTGGGCCTGTCTTCCTTTCCTTTTCCTTTTTGCAAACGTGCAATAGGAACTCACCATCTGAAACTGGTAGTTACTGGCTCAAATACTGCAGAAATGGTAGTACCTTAGCTCTTCTACACTGCTTCACCTTCGTTGCCAAGAGGCTCTCAACAGCACAGGTACGTTGTCAGATGGGAAGAGAATTTTGGCTGCTTGCTTTATTCCTTTCCGGCTTTTTTCTTGCACACCAGAGCAGAAGATTCTGTGGGTCTGAGATGTCCTTTGAAAATGCCTGAAAGAAAATTGATCTATTACATTATGTTAATGTTTTGTACTGTCCTTTTTGAGTGGCTACATGTAAGGGCTGGTTTATTGTACTGATATGGCAATAGTTGAATAAACTTTTTCCTCGTCAAGTCAGTTATCTCCATGGTTTTTACTTGGAATTACTTTCTGTTCTTAATTGCTGAACACATGCTTGTTAGTTGCTCTTCCTATTACTGGTTTTGTTGAGATCAGATTTATTAGTGGGACTTGGAAGATGTGACAGTGTTAAAAGACAGATTGTATATGCTGGGCTGTCTATCAGCAATTTTCTTGCAATTAAAAGTACAGTAAAGTTGAATTTCGAGTAACTGAAAAAATACTTGTGCCTTCAGTTGAGTATTTTCTTACTGCATTTGCACATTACCTGTTAGTCCTTTAGGAAAGTGATTGGGTGGGTTTGTTTGTGAAACTCTGGTTGTTAGTTTTCCCTTGTATCCGGTGTGGATCGCATCAGGCTCCTGTTTTTGAGGTCGGAATGTATGTATGTAAAATGCACACAGTCAAATGTCTCACTGGTAGCTGGGAAAAATGGCTTATGTACTACTAGTTGAAATGAGGCATTCCTTCCAAGTCCAAGTTAAGGATTTGATTCAGCAGTAGATTTGACTATGTGTAAACATGCTCCTTCCAAATGCAGCCCTTAGTCCTTTGGAGTAACACACTCGTGAATCTGGAGCAGGTTGGTTTCTACCAAAGGTCAGCACACCACCACCCAATTCCAGAATTTGGGACTGCTGGACTGCTGGCAGTACTTATGTAAGTTGGACAAGATTGATTTGGTTAAACCACACGTTTTGAACAAATTCAAGGACCAAAGAAGATGATAACCAAGGTACATTTTAGGCTCAGCTCTTCAAGGTTGAGTGCACAGGAATGCTGAGTGTGATAACACACTTGATATGCTGTATCTGAAAAGTAAACTAAACCCAACAGCACAGCTCTGCTCAGTAGTAACCAGCATTAGGGATTTTAGTCACTCAGGAAGAGAAAATGCAAAAATAACCTCAGATTGGTCCCTTGGCAGCAGCACAGTAGAGGTCAGCCTTGACTGTACGAATGGGCTGCCTTACAGCTGCTCTGAGCTCCTGGGCTTGGCATCCCTCAAAGGAGGGGGAGCACTGGTGGTTGGTGTCTGTGTGTGCACACGTCACAGCCTTCAGAGACCTCCTCACTTGGCTTTTGCATACCGAGGTGTTGTGCCAAAACCATGTGAGCATACTTGGCAGTGTTAATGCTTGTGCTGCAGTCAAAGCAAAAATCATTATACCTCATGTTGTCTACTGGTACTTTGTAAGACTTGGCTGGAATAATGAGAGATCAGGAGATGGATTGGAAAATGAAGTCTTGTACCTATGAAGTTGTCTTTCACTGCGTAACACTTACTGGAATTTCCTTAGATATGTAGTAAGGTTGTAGGCTGAGTTCTCTTTAAATGCAGGCTATCTCCTATGAGGGAAAAAGGCTGT
The DNA here is from genome assembly GCA_037013685.1 of Acridotheres tristis. Classification (NCBI taxonomy): domain Eukaryota; kingdom Metazoa; phylum Chordata; class Aves; order Passeriformes; family Sturnidae; genus Acridotheres; species Acridotheres tristis. The sequence continues at coordinate 427,389 of CM072888.1, read as the reverse complement.
TGAATACTAAGTAACTTTTTTGCCATCTAGAGACAAGAGAATTGCAGATGCAGATTTGATCAGTGGTTCTATTTTTCTGTTAGTAAAGCCAACTGGTGTCCTGTACTTTATAACTCACATAGAGTGGTGTGTAAGCTTGTGGTGCTGACTATTGTTCAAAACATGAATCCTTTCTTCCTCTTCCCAGAAGCCTAGTTTGTGTTGTTGAGCTGGTGCTTTATACATAAATTAAAGATGTTTCTAATTCTGGCAAATATTTTTAAAGCTTACATGTTTATGCCAGTATTGCCTAAGGAAATACACAAAGCCTTTGTTAGAGGAGGAAGATTTTGCCACAGTTTGTCTGGCTGACATTACCATCAGATGTCCTGTGTTGAGGGGCTTCATGTCAGTGTGTGCAGTGATGGGTACTGCTGGGGTGATTAATCACTTCTCTTGTAAAAAGGGCCCCAAGTTCTAGGGCACAATGCGTTGCTTACACTTGGTGAGTGTTTTCCTAGTAGAATGATGCTGGTTGCAGTAAAAGGTTATGTGCAATTGGATGCACTTCTGAACTAAGCACCTTTGTGGAGAGCAGTGGCACAGAGTGACAGATGGGAGCTCCTGGCTCTTGTTGGTTCTCTCTTGTTGGTGTTGCTGTGATCATCTGTTAGTGATGGGTCAGAAGCAACATCTGATGCTGCATTTCTGACAGCATTGTGAAGAAGTAGATTGCTTAAACAGCTCCTGTAACCACTTAATCATCAGTGCAGAACTGGGATCCAAGAAAGCGAGTCTGCTTTCTCACTGGGAAAAGATCCCCAGCCCAGCTTTCCTAGCTGTGCACAAAGGCTCAGTATCACCCTGGTGCTCCAGCAGGGACAGGTGTGGGTGCAGAGCCTCCCAGGCTCTCTGCCTGTCTCCTTGCAGTAGGACAGAGCTGCCCAGAGCAGCTGTGCAGGCAAGAACTGTGCTTCTTACAGGCCTTTCTTTGTCAAATCCCCTGCCAGGGAAGATATTCCTCCCTCAGCCTGTACAGTGCATAGCTTTGCATAGGTCTAAGTCCTGCTGTTTTTATTTTATTTTATTTTTTGTTCTGTTTCATTTTGTTTTTTACAGACAGGCTGGTGGACAGGAGAGCATCTTCAGATAAGAATGTGGAGCCACATGCTGCTCCACAGACAAGTCCTCCTGAAGATCCCTTTGGTTCAGTTCCTTTCATTTCTCAGCAAGGCAAGTTCCATCTGTGACATGACTACCTCGTAGCTGTTTGCATACATTCCCGTAGCTGTGTGTATGTATCTGCTGAAGTATGCACAGCAGTTCAGTGACCAAAGAATGGCCAAGTGCTTGCCTACCTCCTAACAGCACATGGGCTAAAGGGATGTGTGGGTGTGTTCATTACCTCCAACTAAAGCCGCTTGTGCACCCAGCTCCTGGTTGGTGCCTGTGGAGCCTTGGCACAGACTGGGGTAGGGGGTGGTTCTGCTGGCCCAGTGCAGTGGGCATCACCTGGACAGAACCACAAGTGCTTTTGCTGAAGGCAAATTCCCTGCTAAGGCCAAATTCCCCTCTAGTCTGCTTCTGGCTCACACTGTTTGTATAGTTTAGTTGTCCAACCAAGTGAAGACAGTAAGCTTCTATGCATTTAATGCACAGTTTTTATACAAGTTGAGTCAAATGCAAACATTTTACATAGACTTGCATAGATTTGCATACATGGGGAGCATGGGCATTCATTATTGCTTTTCAATTCAGCTTTTTCTATGTTTCCCTTGAATGGAAGTAAAAATAACATGTTATGTGGGCATTGTGAGTGGGCAACTGCATCATCCTGCAACTTGAGCAACAGTTTTAACGTTGGGTTGATCAGCACTTGAGTATTTATTTTGGTACCTTTGACAAAGTAAAGCCTGTGTGGTAGTGGAAAGGTAAAAGGAGCATCAGTCACTTGTGGAGTCACTTGGGTTTTGTTGTGAGTACTTGTGTGATAAAGGTGCCTTAGTATGACTTTTAACGACTGTTCTTATGGAAGTTCAAAAGCTCAGGTAACACGCCTTAAAATAAATCAGCTGGGGTCAACCTAAGGCAGTATCTGTGTTTTCTTTCACTTTTCTCATCTTGCGTTCCTGGAGATGGTCTGCTAGGGCTGCCAAGTGCTCACTAGTGCTCCAGTGCTCCACATGCTGAAGGGTGGACAGGGTAACACTGTTGTGTTTATAAAGCCTTTGGTGAAAATCCCTCTGTGCCCATGGCTGGTTCTGTCCCTAGACCTGAATTCATTCCGTTTGTTTTAGCGCTGGGTTCCTAGTCTGTGGTTTTGTTTTGCTCTCTCAGGACAAGTTTGCTTTGTCACCTCGTTCATGTTCTGTAGTTCAGTGCCATGTGAAAGCCATCTGAGTGCAGAAGGGTTTGCTCTGCAGATGGCTGTTGGGAAAGGTTCCCCTGGCATCTTAATTCCAGAGGCTGCTTTGACTTATAGGTGAGCCTGAATTCACATGCAAAATGAACAGGAATAGTTTACACTTGATTTAAGACGGGGATCATCAGGTACTCAGTCTCCTGCCAAGTATTCATATCCTTGTGTCCAGAGGTTATTTTATTGCTTTCTTCACATGAGATCTTGCAAGTGTTTGATTGTTGCTGGGTTTTGTAGGTGGCTGTAGTACAGCTTTAGATTGTAACAGATGTCCTCACTGTATTGTATCGCTTGCTTCATTTTTGTTACTTGGAACCAAGCTCTAATTCTTGACATGCTGAAAAAAAACAAAACAACGAACAAAGGGGAAAAAAAAAAAACCAAAAACCAACAAAAAAAGTGTTGCTTCCATTAAGGAGAGGAAAAATCACCTGAGATTAAGTCATGACTGAAAAACCAGGCTGTTTGAGACATGTTGAGCTGGTTGTGAACTGCTAACTGTGGCACTGGGAAAAAATCACGCACTTTTCAACAGCCTTTTCTCCGGTGGACTTGGGACTGATGTTTAAACAAGAGTAAGTACTGTCTGGGTTTCAAGAGAGGTATTGTTATTTATGTGTTAACTGTGGATTGCACTTAGTAAACAAATCAGGTACAATAAATATTTCAGTGTTAATACTCATCTTTTAAAAGCTGGTTTGAGTTCCCTTCTGAACTGTTCTTCGTGACCAAGACTGGTCATGTCTTGAGAAGAGGTATTGCAAGACAGTTAAGAAAAGGACAAAGCTGTTGACTTGGACATATTTAATTTCTAGCTGAGGGGTTTCTGGGACCAACTTGACACATGTCTCTCCTAATATTTTGATTAACACTTGTACTTAACACTGCTGTGTGGCATGTTCTTTCCAGTTTGTTCCTTATGATTGTGAAATGTGTAAGTGAGAAGTAAACCCTTACTCAGGGCATCCAAGGGCAAGTGATTGCTTGGCAAATGGAAGAGAGGTTTAATATCTGGAGTGCAATTCCAGTGTTTGTGGGAGAGACTGTCGGATCTTGTTAAAGCACAAGTTTAGTTTCCTTCTTGTAACGTGTCTCGGGCCAAATGGGGAGTGTGTTATCACTGTTTGCCCAGGGCCCTGGCCGCTGAGTTCTGACTTGTTGGATTACCATGAGATGAAATGTTGACCTTATAAACACAGCATCTTTGAAGTAAATAAAATTAACTTTCTTGAAAAGTGACAGTTTTTACTGAAATTGTGTTTTACTGTATTGACCACAGCTGGTTGGGTTTTTTCTGCCTGGTTTTCCTTGCTCTGGCATAGGATTGATGTCTAAATTGTGTATGTGGGCTGTGGCTGAGTTGAGTCACCCAGAGGATTGCTCCTGTTTTGGAGGCTGAAGGGTTTTCTGCTGAGAGCAGCTCTTCACTCAGTAATTAACTGGCTCCTGTCACCTCCTGAGAGAGAGCAGCAACATGATGAATATCACGTGTCACCTTTCGACTCGCCGACATGGAGTGCTGGTAATCTGGCAAAGTAAGTGTCACCAGGTATGGTCATGTGGCTGGGAAGGTGAGCAAAGGGAGCAGCAGAGGCTGCAATTGGAAGCCTTCCATCATCGCTGGCAGTCCATGTGCTGCTGTCACTTAGACATTTCCTGTGGAGCTGAGAGTGCATTTCAGGCTGGCACTGCTGCAAGGGTCACCAGGAGAAGAAACCTGGAACTGGATGGACTATAGCTGCTTGTCTGTTAGACCTCCTGTGCTTGTTTTTATCTGGTGGGAATGGAGAGCCAGCAGCACCACTTGTGTCCCTTGGTGTGCAGAGAGGGAAAGGGGTGTGAGATGAGCTCACAGGTGTTGGGTTCCTCTCAGTACAGGGAATAAGGAAGAACTGTGGGAGCTCTGGGTGTCTCTCACCCTTGGTGTGTATCCTATTAAAAGCATTCTCACAAGTGAACTTGCCACACACGCTACTTTATGCCTGAGTTTTTGTGGAACACAGTAGTGCCCTAAGACCTGAGATGACTGGAGAAGAAACTTTGGCTGAGAAATAATTCCAGTGCTTGATCTGACAAACAAACCCTACATTGCAAACTTCTTAATGAAAGAGAGAAAAGACAGAAGAACGAAATAGCCAGCACTGGGGCACTTAGGCACTTCACATGTGGAAAACAGATCCTGGTTCTAGAATGCCTGAACTGGATGGTGACAGTAGAAAAAACATCTCCTGTAGTCAGCATTTTGGAATGGAAGTTTTTGATTCAAGTGTGTGATAACCAGCTTGTGTTGTAATCCCCTTTGTTATTATCTCAGGTCATCTCGCTAACAGTTTTGCTGAATGTTGTACTGATTATGTGTGCTGTGGATGTGATCAAGTCACTTGGTTTTTGTAGTCTCCATGGGTAACCCCTTCCGAGCCACTGCAGCCTGTTCTGTGTGCAGAGACTGAATAAAAGCGAGTCCAGTTGTGTAGCAACTTCCTTCTGACTTCCAGGCTTCCCACACTCGGCAACGTGGCAGAGTCAAATGGTGGCTGCAGGTGTCTCTCTTGGAATAAGAGAGGCTCTGTGGTGTGCTGTGTATTGTCCTAGCTGTGTGCATCTTGCAGAACACCAGCCAGCCTTGTGCTGGACAGCAGTGCCATGGGAATCATCCAGAGCCTTGGACACATCCCTGACAATCCCCTGCTGCAGTAGGTGCTGCTGGATGTGCACCATGTCACAGTGATGTCCTGGCAGGAATTGACATGGGGCGGGGGGGGATGATCATGCATTCAGTTGTTTTTGTGTATGGCTTCAAACAGGGTTTAAACCAGTGTTAAGTTCTGTACCTGGGACTGCTGTGCAGTCTGGGCCTTTAGGTGAGACACAGCTTCCTAGAATTTAAGAAGTGATTAACACCAGACCAGAAGAAACAAAAAAGACTGAGCTGCTTTTAGACCTTGAAAAATGCTCCTGCCAACAGTTCATGTTTCTTGGACAGTTGATGTTGATTGTTTAAAGATGCCCAGACCCGTGCAGTGATCTGGCTGTTGTAAAGCATTTCAGGTTTAGGTAACTTGGCAGAGTAAGTTCTTGTTAATATCTGTGTTTGTAGAAAGCTTTGCTGATGTTTATCTGTACCTTGCTTGCTGTGGTTTCAGTTATTCATAGTGCTTGCTGAATGCAGGTTCAGGATACTTCCCTGTATCAAGATCGTCTTAAACTTCAGCTATTCTAGATGGCACTTCTAAGTAACCTGAAATTGTTCACCCATTTCTCTCCAAAATGATCTGATGTTTTTTACAAGTTTTTTCAAATCTTGCAGCAGCCATGGGCATGTTGCACTAATTTTTTATATTGCCCTTGAATCACGGGAGTAATTATTTAAAAGAAAGCCAGCAATAGCTGCCAGGCCACAAGTTGTGGTATTCTTCCATTTTTGTTGCTCTTGAAAGTAGAGGTGGTAAGACGTGTAAATCCATTACAGTGTTGCGCAGCTGTTGCCAGAGAACTGGTGCAGATTTAGTTGCAGCCTGCTGGTAATCCTTGGGCTGACATGTGGCAAATTGTTATGAAATGATGGTGGCAGTATGTTCCCAATTCCAAGGGAGCTTAAAGCTCTTATGCCGCACTCTTGGGCTACCCCCACGATACCCTAAAATGAGGAACCAGCAGAAGGCATGTAATTACTGCAGTTGTTGGAGGGAATTCATCCTCTTAATAATAATCCTTAATTAATAATCCTGTGTCTCAGAAAAGAACATCAGGACAGAAAATTTCCTTGAACATTGGGATCTTCTTATATGATTAAAGATGTTCCACCTGGCTCTCATTTGAGCAAAGGAAAATTGTTCCCTACAAGCTGCAAACCTGATTAGAAGTGTGGTCATCTGAGCAGCACATTGCAAACAGATGTTGCCACCAGTGTGCAGCAGCATTGCTGTATGGATGTGTATCTGAAAGTCTGCAGCAGTGCAGCCTGACAAGACTGCATGAAATCAACATGACACAACACTCGAGTCTGGAAATCTGTTTGACCAGAGCATTCAGTTGTCAGTAAGCAGGGGCTTTTGCCTTTTGGGGATTGTTTCTGTGTATAGTGCTCTTTATTTCACTTGCTAACTTCATTTGCAGTTAAACGGGGCAACTGTAGTGTTGAAGACCAAACTATTCCTATCTTAGTTGAAAACATGATAGTTCTAGGGAGTATATTTCTGTTTTTTGGTTCGGTTTTAATATTTGTCTGATGCAGTTTTATCCCTGTTCCTGGGGCTAACCTGAAACCACTGCATCTGCCAAGGTGGGTTCATTGATGGTTTGTTCCCTCAGGCTTGGCCAGGTAGGGCTAAAACTGTAACATGAGTATCTTAAATTAGTTTCTGCTTGGAGCAGGTGGCCCTGGTTGTTTCTAACCTCAACACGCACAGAAGGAGAAAGGAAGATAGTTGTTCTTTGCTGACATGGTCCGGTGTGGGAGCAGTGATGTCACCATTCTGGAAGTACTCCTTGGAGTAAAAGTGTTTTCTTCAAACCCGCATATTGGGAGCAGTTGCTGTTCACAGTGTCATCTGCTGTGTGCCTGCTTTCCAGGTGACACTGTCAATGAAGAGTCATATGGGCTGGCTCTGCAACTCTGATAATAGAGAGCTCTTAGTGGAGGTTTTAAGTTTCCAGTCACTGTTGGGTAATTCCCAGGCACTGGTTTTCTGCTGCATTAAGCAAGTCACATTGGTAGATCTGGCAAGGAGACAGGAGAAGGAGCAATCTCAGCTGAAGAGCTACAAATTTGGAAACCTTCCTCAGAAACCACTGCTGAGCTGAGATGCAGTTATATTGACTGTGCTGTGATGGTGTTAGAACGGCAAAAATTCTACTTGCTGTCTCTTTGAGTGGCCTCAAAATTAAGACATTTTGCACAACATTTTCTCACGTGCAGGGACAGACGTTTACAAATCCACACCTTAAGCTTTCCTTTCCTGTCCACTGCCAGCACAAAGGCTGGTGTGTGCTATGTCCAACATGCCATGACCTTGGCCTCAGTGGAGCAAGAGCCTCCAGAAGGGACTGGGGCCAGGACAGACTGATACGGGCAAAGTAGAAATCAACATGTACATCAAACTATTGGTGTTCTTACTGGCTATTCAAGCACTTCCTCTGTGTCTGCTTCTGTCAGCCAGGAAGGTGCTCAGCATTTCCTTGAAGAGTGGTTCAGAGCTCCGGGTCCAGGGGGAAAACACTTCTCTGACTTCTCTGTTGCTGTGGATGCATGTCTCCACCAAGAGGGATTGCTCAGTCAATTGTTCCTGGCTTCATCCGAGTTCCTCTGGAGGTTGCACTTGTTAGACTGAAGAGAGGACACCTTAGGGTGGAAAGGCTGGGTTGTTTTGGTCCCTGATTCCCAAGACGATGTGCTGTGTGTTGCCAGCAGGAATCCCAGTTAGGAATAACAGGTGGGTCTGTGGGGGTGCTGGAGCAGCCGGGGTGCCAGTGCACGGAGTGTGCTGTGGGGAACATCCTCTGTGCTGTGCCATCTGTCTGGAGAGGTGTGGGGCTGACAGTGTACCTCGCGTGCCTCAGACAGCCCCGTAGGCCAGCTCAGCTGCTCTTGGTGGAGCTCCAGTGTTCTGTCTCGTCAGTGCCTGCTGCACTTGGTTTTCTAGGGACTCTCACTGTGGCAGCACTTAGCAAATAATATTTAAACCTTTCAGGAAGTCAGATGTATTAGATAGCACTGTGATTCAGTTCTTCCCGGAAACAAAAATTGCTTTATTGGTTCTTTACTGCATATTGACATTAAGCGCAAAGGTCTAACTGATCTGCAAAACTATAAACTCCTGTGGATATCAACACAGGGAAAAGGTTTGGGCCTTTTGTTGTGTACATGTTGTTAACATCTAACCTAGAAGTAGTCCCTTTTTCTTCTTTTAAATCTATTTGCATGTTCCTTTAAATATTGGAAACAGAAGGATTTGGAGGATAGGGGGTTTATATAGTGCTATGTGAAGGCTGTACCTTTGGGAAATCTAAAGTAAGCAGCAGAATAATCCAGATTCTAATTTAGTGGGTAAAGTAAATATGTAGCATTTAAAATTACAGTAGATAAGAAGCAATCTGACACCAGAGGGCAAGAAGAAACAGCTCAAAGCCCTAGTCACCTGATGTTTTTAGTCATTCTGGTCATCTTGTTTTTAAATCCTTACATAAATTGTACTACTGCTGAATTTTGATTATTTTAACTGTAACTGCAAAGGAGTGAGGAAAGCTGATGGAGATGAGGAAATCAGTGTTATTTCCCTTTAAAAACTGAAGAAATGGCTCTCGTAAAACTGGAGCATGGAAAGAAAAGAACCTGACTTGGCCTGGAAATTGCGTGCTAATTTCCCTGTGAAAGAAGGAATTAGCTGAGAAAATACGTTGAATATTGCAGGAACAAGAGTTATGAGCTGGATTCTGGCTGAAGATGATTTTTGGAGAAAGACAAGAGGCCTGTAGCCATCCCTATTAGCTTTTTCCGTCCTTTGAACACATGGAGTGAGTTAAATGTCAGTGTGTAACAAATCCCTAAGTGGAGGACATAGGTTTTGGTTGGGTGCAGCCCCCCTGCCAACTCCTTTTTTTACTGCTGCAAAATTTTTGCTGCTTCCAGTGTTCCCAAGGCAACCACACCACAGAGGACTTCTCAGTGTATTGTTCTTTCAGTACTAGTTGTCAGTGAATAGTGGGAAGGAAGCTGGCAGAGGAAAATGAGTAGGTGAATTTCCTTGCCATCGAGAAGCTGAGTTGACAGGTTGCTTGTAGACACAATGCAGAAAGCATTGCTCTCAAACTTAAGGCAAAGCAGGGGCTGTTGTGCCTCAGTTGCTGCAGAAATTAGAAGGAGCTGGTCTCATGGTAAGAGCATTGTTTGTCAGAGCGGACTATCAAAGCAGAGTCACATCAAAAAATAGCTTGTCTGCTTTTAAAAAAAAGCGAAAATTAAACTGTTTAAATCCTGCTAGTTCCCGTTTCCTCCGATGGGTGAAGAGTGGCTGCAAAATGACTGGGTTTGAAAAGGTGTCTCTAGAGATCAGCTGTGTCCTTTATCCACTTCTGTATACCCTCCAAATACCGGTACTGTATTTCCAGGCGCCTTGTGCTTTAGAAGCAAAGCTGGCAGCTCTGTCGATTTCATGAGTGTTGTTTGAAATGTCACATGTGATTTTTAGCTCATTTCCCTCCCTAAGTGCTGGATGTATCTTTGGGATGTGTGGCTGTGGGGTGTATGTAGTAAGTTTTGCTTTAGTATGCTTTACATTTTCATTTGCTTTTTTCTTTGGACCTGCAGGTTCCTCTGGAAAACAAGTGGATAACGCAGCCAGCAATCAAGGAAATAACTTAGAGACCCCAACAAAGGCTGGAAAACTGAGCCATGCATTTAGAGATCCCCGGGCAGGGAGGAAAAGTGCAGAGGGACATGTGACAAAAGGTGGTGAGGAGTCAGAGAGTGATTTCGAGTCTGATCCTCCTTCTCCTAAGAGCAGTGAGGAAGAAGAAGAACAGGATGATGAAGAAGTCTTGCATGGAGAGAATGGAGACTTCAATGATGACAATGATACAGAGCCAGAGAATTTAGGCCACCGACCTCTCCTCATGGATTCTGAGGAAGAGGTGGAAGAAGAGGAGGAAGAAAAGCAGAGCTCTGATTCTGATTGTGACCGAAGCAAGCAAAAATGTGTGGAAGGGCTCCCGAGCACTCGGTTCAGAGACACTATGGGCAGCAGTGAGATCACAGAGCGCACGTCAGTGCCTAAGTCCCCGCCTAAGGTGCCAAGCACTCTGATCAACTCTGGCCAAGAATTTGACGTGTTTGGAGCTGTGCCCTTTTTCACTCTGCAGCCTCAGGCAAGAGAGAAGATGGACAAAGATGTTTCTTCTCAGGTGGCTTTTTCCAGCCTAAGCCAAGAGCAGGATGACTTTGATGTTTTCATAAAAGCTCCTTTCAGCAAAAAGGTGCCCCAGCAAGATGGGCAGGGGTCAGGGACGGAGCCTCTGCTCTCCCCCACCTCTCCACGGGGCGTGGATATCTTTGGTTGCACCCCGTTTCAGCCGTCCCTTCTCCCCAAGTCTGCTGGGAGTAGAGAGGATGTGTTTGGGCTGGTTCCGTTCGAGGAGATCACAGGGAGCCAGCAGCAGCAGAAGGTGAAGCAGCAGCGGAGCCTGCAGAAACTGTCTTCCCGCCAGAGGCGCATGAAGCAGGAGGTGTCCAAGAACAACGGGAAGCGCCATCACGGCACCCCCACCACCAGCAAGAAGGGGCTGAAACCCAGCTACCGCACCCCGGAGCGCGCCCGCCGGCACAGGAAGGCCGGCCGCAGGGACTCCCAGAGCAGCAACGAGTTCCTCACCATCTCGGACTCCAAGGAGAACATCAGTGTGGCCCTGACAGACAGCAAGGATCGAGCCAACCCCTTGCAAACAGACGAGACGCTGCTGGATCCTTTCGGAGCCAAACCCTTCCACCCGCCGGAGCTGATGCGCCACGCCCAGCACCAGGGCTGTGGGGACCATAGCACAGTGGTGGTGGCTGGCAGGCCCAGGCAGAGCTCCTTGCACGGCGCCGGTCACGGTGGGGACGGGCTGAAAACAGATGACTTTGGTGCCGTGCCCTTCACAGAGCTGGTCGTTCAGAGCACACAGAGCCAACCACAGCAGGCACTGGAGCCAGATCCCTTTGGAGCAGCTCCCTTCCCTTCTAAGCAGTAGAGGCTTCCGATGAGTTCCCCCCACTCCACCTCTCCAAGCCCCTTAATAAAGGTTTAGTGGAGTAATTTATGTGGCTGAAATGCCAGGGGCTGGGGTTGTACAGCTTGCTCAGACTGAGGAGGCAGTGGCCTGTGTGCATGTTGGAGTTGCAAGTAATGGCTAATTCTGATCTGGGTCTTTTTCAGAAAAAAAGAGAACTCGGGAGTGTTGTTTCCTTAGGGCAGATAGATCCCAGAATGAAACGAGGAATTGAATACAAATCCCTGTCACTGACTTGGGGCCCTGGGATGTACTGTCATTGAGCACTTTGGTGTTGCCTTTCCATCCCTCTACCATGTGCCTCGGTGGAGTGGAACAGGCAGGGAGCACATGGAAAATGTTTTCCATATGTACGGGGGGCTGAAGAACTGCGGTGCTTCATCGTGTCTCAGACCTGAGAACCGAGACATACTGGTATCCAGAAGATGTGCTGGAAATAGCCAAGTCTTTGCTTCCTAGGTGAAAACTACCTTTATTAATCATAAAAATAAAGCAGCCACATCCTCAAGGAGCTGTGGCCCACAGTTCCAGAGCACAGCTATGGCTTGGGACCTTGCAGACATCTATGCAGCTGCAGAGATGAAAGGCATTTTTTTGTGTGCCTCAATTTTTAAGTATTGTTTTTATAGTAAGTGCCATTAATGAAAAGTAGCAAACTGGAAATGTAGAGTGAAAACTCAAGAAGCAGATAATTTGCTGATCTGTGAGAAGCCTGAATGTGTAGGGAGCGAGCCAGCAGGGTCATGGCTGGGATTGCAGCACTTGGGAGACTCCTCAGCACACTGGAAGAGAGGCTGTCCTTGAGCACATATGGAGAGTTTCAGGTGACTTGTGGAGTTGACTGTGAGGTACAACCATTGGACTGATTTGATTGCAGATTGGGATTTGTGTTCGTTTTCCTCTTGGATTTTTATTGCAAAGAAAATGTGTATTCTCTCAAACCTGTTGTTTTTTCACCACAACAGTTTTGTGAAATGACTTTAACCTAATGCTCTTTCAAGGTTTGCTAAATGCACTGAGCTTTGGAGATGCTTCCTGCCCCAGCTGTGTTCCAGCAGAAGCTGCTGGCTGCCGGACCACTGAGCTGCATTTCACCCCACGGGGACACGGAAGGAGGTGGCTCCTCGGCTTGTCTCACCTCGTTGTCCGGCCCCACTGGAGGCTGAGGAGTAGGTAGCTGGGTGTTTGCACATGGAGGACAGCACTGTTTGTGTTTGACTTGAAAGGTGAAGTGAAATATTCAGGGTTGTGAGGTCTTTTCCCCCGACGCCTCCTGCTGGTCCCTTACAATATTTCCGGAAAACACTTTGAGAACAAATCACGTGACTCCTTTGGGATCCGTTTGATAAAATGCCCCTTAGAATGTCGGTGAGATTGCTTCCCTTAGCCCTGGAATCTGAATGTAGCTCATAGTGATGGCGTACAGACTGCTACCTTCATCTTCCTCACTTTGATTTCTCACAGGGTAAGCGGAATGTTCCAGCTGTGCCTGCTTCAGTGTGCCTTTTCCAGGCTTAGAAGTTAAGCCCTTAGGAGATGGAGTAGAAATGTTTCAACACAGGAGTTTGCAGGCTTTATTACTGCTCTTCGCACCTGTTTGGTGCCAAAGGCTGCAAGAAGCACATGCCAATTTTTGTAGCATTTCTGACACTCAGGTTAACGGTCTTCCTCCTTTTTTTCACCCCCTCTGTGCATGCTTATGAGCTGCCTTTCTCCATGTCCTTCAGAGCTGTTAGCTGCCTGAAGTGCTCTTGGAATAGGGTGAGATGGCAAATGAGGGAGTGAGATGGACACAAAATGAGATGAAAACTGTGGTCCTAAATGTCGCTGGCCCTCACCAAAGGCATGCTGTTGCTGCCTTCCCGGTGGGAAAGCCACGGGAAGGGTTAAGGATGCACATGGCGTTGGTGCTTGGCTCCAGGGCCCGCGAGGAGAGGTGGGGCCGTCGGACATGCAGGGAGGAGGCTGGGCATCGGCACACCCAGTGTGGCAGAAGAGATCAGGTAAATTAGAAATGGGAGATGTGCTCGCATGTTGTTGGTTTACCTCGGGACCCCAGGCTGGGGGGTGCTGCGGGGGGTTTGGCAGAGGGCCTGTATGCAGTTACACTGCGGCACAGCAGAGCTGAAGGAAGGGATCAGACCCCTGGGACTCCAGAGCTGGCACGAATTATGGCCCATGATATTTGCCTCCTAATGGCCTTAACAAACCTGGTTCTTCGTACTCAAGACACCAGTCAGGTTTTTGCTTAAATGTAACTTTTGTTTCTTTAGCATTAGTTCCTCTATCCTTTCTCGTCGTCCATGGGAGATGGGTGCATCCTTTCTCGTCGTCCATGGGAGATGGGTGCACCCCGCTAAGCTGACTTTGCCTGGTGTATGTAGTTTATACACAACTGAACCCAACTTTGGGGTTATTTTCAGCCACTATCAAAGGAGGTGAAATATGGGACTGTCAGGGAGTGGGATATCCTTTGTCTTTTTTTCAGGGTGTCTGGAGTGCCGTGTGACCTCCCTTGGAATCAGGAAAGCCCTTGCTGCAGTAGACAAGTACGTGCTGCCTGTGGTAGCGAGAGGGCAAGGTAAGGGGTTGACACTTCCCTTCCAGACAGAAATCCCAATGGATTTCTACAGCTTCTCTTTAAGCATGCTGAGGGACTGAAGCACAGGCCTCCTAGGATCAGCTGCTGGAGAAAGCGTCTGTCCCAAGGTACTAAGAAGCTCTTAGTGGTTGTGGTCATGTGTAGAAAGAAAAAACAGGTAGTTGTGTTTGTCTGTGGACTCCAAGGGCCCTGAGGTGTGTAATTAATGTCATTAATGCTTTGGCTGCCCTCTGTGTGGCGGGGGGCTCTGTGAGCAACAGTGCTGGAGGAAAAAGCTTATAATCATTCTGGGTGTCCCAGTTAGTAAAACCAAGTACTGTGAAAATAAGTTGATATATTTGCTACTGTGAGAATTAGAGTTTATCTGGAGTTTTTTCTACTATATCGTGTATTTTTATATATAAGAAGTATATATAAAATATACACATGCTCGCACACATCACGTACCCCTTGGAGTTGCTGTGGTTTCGGTAACCCAGCAGCCACAATCATGTTCGTGATTTGAGTGAATATGAGTTGAGCACCAAGGGTGGCTGCTGTGTTACTGCTCCATTGTGCTTATTTTGAAAGGACATCAAGAGATTGTGTGTATGGCTAAAGTTGTGACTGAGGCATCACCTAGTATTAAAGAGCATAAAAACTATTTTAAAGTTGCTGGCATTCAGCTTTTAAGTGCACTTGCCTGAACTACACTTCCATTTCTTGTTAGACTTGGAGTTTCTAAAGCTTTTTTGTGTACTACTAAAGTGAGAACTTTTAACTTTTTTTGTGAAGCTGATGTATATCATAAAATCCTTGGAGTTGTTAAATAAACAAACCTGGTAACAGTGCCTTTGCAAGTCTCTTCAACACTGCATTGTGAAGTATTCGTGTGTAAGCTTTCATTTATTTATTGTAAGCAGTGCTGCTGCTGCTGTTGAATGATTTTGTAGCTGTAAACACCTGTGACTCTTGTTTAAAGTGTTTTAAGTACTTGTATGTGCTGACCAATCACCTTGCTGTGTCCAGCTGGTTCAATGTCTATGGATCACGTGTTACTTTGAATTCCTTTGGTTCAGTGTTACTCCTTAAAGCCTTCCTGCAGAAAGGTCATGTACGGTTCCTGATGCCACTGCTCTGGACTGAGCTCTGCACTTTGGGAAAGAACTATAATGTGTTGTGAGCACCTTCCTGCAGCTGTTTACTGGAGCAGGTTTTTGGAATGCTCCTTGTACTGATTTTCCTCTTGGGTGAGCTTGAAGTAAAAATGGAAATGGTCAAGAACAGAAAAAGCAGCATCAGGCCTCTGCTAATAAAGCTGAGTTCATCAGCAAATTCAGCTAGAGATTCTCCCCCAGAAAACCCTGTCTACATAATCCACAGGATGTGTCACAAGTTCCATGGCTGAGCCATTGACAGCTATTGTTTCGCTGCACGAGATGCAGGAATGATGTTACTCTAAGGAAAAAGCCAACGAACTGGAATTTATTTATAGGTTCAGTATGTACATCAAAGACCATCATGCAGCTTGATAAATCGTGTCAGGTAAAAATGCACAGCTTGGCAATCAGTTTCCTTATCTGGTGAAAACTGCTCAAGTAGCTAAGAGTTTCCATTAAAAAAATACATTAGCGAGTGCTAACGCCAGTATTATTTCAGAGCACAGACACATTCTTCAGGTATTACTGTACATATAACACTGGAAACAGACTTTTATACTTGCAAGTTCCTTGTCAGGCTTCAGTAGTAGTAATTAGTGCACTTGAAACTTGCTTGGCCGTCAAGTTAAAAAAAAATCATTAAAAAATCAGTGTTTTCACTGAAAGGCTTAAAGCACTGGGAGCTGAATCATTAACGCAGAGTCAGTTTTGCCGATACTTCTTTCTGGAGTTAAAACAATAAAAAAGCACCAGACCCACCCTCTGACCTAAACAGACCTGTCCAGTCAGCATCCCTGTCCAGTACACCAGGAGGAGTTTGTATCCTGCCTTCTCGATGCCTGAGGAGTTCAGGTGCCTATCTGTAAGCTTCTATCTCCACTCCACATCTCCTTGGCAGCCCCTGACCAGAAACCCAGTCCTGCTCCCGTGCCTTAGCTCAGGGTGAGGCAGCTTTGTGCAACCAACAGCCTGCCACACGGACACAGCCACTTAGGATCAGTCCCAACAGCATCCTTGCTTCTAACCCGCAAGTGCAGAGGATTTCAATGCTCTTTGGAAGACTGGCAGCCCAGAAGCCTGTGCTGGGCAGAAGCTTTGCAATAACCCGTGTGTTTCATGGCTCCCTGGTGCTCATTTAATAGGAGATGGTTCACAAGACTTGCTGAAACTCTGGCCAGCCTTTGCGCTGGGGCAGGGTTGTGGCAGGAAGGCCTTTGGACAGCGCTGTCTTGTGAGTGCAGTTAGCATGCTGCATACAGGGAAAGGCCAAAGGTCAGGAATTTGCATCCCCAGCACGGTCACTGATTGTGAAACAGCAATAACCATGGACACGCAGGCTTAGTGCTACTCCTGGAATATTTTGGAATACTGATTCCAGATTACTGGCTAGAGAAATTCCTTCAACCAATGGCACGACCTCCCTTGGGGGAGGCTATTTTCAAGGTCTGCTTACAAGTGGAGATGTAAGTGTGCTGGATGTAATGTGATCTTATCTCCCAGGGGAATGGGAAAGAGCTCGTCAGGAGCAGGACAAATCCACTGCATTCCAGTTCATATGTTCCTGTGCCAACGCTGAAGCATAAGCACATCTTGCACACACAGGCCGAAGGATGCACAGCCCACAGGGCTGTGCTCTGGATCCACGACCAGCTCCCACAGTTGCTACAATTTAACCGGCATGCTGTCAGAAGTGTTCTTCGAACTGTGCACACCCCTGCAAACCTGGTGTCCAGGCCTGAGTACCCTTAGCTGAGCTGTTTCTGTTTGCCAGGCAGCAGAACATCCTGCTAGGATCCGCGTGCCAAGTCAGCTCAGCCTCCTGCTGTCCTGCTCCAGGAAAAACTGCTTGGCACTTGACTGCAGAGCAGGAACTGGCTGAGAAGAAAATGCCCCTCAGGTCCCAGGCAGTGGTGCAGTGGTTATCAAAGCTTGCAGTAATACTTTGTCCCAGCACGGGGTAACAGTTCAGGGGTCAGGAAAGGAACTGCCTCAGTCCTTGACACCACAGCTCATCACATGAGGTCCAGACCCTCAGAGTCACAAATCCTCTCGTGCTTCCTCTGAAATAGAGCAGGGAAATTACATAAATCACTGTGCATCTGTAGTTGGCAACTGGTCAGATTTCCACAACATCCAGATCACTGCTAAGCAGACTGAAAACCTGACAAAAGCCTGACGAAAAGGCTACTTAAGGACAAGTACTAAAGATGGTTTGAGACTACTACGACTGTGACACTGAGCTGCAAGGGATCTGACAGGGCTAAGTCCAGCCCCTCCACAGAGCCTCTTCCATTGCAGCAGCACAGGTGAGCAGATGCCTGCCATTGCATCCTGCTTTTTATTTCCACCAGTCAGGACCCACTCTGCGGCAGCCAGAGGTTCAGGCCAGGATTCCTGAAGCCTGTGGTTAGAGAATCCTGTTCCCCGAGGATGGCAGCAGCCGTACCTTGGTTCACAAGTCCGCGCTGTACTCGGGGCAGGGCTTGCTGTGTCGGTACTGCATGATGTACACTGTGGACTGGTGCCACCAGTACAGCATCACCACTGCTAGGATGTGCCACACCTGGTGGCTCGAGCCGAGGTAGTTCAGCTGGCCTGTGGGGGAGAACAGGGACACGGAGTCCAGCTGTAAATTCGGCCACAGCATGTGCAGTGCAATCAGCAGTAAGTCTCCTGCAGAGCTCTGCCATACCCTGCCCTTGAGGGCTGACAGGGAAAGCTCTTTAACCAACTTGATGGAAGTTGTTTGCCTCTTCCCATTCTTTTACTCTGTGTGGGAACACTGCATAGGAACATGGTCAGCCTGTTCTCTCCCAGGAAGTTCAGGACCCACAGCAAGGACTGTGACACTCTAGGAAGCTTAACTGCAGGGAAAAAAAAAAAAAAAAAAAAAAAAAAAAAAAACCAAAAAACCAGCCAGAAGAGAATTTCCTACCTGGGAAGTATCTTTCTGGAACTTTGGAAATATAGAAGAGAAAAGCTACAGCAGCGATGAAGTACATGACAAATACGCGGGGAGCAAACTCCTGCAAAAGAAAAGGAAGCTCTCCTGTCAGAAGGCAAAAGCAGAAAAAAAAGTCCCTAAAGATAAAGAAAGAAAAGGCATGGCAGCATCGAATCTTCCTTCCCTGCCTGTGCTAGCTATGTACAAATCCAACAGGGATACACAGGCCTAACTTTGGGAAAGCCTGAGTGGGAAGAAATCTCTTTTATTCCATTTTTTAATTTTATTGCTTCTACACGCAGGCTACTCAGTTCAGCGGACAGCAGACATAGCATCTGCCTGTGAGAGGTCACCTGGCACTCCCTGACCCTGCACAGAACAGCCAGGGCGGGGGACAGTGCACTGCACATCCCCTTGTGTTGGGATCATAGCTGCAGCACCTGAGCCCATAGGGCTGCTCACACTGGGTGGTCAAAAACCAGCAAATCAGTCACCAGGTGCATCTAGTTAGCAGTTTTGTTACCGAAAGTAGGTCACTTTTCTGAAGTATGGAAACAAAATGTGTACCCTAGACACCATCCTGCTAGCGCAGGGAAACCCAAACAGGGAAGTGTGGGGGCATAACGGCTATTAATGAATTCTAGAGGGCCAGTGTGAAACGTCCTGTATAAAGGCCACATCTATTTCCAAGTGGTGCTCTGCCACATTCCACAGCAGCTCTGGACCAGGCTGTACCCTCACCCCAGGGGGACAGCCATCCAGCCCAGCCCCGCCCAGCCGTGTGCCGTTTGTGCTCACTGTCAAAAGGAAGCATTTCCTTCAGCACCATCAGGTGTTCCTGGGTAACTGCAGTGGTTTCAGGGTAGTTCATTCTGGGGCACACTGGACTGCCTTTAGCTATATTGGGCTGCTGCTTTCACAGTGTAATTCCAAGCAGTGAAACAAATAGGAAAACAGTAACATGAAAGAGCTGTTACAGGAGGACTGTGTAGGAGACAGAGGACTGAGCAGGTAAATCCTGATTTCTGCTGCCATCCTAGGGAACAGAGGAGGAGACAAATAATCATCTTATCATCCCAGTGTCTCCTGGCTGCCCTCTGGAGCTGTGGAGGCAGCCAGCCCTGAGCACTCATGCAGCCTGACAGGCTCCTTCGTGCTCCACAGCCCTGCTGAGGGTGCGGTCTGCCCGCAGCGGCTGCTCCATGCCCAGGTACAGACACACCTGGATCGTGCTTGCCTTCTCACCGTGCAGCTTTAGGGCAGCACAGCACAAGGAAGCTCCCCAAGCTGTCTACCCCCTCTCAACACATTTCTCAGTGTTCCCATTTGGATAATACCGACCAAAAGAATGCTGTCCTTAGAGGAATTTTAACTTCTCCTGCTTCACTGTTGTTATCCCAAGAGTAAGAGGACTCAAGGAAGATGGCAAGTGAAAAGCAAAAGGGACTCTTATTTCCTTTTTTTTTTTTTTTTTTTTTTACCTGTACAATGGATGCACCAACGCCACCATTGAGCCAAACCCAGTGGATGGTGGGAATGATTCCATAGCCAGACACGGAGCAGAAGATGACAGAGCGCAGCCTGTGCCACTGCTGTGTGAGGTAACTGGGGTGGATCTGAGCAAAAAACACTGCCAGGATCATGGCCAGCACAGTGATCAAATACACTTGGCGCCAGTACTGAGGGCAAAAAGAAACAAGGGCAAGTTTGTGAGTTTCTTATCACATGCAAAAGTCAGCTCTGGGCAGAAAGTTTCAGTGACTGAGCACAGTGATAGCTCACTCTGTCCCTGCTGCGAGCACCAGCAGTGGGTCAGAGTGCAGGGCCCTGTGTTTGTCTGCTGGCACTGAAGGGAAGGGACTGTTTCTCAGGGGCCCCTAGCACCACATCCTTTACTCCAAGCACTTCCTGCACCAAATGTTTTCAGTGCACGTGTGCCTCACCAGCCCACTTCAGCTCCTGGACAGCCTTGTCCACGGCAGGCCTTGGGAGGGAACTCATTTACTCATCCTCTGTTAGATGGAGAGAATCAAGGTTGTTTCTGCCTCACTGCAGCTACCTCATGGACAATGCTGTTTGAATAAAGTATCTCTGACGGCACACATCCCATGATCAGCATCAGGCACTGCACACAGGTTGGACCTGTAAAGTTTCCCTGCCTTGAGAGAAATTTAAATATTTTCTTGAGGCTTGTACAATTAACAGTTGGAAAGGAGAAACCTGCATTTGTCTGTCTCTTCAGCCGGCACAGTTCTGCTGGCGTCAGAGGGACGTGTTCCAGTTCCCATCCCTGTGTCTCCCCACTCCTGTTCTATTTGGACACCTGCACTGAGCCCCCCACTTCCTGCAGCACAGAAACTCCAGTGAGACCACACAAACTAAACCTGCAAGGACACGTGCTCCTGACTCACGTTACTGCAGTAGAAGGCATAGAACACGCCTGACACATAGCAGCCCAGGATCCCGATGGAAATTCCTGCGTAATCCAGGGCCATCCAGCGCCGGCTGGTCTTCTCAGAGCGGTGGCAGCAGAACAGGTGATACCCTACTGAACAAAGCATACAGACCTACACAGAGGGCCAGAGGAGGAGGGTTAATGCCTTACAAAGGAGCAGGGAGCACAGCAAGCTTCAGCTTGGCAGCTGGAGCAGGCGCTCGGCCCATGACGTGTCGTGCAGTGCACCTTGGTGCATACCCTTGTGATCTCTGCCAGCCATAAAGCCTCCCTGGCAGGGGGGAGGAGGAGCAGGACACTGCACACCCTGATAACCAGGCACAAGTAAGAAAAGTGGGCTTGTGAGGCTGAGTGAGCTGACAGCGCTTCAGGGAGACACATCTGCACCAGTACAGGGGGAGGATGAATTCCACTGGGCGCCAGGCAGAGCCGACAGCCCAAATCTGCCCTGACTGCCCAGCACCCACTGTGTGCCTTTACTGAGGGAACACACAGAAATTGAACTCTTACGCACAGGCTGCTTGTTTGCCCCCAGGCTGCCTTAAAATCTTTTCCCTGAGAAGTGTTTGGTTGTCTGTGACCTTCTGCAGGAGCAGAGAGGAACACTAGAGCAGTGCTTTCCCAGCCAGCGAGGGAGTGCTCCCCGCTTGTGGCTGTACAAAGGCATCCTGTACCCTGCAGAGAACACAAATGGTGCCTTTAGCTCTCTGTGCTCTTGAAAGGACAGCGTGCTTCACAGGAGCTGCAGTGGCCCATCGGAGACACGCCTGAAGTCTGCTGTGGAACCAGATTTATCTGAGAAGTAAGAGGTCAGGCCACCGGCCCTCCTGCCCTTCTGACCATCAGGGCCTGGCTGATCTCCGTGCTCCGGAGCCTGGCCCTTTCCAGCAGTACTTGGAGCCGCGTCGGAACCCCTCAAACTGCAGAAGCGCTGAAGCACGACCTGGACAAGCGCACTTATTTACCACTGACTCTCTCCTCCGCCAGCTCATTTCAGTTTTCCCCAGCCTACTGCAGGTCAAATCCGACCCCACCACAGCGGCGTTTATCTCCAAGAGAGCGATGCCACTCACACCGCGCTGTCCCGGAGTGCCCGAGCCCGCACAGCGGCAGCGGCTCACCGCCGCCCAGAGCCGGAGCCCACCTGGAAGCAGAAGAGGCAGACGGAGCAGATGACGAAGTCCTCGCGGGAGGCGCCGGCCGCCGGCAGCACGGCCGTCAGGTCGTAGATGCCCAGCGTGAAGAAGAGCAGGAAGCCGAGCAGGTGGCTCCAGATGTTGACGGTCTCGTTGGAGAGGATGAAAAGGCTGAGGGAGAGGAGACACAAGGCGGGGCGGGCGGTGAGCAGCGGCGGCGGCAGGGGAGGCCCGGGGCTGCGGGGCGCGCTCACCTCTTGAGGCAGAGGCGGGAGGGCAGGTAGGCGCGGTATCCATCGGTGATGTAGGGGTTGTCCTTCAGGAACACCGGGATCTGCTCGTACGTGTAGAGCCGGATGCCGCGGGGCACCAGCACCGGCCAGTACTGGTAGCTGCCCAGCTCGATGTAGTGCGCGCTGCGCAGCAGCTTCTGGTGCATCCTGCCCGCCGCCGCATCGGACCGCCCCAAGCCGCCCTCACGGGCCGGGGGACGGGATCGGGACAGGGATCGGGATCGCGACCGCGAGCGACGCCGCGAGTGGCGCCGGTAGTGGCCGTGATTACGTCATCGCGCGGCGCTCACCGATGGCGTCACTGCGCGGCTCCGCCTCGTCCTGTGCCGGCAATGACCGCCAGGGGGCGCTGCAGGGACGCCTCAGATCCCTCAGAGCCACCGAGTCCTCTCAGGGCGCCGCGGACACCTCACATATCTAGGACCCCTCAGAGCCCTCCGACCCGCGGGAACGCCCCGAGACCCCTCAGAGCCCTCAGACCTCTGGAACCCCCCGAGACCCCTCAGAGCCATGAGACTCCCGGGATCTTTGAGAGCTCTCAAACCCCCGGGACCCCCGCAGGACCCCTCAGACCTCCGGGATCCTCCGAGGCGCGTTAAGATCCCCGCGCTATCTCAGAGCCCTCAGACCCGTGGAGCCCCCCGAGGTGCCTCCGACTCCCGGAGCGCCTCAGAGCCCTCAGATCTCTGGGATCGCCCGGGGCGCCTCAGGGCCCTCAGACCTCCGGGACCCCTCAGACCTGCCGGGACCCCCTGAGGTGCCTTGGACTCTTCAGATCCCGGGGTTCCTCAGACCCTTCAGAGCTGCCGGGATCCCTCGGAACCTTCAGACCTGCCAGAACCTCCCGGGGCCCCTCAGAGCTCTCAGACCCTCACGACCCTCTGAAACACACTGGGGCGCCTCAGTCTCTCCGGGACCCCTCAGACTTCTGGGATCTCCTGAGGTATACCTTGGACTCCTCAGAGCCCTAGAGTGCTTCAGACTCCCCAGACCTTCCGGGACCCTCCAGGACTCCTCAGAACCCGCGGGGACTTCCTGAGGACCCCCTGGACCCTTCATCCCTCTGAAACAACAAAGACGTGCCTTTGGGCCAGTCAGGCGTTCCTCTCACGTAGGCCTGAGGCTGCAAACTGAGTGAGTGAGGCCAGGAACACACCTGTCAGGTCAAACAACACTGAGGGCTGTCATTCCCTGTGGGAATTGCAATTGCACTGTGTAAGATTAATCTCCAGTTAATTGAGATCATGATTTGGGGGTTTGTTGCCCTCTGTACTCTGTCAAGTACAAAAAAAAGTAGTGAGAAAGACTCTTTGAAAAGTTTGCCTTGCCTCAATAAGAAAAGATTTGACTTTTGGTTTCAGAGTTGCAGACAAGTGTGCCACAGGGTAATCCTGGTTCACTTGGCCCTCCCTGCCTGTCCTGTGCCGGGAAGGCCCCTGCAAACGTCTTGGGTCTCATTAAACCAAACAGTGTGAGGAGTGTGTGGGCTTTTCCCATGGCAGAAATGTGTAATGTGAAGCAAAAGATGGGGAAGATGGGAGTCTAAAATCCACACTGACGGTCAAGTCTAGGTGTTCCACAGAACCAGCCGTGCTGTGTCACCCCCAGATTTGTGTAATGCCATTTGGTTACCCCAATGAACTTGGATATGGTCAGCAGCAGCTCTTGAATATTTGTGCCAATCAATCATTCACTGAGATTTCTTCCTGTTAGTGTCCCTAGAGCGCTGTGGCTCCTGCCCCTGCAGACCTGTGGGTAGCTCCTCCTCCCTCCTGCTCTGTGTGCTGGGTACCTTTTTCCCCCTCATGTAACCCCAGGAGTTTCTCAGAGGAATCCTGTTCACCATAATAATTGAGCAGGCTTAGCTTTCGGGTACCTGCTTGTGTTTTAACTTCTCAGGATGTATTTAGAACCTGACCCCGAATGGTTCGTTCCTGTTTTACTTAGTTTCTGTTTTCTGTTCCATACTGCTTCTCTGGTTCAGGATTTCCCATTCACCCAAGCTTTCTACTAATGAAGTTAGTAGGAATAATTTAGGAAAGAAGCACAGAGGGAACACACTGCAGGGAGATCCTCAGCCGTGGCTGTTGTGGCAGGAGGAGAGAGCCCCGCATCTTGGTGAGCCGGGGGAAAACTGAGTGCACTCCTGCCTGTCCTGCTGACAGACTCAGGGATTTCTTGTTTGCTCCGGCATCAAGCCACTTTCGTCAAGCCAAAGGGTGATCAGCAAGTTGATACCGAGTTAAAAACCTTAATTAATCTTAACTGTCCATTGTCTCATTAGCTCATTAGAACATTATATCTGCAAAAAGCACTTCGGTTCTAAGCCCAGTACAATTTAAATGAACTCCCAAGTGCTTCAGGGGGTTCAGTCAGAAGAAATCGGTGCTGACAGCACTTTTTTTTTTTTTTTTTTCCTAAAGAAGGTTTAATTGGCTGTTAAGTTAGAGCTTTGAAGCTTTGATAGGGTGAGTGTTATAGGTTAAATTAATAGGTAAAATTGAGAAACAATTAGGGCAGCTTAAAATTAATTACTTCCACTATTTATTCTGAGTTTATTGAACAATTGTGTTGTGTGTGTAATGGTTGAAATTAACCATCTGTGTGAGGTAGCTTTGACCGAAATTGACCTTTCTGGGTAAGTAAATAGCTTGCCTTAATTCCTACACTGGATCTCGAATTTTACTGGCAGATAGGATGAATTGGGAGCAAAGATGAATGCGCTGGAGAACTTTCCTGTTGGGGCTGGAGTCAGCCGTGCAGATAGAGGTAGGAAAGGCTTTCAGAGAGGTGGCAGGGGAGGTCGCCCAGGAGCCGAACTGTCTCTGTTCGCCCTCCCTGCCTGCTGAGCAGCTCATTAGGAGCAGGGAGCTCAGGGGGCAGCTGCGAGTTGTGCCCAGGCTGCAAGGATGGACGGCGCCCCCGGCAAGGAGCCGTGACCTGGCCCTGTGCCTGGCCAAGCACTCGGGTCTGCGGCTCCGATCTACTCTCTCCACTCCGAGATGACTCAGCATGAAACTCCCAGGGTCTGGGGGCTCAGCCCGGGAGGTGACCAACGCCCGGGGAATTCTTTGTCCCGGAATCTTCCCGAGGCCCCAGCTCAAGCCGCTACTGTGTGCACCACATTTAAATTATTCAGGGAACAAACGGTGTGGGGCTCTGCCACTGGAAACCTAGAGCAGAGCTGATAAGGAAACCTGGTTGGACTGTGTGAGATTACAGGATCTGTTTGTGCTCTGCTCCATTTAGGCTCTGGTTTTCCAGGGAGCAACCGGGGGAAAAACAGTGATCCCAAGCAAATATCTCACATGTTGATGGCAGAAAAGTGCTTCTATTTTAAAACTGAACGGGTGGAAATATTCTCGGCGCTGATTTTTGAGGCATTGAAACTGTTTTTTCCGCCCCTGCTTTCCCCATCTGCAGCCGGCCGTGCTGCTTGAGCGAGAGGAGGTGGCTGACGGGAGGACCCGAGGTACCTGGGGGTCGGGGCATCCACCCTGCTCATGCCCAGCTCGCCCTGCAGGTGTCAGCCTTGCTCCACGCACCTGGGCCTGCCTCCCGCCAGCTTCCTCCTCATCCTCATCCTGTACAGTTCGGGGCTCACCCCGCCGGGCCCGGGCCTTGCACACCCCGAGCAGGGTGCATCGGGGTGCTGCTGATGTTCCTGAAGTTGCCGTGGCTCCCAGTTTGGTCCTCTTCTGAAGTGCCCGGCAAAATGCCTCCTCCCAAGTTTTGTTCGGCTTTCCACGTTTCAAGTGAGGAAAGGGGAGATGCTCTGGGGCTCCTTTCCCCACTGTTGGAATCTGCTTTGGGAGAATTAAGCTTGCTCTGAGTTTTCCAGAAATGACAGATTAGTGCCCAGGAATTAAACCTTTTATCAGGCTGCCTTAATTAGGATATGCACCTGGGAGTGTTGGTGGAAGGCACTGCATGGCTTCCTTTGCATTGTGCCCACAGCAGTGTTGGTGGATAGCTCAGGGTTTCTTTGCCTGTGATAAACAAAATTGTGTTTTCCCTGGGGACGGGAAGCAGGTGGGATATGTTGGAATGTGTGTGCAGCAATTTTCAAAACTTGTGGATGAAGTATAGGCACTGTTTTATGGCCACAGAGGCCATGTAGCTTTTGGTGTGCATGGAGTGTCCCTGTGCACCAGGCCATGCGTGACATCAGGAGGGGAGATATCAAAGCCCCTGGTCATGTACAACACAGGAATCCTGTCTCCAGTTCTTGGAAGGAGCCACAGCAGCTGTGCAATGGATTCCTAGATCTTGGTGCACAGTGGAGTCACATGTAAGGAACTAAGACTTGCAGCCTAGTAGGAGTCCAAGAGGCTTTGTAAGTGTGTGTGTGTGTGTGTGTGTGTGTGTGTGTGTGTGTTTGTGTGTGCAAGAAGAGAAATCCCAGGACAGGCCCTGATCCACCAATTCCCTTCATGAGAGAACACTAGGAATGCGTGACATGGACTTTTAATTCCAAGAACGCTTGATTTCAAGGTCCTCTTCCCTGAAGGTCTTCTCCCAATGTCCCCACTAGGAATTTTGTGGCTAAGTTCTCCATGGTTTCCTGCAGCTCCTTAGTTCAGCACCAAGCAGCTTCCAGGAGTGCTGCAGACAGACCTGCTGACATCTGCGCAGGGGCTTAGCTCTCTTTCCTTTCCCATGGAGAGATGCCATGTGTGCACTGAAGTGCCTTGGTTTGGTTGGACTCTTCCTATCTTCTTTTTTTGAATTTTTTTTTTCAGGGAGTGTTTTTGTTTTTTTAATAAATCCCTTTGGCTTTCAGCTCCAGCTTCTGAATCTCAGCATCTGTCAGTGGTGCGATGAATTCTCTTTGGTGATAAGAGAACAGCTGCCAATAGCAAGAGCAGGGATGGCATTTGGGTTTTTTTCTGCTGTGTGAACCCTTGCAGTCAGCAGAACCGCCCCTGTGCACACAATGGAGAAGGCACCTCTCCTACCCAGCCCACTGTTCTGCTGCCAATTTAGCAACATCTTTTCCCTCCACGTTAAGCAGATGCACACAAACAATAGTGCAGCATAATGGAATCCTGAACTGAAAGAGCTGGAAGTAATTGACAAATGGCTTTTTTCTGGATGCCTTCTGAAGGTGGAAGCGGTATGGGGACAATAAAGGAATTTTTTTGAAAACTTAAGGGATTTTTCAGGGAAAGAGAAGCTCCTTTGAATAGACTCTGAATCATGTCGGTAGTGTTTCCTAGCACAACAGTCTGCTTCCAGTGAAATGGGTAGAGGAAAAAAAAAATTGGTAGAGGAAAAAAAGTCCTTTCTGTGGAGTCCTGAATTTTTAGGCACATCGGATTTGGGTTTTTTGTTTTTCTTATTTAAAGGTCTCTTTAACTCCAGTCTGCCTATGAAATTTTATCACAGCTGGAATGCATGCCACAACAGAAGGCATTTTGAGACCAATTATTTTGACTAGAGATGTTTTGCTTCTCTAGTTGGGGTAAGTGTAGTTGATGTTTTTATAATGAGGGTGAAACTCCAGGAATTGTGGACAACTTTGTTCCATAAGGGATTCTTGGAGAAGTACGTGGCTTTGGGACTCTGCTAAAGAAAGAACCAGACAGTTCCTGCCTGGAAGAGAAGTCTGAGCCTCCTCTCACCTGGTTGGAGTTTGACAGCAAATTTACAAAAGGAAATTGTATTTCTAAGGTACTCAAAAGTGAACCCAGCCTTTCTGTAAAGTCATCCTGTGGGTTTTGCTGTAAAGCCTCGCTGGTGCTGGTGCATATCTCCAGGTATTTGAATGTTGTTGTAAGTAGGATCACAGACACACGTTCTCATTTGGTTCTGATGAGGATTTCTATGCTGAAATAAATTTGGCCTTTTCCAAAACTCTTTCCAGTCTTTCAGTGGGCTTTTAAATCTGATCTATGAAGCACTGCTTTAGTCCCAAACAAGGCCTGGGTATTGACATCTGGGATGATCTCACTGCACTTCCTTTTGGCTTGTTTATTTTTTTCTCGTCATCTCCCCAGATGAACACATGCAAATCATGTTTTTTTCCTGTCTGATTTACTAAATGCCACAATCTCTGCTAAGTAGCAGCGGTATAGTTTGAGATTTGGTGATATCAAAATGAAGGTTTGCCTTGCCTCCAGAAATGCTCCAGAAAGATCCAGGAAATGGGGAGGAATTAAATGTCTTGTTTGGCTTAACTGCACTGTGGATATTGTTGCCTGCCTGCCTGCCTGCCAGATTGGGGTTTTCCCCTTGCTACTTAGTCTGTCTTCGTATAGGTTTTCCTCAGTTGTTTTGCTTACTCAGATTGGAATTCCATGGTCTTCTGAAGTTACACAGGTCATTTTCCCTCTCTCATCCTCAGTCTCTGTCCAGCCTCATTAAATCAGGGAGACTTACAAGTGCCGAGGAGGAGGCAGTGTATTAGGAAGTGCTGGGAAGTCAATGAAGAGCCAAGTACAGTATAACAAATCCTGCAATTGCTTTTAATCTCTCGTTTTGTAATGTCTTGTGTTTGTCCACTCTTCATGCTAGTAGATGCCCCAGTCCCATCTCCATGTGGACCTGGGAGACCTGGAATGCTCCTTTTCAGCTATTACTTGGACTAAAACTTCTCTGCAGAGAAGAGAGGGAGGGAATCGGTGACCTGCTTTCCTACCTGATTTTTCCTGTTTTTCATCAAATTATTTGAGAATTTCATCTATTACTTCCACATATTTAAGCTAATGTGTTGATTTTTCAAAGCTGTCAAACATTAAGCAAGGTCCACAGAAGATTGTTTCCCACTCTTAGAAGCATCTGTTGGACCTTTCCTCTGTTCTCCAGTTGCCCTCCTTGCCATTTCCTTTCACAAATCATGCTGTGTCCTGTATCTCATCAGTCATACAAAGCTCACCAGCATGTCCCACAAGTGGCTGCAGAGCACTGGGGTTTGACAGTCTCAAGAATTCTGTTCTGCTCCCCCTTTCCCCGTGACCTCAGAATGACAGTAACCCAGTCATCCTAGTGTTCTGGGAAAAACGAGGCAGTGATTGAACTCTCTGTCTGTGCTGTGCACATTGAGCCGTGAGGAATTTGAATTCTGCTACTCTTGACCAAAGCCCATCTTGATTCTGTTTCCCGTCTTCCTACAGTCTGCTAAGCTGATAGATGCCTTGTGACGGTGTTCTGCTGTCAGAGTGACTGCTGGAATGAAAACTCTGTGCTCCACAGAAGACACAGTGCTGGAGCCGCCGTTGCGTCAGCCTGTGCTGTGTCACTGGGAAGTGATCTTACCAACATGTGAAGTGTGCTCTTCCCCCGCTGCGATCTGACTCCTGACGACGTGCCGAATGGCAGGAGTGACTCCTGAAGGCTGCAGATGATCCATGCTGCAGGGGAGGGCTTTGGAGTGGGAGTCAGAGAGCAGCGTAGGGATGTGGAGCTGTTTACAGCTCCCTTGCCTGTCCTAGGGCCACGTGTCATGGAGAGCCATCGGGCTGAGATACTCTGGGTATTCCCGGCAAGCTGGGACTTTTTTCAGCAGCCTCGCAAGGAGTTGAATGGCCACAGATGCTTCCTCCTGACTGGAGCTGGGAGTTTGAAGGGCAGCTGAATTTGCTAATGTTGGTGCTTTGATGCAGAGTGTGAGAAATGGTGATGAGGCATGAGGCAGAACAGCTTGCTCGATTGCTGCTGGAGTGACTCCGCAGTGCTGACAGTAGTTAAAAACATGGCTTTGGTGCATAGGCTTAGTTAATATATAGAACTTGGAAGGCTGCTCAGAACAGCTACGGGCTCTCTCTGTCTCTTTTTAATAGAGTCGCTTCCCTGCCCAGAACTGCACTTTAATTTTCACTCTCTTTAGGGTCATTAGAGAAGACTGACATTTTGGGAACATTTGTACAGTACAAGTATGAATAACAGTATCCATGCTTTTTCCTGCAAGGGCATGTGCAATGCGGTCAGGGCTATTTTCCTGGTTGTTAGCAGTGGTGGCATTTTTGTTGCAAGTATAAAACATGGTGTTCTTTTTGCTGGAGAGTTAGTCCAAAGCAAAGACTCAGCTGGGATTTGAAGCAGGACATACTGGACAGGCTGTGCTTTCTTGGGACCACAGGACACGATTGGATTAACTCCCCAGAAAAACCTCTCCTGCAGTAGGAAAGTGACTTTAACTGCACACCAAGTAGGAAGAGCAGGTAACTCTGCCACCTGTGAGGAGTCTGGCTGGGCCTGGCAGGACAAAGACCACACTGAACATGGCTGACAGCTCATGTCCAAGGTGTCATCCTGCTTGTGTTCAGGCAGCCCAGTCTGCCCTCATCCTCACCTCCTTGGCTATCCAGAAGCTGTATCAGTGGTTCAGGAAGAGACTTCTTAGTTCCTGCCTGGCCTTGTTGGTGCTGCTGCTGCAGGAAGCAAGATCCCAATGGAAGCATGTCTTGCAGGCACCTGGGAAGGGCTGTGGTTCTGCAGGTCACGGTGAGACCTGCCACTGCCAGGTGGAGTGAGAGGAAGCTGCAGGATGGGCAGCAACAACCCAAGAGAACAGATGACCTTGACTGCACATCCGTCTCTCTGTATCTGAGTCCTTTCAACTTTGTGAGAGCTTTCCAGATCATTTTCTCACAATTAACGATTGATGTGCCAGCTGTTTCAAAAGTGGGATCAGGTGGGGAAGTCAGTCGCTTATGTTGGCCATTGGTCCCTCCATGGGTGATCTCGCTGACTCCAGTGGGAGTACTCCCTGGGGAGGGAGATTTACCCAGGACAAGTGGGATCCTTCTTGAGCAGTGCCAGCAGCTCTCCTTACAGAGTACAGGTGGGGGAATGGTTGAAGAGACAGCAATCTTGGGTTTTTTGTTTAGCCTCAAAGTATTCATCCTCGTGTTCTCCAGGTTAAGATATGCATCAGCTCATGGAAGCGGAAGCCAAATGCCTCTGGAGTTGCTGAAAGAATATTTATCAACATTTCTCTCTTCACCACATTTCATTTAAAAAAAAACCCAAACCAAAAAACTGCAAAAAAACCCAACTGAAAACCTGCAGCCTCATTATTATTTCAGTGTAACTTGTGCCATGAGGAGATCAAGCAAGCATGTCAGTGTGTGACTGTCAGCGTGAAGAGACCAACTGTGGCTCTGTGTGTGAGCGAGTTCTGGGCATGCTACGTCAGGGGCACTGCTGAGTTTCTTTCAGGCTGCTGGAATGCTTTTTTTGGGGGGGGTTGTTTGCAGGGTTTTTTTGTTTGTTTGTTGTTCGGTTTTTTGGGCTTTTTTATGGACTACTAAGGTATTAGGATGTGGACTTGTCAAACAGGCTTGCCAGGTTTTCAGCAGTCATCCCAAGTGGACTGCCTAAAAAAAGGCTGGCACTGCATCACATGGAATGACCGATGATATGTCATATATTTTTAATGGGCAAAATGTTTTAATAAAGATCCTCCCTCCTAAAATACTGGATTTTAAAATAGGTTTTAGCCTTGAGCCATGTAGCTACCCAGCTGTGAATTTTATAAGGCAACAATCTCCACACCATTAGATGTTATGACTGATATGCCAGCGATGGCAATAGCAAGTATTTCCACACATTAAAAAAGTTTCCAGTAGCAGTTAAAGGAAGTATGGCTCTACTTGGAAGATTTTCTCAGCTCAAAATGAAAGCAATTTGATGAAATTATGAAGTCAGCCATGTACTGTCTTCTAGTGAGCTGCAAGTTCTGTGTATTGAAGCCATGCTGATTGCTGCACCTGACAGCTTTAATCACATCCCCTGATGCTTTTGAACATCAACATTATTTTTCTTTTCTTGTGATTTCTACATCCTTAGCTACTCAAAATTCCGCTGAAAGGTTGCACAATGGGGGCAGATGAGACCCCGGCATGATCTACCACAGTTGTCTTGGTTCATAGGAAAAGCCTGCTTAGGTTGTTTGGGTTTTTTTTTCTGGGTTGTAGCAGGTATCTTGTTCTATTTAGAAGTGTTTGGGACCAAGTCTCAAATTGAAAGGTGATCCAGTGATCCCTCTTTGGGTAACCCAAATCCTTCCTGTACAGTGACTTTTGTGCAGTGATCATTAAATCATGTAGCCTGTTGGAGAGCTGTTCTCTTCAGCCTAAACCTATGAGCAAATCAAACACTGTCTCTGTTGAAAATGTCTCACATCTTGTCCACCACGGAGAGTGAAATCTGAGTGTTTGTGTGTGTCTGAAAGGGAGAGCTGATAGACATCAGCTTCTGCTCTTTGTTGTTCTTTCTTGCCTCCTCTGTGAGCTGTAGTCATCCTTTACTTACACATGGGATAAGAGAGTTTATAAAGTTGAAAGCAAGTGTTGTCGTTTATGGGCTCTTTACTGTCTGGGTTGGGATAAAGTAAATGTGGTTTGTGTGATTAATTTAATTTTGGCACTGGGGCATTTATTTACTTTACAGAAAATCCCCTTTTTTCAAACCAAAGGTATTGGTTAAAATTCCAGTAGTCATTCAGAAATCCTGCACAAAGTCATTGCTTTAATAGTTTACAATTAGCTTCAAGC
The DNA here is from genome assembly GCA_037013685.1 of Acridotheres tristis. NCBI lineage: Eukaryota > Metazoa > Chordata > Aves > Passeriformes > Sturnidae > Acridotheres > Acridotheres tristis. The sequence goes on along the minus strand of CM072888.1, from coordinate 395,160 downwards.
TGTAGAAGGTGACAGCAGGCTTTCTGCAATGCTCCTGTAGGACAGAAATAGAAGCACAAACATCGCTTGAAAAATCTGACGAGAACTGATAGCAGGGTGGTGTTAATCCTTTGCAGCCTGCACAGTTCCACCCAGCACTGGTGCTGCCAGCTCACTGGTGAGCTGATAGATCTGTAGTGAACAGTCCAATGGCTCATCTGTGTCCTGTCAGGTTTTTCCTCTTGTGTCACTAAAAGGTACTCACATTTTTAGCAATGTAGGAAGGAACTTTTCATTGCTGCTCATGCAGTGATTTGTTTTACCAGCAAATAGGTATTCCATATCATTAGAGTTTTCAGGTTTGGTATGTCTCTGGTTTGGGTGGCTGAGCCAGAAGACCCTTGAAGAGAAGTTTAAAAATTGCTTGTGCAGTTTCACATCTTTTTAGCATTTAGATGGACGGTGGCCTTCCTGCCACAGAGGAAGGAGTTGCTGCTACTCCACAGTTTTGGCATTATCTATTGGTGCTGGCCAGGCAGAAGAGAACTCACAGGTCCTGGGTGCTGGCTACCGTAAGGGTAAATGACACCAAGCAGCCTCTGTCCCACTGGGCTTTTTAGTCCAGAAGATCCAACGCAACAAAGGAATTCAAATACCTCAGACAAAGTCACTGTACCAGGTCCCCACTCGGGAGACTGTTGCGTTCACCTGGTGGTCTTGTGGAGCTCTTAGCGAAGGAATGAAAATAACTTTGCCTGATGCTTGGTATGGGGTAAGGCTTTGGAAAGACACATCCAGATGTGCCTTTTGGTGTCCATTTCTCTTTCAGGTAAACCCTGTTTTTTCATACTTCAGAGCAAATGACAGCACATCCCTAGCTCTGAAGCTGCTGTGGTACCCAAAACTCTCCCAGGGATTTTGTGCAGCCTTATTATACTGCACTCCTGAGCAGGCTTAGGGATCTGCAGGACAGGATTTGGCAGCGAGCAGGATAAAGCCTTCCTGCAGGTTATCCCTCGTGATGGGATCTTGTTTCCTAACACTAGCTACATGTCACTCACTCCCATAGCACTCCTGTCCCTGTTCCTCCTGTGCTGTCTGTAAGGAGCAGTTAGTTAAATGGCATATAAACCTGATTCCTCTTGGATGAAAAAGCGAGTCAGATAAGTTGCTGCTTGTTTTGCTTTGACTGCTGTGTCTATTAGGCAGTGATTTCTGGCACTTTCTCCTTGCTGCTGTCACCCCTCATAAACTGCATTCCCTGGGGCCCGACAAACTTGTGTGGTACCAGAGAGCAGCGTGGCCTCCCTGCCGCGGGAGAGTATTCCTGCCTCTAATTCCTGCCGCAGCTGCCCGGCCTTCCCCTGGCGCCTGGGGCCGGGGGAGAGCTGCAGGGATGGATGCCCTGCTCTGGCATTGCAGGGAAGCCACAGCAGGTCGTGGGGAGCAGGGGCCTGTGTTGGGGGAGAGGCTGGGGTTCTGCCTCTGCCCCGTCAGTGCCAAACCCAGCCTGGGGCGGGGGTGAGGCAGAGAGAGGCAGCACGGTGATCTCATTCCATGCTTCTCTATGTGCCAGGCGTCCCTGCGGGCTGAGAAGAGCCCTTTGGTCATGAGGATGGGGCAGAGGGACGCCGTGTGTGGCCAGTGTCATCAAGGACCGTCTCCTCCTCGCCAGCTCGCTGAGAAGGGACAGGTAATTAATTGGCTTCCTTCCCGGGGGGAAGAGGAGCTGTGGCTGCCCGTCCGTTGCCTGTGCCAGCCCCAGTGTCCCGGTGCCCCGGGAAGCGTCGCCGCGAGAGCGGCAATGGCCGCATAGCGCTGGCACGGCCTGCGCGGGGACCTGGTTAAGTCTTGAAAGACTTTGTGGGTTATGACATTCCCCTAAATGTGCTGAGCTTTCTTTAACCTTTCATAAAACATTGTGATCTTTATGGACTGTATCATATTGTGCAGTAATGTGCTTTATTGTCCACAGAATAAGCTTTTCTTAAAGATAATTGGAAAGCTGGAAATGGCTGCTATCGGCTGATTTTTTTTTAACACATTATTTCTGAAATGGGCCTGGTGTAATAATGACCCTATCTGTTCAAGATTTAAGATTTGTCTTGGCAGAGAAAATTGATCCATTTCACCTTTGTCTAATGGAAATTTTTATCTGGGATTATCTGTTTATGTAAATGAATGTTCCTCTGAAAAGAGAACTTGAGGGGGCTGTAAATCTCAGTGACACTTTGGTTTCATGGGGGGAAAATTGGAAAGGATTCTAGTATTTATCTGGCTGAAATTGGTTATAAAAACAGAATTATCTTCGTGTACCTGCTGCATCTGATGTTTCTTGGAATTTCATTACCTTTTTGAATAATGCAGCATCACACTATATACAGGATTCACTGTGATTAGCCCTGAAATTGTTGGGGGGGGTGGTATTTGCCAGCACTGTAATTATCAGGAAAAGGCAGCGTGTTTGGGGCAGTGGGATTCTGATTCCTGCCCTAATGGGTACCAATTAGCACAGTCACATTATTCAGAGGCTCTGAGGAGAGCAGCGGATATATACCACATGACTGTTTTTCCTTACAAGTTATGTGGGGCTTTTTTAAACTAAGCAGTGAACCTAATTACAGAGGAAAATGTCTTTGGGTAATCAGCTTTTGTTTACAGTTTGCAGAACAGGACTGTGAATGTAGCATTTAAACTAATATTTTAAACATCATCTTTAAAAGCAGTTTTGCCATCAAAGAGACAGCCTAGGATCTTTTTGCCAAATTTCCTCTTGAGCTCTACGTGACACATCCTCGATGGGCTAAATCATGGCTGGGATTGCCATACCAAACACAACATTTGGCTTGTGCCTGCTAAGCATTCAAATGTTTGTCTAAGGATTTTGTAGGTGTAACATGATAGTGTCCTTTGTCGGTGCCCAGATGGAGAATACACACGCACAGAAGAATACACATTGGACATATACATTTAACAGGTGGAACTTTTGCTTGCTATTTCTTAGCATGAAATTCCTGCTCATCTGGAGCAGAGGAAAAGTGGTTTGCATCTAGGAGCCATCAAAGAATGCACTTCGAGATACAAAACAATGCCCCATACTTGTGCATCTAATAAAGTGGTCTAATTTTCAAGCATCTTTCAAAGCTTCTGGTGGCTCAGAGCTTCCCCCTGCTCTAGCTGCCCAAGTGGACGACAGGAGCCTGATTTGGGAGGTGGATCATCCCAGTCTTCCTGGGCTGATTGCAATGGGAATTGCACTTAAGGCTCTAATGAGGAGCGGTTTTCCCCTCTGCAGTTAAAAATCATGGTTCCAATGGATGCTGTGCAGAGGTGCACCAAGGCTTCTTCAGCCCAACACAACAGTAAGCACTAAAAAATATTTTTTAAAACCTTTTGAAAACAGAAAATCAGCACTTAACCATGGGTTTCCCTCTGTTATAGTTCCAGATCTTAATGTTGCTCAATTTATTTCCAAAAAAACTTGAGACAGCAACGTTCCCTGCACAGGTTCTTTACTTTTGTGACTTTCTGTTCCACATTTCGGGCAGTCATTTCAGTTGGAAATATACATTATTACCAGGTCATTAAATCCAAAATAAATGAAGTGGAAAATTACAGAACTCCATGGATTACAGTGCACCCAACTCAAAATAGAAGTGTGTGATTAAAACCAAAATGGTCTGCATTTTAAAAATGGATTAATAGTTTTGGGCCCAGCTGGCAAAATATCACATGAAATGTGTTTTCAAACTAGGAGTAATGTAAAATAAATGTCACTAACGGTGCTCAAGGTGGGCCTCTACAAGCACAGGAATTTGCAATATAGAGGCTCAGAAAAAAAAAAAAAGGGAAAACCCAAGACATACATATATTTATAGTGTAAAGAACTGAAATGCAGGACAGGCACTTGAACAATGTAGGGAGGAGGACAAGGCTTTGCTTTGCTTCAGCTGAAGTGTAAAAACATTTGTAATTCTTGCAGAACTGGAGCATGGTTAGGCTCTGCGGCCTTGCTTATTTGCTTTGAAGGTAACAGTGATGATAGCCAAGAAAAATAACCACAATTACTCTGCTAGGCAAAAGAATAACAACGAATACATTCCTAGACAAAAGCCCTGGGGCCCGTGAACAGTTTGGTTGTCAGCACCAGGAGCCCAGCATTAGGTAGCATTGTACACATTGTAAATGACCTCCTCCTTGCACACGGGCAGTTGGAAAGAGGCAAGTGTGTGCACAAACAGTTGTGTCTTCATCTCTGCTGTTTAACTCATTTCCCCTGCTCTGGGTCCTGGGACCTGTTTCACTAGAGGCTAAGAGAAATGAGACTAAATGAGTGGTGAAACAGGTCTTTTTTGTCTCAGTGAACAGTGTAGCTGTTCAGTAGTGAAGTAGAAAATGAAGAGTTAGGAATGAGGCAACGTGAGAAAAGACAGGTAGGTATTCTGCAAGAAATAAAAGGGGATTGCCTCGTGGCATTTCAGCAGATCTTCCAGGCTTTGGAACTATTCCCAGGTTGGGGTAAATCTTATTGTTCTTCATAAGGTGAAGAAGAAGAGAACATTTTGCAAAGTGTGGCATAAAATATACTAAACACTAAAGGAAGAATCAAGTTTGCATAGTTAAAAACTGAGCAGGATTTTTTCCTGGTTTGTCCTACGGCAGTGTTTAACTGCTGCTAGTCTAGGGCTGTGCTTTGTGTGTGAGCCAGACCTGGAGGAAGGGACTTGTGGCTCCACAGTGGATAGTTTGTAGGTTCAGAATTGGGGTTTCCTTACTTGTGTTGAATTTAATGTCTGTCTAGGTTGTGTGGCAGAGCACAGCAATCCTGTATCCCTGCCTCTGTTCTGCAGCCTCCAAGAGCTGTTCTACACAATGGAGAAGGGAGGAAGGGGGGGGGGGGAAGGGCCATCTGTAGCTGCAGATGGGGATTTGTGGACGGGGTACAAGTTGCAGTCACTGAGTAAGCAGAGATGCCCAAAATATGTCACCTAAATTGACCAATCATGTTGGGAAGGGGAGCATTAGCCTGTTTGGATGCGTGGTCGGACAGACCCACCCCAGCAACTGTGCAGCACACGCAGGCAGGCAGGCAGGCAGGCGCTCCATCAGCTTCCTGCTGCGCTGCACAGCCGCACAGACGAGCTGCTCCTACCTGGCAGCTCGGCTCACACCTCCTCCCTCTGGCAGGTGTCATTGGGCTTCTTCAGAACATGTTGCAAGAAATCCTTTCTATTGCTTCTTATGGGTAGGGTTTTTAAAGGGATGATGTGAGATGTTTTATACTGTTTGTGAGCTCTGAGATGCACTTTGATGACCAAGTATTGTGATGCTGCTGTTGGTGAATGGATCATGCTTTGTTTGACCAGGCGACAACAAGACTTGCTCCAATTACCTAGATTTCTTTTCTGTTCTAGGGGACGATGAATCCCCTACAATGCTGCGTTTATTGGGGAGATTAATTCTAAGGAGTAAAGCTCTTCTATCCTCTTCTTGGAGAAAGATTTTCCTAGGGTAGAAGCCATATGCATTCCTGTAACCACATCTGCTCAATATTATTGCAAGCTGGAGAACCTTTTCTTTGCATTCCCTTCCAAAAGAGCTCATCAAACCTAGCCTGCTGTCCATAGAAGTTTTTTTGAAAACTATTTCTATTGAGTGTTCTAGGTTGCTCCAGGAGAGGGTAGTGCTGCAGAGCTGGAAGGTGGTGGTTTGGCAGAGCTTTCTCTCAAAGCAGGCTGGCCAGTGGTGAAGGGACAGGCGGGTTCCCGGCACACTGATGGACTGGTCTGGGCAGGCAGATGGGAATTAGGTAAAAGGAAGAGTTAAGTGTGGCAGTGTAAGTTTTCTATATGAGGAAAACCTCAGTGAGGGTGATGAGCCCATGGAGTGTTCTCTGAGGTGGCAGTCTTGCAACTAGGATCTTTTAAAGCCAGGGAATTTCCTATGAGGATCAGACATTATCCCTTAGCACATCTTTCATACTGATACGTTTGCCATAGCTTATGCTCGTGTCCAAAAAGCCAAGCTGCATTCCCTCGGAGGATGGTCTGAGGAGGCCATTGAGTCCTGTCCAGACTTGCAGGACGGGAGGTGGGACAAGGCTTGTAGCTGTGAAGAGCACTGTGCAGGGTTGTTGGTCAGTCACTGCATCAAAATATGTGTTAGCTGGTCGTTTCTAGCCAAGCCTGATGGCAGCCCCGTCAGTTCTGCAGTGAGGGATCTGCATCTGCTGAAATGGAGGAGCTGTAGACCTCCAGGAGCACAGCTGAGCTCACAAGTGCTCTGGGCAGGCCACAGAACACACTAACTTGTACCACCGGTCTGATGCACTGCTCATTGCTCCTCCCCAGGAGGATTTTAGGGTGTCAGTGTATGCTATCTTTCCTAGTGAGCTCTTGAGATCACTGTAAGGGTTGGTGTGGAGCAGAGACGGGGAGAGCAGCACAACTGCTTTGGCTGCCTTTCCTTGGAAGCAGTGGCAGGCAGGTGCCAGATGCAGCTGTAAAGCAGGAACAAGGGGAGGTTTAGCCCCAGGCTTGGGGTTCCTCAGAGCAGCTTTGCTTCAGCTGGGGGCTGAGATTCAAACTGCTGTGACTGCTGCTGAAAGGTGTGTGTGGGGTTTCAGACCTCAGCCTCAGGGAGTCTGCACTTAGGTACACTGCATCTGTTTGCCAAGTACCAGGAGCCAGGTTTGATTTCAGAGAGGGCAGTTGCGACTGTGGCAGTTCAGCCTCGCAAGCATTTTCTTCGTCTGTATTTCATGACTCTTGTTCTTTGATGTGGGCTTGGTGTTTTGTGAGCTGTAAAGTGTGGTGAGCCTGCTTACACAGGACTGCAGAGGAACAAGCCTCCTTGTAATGCCTTTCAGGATGGCTCCATTATTAATGGTGTCGCTGAAAATACTCCCTTTTACTTAGGGGGTGAGTACAGTCTGCTCCACAGATGATCCAGATAAAAGCTGTATGCACAGGTGGTAGCATTTTCTTTAAGCTATAGTATCTTTCTCTGTTAGCTTTAACACCCACCCACTCTTCCCTGTTTGGGGAGCTGGCACAGGAGACTGCTGTGGGTTTCTGGCTGTTCCCATGTTTGACAGCAGAAGTGTCTGCGTTTCTGTGGTTAGAACCAAAACTGTGTGACCTGGAGTCATTAAAACTTTATCCCTCAGTAACGTAAGAGCAGTGAAAAGAGAAACTCGGGTACCAGTGTGCTAGGCAAAACAGGTCATGGTGAAGCACCTTCGCTCGTGTTGGTGTTGCTGCTGAACACTGAGAATGAGGGTCTTAACTGAAATGCATGTCAGGGTTGTCAGTCAGCTCTCGTCTTTCCTCTCCTGGAGGCTTTTCTGTTTTCAGGGAACCTGTGATTCCTGAGAGCTGGCACACAGCTGCCACCAAGCTGTCTGCTTGCCTCAGCTCTGTTTGGCCCCGCTGTCTGTTCTTCACGTGCTGACTGGAAGTGGAGCTTCTTCCTCCCAGCCCTGCTCTGCCTCTGGCTCCCTGCAGTCCCTACGTGTCTTTGCCTCTCTGCAACCTTTGGCTGTGGGCCCTGTTCTACATCCAGCCAAGGCTGCATCAGCTTCGGGTGTTACTGTCCCCTCCCACTCTTTCCTTTTCCTGTACTCCTTGCTCCAAGTTCCCCGACTCTGTGCTTTCCCCACACCTGCTCCAAATTCCCCCTCTGCTTTCTCCCCCTCCCCTTCCTCACCCAACAAAGTCTTAGGTTTTTCCCGCTTGTAATTTGTCGCTAATCAGCTGTCAGTGTCGGAGCAATGATGAGAGGTTCATCTCTTGCTGAGGGTAATGGCCTTAAAAGTCACCGAGTCAATGTCAATGGGATCGCTCCAATTCAATCAGAGCCCTGGATGAGGAATGGCCCCCGCTGACATTAGCACTCATTTTGAGCCCAAGCATCTGGGCCCTAGTAAATAACCATCAGTGGGTGGGTCCGGGGGACAGGTCATTAGCCCCACGAAAAATAAATATCGTTTCCCTTGATGGCTGCGAGTAATTTAGCTCAGACGAGGAAATTTCACCCTAGATTAAGTATGATGAGCCAATATCAGTCAGAGGAGGCCAAACAGTGAGAGCTTGATGAGATAGAGGGAAATTTATATGCAGCTGGCTGAATGCAAGATGAGTTTAAAGAAATTGTATTCTCTTGCACTCCTTGTCCACGTGCAATGCCAGGCACCGTCTTCCCGAGCTGACACCCCCTCCCCACGCCCTTGAGGCTCCCCCAGCGCCCAGGCACACGTTTGTGGGCTGCAGGGCCCACCCAGTGCCACCGCTGCCCTCCCCTGCCCTCCCCTCCCCACCGGCAGCAGTCCCTGCTCTCGAGGCTCTGGTGCCGATGGCTTTGGAAGCGCTGCCGCGGAGCCGGAGCAGCCGCGGCTCGCAGGGAGGCCGTGCCACGGCCGACGGCTGCCCTGCCCCTTCCCAGGCCCTGAGGGGCTCCGTGGTGCCAGAGTTCCAGCAGTCCAGGGTGGCTCCTTCCCTCCTGCCTCCCTCTGCGTGTTTGCCCTGCGTGCTTTTTGTGTTTGTTACTTATTTAACCCATCAATCCTGCGCACGATATGCTCAGCGGCTATTAATTCCACCCCTCCAGCCCCTCTTTATTGGCAGCACACACTGGGAGTTGTGTTTTATGCGTGCTGCAAACAGCGAGCAGGCAGCGTCTCTCCCTCATTGGCCCAGCTCTGTATCCTGGAGCTGCGGCTGGAGGCTGGCTGGGCTCTGTCCCGCAGCTGTGCTTCAGAATGCAGATCAGGCGTGCTGCAGTAACCCGAGCAGCTCCTCCTCTTTGCCAGGCTTGTCAGACCGAGCCCGGGAGGACTGGGACACGAGTACGGGATGATGCCTACGAGCTGCAGTGCCAGAGGAAAACTAAAGCAGGACAAGAGCAGACAGAAACCAACAGAAGGCACATGGAGAAGCAGGTTATTTTGCAGAGGCATGAAGGAGGGAATTAAAAGTGGAAGGAAACAAGAGGCCTTCTGCAGGCAGTGCAGGATTTGGCTGTCTCTTGAAGGCCAGTTTTCTGTGTGTTAGAGCTCTGTGCTGAGAACAGAATTCAGTCTAATTATGTGATACGCTTCCGTGTCTTTTCCCTTGCTTTTCACCTACCTGGTGCATTTGCTGGTGCCTAAGTAGTCATTCTGACTTCACTTAGGTTTTCTGGTGACCCAATGAAATCTGTCAGCCAGGAAAGACCAAGTATTTAGCTTGTCTGACAGAGAAAATAGAAAAAGGTAGAAATCTGGTGGTACTTTTTGATATAGAAGTAAGTATTTAATTCTGGAAAATGTTCTGAGATCTAAGTTTTCACCCTAAACCAATGTAAAAACCTGCCCATCTCTCTGTTGTTTTTTTCCTTCTATTTGACGCACTGTTAATATATTTATTTTTAAATACTGGAAATTCCTGAGGCATGAAAAATCAGAATTTTTTTCCTGGTGATATCAGGGATTGACCTGGTACCTGTTTTCACAGGTTTGCAAATCTTGGTGTCCTTCTACCAGAACACAGAGAACATGGTTTTGACAGAGTGGTTCTTGGTGATGGAGTAAAGGTGAGCCACTCTCCTCTCTAAAGTTTTTTTGCACATTCTTTCCCTCATCTCTTGAACTTCTCCCATTCTTGGTATAGCAGAGTTGCAGATTCTGTTCCTATCACAGTAAAAAAGTATTAACAATAAGATTACGTGTAATTTATATACAATAGCTTTTCCCCACCCTTGTCCCTGCTTTGAAAAAAATTGGTTGACAGGACGTCGTGGGCCTGGGTACAGATCTCTTTGGAGGGTGAGGGTCTGTGTTTGGAATGAGTGACAGCACCTCTGTCTGTCCCTGGGGTGGCTCTCTGGCCTCTCCCGCAGGCAGGGGCAGTGCACTGCAGCTAGAGGTGTGACTGTCAGCTCTCAAACGAACCAACATTGTGTACCTTCTCTGCAGCAGGATATGTGTAGCAGAATTCGGAGTTCTTTGCTGCATTTTCCTGCAACAAATGGACTTTTCCTTACTACTGGCTCTTGCTGGGGGGGGTTCAGTCTTAAATATTTGCTTTCTGTTGTGCATTAAGTTCCAGCAAACCTTGGTGGGCTAAATTCTGACCTGCATAAGCAGGTGCAAAGTTAACAGAGTTACAGCCCCTTGGGCTTACCCTGCTTTTGGCCCTGGGCCTGCCCTGCTGCCTTGCCAAAGCAGAAATTGCTTGTTCTGTTCTGGTTTTTTTTTTCCTTTTTTGTCTCCTTTTTTGCCTGCTGTGTGATCGTTCTCTGTGACACAGTATCTGTCTCGTGATCTCCTGTGTTGGTGCAATGAGCAAATTGATGAGCAAACCATTGACAAAGTCCTGATGGTGGAGGGGCTGATGATGAATTGGGGGCCATTACAGCAGGTATTGTGCACGTTTTACCAGCTGACACCGAACTTCCCTCCAATTGCCAGTTTCCTTCTATCTGGGAAATTAGTTGGATGCCGGCTTCTCCCAATTAAAGCCAGTGAGGTCATAGACGTCCTAATTACAGGCTAGCCTTTTGTATCTAAATGTGACAGACATGTGCTTGGAAATTGCTTTTAATGCCTAAATAAACATGATGAGCTCCGTGGCAGATTTGAATCTCAATTGGAAGTGCTCAGCCCCTGGAGTGCTGGGCTGGAGTGGTGACAGCCACTTGTGCTGCTGACCCCTGCTTGGGATCTTTGTTCCTGGCACAGCACTGCCACTTTGTGTGGGGGCCCTCACTCAGCCTTGCCCTTGCTCTGGACAGGACTATTGCACAAACATATGCGGCAGGATCGCTCAGGAGTGCAATACGGCTCTCCTGTAAGAGGAGGAGAGGACTGGGACAGAGACTAATTGAGTTTACACCAACAGCAGGGGCGGATGAGCAAGCAGGTCTAAGACAAACCCACAGGACGACACAGGGTGGTTAAACATAGACTTGGAGTACTCTTGAGAAATCGTAAGTGACTGCGGTCACCATCCCGGCTGGGGGATGTCTCCACATGGGCAAATTCTGCTCCCAGGAACTTAGGGAGAAGTCTGGACTGTTTCCAGACAAGCAAAACCAGTCCCTCCTCATTCAGACCACAGGCATTATGCTGCCCTCCTGCATTAAAGCTTTGAACACGAGGGGATAACATCTATGTAGATATGCAGGAAGAATCTTTTGAGGATATATGCATGTTAAATAATATACTTAACGTTGGACCAAAGGCAATGTAAGTGTTGTGCTTTATTTGACATTGGAGGCAAAGCTCTCCGTTTCCCAGGCAGCTTGCTCTTGCTTGCATATGTATTTGTTTCTATTGGTAGTATTCCCTGAAGGATTGTTTAAACAGGCTAAAGCCTTGCTTGCTATTTTCCTGTATTTTATAATGGTTGGCAATACTCAGTGCTCACCAGCAGTCACAAGTACCTGCTGTGCCTGGCTCTGCCTGTTTGTTCCCTAGGGCAAAGCCTGTGTCTGAAGGTTGGAGCCTGAGTAAGCAAACTCTGATTATCTGTGAAAATCAGTAACCCTGTTTGTGGTGTCCAGAATAGTGGTGCTGTTGCAGGAAAAGTATGGAGGAGTGGTGACCATAGGCACACCTTGCCCTTGAGCTCTCATGATTTCTAGTCATGATTCAGCCAGGCACTTTGGTGTGTTCCAAGCTGTAGTGTAGTAGGAAATGTGCTTGGGGCTTGGCCTATGAGGATATGCCTTGCTATTGTACCACCTGAATTCTCTGAACCAAGTTAGACTGACATCCCACAAAGCCCTGAAGCTTTACCTTGAAGAAGCTGTGCAATCTCATTGGATCCCTTCAAACCCAGTGACCCTAAAGTCCTTCCCAGTCCCAGGCATAGGCAAGTGCTCTGCCCATGTGTGTGTTGGAAGGGGACCTGAGCAGACACTTGTCTGCCGCCCTGATTTTCCAGTAACATGTCTTGCTCAGTGTGTGGATGCCATCCATGGTGTCACCAGAATCACACAGGTACCTTGAGTTACACCTCAACAACAAGATTTTTGTCACAGCAGGATGCGGGAAAGGTCTTGGGGTGTTAAAGTGTGAGGAACATCCAAAAGCCAAGGGTTTGTGTCAGGTCAGAGCCCATTAAAAAACCTTTAAGGACAAGGACTTTATTTAAGGAGTGACTTATGTTTATCTTGCTTTCTAAGCTGTGCTTAGATCGGGAAAGGCTTGGCTCAGGAAGGTGGGTATTTATGATGGCTTGTATCCCTAATTTTTCGTGTCGAGTTGCCACGAGAGCCTTTAGGACTGTGCCCTGTTTGATGAGTGCCATATATTTGCTGGCTTTCAATAACAACCTAACCAAGCCTTCTGTTGTTCAGAAGCAAGCAGCCTTCCCTCAGGACAGGGGATAGTGGCTTTAAATTCAGTGCAGTTGGTAGCAGGTAATGGGCATGGTGGCACTTGTGGTGCAGGACAGACTGGGCCCCAGGCTGGCTCAGGCCAGGAATGCCATTCGGGCTGCTTGAAGCGCTGTGGCGAGGCAGGCCTGGCAGAACCCGATTTAGCCTGCCTTTGTGCATGAACACAGCAGAAGTGTGTGCATAAATTCAAACTGCAAGCAGCTCTCTTCAAGGGGGTGCTCGAGGTTATGTGCTGGCATGGGCACCAAGCTGGACTGAGACTTTTCCTGACAGGTACTTTCCCATGGAACAGATCAGCATATTTGCCTGTGTGTCATGGCCCAAATCCTTTAATGCTGCCTGAGCAGAGAGTGCTGTCTGCCTGCTCTGTGGAGGGGTGAGCACCGTGGTGCAGGGCCGGAGCGATTCCCTGGGCAAGCTGTATTTTCTCCTTTGAACTGACGGGTGTCAAATCCACAGTAGTGTCAAGACAGATGTGAAGAACTCAGGGCTCATGGTAATGGATCATGCCCTGTTGTTTTATGCTGATAGCACAGTGGCACAATTTACGTCAGCTGTTCTGCCTTACCTTGAGCTGTAAGGCACAGCAGCTGTTGAGTTTATATTTACAGCACTGTAAGTGTTTAGGCCATGCTTCTGACAAAGCACACACATATTTCATGATGCTCTGCAGCCTCGTGGGCTCTGACAAACCCTTTGCATGGATGGACAATGAAGCACTGAGTGTGAGTCAGAGAGGGGTCTGCTCTGAAAATGGGCTGTAAATTGCTGTGGAAGTAAGATGTTTGTTCTCTCCAACAAGCAACTTACTTTCATGATCCTTGTAGGAGCTGAACTGTCTTAAAATGTGTCAGTGCTTTCTCATATTTGGTTACAGCAGGCTGGTCTGCACAAAAGTTACCAGAGAAGTGGAAAGTACAGAGTCTGAATGGGTTTTATATTCCTTTTCCCTTCCTTTTAACCCTGCTTTTAAACAGCGCTAAGAGTTGAAAATGTGAATAAAATCTGGGAGCGTTCATAGCGAGACTAGGTGGAAGCTGTTAGGGAGTCAGAGGTGTGCCTGGATACGTTGCTGAATCCCAGGCTCAGCCCAGGTGAGCTAAAGCATGAAGTGAAGCCTTTATTACCCTGGGATGTGTGCTATGTCCTGGCACAAGAGAGGGCTGTTGGTTGCGGTCTGCAGCGGTTCTCTGTCCTCTGCGAATAATGTGACATCAATGCCATTTATTTGGCACAAGGTGGGGATATTAAAGGAATAAACAGGTCTTCCCAGTAAGAGCTTTATTCCTAGGGTGATCTGTAATAGCATCAACCATTCCATCTTAAATGATCTGGCTCCTGAAGGCATGGGGCTTTCTGGAAGACGAGGAGTGCTCGGGCAGGCAGAATAACAGCTCTGAGCTCTCTCTAACGCCTTGGAAGGCTCTGGGAATGCCCTGCAGGTGCAGGATGTTCCTGTCTGCGCTGGGTGCATTTGTCTTAGCGGCAATGAGAGTAACATTTCCCAGAGACCATGGGAACTAAGTCTGCCCTGCTGCAGGCTCCTGGTGTGAGCCTGAGGTAGGTCAAAATCCTCAGATGTGTTTGCACATTGACTCCCAAGTGATATCCTGAGGCTGAAGTGTCTCCAACAGTCTGGGTCCTGCTCTCTTTGGCTTCACAGATACTTTGCCCTGCCACATTTAAGATCTATCCAGGCAAACCTGTTCCATCTGCAAAGACTGCTTTTCCCTCCCGTGTCAGGGTGTTGTGAGGATAAACACAGCAGAGATTGCCAAGTGCTTATTGATAATAGGAGCCATATAACTACCTGACATGGACATGCTGCTCTTTTGTTCATGTGCCTGGTAAGGAAGGTATTATTTATCCCTGCAGCATTCTCTGAGAATGGAGAGCTCCCTCTGGGCTGCGCCTGATGCCTTCAGGCTGATCACTGCTTTCTCTGCCATCGTCCTCTACCTTATTCCTACACCCTTAACCCACCTATTAGCTCTTTTCTTAAACTAGAATTCGTTTACAGTAGGCACTACCTCTGCCTTGTGCATAGGACCCTTCCCTCTCCCTCTGCAGAGCCCTATTGCACAAAAGCAAGTTCCTGGTAGGAATTTGCTGTTCTTTTTCTGTCCAGATGGCCCTTCTGAGCCCCACTTGACCTCTCACGAACAGGCTCTGGACTCAGAAGCAGGAATTAGCAGGCTTCATACTCCACCACAAACTGTGAAGAGCTTGGGCAGGAGGTTGGCTTCAGGGGGAGGCAGTGTATTGGAACACATTGGAAAAGCCACTTCATGCGAGAAAATGTGGGGAAGCAAGTGATTGCTGTCATGCCTGGAGCTGAGACTGGCTTTCCAGCAGGGATGGGGGGGCCAGAGACCCCCGCTGAAACAGAGAGCTCCCTCAGGTGTCTGGTGTAAGTGTTCATTCCAGGGGTTTCTTCCTCCTGGAATGGGCAGGGGGACACTCCTCAGTCCTGCTCTGGCTGCCCCTTTGGAGTCTGTCCCCGAGAGCCGCTTCCCCGGGCCGGGTGGCATTGGGGGTGCCCCTCACTGTGGCTGCTCTGTCCATGCCAGCAGTGGCTGTTGGTGATGGCCATGGCAGGGATGGAACCCTGATGGGGAGGGTGGCACTGGCACCTCCAGGCTGAGGGACAAAAGCGCACAGTAGAAGTTCTAGCAACAGAGGCCAGGCCTGGGCTGTGCGTAACAGCATGTGCAGGGGTTTGAGTGGTCTGTAAGCTCCTCCAGCCCGGTGAGAGTTTGAGACTGGACTTCTTGGAGCATGGTGGCACAGAAAAGTCATTATTGGCTCCGCCAGCAGTGTGTAGGTGCTGGAGTAGGGTCCACCTAAGAGTAATTCTGCCAAATTAGTGTAATGCTGCATTATGGTTGGGTGTTCATCTGTTCTATTTCTCTATTTTCTCCTGTAATGAGTCTTTCAATTTTAGAAAGCTAAGACAAAACCAAAAAGTGTAAGAAGTCCTACAGTAGCCTAAAATGCAAGGCCACTTGATAGTCCTTTGTGCTTCTTGTTCTCTTTAATTTTTTATTTTTTTTTTGTCTTAGTGGCAAAGAAAATATTTTAAAATTTTTAAACACTAGAAAAGTGTGATCTAGCTATTTTTGTAAAAATAGTCTTTTTGGTCACAGTTACATATTTCAGCCCTGGTTCTCTGCTGCTAGAGGCAGCTGGGAGGCAGTTTCTATTTGTTCATTTCTCTCATCATAGCACAGTTTCGGATCCTGCCATATCTACTTCTCCTCCTCTTGCTTGATGGCTGTTCACCTCAGCATATCTTCATCAGAGCAAAGTTTTGAAATTAACACTTCACAGCCCTCTGTTGCTTTTAGGGCATCCAGTTCCAGTGACACCTCTGTGGAATGCTTGTCACTGTAAACAGCAAGCTTTTCAGTAGGTGTGGGTATAAATCCCAAATTTGACCAGTTTCCCCCTAAATCTCTGGGCTGGAATCAGGTACAGACTGTTCACTAAAGCTGTACCCACCGTTGTTCCCAGGCTGAGGTTTTACCTGAGCAGGTGCTACTAAACTCTGAGGGTTTCAGCCCTTGGCCCTGCACTGGCAGCACCGTCGAAGTGCAGCTTATCGGACACAAGGAGAGACTTCAGAGCAGACATTCTCAGATTTCCAGTGTCACTCTCAGCGAGGCAGGATGGCAGTGCTGCCTGTGTATCAGCTGTAGGAGGAGCGTGCCTGTCCCTGAATCGCCGTCCAACAGAACAGCGAGCTCATCCTGTTTGTGAAATGATGGCATTTTAATCCACTGGAAAAAGCAGCTTGAGCTGGCCAAGTTCCTCTTCTTTCTCCCCCTTTTTTTCTCCCCTTTCCAACTCTAATTCACTGCAGCTAAACTGTGGCCAGAAAGACTTTGCAGAGTGCGGTTCCAGCAATGTTCTCTCCAGAACCGAGACATCCTTTGCTTTTTACTTCTGCCAGCAGCAAATTTTGAGGAGTGATTTATAAAGTTCAAGGCCTGAGGGCTTTGTAATGGAGACACTGACAGACACTTAACTGGAGCATTGTGGACTGCAACACCAGAATACATCGAATAATATTCGTGAATCTGCCATAATGCTGGATATTGTCACTCATTATCATTGTAAGAAAGGGGTGATTAAACTAATAGTTACTGAGAGACATTTCTGGTGACAGGAGGCAATGATGAGAATGAACTGACCTCAGTATACATTTAGAACTGGGAATAATGGGAAGTGGCAGGAAGCCAATAAGTGAACATGGCCCACAGCTCGGATCAATGAATTACTTTTTTTCTTCTTTACAGCAGTACATGGTGTTTAATGAAAAATCAATAGCCCCCTGTAACTCAGAGCCGTAATCAATCGTTTGACCTGAAGCTTTCCCTTTTTTTCTTTCTCCTTTTCCTCCCTCCCGTCCCAGGGAAGGTGTCCAGAGCTGATGACACAATTCAGTTGCGAGGGGCAGTACTTCACCAGGCTCACAGAGGGAACCTGACAAAGCCCTGCTGCAATTTATACCAGCAGCAACATAGATATTTATATGGAAAATCTGGGGATAGACTTGGCCAGCTGTTGCCACTGCCTTTTGCAGAGAAGTCAGAGTCATGCTTATGGCAGGTAGGTTATGTCATCAGGCCTTAGGCTTCGGCTGCCTGCTAAGGATGTCCCAGGAGGCTGTTTGAACATGAGGGAAGGGAGAGCATCAGTGTTGGAAATTGGTGGGAAATCCACCCCAGTCAGCAGTGCTGGTTGACTTAAGAGGAAGGATCCGTAATGCTGGGTGTTGGGGTGTAGTCTGTGATGTATTCCAGGGAGAAGTTGCTGTCTGAGTTTTGCAGTGAAATTAAGATGTCGCTGGTAATGCTGCAGGATCTCTGCAGGGTCTTACTGGGCTGCACTGACAGCAGGTGTGATGTGGGGCTCGTGTATGATTGCTCCTGCTGTGCACTGGTGAGGTGGAAGAAAAATCAGTAATAAACCCCTGCTCTCAGCAAGTTCCTGGAAAGGACTGATTTTGGAAAGCTATGGCTTTAAGAGCTACTTGACTGGAGGTTTGGGGTTGGTTTGCTTTAGTTTCTTGGGTTGTGTGGTTTTGGGTTTTTCGTGTCTTTCGTCTCCCTTACTGGGTCCTTGCTCTAGTCTTGTCAGTAGCTAGTAGAATCTAAGATAGTCTCCAAGGGAAGGAAATGAAGCCTTGACAAGGATGAGGACCTGTTTGCTGCAGGATTGTTCCCAACAGCCTGTTCCTTATGGTTCTACTCGGTCTGCTTCTGAATGCCACAGAGACAAAAGGGCACCTTTTGCCATGGCAAGGCAGCTCTTAAGTGGGAAGGTTTTTGCTCATAACCTGTGCTCTAAGGTATCATCTCAGTCTGTTGGTTTGGGTTCCTCTTTAAGCACTGACTAAGCAGTTTTCTTTTTTGATGCATTGGAGAGATAAACGGGTTAAGCTGACATTTCCAGCATCTCGCTGCTTCCTCAGTCCCCCAGCCCCCTGCTCCTTGTTGTAGCAGGGGGAGGAGAAGAGAACAAGCCTGTCTTCGGGGTCTGACGGCTCCCTTCTGCTCCCGCGTGTCCGTGGCTGCTGCTGTGCCGATTTCCTGGCACCGTCACAGCGCCGGGCCCTTGGCGGGAAGCGCAGCTCGTGCAGGATTGCCAAGCTACTCTTTCCAGGGATTGTGTGTGCCACGACTCTCGTTTGCTGTCACGTGCTGCAGCCCTCTGAATTCTCCTTCCATGCGGCTGAAACGTGGGTGCCTCGGGATGTGGAAGTGAGGGGGTATGATGGGACCTGGCTGGGCTGGGGAAATGCTGGGCTGCAGACAGCAGGTTTCCCGAGGGGCACGGATTTAGTCATGCGTGTTTTGGTCTGTTTCGGAGCTTTGGGTGGAAACTGGCTGGGAAGAGAATGTTCCCTCTCAGAGCTGCGCACATGCCTGTGTCCTCTTCTGACCTGTGAGTGTGAATGGCTTCGCTGTCCATTGACATGCTGGGATAGTGTCTGCCAGGCCCTCTCCAACCCTCGGCTGGACAGGCATGTATGGCCCCAAGGCAGGCTGACTTCAGGGGAAACCATAGGCTCTGAGCAGATCTCCACAGCAATGATGTGCATTCCCACTCCTTCTCCTTCATTCTCTCACCAGTGCTTTGCCTGTAGTGACTGGTGTTCTCTGTGTGGTATCCTGCTGACCTCTTTGCTTGGAAAACACAGTTTGGGATTGAGGACAAGCTCCTTGTACTTCTAGACTGTTCCTGAGCGGTGTCGGAGGAGGAAAAGGCCTTACTGTACTATGTAGGAATGTGTTTGGGTCTTGGAGTTCTCTTCCAAAAGGATTTACAAGATGATTCCTTGCTCTGTCCTGCAGCTATTGAGATTGGGAGCAAAGGGAGTGGTTTCACGCAGAAAGAACATGTTCTGGAGTAGCTGAGCAGTGGCAATTTTGGGGTTGCTCCGAAACTGTTCCTAAACTGGGAGAAAGAACTGGATGCAGCACTCAGAACATCTACGCTGGTTTTGTATGTCATATTTGGCTCTGAAGACACATTTATTGCTTTCATTCCTCTGTGATCCCTCTGTGAACAGAGTTGAGACACTGTTGTGCTGCTGTGGGTGCAAGTCAAGCAGCCTTCACCGTACTCCTTTTCTGTCCCACACCTCCCAGACCTTCACCTGCTCTGAAACAGGACTCGCTGAGGGCTTTGGGAAATGGCTTCAGGAGCGATGACCCCTTCAATGCAAGGAAAATGCAGAGTGAAACTCTTTGCTGGAGATGTCACTCACTCCCCACTGCCACATCTGTGGCTCTGAAGTGCCTCCTCAGTTGCTGGCACGCTGGGTACAGCAGGAAGCAAAAATGCTGCTGGTGACAGTGCTGGGAGTCAGAGGACCTATGAAACTCTCAGTCTGGTTGATGCAAACCTCCTCCTGCCAGGGGAGCGAGTGAATCCACAATACCCTGGATTGCTGCAACGGCAGCTTGGCAGGTGGCTGCGGAGCAGCCAGGAGCTCTCAAGCTGTGGTAAAACACTGCATGGCAATGATGTAACAGCCACATCCCACCCGAGCTCCGTGCAGAACAAAAAGGACCAGCTTCTCTAACGGGTGTAAATTGGGGAGCAGCACTGACCGGGGCAGCCGAGGCCTCAACCCTGCGGCTGCTCGCCCAAGTCTCGCCATCCATCTCTGCGGTGCCATTTGGAGATGAACCTGTATTTTTACCTTCTGCTGCTTGTCTTAATTGATTTCTATTTTTTTAAAAATACTGTTTGTTAATTCACATTGTGTCTTTGGCCGACCAATTATATGCATGGCCATATTGTGTGACTGCAGCAGTCTGGTGCGGCGCAAGGAGTGCCACATTATGTGAGATGTTTCATCTCCACAAGTAACCTCGGCACTGTGGCAAATGAATACACGGATACAGTGCAGCCAGGAGAGATGAAAGGCATTGACCGCTGCCCCTGCTCACCTCACAAATGGCATTCTCTTGGAATTTTTACCCCCCCTTTCTTGTTTTCCCGACACATTTTGGTCCCCTTTTCGCTTCTCCCCTTTTCCCTTAAGTAGAGATGACACAGATCAATACCTTTGATGGAAAGTAATAATCAGGCCTATTAAGTGACAAAGGTTTACTCTGTAACAGCTGTGCTGGCGGGAGAGGAGAGCTTGTCTGACTAATGAATCATGAAACAATCAGGCAGTAGCCATTTGTGTTTAGATCTGTAAATATGGTGTGGTTCAAGTGCCAGACCATCTCCAGCACTCCAGCTGGGGGCACAGATGGTCCACATTCAGCACAGCACAAGTGTAAAAAAAAGCCTCCCTGCTTCCCCCTCTCCTGCCTGTCCCGCAGTGCCCCTCCCAAAGGAGAGAGCAGCCAGCTTGGGAATACGCTTGGGCTGTGGGCAGGAATCCTGAAGTTGCCCTTCCACATTCAGCAGCTCCCAGCAAAATGCCCGCTCCTTTGCTTGTCCAAGACACAGAAAAAAAGCCAGGAAACCCCTCAAAACCTCTGTGCTGTATAAGGACTCCTATGTTTTGGACTAAAACATTGGCGTTTATTCCTTGCTTTCTATCCCTTGGATTTCTTCCTTATGCTCTGCTGACACCTTTCCTTCCATAGTGCATCATGATGTCCACTTGTTAGTCCTGAAGGGCAAGTGACTGACACAGCAGGAATTCACAACTAAAACACAGGAGCAGAGCTTGGTGAGAGAGAGAAGGAAATAAAGTTGTCAGGCATTTCAGGCTCTTTGCATTCTCTGGCCTGGAGCTGGGAGTGCTACTCCCAGTACTGGAGATTGAGGCAGCCCCTTCCTCAGCCTCCCATGGGAGACTGGCTGTCCAAGGCATGGGAGTGCCAAAGGCAGAAAGAGCTGAGCGTGCAGGTGACCCATTACCTGCGGTTAGTGCTTTTGGGGCAGTGAGGCTGAGCTGCTGAGACATCTTTTGTTTGCAATATATATATTTCTGTCTTGACCCTGCTAGAATTATAGGGTGTACTTGAAAGCATTTAATAAATGTTTTGTTGTCTTTTAGTCTCCTGATAGGGAGGTGGTGGTGGGACACCATTATCTGGACTAGTCCATGGGAGAAATGATGGATTATTAGTGCTGTGATCTGCCTTTCAAATCCCTCCAAAGAAGGCAGTGCCGCCAGAAGCAAGGGAAGGACTTGCCATTCTTATTTTAGTATTTATGTCTCCTAGGCATATCTTCTTAGCCACCATCTCTGCTCATTGTGGTTGATTTCTTTTAGAGATTGTTATTCCCTCAGTAGCCTCCCACCTTCAGTGGGCCTGAGGCTCCAGCTCAGTCCTGTGGGGTTTGTCTCTGTGCTGCATCTTCTGTGCTGGTCCCTGCTCACATAGCAATGCACTGCAGATGAGAGTCAGGGAAGGCATTTCACCGCTTGGTAATCTACACTGATGTCACTCTGCAGGACACCAGCCAGTGAAGAGACACATCCCCAGTTTATGGGAAGCACAGGTAGGTTTCTGTGCCTCCAGTACCTGCTTCTGGCTCCTGCAAGGGCCCAGAAACATAAACCCTGCTCATGACAAATGATGTAAAATATTGTGGGATTTCCCCGCATCGCCTGCCTTTTGTGCTGTGGCTTGCACTCTGTGAGTTATGCTAAAGAAATGTATACAGACCCGTTGGAATTTCAGAGGTGTCAGCAAAAGAGAGTGAAGGTTGGCTTTGCTTGAGGTGGTTTTAACTCTCATCCTTTCCCCCCCCCACCACTCTCTCTCTCTCTCTGTGAAAAGGGCTTTGGGACTGAGGTTACAGACCAGCATAGCTCAGTGCAGTCTATAGACCAAAAGTTCCTGAATCTAGTAGCAAATATCTTGTTTCTATGTCTCAGTGCATTTGGAGAGGTGTGTAAAGCACTGGAGAAGCTACTTGAATTCAGTTGACTTTAAAAGGAAAGCTATTTAAAGTGTAGAATGAGGGCAAGGTGAGCAAAAAGCGCAGAGGAGCAGGTGAAGGCTGCCTGACTGCCATAGCTCAGCCCTTCAGTGGCTGTGGGCTGCTGGGGTGCCCACAGCGCAGGGGAGGGTGAGCTCCCAGTGCCCTCAGGGCTCAGTGCATGGCATTCACCTTGCTGGGCTTTTTGGCAGGAATTCTGAAGCCCTCAGCCTGGGTAACTCAGGATGACACAGACTGAAAGAGGGAGAAAGGACAGCATAAAGGGAGTAGACTTTTTCGTTCTCCTTTTGTTTGTTAAGCCATTATTTTTTGTGGACAAAGGAGCAAATTTGCCAAAACACCAGGAAATACAGAGTTTTTGGACAAGTACTGTTCTTGCCAAAAATCACATTATGTCCCACCTTGTTTGAGCTGTTGAATGTTTATGTCATGCGAGAAGGTGTATGAGGGAGAAAAGCTCCCAGACTCTTCCAGCTCCATCAGAGCAATCAGTAAACCTCACAAAGTTAAATATTCTCTGACTTAAGACCTGCTTCTTTCTTTGCGATGTTACTTGCTTGCAGTGACCAAAATTCCTTTGAGAACTTTAAACTCATGTAATAATGTCTTCATCCCCCTCTTGTCCAATAACAATAATCTCCTTTCCTTTCTTTCACTTTTGGGAAGGGGAATAAATTTTTTTTAGTTTGTTTTGTTTTGGTGTTTTTTGGGTTTTTTTGTGTTTTTTTTTTTTCTCAGAAGCTAGGCTGAATTTTGCTTTTTGAAAGCATCTTCAATGGGCTGTGCACAGCTGACTCTTGAGTATGGAGTTCCTACTGAAACTTCCCTGCTATTATCTTGACAATGTTATTATTATCAAAGCCTGCCAGTATTAGGTAATGCAGTGAGTGCTCAGGGCAAGGAGGGGCACAGCCTGGTCAGCAGAGGAAGGGGGCCACTCACAGTTGTGCCCCCTGTTGTAAAAGCCATAATGATTTAATCTTCTCATACTGGGATCTGCATTTCTCATACTGGGCCTGTGTAGAGCTGCCGAGTGCCTGGTTTGCTTTGGCCAAATCACAAGCGCCCTTCCTCGAGCATTTGCAAGACTTCAAATAGAAGAACATGCTGGTAATGACTTCAGGCTGCATTGGGGGTTATGGTTTTATTTTTTGTCCTAGAAATAAATTACTTAACTACTAAAATGAGGCAGGCTTCTGGCTTTTGTTTGTAATTTAGTTGAAGGTTGTATTAAATACATTAGTAGGTCAACCACTCTCCTTTGTCAACCTGCTTAGCAGAAACCAGGGAAGGCAGATCAGCTCAGTCTCAAGTTGGTGGATATGAAGTATCACATACTGTACTTGTTAACTAGCAGCTGCATTATCCAGGTATGGATTTCACTTTTTCGCTCTGTGTTTGTGCTCCAATCCGTCAGCATATAACAAGCTATGTTACGTGTCTCACTATAAAGACAAATAACTTGGCAGATTCTTCCATGAAGTGTTCTCGTTTCTTTGCACAAATCTGCTTGATCATAGAGAAGCCAGCACTGCCACCTTCCTGGAAGGCTGGCCCTTCCAAACCGGTTGTTACATAACCCCCTCTGAGTCTTGCTGGGATGTGCAGAGGAGGAGCTCTACAAGGTGAAAGCACTGTGCTGTGTTTAAGCAGAACACAGGAAACAGAGCCCTGGGCCTAAGCTGCTGTCTTCAACAAGGCACACATTTGCCTGTTTGTAGTATGAAAAGGCTCAGTGGCAAATTTTGGTTTACCAGCTAAACTAAAGCTACACAGGAAAAATCACACGCAGTGGCTGCTCATCCAAAAGCTGTTCTGAGGCATTCTCTCTTCCTCTCCTTGTGCTCACGTGTCTGTATCCAGAGTGAGAATATCTTGCAGAGAATGTACACCTTGAAGTGTCAGAGCCAGCTTTGGCCAAGCTCACCAACAAACAGTGTTAATTTTGAACGCAGGCTGGAGATTCCCACGACCACAGGGGTCCTGCCCCTTGTTCAGCAGCCTGGTGGTCTGAGGCATCGGGGTCAGAGTGCGTCTCTGGGGCTGTGTGTCTATTGTCTGCCCTTCCAGCTTGGGCTGGAGAGAAGGATAATGGAGTCTGGGCCGTCCCGCACCTCCGAGCCCTCGCCACCGGCCACGCCTGGTCATGAATTATCCCAGGGAGCTGCTGGCATTGGGTGGCCACCCAGGAGCAAGGGAGACGCCTCTCCCTTGGAACGTGGGCACCGGCAACGAGGTTTGGGTTGAGCCACCTGGGGCAGCAGGGTTAACACCCTGGTTCTTCCTTTGTTGGAAGTTGTAATATTCTCGGTGAGAAGAAAGCCAGCGATGGGAATTCCTGCATTTCCCTGGGGCTGGCCAGGGTCCTGGCAGCAGAGACACCAGCCCCTGTGTATACAAGGTTGGCAGTCGTTTTTATCAGGAAGACAGGAGGTCTTCTGCTGCCGCAGGTACATGTCACATGGACAGTGGGGAACACAGACTGACAGGACACAGGGAGATGGAGAGTGTGGGGAGAAGCAGTCAGAGAGATTTTTCTCTTTGATGTGCCTGTTGTCGTGGAGACCGGGAAAATATTTTGCTGTTGTTCTTGTGAGTTGCTGCAGTCATCCATTCCCATTCTCCTTTGGAAGTTGGTGAAGCTACGGCTGGGTACAGCTGGAGAAGAGAACAACGTGGGTGCTTGCTGCTGAATAAGTGGCTGCTTGAGAAAATTGAAAAGCCATATATTGCGTACATTAAGAGATGATATGTTCTTTTGTGCCACTGATCTCAAGCCCTTGTTACAGTCTGAAAGCAGGGCTGCAGGCAGAAGGTAGTCTTTAGCTATAGATATTTAAGGTAGCTCCAGTGCAGTCACTGTGGCTGCAGTATCCCCCATATTGCCCCGTTCTTTCCCCAGTAGAGTGTTCTTCTGGGCTTTGTATCTGTTTGTAAGCTGTTCACAACTCAGTGCAGGCTCCTTCTGAGGACAGGTTTCTCCTGCCAGCCATCCCAAGGGATACCTGTACCTTGTGAACCCATTGTTTCTGGCTGGTGTGCCTGGCACAGGAGCAGGCTAAGGAGGCCTCTGCTCACTGCATGGAGCAGCAGGTTAAGCTCACACTGAACTTCCTCCAGAGGCTGGCAGACTGGCATTGACCATGTGCCTTGCCCAGGTACATGAGAGGTAGCTGCATTCCTGTTGCTGCCTTTGCAGATGCCAGTTCTGGCAAGGCTTAGCAGGGGCGTCATACTCACTGGTATTTCCTGTGGCTTTATGCTGAGCCACTGCTTTCTGAGCAGCTGCCTAACATGCTGCTGGCATGGTGGGGGTTAACTGGGAGATCACCTCCTGATCCCACTAATTGTGTTCATTTGCCGTGCTGTGGCTTCCAGCACCGTTGCAGACACTCGAGGATGTGAAAAAGATGTAGCGAAACCAGTGCAAAGTGGGCTTGAAGTGGCTGCTCTCCTAAATGTCAGCTGCCCAAACTAAATATAACCCTGAGAGTGGAATTTATGCTTCGCACTCCTTTGCTTTTTATTGTGGGGCGAAAAAAGCCAGGAGCTCAACGGGCTGTAACTTTAATAGGTCATTCCAGCCAGTGCTTACCTTTACAAAATCCTGCTAACGCTGGGAAGACAATACAGTGATCAAAAGCAGTGATGAGATTTTTTAGCAGCATTAACCGTCATGACCTAGCAAAATGAAAGAAAATGGTTTAACAGAACTGTCAGATCCAATATAGCTAATAAAGGCATGGATAAATGTTTATTACATACCGGAGACAGATCATTTCTGTACAGAAATTGAGGATGACCTTTACTGATAACTCTTATCTGCCTGATATCCTGAATAAGAAGAAGAGAGGGAGAGAGGGCTGTGCTATTGCTGGTGTTTATGAAAGGTGAAGAAAAATTACCATTTGCAGATGATGGTTTTTAGACAAGGCCTCTCAGTAAAATAAAGACATGAAAGTATTCATTCTGTGCAAGGGACTCCAGGCTCTGACCTGGCTGCATCAAATGTAATGAGTGTGTCCAACTAGGGCACTTTATGGAGACTTGATTTTCATACATTTTATGTATGTGCACACACACATTCTTGTATGTTTGTGTATGAGTCTGTGCTTAGGGCAGCACCCAAGTAAAGCTGCCCTGAGCCGCCTTCCCTCCAGCTGGGTTTCTGTGCTGAGCACCAGTAGCTGACAGCAGACTTCTAAGAGAGGCCAGTTCTCAAAAACTCCTGCTGAAACTCAGCAGCCAGACCTCTGGAAGAAATGGGAAGGGGAAGCCATTTATTTTGAACTGCAAATGGCATGTAAGCTTCTTGAGGCAATCTGCCTTCTCTGTTCCCATTCCATACAAAGCAGCATGTGAGAATTTGAAACACAGGTAATTGCCAGTGCTGAACCTGTCAAGTGAGGCTGCAGAAGTCCCACCTGACCTGACAGCCAGGTAAACATGAGAGTAAAGAAGCAGACAGGTCAGCAGGCTGCCTGAAGCACCGGGAGTGGGCTAGCAGAGTTCTGCTGTCAGGCAATCAAAGAACAAGTTAAATGCAGACTTTTTTCCCCTCAGCCTAGAGTGCAAGCCCCAAAACCCTTGCTTTCCTGGTGTTCTCAGCGTGATGTAGAATTGATATGCTGAAAACACAATTGTAGCCATGAGGGTGAGCCTCTTCCAGAAGGGAGACATCAGCAGCTACCTGTCAAACAACTGCCTGAAATGAGATGTGAGTGAAATCAGAATCAGGGCTACTGCATGCAGTACTTAATCATAAATAATGCTGTCTCGGTAATGGCTGCAATTAGTTATGAACTTCAACCATTGCTATCGTTTCCGTGTTGGCCAATTATGCTGCAGGAATTACCAAGTAACCCATAGCACATTAGCTCTCTGTACTGCCATTGTGGGGAGGGCTCAGGTCAGCGGCTCCTCGCAGGATGAATTAGCACGGCTCTCCCTGCACAATGGTGCTGGGCTGATTTACAGGACTGGGAGCTGCCCCTTTGTCTGCTGGGGGTATAGCAGCAGCACGCTGGAATCACAGCTTTGCAGGGGAGACTTACCCAGCTTTACAGGAACGATGGCAAGTGCGCTTTCTCTGGCTGTGCAGGTGCCTTGCTAGATGCTGCCAGTAATTCTTAGGTCTGGGGGTACTTCAGCGATAAGCAGGAATCAGACTTGAAATGGTGCAATTTGAAGCTAGGAAGAGAAACACAGTTAATGGGCTTACCTGACTCTAAGCATGAAAGATAAGCAATTTATTAAACTAGTGTGGATGAGAGGCTTAAAGGTTCCCTAGGCACCTGCCCTACAGCTGATTGGAATGCCTTTTGTTTTGGTTTGCAGAGGTGAGTAGGACTGCTGTCATCTGAGGGCAGGAGTGCTTCCATTACTGTGGGGCATCCATCACCTGGCTGTAAGCCTTGGCCAAACAGGCAGGACAGTTTGTTCCTGCCCTTATGGTCTTTGCCTTGATGCTCTTGATGCTCTGTCACTTAATTTCTTCAGAGAACCACTGACTTGGCTCTTCATGTGAACTTCTGTTCATCAAGTTGTATGGAAAATACTATCCTTGACTGCTGAAAGGCATTTCTGTGTTGGTAACCATAAAATCCATGGTAGCTGAGGTGTTTGAATACTTGGAAGCTTCCAGACGAGGCCGACAGCCACACCATATTATTTTGGGTGAGAACAGAACTCTAAAGGCTCTTTTTGATGAGATCTCAAGCCCCAAGGTCTGTTACTCTCATGGATGCTAAGCCTGTAGTTTGAAGATCTCATGCCTGGTTCTGTGCTCAGAGGTTCCAGAAGGAATTACTTTAAAGCAGAAAATCTTGGGGAAATGAGCTGCAGGTTTAAAACAGAATATTTTGTCAAAATCAAATTTATTTCAACAAGGAACAGTCACTGTAATGGCTGAGAAGAATGCAGAGATTCAATGAGGTATGAATAGCTGTAAGATGGTACAATTACCACCTCAGAAACAATATATTTGTAAAGTTAATTCCTCTTGAACATGAACAATCTCCTTACACTTGACCCCTCTCTATTGCCTCTTCCATGCTTGAACTCTCCTTGAACTTTGTAGATCCATCTTGAGAGTATGATATGGCCATCTCTTTTGCATCTGGTTATTTTAGCTCCAATTTGCAGCCCTAAAATGGCAATTATGGTGATATATTGCACAAGTCACCCGACATGGATGAGTATCGGGATCAGTGCATTTATGCACAGGAGTAGTGAATGGAGACTACAGCTATGATTTTAAATTACTTGATTAATTCTGAAACAACACTTCAGAGTCCATTACATCCAGCAGGTATTGGGGTTCAGGCTGCACTCCCATTGCATATTCAGACTGCCTTCCCTCAAACAGCACAAACATGTCCCCTCTTTTTATTGCCCCCACTTTTTTTGTGTGTCCAGCATTTCTTTCCTCCCCCTTGCTCCTCCTTTCAGATCTTCCCTGACTTTTACAGCAGGACAGGACGGGCAGGTTTGGGCTAGAAGTGTCCCTGCTGTCAGTCTGTCCCTTGTCCTGTGAGCAGTACTGCCAGGAGGGAGAAAACGAGAGTGAAGCACAGAAGTCATCTCAGCTTCAGGGCTCACTGCATCCGGATAAAGCAGGGAGCACCGGGCTGAAATCTCTTGCCATACATCACTCTGTAAGGACAGCCTTTTGTAAGGATCAGTTGTCATGGGGCTTTATTATGTGCTTGTTGCCTTTATTGGAGTCTTTGTGGCCTGATCCTGATGCGCTCTATGTCTTGTTTCAGCCAGAATAATTGCTGCAGTTTGGGGAGTTCAGCCCAGCAGAGCCGCAGGCTCCAACAGGGAAACAAGACCCTATTCAGGGGGAGCACTGGAACGACTGCTCCGTGGCCAAGGGTGTTTCTTCCCATGAATAAGGGGACAAAAGTCTGGGGCTAATGAGAAGCACGATGTTGGAGTGTTTGTTTTAAAGACAGTGGCTCATTCTGCAGGCTGTGCTCTGGAGGCAAGGGAAATTCTGTCTGGGGTTAAGAGGCTCCCAAAGGAAGGGGCTCCTGTTTGCCCTGGATCTGTAGCTCTTCCCAGCAGGGGTGACAGTGCATGAACCTGCTCTGGAGTCCGTGGAAATCACTGGGAGCCCGTCTGCATCATGGAATGTGCTGTAACAGGACAAGCACAGCTCTTGGCTGAAGTGTATGGGAGGATCTACTTGGAGGTGTTCATGGGCGATGGAAGCGGTGCAGGGCTTGCCCTAAGGCTTTCTTGGAAAGCATTCCCGGCTCAGACCCACTGAGGGAGTGGAGGGATGATCTGTACAGAGCTCTGCAGGAAACTCCTCAGGGATAAGATGAGAATAGTCCTGGACATCCTGGGGGGGAAAATAAGAAGTAGTTCTGTAGTTGTTTAGCATAATTGGGGTTCAGACCTCTGTAAACAGCCTGTCAGGGAAGTATCTGGCATGGCCTGGAAAATCAAAGGACTATATTTGGGGGGTTGTGGGGTTTGGGTTTCATTGCTTTGGGAAAATACCTAGGTTTTTTTCTATCTTTTTTTCCCCCCTTGATGCTTCATCGGACTTTTATTTCTTTTTTAGGCTAGATGGAAAATAGTGTGTCGGCCAGCAGCAGAGGTGGCTGACAGGACTCTCTGCCCAGAGTCTGCTGAACCTCCCTGCCCAGAACCATTCCTTTGGAAGCTCTTCCTGACCCGGGGGGTGGTTCTGTGCAGTCTGCCCGCTCGGCACAGCCTCCTCTCCACCCACCCGTGCCAGCGAGGAGGCTCCTGCACGGGGGGTCAGGCAGCTGCGAACGTCCACTGCGCCACCAAAACCAGGGGTTATTTATATTCCAAATCCCATTTTTCTGCACTGTCAATTTTTCCCTTATGGGCGCACGAATAGACAGTTAAAGGGACTTCTGGTGACATCCCCCCTGGTTAATGAAGCTTGGAGCTATGGGCAAGTGCCTCGAAGTGCCGTTATTATCTGCATGAGCGGGCGAGGCCGAGGGTCCAGCGGCGTGCACAGAGCTCCCGCAAATGTGCACATTGATCATGGCTAATCAGAGCGCCTGGGTCAGGGGGGCTGCAGAGATGGAGAGGGCTGAAAAAGCTGACAAATGAAGCAGCAGAGCTTTGGGTTAATGCAATATTCAAACAGAATGAGCTATTCAGTTTCTTAGGAGCTTGTCACTTTTCTTCTGGCATTTTTCTGGAGACTGCAGTGGGGAGGCAGCGGGAGTGTGAGAGTGCATGAAAAAAGCAGTGTCCTAACTGGGGGGGGGCAGGAGGAGGTACTTGAAGTGCTTCTAAAGAGCAGAAGGGAGAGACATGAGGGAGCACAATTCTCTTGTGTCCTTCTCACGTTTCCAGTGCTTTGCACTCTAATTTTAGAGCAGAACACTTTTTACTTGTTTTTTTTCAAAAGGGGATTCTGCTTTGAAACCTTTGTAATTTCTGCAGCCAGCACTGATCTGTTACTTTGCAAAAAGCCTGCTCAGGCTGGAGCGTACATGAAGAACAGATGTTGGGGGTGCTTCTCAGGCCAGGGCTCTGCTCTCCCCGGGGCTGAGTTCAGCATGGTAAGAGGTGAGGAGCTGTGTAGGATGCTGATATGTTTGATTGGTTGGTTGTATTTTCAGAACCACTGCATTGAAGGCTGCAGGCAAAACATGCGTCAGAAGCAGCACTATTGCCTTACTTGGGCTTCTCATGACTTTCTGGTTTCTTTAAAATAAATGCCTCACCTGAGGGCTCCTAAGTATCTGTTAAAAATTCCCTGTATTTCCAGTGCTTTGCATGCTGGAAGCCTGGCTCATAATGTACAACAATGGCACTTGATGTGGCATAAATGGTATCTGCCAGCTCCTGTGTGGAACTGTGCAGAGCAGACCACAGATTTGCAGGTTTATTCCTGTCACCCCTGCAGGGCAGCAGAGGGGCTGGAGCTCCCTGCTGTCAGCTCTAGGCTCTCACCAGAGGAGTGCTTGGGTAATAGTACAGGTAAGTACATAGTACAGTGAGGCTGCTGTACTCTAAAGAAAGTAGCATCTCATGCTCCAAGGAACTCTTAGCAAGAGCCTGCCTGGAATTAACAGCTGGAGAGATTTATTTGGTGCTTTCTAGGTTAGAGGGACATAGTGCTCTAAGGAGTGAGAGAGGTTTGAGGAATGTAGGGTCACAGCTCCTGGAAGACCTTTGCCGATTCAGTAATCCTGTGGGCATGCAATGCTGAGCTCAGCTCCTGGGAGGGAACTGCCCCAGGAGAGCAGGAGATCCTGGGAAGTGCTGCAAAGCTTCCAAGGGAAGGTGCAGCGAAGGACCACGCCACTTGCGCTTGATAACTTTGGCCATCCCTTCTCTGTGCAGCTGTTGATCAGGAATCATCCGTGAAAAATTAATCAGATGTTGCTTTTCTAGTGGAGTTTCGTGCCTCTCAGACAACTTTGATTTCTCATGTTTTACTTTGTTTCTCCCTACTGTTTTCTAAGCATTTTCTTCTTGGAAAATCTGGAAGTTATTTTTTTCCTAAGTTGCAATTACTTCAGCATTTACAGGGGATTCTGAAATGGTTTTGCTGTTCCATCCCAGATGCAAATAACTGAGTCCCCCAGCAGGACATTGCAGGGCTTGACCACGAGAGTGTGTGAGGTTGGTAAGAAGAAAACGGTGTTATACCAGCACTGCAGGGAACAAGGAATTTCTGTTTTCAGGCTGCTCCCTGGAACAGCGTCACAATGAAGTTGGAAGGAGAAGGGCAGAGTGAGAGCAGGAGAGAAAGCACATGGCTGTTTGCCTGGTGCTTTTGAAGTGCGTGACAGCTCCAGTTCAACAGTGGTGAGAGCAGCCTGGTAATGTCACCAGGCTGGAGGCTGCAGCCTCCAAAGCTTAGGACAGCATAGCTCACATGGAGCTGACAGGAATGTGTAAGAACAACAGTGCATAACATAGCAAAGCCCTGGATTTCTTTTTCCCTGCGCACTGCAAAAAGAACAACAGATGGAAGGAAGACCTTGGGGAAACAGTCACGGAGCTGGGGCTCAGGACATGGGAATTCAGCCACTGGGGTGGTACAAAACCAGGGATAAGCGGATGATCTGCCTCTCCTTTGTTTTGCAGATAATTTCAAGATGTTTTTCTTTCTCCCCATCTGTTTTAACTCTCAGTTCTTCAGGGCTGGCACAGTTTCATATCTCCCTTTTAGAGAGGGACTTTCTTGCAGCATGAATCTGTCCTGAAGTACAGAAGAACAGTACTGACTATTTGTTAATGCTGGCAGCAGAATTATTTAATCTTGCCCTGCTCTAACCAGTCCTGCAGTCTGCTGCTGCCTGCCGTGTGAGGTACTTGGCAATGTTCTACAACAAGCTCTCTCCTCATCAAGCTTCTGTCTCAGAGATGCATGTGAAGCATTTCAGATTTTTCACCCTTTAATCAGATGCCTGACCTGTTCTGAGCAGTGCTCAGCTTATGACCTCTTCCCAATAAACAAGTTTCAAACAAGCTGCCACATCAGATTTTGTGCAGGAGCGACTGTGAGACAGCAAGGAGAGCTGATCATTCCAAATAGTGCTCTTTGGGCCAGACCTCGCTCTCCTTTCCTGCAGGAATTAATTTACATTTTTGGAAAGGCACGACCATCTCACTGAAAAGAAATTATGTAATTTCTCCAGCACTGAGAGATCTGCTGTTCTGTGGAGAATGGAGTGTATATAATTAAGCAGAATATTCCTAGTGAGTTGTCCTGGAATGAACACTGTCCAGGACATTTGGTTCTGCTGGAGTTAGACGTGATTTCAAATGTGAAGGAAACACCAGAGTCACCTGGGCCACAGGTCCTTTGGTCACAGAGAATGTCAGGAACTCCCTGACACTGAGCCAGCGCTGTATGCTGGATTCTCAGAATGAGGTGGTGTCCAAGTCGTGCTGGGGAGCTCCGTAGCTTAGAGCTGGGTCTTGCTGTTGAAAGCTCTCAGTGTCGAAATTATTTTGGTTTGGGTTTCTGTTTCCTTTGTTCCTTTAATCATAATAATCAGTGGAACTGAAAGAGTGAAGAAAATGGTGACTTTTTTTTTTATTAACTCAGTAATTTTGACCTAAACTGTTAGCATCTTTGGGACACTTGCTGGCAGCTTCAACAAGAGATGCTGAAGCTTGGGGAGTGAATGACTGGATGACACTCACTGTGAGGGTAATGGGTGCAAATGCAGGTACACAGACAGGATCCTGTGCCCAGTGTTCCCTCCTCATCACCCAGTTTCTGTTTCTAGTAACTCCTTTCACTGCTGCTGAATGCACATTGCCCCATTTTCCCTGGCAAAGAGGGAAAGCATCTCGAGGCTTTGCAGTGCTGTTCTCTGCAAGGGTGGTGTGCTCGAACAAGGCGCCAGGGTGCCAGATTGGGGCAAGATGTTGTAAATATTGTCCGTTCCAAGGTGTTTGAACACAGGCACTTGCCTGCAATGTTCTCTACTTGGTGAGCTGGCCACTGTGTGAGGACCTGAGCTGCCTTGGCCTAAGGAAGGGCAGGAACCCTGGGAAGGATTATAGGCGAGTATCTCCAGGTGTGTCACGTTTGGGTGTTGGTGTCGCTGTAGAGCTGAGCTCTGTGCACACTGCACAGAGGGACCCGTGGAAACAGTGAAAAGGCTTTATCCCTCAGCTCGACAACCCAGTCTCCAGGACACCGTTGCTTGCTGATAAATATGGTTTTTCAAACTCCATTTCCTATGGCTCCATTCCCTCGTGTTTTTGAGAGAGGTGTTCAAACTGCTTTAGCCTTGAGGTGCCATCACAAATGTTGTCAAGAAAGTCATGTAATTGTTGTTGTGTAGCCGTGCCTTGATGACACGTGGACCTTGCCCACTGGTGAGTCAGTGTCACTAAACATAGATTTGCTTTCCTTCTAGTCCCTTTAGATTAGAAAACCTTCCAAGGTGATTTGTAATAACGAAACTTGGACATTTCCTCTGGTTCCTTCTCTGAGGTAGTCAAAAGAGTGAAAATGTGATTTTTCAATAAGTATGCTTGGTCCTGGTTTGTCCTGCGTGGAGGTGGCTGTGGAAGTTGGAGTGCATCTTCTAACATCTGGGCAGGGCCTTGTAGGACAGACAGCAAATGAGCAGAGGGAAGGTAGGAATTGTGTATTTTCTCTCGGAAAAGCAAAGTGGTGAGAAGACCAGCCTGGGCAAATTCTCCCTGCTCCAGCATTTCTGTTTTGGCAAGTTTCTGTGGAGGAGGGAGTCTGCAATGTTCACATGATGCTCAGCACGCTCAGGCTCTCCAGGCACTCCACAGCTATGATAAAATTCTAAACGCAACTTGATTTTTTAAATCAGCCATGAGTACTTGGTGGTGGGTGGGTCTTGAACACCTTAGGGTGTGTTTGCTGTTGGTAAGAGTAAAATAGAATAAAACAATTGTTTCAGAATTCATAGGGTTTAAGAAGACTTGGTCTGTAGTTTCCCTTCCCTGGACTTGAGAGATTAAAAGGGGCAAAAAGACTCCAAACCATCTTGTAGTCACCCTCCTGAGTCATAAATATTTTTCCCATCATGTCAGTGTCATAATCTGTTGTTCCCAAGAGAAATAATATTCAGCAGTGAAAGCAGGGCCAAGCCCTTTGCTAAGAGGTCAGGAACTGTAAGAGGAACATCCCTTGAAACAGGATCTGAGGCAATAGACCAGGATACAACGTTTGCTTAGTTTCCTTTTTTTTTTTTTTTTTTTTTTTAATTTTTGGTGTGTGAAATGGCTTGTCATCCATTTATACTTCATGTGAAATATTTACTGTTGTCTTATTTACAGGAATTTTACATGCTTGATCAGAAATACCATCTCTCTAGTTTGTATGCATGCTTTCCAGTGACCCGATTAAACCCTAGCTGCTGTGCAGGAGAGAGGATGAGTCAGGTCCTTTTTCTGAAGATTGTTCTTACATAGATTGCTCTTGTGTCCTCTTTGGCTGGAGAGAATTTAATTACATGGAAAGAAAAGGGAAAAAAAAAACCTCTAATACTTTGCTTGGGATAGAAAAAAGTCTAAGAGTTCTTATGGTTTCCCAGAAATGTTTAGGACCGAATCCTCCTGTCATCTGTTGGAACAGGAGTTTTGGTGTGGGCACCAGGCTCTACTCCTCTTCGTCCCCTTTTCTCTGATAACAACGGAAGTTAGCTGGAATTTGATTGTCAGCTGCCCAAAGGAAGTGAACTCCTCCGTGCCTTTTGATTGTACGAAGGACAAGGAGGTGCATTTCAATCACTTGAAATACTGTTTATGAAAACAAAAATGGCCCTCTCCCATGGTTCTGCTCTTCTTTATTATTGAAATTTTAAGATTGGCAAGTATTGAGAATTTCCTCAATTTTAAAAGTCATCATCTGTAACCGGAAGAATATTGGATAAGCATGTAGTAGTTTATTGCTGGCTGCCTTCTACTTGATGTGCGATCTCTTGCTATTTAATTCCTTTTGTGAATCCAGGCCATAGAGTTTCACGGCATTCTTAGGTTTCCCTTGTGTCAGTTTTTGTACTGCCTTCACTTGGTTTGTTGATCTGAATTAATCTGTCGTGCGCTACTTCGTTTGTAGCCTCAAACACTGGAATGAGGAGAACGCTGGGGATTTCACCCCGACATCCCGGGCCCCCACACGTGGCGCCCTTCGCGCCGGCAGTGACCAGTAGGGGGCGCCGTCCCTGCCTCGTGACGGGGGGGGGGGGCGCCTCACGCGCCCCTCACGTGACCGCACGCCCCGCCCTCGAGCCGAGGCTCGCGCGGCGGCAAAGTCCTGCCCTCAGACAGCACTTCTCCCTTCAGGAGAGCGGCGGGAAGGTCTCCTCTTCAGATGCGTGCGCTTCCCCTCAGGTAAGCGGCTCCCCTCAGGCACGTGCCTCTCCCCTCAGGAGACCGGCGACAACGTCTCGCCTTCAGACGCGCGCGGCTCCCCTCAGGAGAGCGGCGGGAAAGCCTCGCCTTCAGGCGCTTGCGGCTCCCCTCAGGAGAGCGGCTGGTAAGTCTCGCCCTCAGGCGAGCCCCGCTCTCCTCAGGGGCGCACGCGGCGGGAAAGTCTCGCCCTCAGGCGCGTGCAGTTCCCCTCAGGAGAGCGGCGGGAACGTCTCGCCCTCAGGCGCGTGCGTCTCGCCCTCAGGCGCGTGCAGTTCCCCTCAGGAGAGCGGCGGGAACGTCTCGCCCTCAGGCGCGTGCAGTTCCCCTCAGGAGAGCGGCGAGAAAGCCTCGCCTTCAGGCTCTTGCGGCTCCCCTCAGGAAAGCGGCGGGAACGTCTCGCCCTCGGGCGAGCCCCGCTCTCCTCAGGGGCGCGTGCGGCGGGAAAGCCTCGCCCTCAGACGCGCGCGGCTCCCCTCAGGAGAGCGGCTGGTAAGTCTCGCCCTCAGGCGCGTGCAGTTCCCCTCAGGAGAGCGGCTGGTAAGTCTCGCCCTCAGGCGCGTGCAGTTCCCCTCAGGAGAGCGGCGGGAACGTCTCGCCCTCAGGCGCGTGCAGTTCCTCTCAGGAGAGCGGCGGGAACGTCTCGCCCTCAGGCGCGCGCGGCTTCCCCTCAGGAGAGCGGCGGGAACGTCTCGCCCTCGGGCGAGCCCCGCTCTTCTCAGGGGCGCACGCGGCGGGAACGTCTCGCACTCAGGCGCACGCGGCTTCCCTCAGGACAGCGGCGGGAAAGTCTGGTCCTGTCCTGTCCCTCACGGCGCGGTGGGAACCGCTCCTCCCGCACATCCCGTCATCCACGGGACTCCGGATGCATTTTGTCGGTAAGAAGGCTTTACTTGTTGGGGCGGTGACTGTTTCTCGGCACTTCGGGCTGCCGAGGGGTGCCTGGCCTGGGGTGCGGCTCGCATTTCCTTAAGCCTGAGTGATCGTCCTCTACCTTTCCTGCTGCTCCCAGTCTCATAGGCTGGGTTTGAGGAAAACAGGTTTTGGTTGTATTGGGAAGCAAGTATGTTTGGCTCCAACGGGCACTGCCAAGGTTGCAGGCTTCGTCCCAGGCTGGAAGCCTGCCTCAGTGTCTAGCTGGGATAAAAGGGATTTGTCCTTGGGAGTCATTTTGCAAAGCAGGTGGATTTTGCCCAGTATTGTGCTAAGAGGTTTAAGCCTCTGTTTCTGGAGTAGTATGTTCTTTGTATTTGCCAGTTGTACTTTCGGTCATGTTTGTGCCAAGGAACTGTTCCTCTAATGTGCTCTCTCTTCAGATATTTTCATGTTAATAACTGTATTTTTCTTTTATTATTTGTTCAGCTTATCCCTGTTATGTGTGTAAGACTACCAGAGAAGGGTTTATGCACTGTGTTGTATTCTAGTGTTACTGTTTCTTAAAACAGCAGTAACTCAATGGTAGTAATTTGGAGCGACTGTGTGTAGTAACATATTAATTCTACATTAAGTCTACCAGGTTTGCAACTATCTACACGAGCAGTCTATGAAACCTATTGTGCAGTGCTTTGTGAAGAAAAGGAGTAGTTGATGTGTATTTTGTTGGTGGGTATACAAATTGTTGAGGCTCTTGGGTTTTCTTAAGTTTTTTTATTTTTTATTTAAAGGAGCCTTATCCTTTCATTGTGGTTACTGAGCTGGCAGATGGATTAATGCATTAAGTGGAGGTCGGGTAGCAGAGTTGGGCGCCTGTGGTGGCGGTGCTGGGGACGAGCACAGCAATGCTGCAGGGGCTGAGAGCTCCCCCAGCTGCACCGAGTTCCCCTAACAGCAATTACGTGAAGGGATGCACCTGTGAGGGCCATCGATCCCGGGCCCTTTACAGGTGTCCCTGCTTGCTGCAGTGTGTGTAATGTATTTTAACCAGCTCTGAACTGAAAACACGTGTATCTTACCTGTACCACAACTTGGCTTCAAGAAGGATTAATAGCTTTAAAAATGTGAGGGTTTGCTCAAAAAAAAAAAACAAACCCCAAACCCAAAAACCTACATAAAAACCCTAACAATCAACAGAACCTAACCTTACCTTGAAAGTACAGCATCTGTTTCTGGGTGCTTCTGATCTCCAAGGATGATGCTTTGCCCGCTCTCAGGTCTTTAAAAAGAATTGTTTTCTGGCAGACACTGAAAGGAGCAAATGTTAGGGGTTTGTTAGTTCCGTTTTGACTTGTTAGTTTTTGGTTTGTTTCTTGTTTGGGTGGTGTGGCACACCAGAAAAAAAAGAAAAGGAAGCCCTGGGGGTGCTGGGCTTTTGGGTGATCCTGAGTAACAAGCTCTTCTAAAGACTGGCAAGCAGTTGCACCTGCTGATCAAAGAGCAGGCTTTCAGCTGTAAAGGGTCTCTTGCTATCTCGGTTTCTCCTCATAAGGAATGTTTGGCCTCTGGTAAGAATTACGTTATTGGGAAGGGGCTGCAGCTCTGCTTCTTTACTGGCAGGGAAGCAGAGGCCTGGGGAGACAGACAGCAGCATGTTTTGATACTGAGGTTTGGAGCAAGGAAATAATCATGACTTTATCAGTTAAGTGTCAGTCATTCTGTCTCTAGCTGTTTTGACATGTTCAATTCCAATGACTGGTGGTAAAAGAGATGAGAGTGTTAGGGGGGGTTTGAAGGGAAAAATTTCATGGAGGGAAGCAAGGGGAGAAAAAACCTGTCGAAGATAATTTCTGGCAGGCAGTTGGGTTCTTGGTGCAGACAGATTGGCTGATGTTGATTGTTGACAGCTTCTGCAGCTTGCTAATTACAACTGTAAAAAATTCAGGTGAATGACGGGAACTTGAAATGTTAATTCTGCTTTTATTATTTTGCAGCTGCAACTGTTAGTTGGCTCTTGCTGTAATTGATGGACACTGCCAGTTGCTTAGACAGATGGGAATTAATACTAGTGTTCCCATTAGAACTCGCCATCACAGTCACGTTGGCTTTGCTCTCCTGTGCTGGGTTGATGTGCACAAGAAAGTGCGTGTGGAAGGAGCAAACGTGATTGCTGCCTGCAGCACTTGCCTTCCAGGGTATTGGAGCCACCCTTCCAACACAGAGCAGATGAGCTGCTTGCCAGGTTAGTCCATGCAAGAACAGGCTGTCTGTTTGCCCTCAACTTGTGGAAAAGGTTACGTGTTGATAAATATTGCCATAATAACTTGGGAATCTTAAGACTTGTGTTAACTTGTTCTGCTTATTCCTCGTCAGACATGCAGCTGTCATCTTGGCTGGTGTCTTTGAGTTGTAGTCACCTGCACACCATATGAATTGGGAACTATAATAGTGGCTGAAAGTAAAATGCTAGAGGTAGGGTAAGTAAAACAGTTAATACTGTCAGGTAGTAGAGGAAAGTAGCAGTGGGTCGGGGTTTTTCTGAAGTGGAAGTGTAATCTTGGCGAAAGAAACTATTATGAGAGTTGTAGTTGTTTGACTGACCTACAAGTGGGCCTGCTTTCCATATGGGTAAAGTCCTGGTCTCCGATTTGCTTCAGCCTTGCAGGGTTGAGTTACTGAGTAAAGAAGTGGCTCAGTTTGTCCCTCTGAGGACTTGTTGTTTTGCAGAGGTTCAGTCTGTGGGAGTGAAGCAAGTCGGCACATGCAAAGACCCCTTTGTATAGGGAGGGAGCTGCAGAAGTTTTGGTCCAGGTTCCTGAAAGCTTGGTTGGGTTTTGACCAGCAAGGCAAGTTCAAAAATTCCAAGCCCTCAGAAGCTTGCTTTTTTTTTTAGCAGTCTTCAGAACACATGTCTTTGAGATGGTGAGGAAAACGCTTCTCTCCTGGATGCTGAGAGATTGCAGTGAGTGGGACTCTCATCCCTGGAGGTGTCAGTGAGCTGTGTTTACAGGTAAGCAGACAGAACACACAGCAGCTCAACTGGAGGTGCCAGTGTCCCTAAGTGCTGGTTCATTGGTTCCATGCAGGGCAGGTCCTGCACACACAGGGCCCTCTCCTCCTCCCAAGTCTCCTGCCATGGTATCCATGCCTGGTGCTCAGACCCAGCAGGTCTGGCTGCTCACTCGGCCTCGGGGCTGAGGTGTGAGCAGTGCACAGGAGCCCCTCCCCAACCCAGCCGCAGAGCTGTGGTGTGCCTGCTGTGCCCTTGCACGCAGCACAGGAGCTGTTTGACACTCAAGGTAGGAGCGTGTTGCCCACTGCTATGCCAATTACTGGATATTAATGGCAGGATAGCATGCATATGCCTAAACTGGGAAGCAGAAGGTTAATAGACGAACAGCACCAGAAGATCCCATTTATCAGTTTCTATTTATCTCTCCTTGGGAGGTGGCAGGTTTACAGTAAATACCTTCTGTCCTCCTAATTTCCTAATGATGGGGATAATGATGGAGAATGGTGAAGTCATTAACTGGGACAGCCTCTGTGCATCACTCTGTCAACCACATCTCTCCAAGACCTGCAATGAAAAGTGATAGGCCCCAGCTGTTCACCAGATTCTGTTGCCTTCCCCACGCTCAACCCCAATTGCAGGCTTAGCAATTAGCAAACAAGAGAAGGTAGTGAGACCCAAAATCTGAAAGACAAAAGCCAGTCCCTTTCTCTGCTATGGCAATGACATGGCAAAGTCTGCCCTGCATTTGGGTATGGGCTGGCCCCCATTGCAGTGCTCCCAGTTCATTGCATGGTATCCCCGGGCTGGATGGTGTCATTTGGGCCAGTATGCAGCCCTGGAGGGAGGAATATGAGCTGATGGGGTGCAAGCTGGAAGAAGGTTGTGCTTCTGTAGCAGAGGCACTGGGTTTCCTTGGTCTTGCCAGGAAGAACCTGTTCAATGCCTGTAAAAACGGCAGCAGTTCTCTGTGTCTGTCTCTGTGTTCTGGGTACTGATGGATTTTGGGGCTTACCAATGGTCATGTGGAGCTGTGGGGAGTGCATGGGGTTCTAGGTCCTGCTGCTTGAAGTTTCAGGACAGGTAAGTGTTCCTGAAGGATGAACCACAGTTCAAATGAACATGCACGTAAGTAAGTTATTGCTTTGAAAAGATTGTCTTGTTTTTCCCCACAATGATATTTCTATCTAGGTGACTCTTGAGGATTTTTTTATATTTGTTTCACATTTGGACGGTGGCTGTTTTTAGAGAGTTAAGAGTGATTTGCCATTTATAGCAGCCAGGTGTTCGTCTCGTGAAGGCCTGTGATTAGAGACAGCCCTATTTGGAGCAGGCTGTGGCCTGGAGTACCACGTGGCAGAGCCACCCAACTGTCCTGTGGGTGGTGCCTTTTGGTCCTGACTGTCACGTGCCGTGCCTGAGAGTCTGGCCTTTTGTGTGGGTGCGTTCTGAAAAGAGAGACCTGCCTCAAGTGAGCTTTTCCTGTCCATCCGCCGTGTGCTCTCGGGCTGTGGGAGCTTTGTGTTAGAAGGGTTCATTAACTTTGAAATGTTTCAATTGAGAAATTTCGCAGCTCTCATCATAGACGAGGGTGGCTGGCTCAGCCAAGAGTGTCCCCTGACAGTCAGGTACAGATGTGATTGCTAGTTAGAGCACTGTAAGAAACCTAATAGTGCCCCAGCAAGTGTCATACTTGAGCTGGAAAGGATTAAACCAGATAACCCGGAGAGGCTGTAAATAATTTTTATTGGGCATTAAGAAACTAGGGAGACAAGAGGAGCCTTTACCTTGTAGCTTGCGAGCAATTGTGCCCACAGGGTTGCAGAGTGTGTGTAGTGGTGAAAGAAAGGATTCTGGGACTGGTCTTAATCTGAGCAGGTGCTTAACTGTGTTCTGAAGTGCCTCGGGCCAGGGTAGATCATGGTCGTATAAAGGGATGTTTTCTGACTATTTTCTGCTACTTGAGCACAAAGACATGAGGAATGAAAGGGAATGTAAGGCTTTCCTGTGTGGGAGATGTGATGTTAGCTAGTTAGCATGAGACAAATGGGAGAGTAAGTGTTTCCTAAACAATTCTTTGTTTTCAAGTTCTAGATGCTTTTCTTGGCTGTTCAAACCTATCAGGTTCGTTGGTTGTGTTTTGTTTTTGTTTTTTTTTTTTTTTTTTTAATTCATGCTTATCTGTTAGCTGTATGCTGAGGAGTCCTTTCCCAAGGGAGTGGAGTTTGTTAAATACCTCTGAGATCACTTGGCTACTAACTTTGTGCCTCTGGTCACTAATTCTGAGGCTGGGGAAAGCGGAGTGTGATTTAATGCCTGATGATTTGGGGCCCTCTGTTTTACCTTGTTAGCTTGACAGAGGCTTAGGGGCTGATGTTTGACTCTTAAGTCTGTCCTCCAGCTTTGTTCTAGACATGTGAGGAGGTGCCAGTTCACTGGATTCTAGCCGGCCCTAGGACAAGCTGTAGGGGCTCCTTGATGGTTTTGCAGTGTTCATTTTCTGGCCAGCTGGCCTTGCCTGGGTTCTCCCAAGATGGGCTAGCCCAGTGTTACCGGTCAGGCCAAGTCTTCTGGTTTGCAGCCCTCCTGTGTTGCCATGGTTTCC
The DNA here is from genome assembly GCA_037013685.1 of Acridotheres tristis. Taxonomy (NCBI): domain Eukaryota; kingdom Metazoa; phylum Chordata; class Aves; order Passeriformes; family Sturnidae; genus Acridotheres; species Acridotheres tristis. The sequence goes on along the minus strand of CM072888.1, from coordinate 353,026 downwards.
ATTGGAATGCCTAGCCAAACGTTAGAATATTCTTACTTGTTAATTTCTTAACTTGCTCTGGTCTGTCCATGGCAAGCCCAGTGGTCCAGGGTTGAACTCTGTGCATTTGTTTCTGCGGCTAGTCTGTCTTCTTTTGACAGCTGAAGCTTGACACAAACTGAGCTAAAAAGAATATTTGATATTACACAGCTGTTGACTTTTAAATAAGGGAAATCATATTAGTCCGTCTCTAGGCAATCTGTATGGTAATTTCAGGAAAGCATGAGGTGGCTGTTCTCCCTGGGAAGACAGAGCTCATAGATCTTTTAACGTACATGAACTACCTGTAGGCAAGACTTAAGATCCTAGCAAGGAGGAAAGTTTTACTTAGTTGACTAATGCTTGATGGGGAAAATAAAGGCAGGACCAATTGCCTATCATTGTGGAAATTTGTTTGGGTAGGGCGGTAATCTACAGCACGAAATGCTGAGGAGGATGGGTGCTGTTACAGATATTGCTGGTCAAGTGAAAGAAATGTCACTGGAGCATTGTAATAGCTATCTGAAATAATTTTTTCAATTATGTGTAACATGCAGCAGTCGATGACTTAAAAAATTATCCTGTCTGACAGGACAAAGGCAGCAAAAATGTTCGATTTAAGACTGTTTGTAAAAGGTGCAGGATGTACATGCTAACCCTCTGGCTATTGATGGTTGAAAGGAGACAGGAGTGGCTGTTGGCAGTGAGCGTTTAGCTCTTTACAACTTGCCTGACTACATCTGGTTCTGGCTGCTGCAGACAGCCACAACTTCCAGAGGCAAGCATAGCAGTGCTTCTGCAGGTCATTATGGATAAACCTAATGTTTTACATGGATTTCAGTGGACTCTGGCTTCCAGAAGAATGGGGTAAAAGGAAGCTGTGAATGGTGTTTTTCTTGAGTAACTAAATTGTTCCTGCCTCTGCTGGACGAGGTACTGAAGTTGGGATTCAGTAGGAGCCACTTGCTCCAAGTGGCAGTGCTTATTTTGGGCTGCTCTGTACTGCTCAAATATGGGAGAACTCATTGACAGCTGTGAAGAAATGTGAAATGCAGGCGGAGGCTGTTTAAATCAAGTGCGGGTGGTTGTTTTAAGGAGAGGCAGCTGGGTATCCAGTGTATCCCACTGATTGCCTCAACTCAAAAACGCTGTCACTGCTGCATTTGCTGTGGCACCAGGGTGTTTAAAGGGAATTCCAGGAGCTATAGAGAGTTCCGGCCATCCGCCACTTCTCTCTTCCGAAAGGGCTGTTGTGATTTGTGTTTGGTGTGGAGGAACCTCCCACTTGCTGGTCTCAGAACCCGCCCATGAATCTGCTCCTGCTGCCCTTGATACTGACTCCTGAAAGTCCTATGGTCAAGACTAATTAACCTGGTAAAGAGCTAAACTTCTACTAAGTTGCATTTCATTTGTCATTTTTGCCTCCTTTCATATGATATTTTCCTTACTCTGTGTACCTCTTTTCCCTTCCCATCTTTGCTCCTGCCAGCAGAGGAAACCTCTGCAGTTCTGTCCTGCTCCCATTTTCCAGATAAACCATCCGTGTTACAGAGAGCTCAAAGCTCAATGGACTGTGCATGTAGCGTTTTTGGGGTAGCTGCTGTAAGAACTGGGCAGCGCTGTGGTGCAGAGCTCTGCCTGTCTGTTCCCAGGGCTCTCACTCAGTCATGGAGCCTGTGCGTACATACTCCATCAGCTTTGTTGGCTTGGCTGCCTACACAGGCTAAATGTAAGGCCCCTAGTGAGCATTTCTGTCACTTTTGCTGTTCTGGCCACTTTGCTTAATCAAAGAGCTGAAAGGAAAGCTCTAATGAGAGAGGCTTCCTCAGTTGTACATAAGCCTCTGCTTGGCTAATTGAGGCTTTAGAGGGCTCGTGCTTCTGGTTGGGTTTAGTCTGCTTGACGTGATCTGGGCCTGAGGCAGAATAAAGCGAGCAGGCTTAAAATGATGCCTGAGCCAACATGATGGCTGGAGACGTACAGGGTTATATTCTGTAAGGTTGTTGCTCCGTGACTACGGAGTTTCTTGCTGAGGCAGTAAACTGCTGGAATGTGCTGTGGCCGGAGAGGTTGTTGGGAACGTCTCTAGGTGAAAATGGGAGTCTGCGTAGGGGTGAACTGATGGTTTTCTGCTTGTATGTTCAGTGGTTGGAGCCCAGGCCCCATGTATGATATGTTGGAGAAAATGAGAGTGCAAGGCAATCTGGGCTGCAGAAACTGCAGTCTTAGTGGAGGAAGCAGGTCAGTGCCAGGGAAAAAGGTGTAAAGGGGTAGGGGGACAGAGCTAAGGACTCTAGCTAACCTATCTGTAGTGCTCGAGGCTCTTACACTTCTCAAGCAATGTAGCTATGTCAATTTTGTATATTTTACAGACTCTGTATTTTATTACATTTTTTTTTGTGTACTACATGAACTGGTGGTCCTAAAAGTTGCCACCTGAGAATGAGTGAACAAGGGAAATTATTCTAAGGGACTTGTTGAAATTATTCCAAGGGACTTTTAAATTATACTGGTAGAACTTATGGCCTTTACAGTTGGTGTCCTAGAGAAGAAGTGTGACGGAGGAGCTGAAAGAGCGCTTGTTCTTTGAGGATATGGGAATTCTTCCTCTGTGGTCAGTGACTTTAGTAAATCACACCTGAGCAGTGTTCCTCTGTTGTGGGCCAAAGGCATTAATCTGAACGCCATACAAAATGTGCAGTTGAGTTGCCCCGCTTGCCTTGGAGGGCCCTGGCTTGTAGGTGGGTATGCACTGGATGTGCTGGGTGGTAGAGAAGTGGAAGAACAGGAGGCTCACATGTGTTCCAGCTGCTGGTGCTGAAAGCCAATCTCCATCCCAAGCAGAGAGTCTGAGCAGAGATTTCAAGGAGTTCAGTTGCCTTCTGCAGCTTTTTGGGAATTGTGTTGCAAAAGATTAAGCTGTGCTTGAAAGAGTTGGAGTGTGCAGTTGCTACTGGTTGGGAAGTGTTGATCCTGGTGCTTGGGCAGGAAGGCTCCCTGCCCTCTGAGCAGTGTCGCTGGTCATATGGCAGGGTCCTCCTTGGAGTCTTTCCTTGGGAAAGGAAATGGACCAGCTATCAAGTGCCTAGAATTGGTAATTAAGCTGGGCAGAGAAAGAGTGCAACCAGTGCAGATCAGTTACTGAGCAGGGTAAAGATGGAATCCCTTTCCAACTGGGGATGGCAGGAAGGAGAAAGGGGAAGGGTCAGTGGGGTGTCCATTGGATCTTTACCAAATTGCCATGCCTTATTCCTCATTGGGCAGGCCTTGTCAGATGTGTCTCAGTAGGTCTGGCCTGTTGGGAGTCAGCGCGGAGACAAAGGAACACATGGGGAAAGGAGACAGGATATAGGGGAATGTACACGATGTCACCCAAGGGACATCTTAACTGTTAGTTTCTCTGTTACCAGTCTGCTGGTGAATTTGTGCCTGACCTTTCAGTGAGGATTTGACCATTCCCTCCTCCCTCTTCCTTTTGCTGTTTGCTTTTCATCTTCTTGCAAAGAAATAAAGAGGTTGAAATCTGGATAGTTCCTATGGGAAATGAATGCAGCAGTGTTCTGTGAGGATAGCAATGAGGAGTTTTGTCGGGAAAGCCTGGGCGAGGAGCTGAGATGACTGTGAGGCAGCACAGTTGAGAACAGTGCTGGGTAGTTGCCTTGCTTATGTTGTGTCAGAATCTTCCCACGCCACGGCAGGTTCCAAATGTGTGACAGAACTGTGCCTAAGACGGAAGGATTCTCTGTCATACATCTGCTGTCTGTCTCCCACATATGGAGGGGACAGGGACCTTTGTTTTGGTGGCAGAGGATCCTTGAGCGAGCTGTCTACATTGATCTGAACAGATGACTTTGTGTGCTGGAGATGAAGGTGCGGCTGAGCAGCGAGGCAGCTGGGAGGGCTCCAGGCAGTCGAGTGCAGGCTTGCAGACAGGTCAGACTTGGCGGAGTGATGGCTTGTCAGGCAGGGGTGAAGTCTGGGTGAGTGCCCGGAATAGAAACTTACTGAGAATTGTTAAACACAGAAAAGACATCCTGAGCTCAGGCAATCACAGAGCTACAGGTTGTTAAGGACTGGGTGTGTGTCCTGAATGAGTTTCCCGTGGGCCTGCTTTATTCTGTGTCCCTTGCCAAGGTGCTGCTGGCTTGGATGGTTCTTTGGTGTGAGTACAGCAGATGTTCTTCTCAAGGAAGCTACTGCAAAAACGGTGTAAAACAAAGGGAGCTTAGAATTCTTAAAAGTACATCGATGACTTCTTATTGACTTAGCTAAATTTTCCTGGCTCACTGGTTGTTAAAAGCAGGCAGAGGAAGCTCTCTGGTTTTTGGGCTGTAGAGATGAGGGGCAGTTGACTTTTCCCCTGACTTTGAAGGATCCTGGGCCCATGGCAGTGGTAAATCAAGGTGACCTCTGCACAGCAGAGCAGGATAGTGGAGTTAGTGGATGACTCTGGAAGTATGCAAAAGGTCATAAATACATCAGAGCTAGTCGTGAATGAAATGGTGTCATGTTCTGATTCCCTAAATGTCTCTGAAAAGCTTGATTGAAGACTTTGTTCTTATGTTGTAGTTATGGCTTTGTCCCCAGCTTTGCAGTGGTCTTTCACTGTTCACTTTGCTACTAAGAGCTGCCTTTTCCCTAGACTAAGTGATCTGTAGCCCCATAAGCCCCAGAGGAGTAGGTGTGGCCAGGTCTGTCCGTGGAGTCCTGCTCTGTCACACACATTAAGTGCTCTTGGTGGATTATGTGGGTGTACTGGCTGCAGCTTTGTTTATTCCTTGTTACCCAAACACTTGTTCAGAGCCTGGCAATCTCCAAGCAGCAGGCTGCATTAATCATGGCTGTGGGAAGGTGAGGAAGCCATGGGCAGTCTTGGATTGGTCTGGATGGAGCTGCTGTCGTTTGTTGTCCTTGTTTCTCTCATGTCTAAGTGAGACTTTTAGACCTAGAGTAGGATGTGGTCTGTGCTTTGCGAAACCTTGTGTGCACCCTGCCTCCGTGGTGCTGTCAAGCCAGCAAAAGGCTATGTGATGGTTTTGTATAGGGCAGCTAACAAGAAGGGAAATAGTGTCTTAAATGACAGCCATTAAATCCAGTAAGGAGACAATTTATCATGGATGTGGAGTCATATTTCCTGTTATCTGGGACTGTGAAAAGGTGTTTGTGGTAATGCTTGCTTAAAATATGTTTCACGTTCTAAAGGACATTTGGGATTTTTTTTCCCCCAGCTGAAGATCTCTGCATTACAAAGATACGCTGGGATTTAACATGCTAAGAGCATTTGTGTGTACGCTTGTGTAAGTAACTATCTATACTGTAAGTGAGGGTGTGTAGTAAATTACGGACAGCTTCAAGAGCAGACTTACCCAGGTTGTGTAGAAGTTACAAAGTGGGGAAAAGAGCCAATGAAATAGGAAAAAAAACCCCAGTTGCCTAAATAATAATCTAGGCTGAGATTGTTTTCCTATGGGTAGTCACTGAACTGCAGTAAGTACAGTGGGTTTGGAAGGAGGTGAATTCTCCATCCAAGATGGGAAAGAGTAGGTTTAGTACAAGACATATTTAATAAAGATAGTCCAGGAACTCTTAGAAGCCCAAAATATGAGGCTGAGCATAGCAGTTAAATTTCTGATCCATATCAACATCTGGAGTTACTTGGCTGTTAGGGGAGTGTTCAGTGCTTATATACCTCTAAGTTCCTTAGACAGGAACGTAAGGTGAGGATCAGAACTCTTGAGCTGTATCTGAATACACACAAGCTGAAGCATGCATCGGCCTCTGTACGTCTGAGAGGGAGATGCAGCGTGACCTGAAGGATCTGACCTGGCCCACCCTTAGAATTCCCATCTGCTCTGTGGTGAGGTAAAGTAGCAATGCTGGAGCAGAGTCTGTGTATTGGTTAGAAGTTTCTAGCTCCCCATGACTGCCTTTGGAGCTCTGTGGAGCTGAGCTTGCATCATTGTAAATTAAGCTCCTGCTGAGGTCAGAGGGCAGGAGCTAATCTGTAAATGAACATTCCTCAAACTCTAGTTACCCACTGGACCTTTGAGATCAGCCCTAACAAGCGTAATGCAACCTGGATTAGTTTGTTGTATGCCACTGGGAAATTAAATGTGTCTTCCAAGTTCTTGTCACTTAAAATTTGCTGTGACATTTAGTGTGTTGGACAAAATGCAGGAAAAAGAGGTTCCAATTAACCGGGACATCAAATGGTGTGGATGGTGCAGTTTATTTTGGAGGCATGATACTCAGAAAGGTCACTCTCCCAGTCAGCTGACCTCAGTTGTTTGAAGCGTTGGCTGTGGCTAATGAGCACTCAGCTCAGTCCATAATGGGACCTTTATGGAGGGCAAATCCAGATAATGGATGTGTGTGGGCAAACTGGCGCTTTCTGATAGCTATGTGCTGGGCGGGGGACGGGCAAACTCTTTATAAAATAGAGAAAAAGGCACTGAAGGCAATGTTTAAGAGCCGGCAATGTCACCACAGAAGTCAGTACCCTCACACCTGGGGGGGGGAAGTTGTTGCTGTCTTAGTGCTTCTGCTTGGGCTTGTGAGCTGCACAGAGCCGTGTGTAACAGGGTGGTGGTTTCAAGCTGCGGCAGATAGTAGTTCCTTGGGTATGGTGAATGGAAATATATTGCTTCATCCACATAGTGCAGTCAGTGATGACATCAGCCAGGAGGTAAGGTGGCCAAGTCTCCTGATAGCCTGTTGTTCTTCAGCTGCTTCAATGTTGGTGTCAGTCAGTTGCAAGTAACTCATTACTTGTACCAAAATTCATGGCAGCTGCTGGCCCTTTATGTGGACTGTTTGCTGTGTCAGCACTGGGCTGTACTATGTCAGCCTGAAAAATGTTGAAAATTAAGACATTTGGGCAGAGCTTCTGTAAGAGATGCTGGATTTATACCAAACTGACCTCCAGGAAACTGTTAAGGTTAAACTGGCCGGTGACCTTCCCTTTATGCTCAAAGTTTTGGGTGTTCAGGTTAAAAACGTCATTTTCCTGTATCCTAGCAAAACCCTAAATTTTACCTAAATTTTTAAATGCATTGGAGCAGTTTTTCTGCTAGTAAGCGAATCCTGATAAGGCAATGTGGGTTGGCAAGTGGTGGTTTCTTGGGGGTGGTGAAACCCACAGATTGAACACCCCTGGTGCTGGCTGAGTTCTTGGAAGTGCCCATTTGAAAGAAATGAAAAATAATTCAATATGCTGCTGGGATCTCTCTGAACTTTACTTATTTAGGAAGTAAAGATGAACACCTTCTTTGTTAGATATTCCTGCTTCTTAATACTGTGTTTGTTTTCCTTCATTGAACTCGATTCCCTGTATCCACAGTTTCAGAGGGGTGTCCAGCAAGTACCTGAGATATATTGTGCTGTGAGGGAGGCATCTTCTAGCCAACCTCTAGGATTTACCTTGTCTGCTTTCCACCAGGCTCTGTTGAATTCAGCGGGAGCGGGAATCCGACTTGCACTGGAACTGGGAGAGGGGAGGAAATGGTGACAATAAGAGGGCTGGGAGAAAGCTCGGCCTGTTCTAAGTTGGTGGCAGTAGGATCACAGGCCAGACCAAGAATAAGATAGTTGCCTTGAATTTCTGGGAGGAAATAAGAACTTGGAATGGTGGGGTGCGATACTGTCAGGCTTTTGGCTGAAGCAGACTTCCTGAGGCACAGTGCGAAAGAAATAATTTCTCAAATTAAATAGAACTCCCTGCATAACTGAAGTCATAGCAACAAAGTGACCTCACTGCAACTTTACTCCCCCCTCCTTGTAGTTGTTTCTTTAATTTCGTACAATATGTTATTCTTGTTGTTTGGAATCTTGGGGAGGAGGGAGAGAGGGAAAACCAACCTGTGTAAAAATTAGCTTTGAGTTATTCCATCTGTGGACTCTTAATTTTGTCATGAAAACAGAGAAGCCTGGCAGGAAGCGAGCTTGTGACTGGCTCCATGTATCCTCTTGTCTGGAGCTGGGTAAGAAGTGTGGCATTTAGAATGAAAGCAAAAGCTTCATTTCTGGAACTCTGAGTGTTTGCCCAATTCTTTGACCATCTGTTTTTGTTGACAACCACCTCTTTGTGTTGTGCCAAAGTTATTTTGGCTTTTATAATTTGTAGATGCGCGTGTGTGTGTGTGTATGGTGGAGTAGTTGTGTGTGTCTGTGTGTGGATCATTAGGGTGCTGCTGACTGGGTCAGACTGGAGGAAGTGGGATGTATAAAAGTAGGTATTTTGTGAGGATTGAATTACCAGGAGAAATACAGTGAGTAATCCTGGCTTCTCTTGGAGACATTTGAGTCCTATTTGTGTTAGCTTGTCAAAAGCTGCCAGCTTCGAGTGGCTGCCCTTAAGTAACTTTAGTTGCATCACAGCCATTTACAGTACACAAGTACTTGACTCAGAAATCACTGCTGGGATGAACAGTCCTGATGGAAAGCTCAGCAGCTCACTGAAGGTGGATAGCAGACGAGTCCCTGTGCTCCGTGGTGCTGGCATGGAGGTACTCAGCCCCCTTGGCCTCTTGAGCTGTGCTTCTCTGCCATTCTTGGTGTTGTTTAGGGGGTAGTTATTCATTCCTTGTATCCTTTATATGATAATTTTATCCCCAGCCAATATGGATTGGAGATGCACTGGAGCAGCTGATGTCGAGAATTCTATCATGGAAATGTGAAAGCACTTGGAAATTCAGCCTCAAAACCTAGCATGAGACGCCTTTTTGAGCATACATGTATGTTTCTAAGCCTCTGTTTTCTCTGCATTGTAATAAACTGTCTTTGTTTTGTTCTGAAAGCTACGTAGAGAAGCTTAGTGCTTTCTGTGCTGCTTTGCACACTGAGTTTTTCCTGCACTACGTTCTGAAGTCTTGTTGGCATGAGGGTAAGCCGGAGTAACCTCCACAGCTCCTGACAGCAGCAAAATGAGGCTAACAAATATCCTTTCGAGGATGCAGCATGACAGCTTCATCCATCCCGCTGCATTTGCATCGGGAGTGTGGAATGGTGGTGTGTCATGGGCCACTGCTACTGCACGCAGTCATTTATTTAGTAACTCGTGCACAGGCACTAAAGAGGAGCCTGCAAGACATCAGTGTGGTGGAGACAAATACGAAATTAAGAGGTGGCAACATTTAGAAAAGTCTGATTTGTGCTATTCCATCACTGTAACATTCTGTTCAGCAGTGCTTCAGGTATAAAGTGAATGGGGTTGTTAGGGACAGTAGCAAGGCATGCGCTGTGGCGTGGCACAGTGGCTTCCCGTGTTTTTTGCTGTGTTCTCAGATTGAGGGTAGCCTTTTCCAAAGGTAAGCTCATTCACTTGCAATATCAAGTGTTAGAGTTAATTATGCCGTTTGCACGAGATGTTTCTGGTGCGTGAACCAGGTAGATTAAAACTGCTTCAGATCTGGAGGATTACTTACTTTTCTCCAGTGTCGTTAATTCACACATAATTGAGTCTCTGCTAGTCAGGACTTTTCAGAAATACCAAGTGCTGCAATTCCATTCTGGGAAGAAGTGATTTAAAGTGGTATGCCTTGAAATCCAGCTTCTTAAATACTTATTTAGAGGAAAAAATTGAGAAACCAAAACACATGGAATAGGTTCTGAAAAGGGAGTAGTTCTGAAAATCTGTTCATAAGCATAAAATGAAAATGCTTCTGTCATTTTAGGTGTCTTTTCAGGGGTTGCCTTCCAAAGCTGTGTTTGTGTGTAGATGAGGCGTCTGGGGTCTGTGAGATGTGTTGACTTGTACAAATGCTTCTGGTGAATGCCGGTGCATTTGACTATGAACAGCTTATCTCAGAAACAAAACTGGAATTATGGTAAGAAAACCAGGACTGAATTCGGTAAGGACAATATGTCCTGCTGAAAAAAGGGAACAGCAAAAGTTCTGTGCATGTAATAGATGGTGTTTCTTCTGTGAAAAATACAAGGCAGGTTTTTAGTGGCAGAGTCCAGATGTGAAACTCCTAAACCCTGTGCAGGCACTTAAAATGAATGCTTTTGGCTGCAGTGGGAATGAAGAGTCTTTAATTTTTCTCACTGGTCGGAGCCCAATTTTAACAGGATAAAAAAGATTTCATGTTGTCTGTTCTAGGAGTAAGTCATCAGATTAACTGGAGAGGAACACCAGAGGTTGTCAGTCCCCCTTAGCATCAGCTGTGTTTTCCTCACAGCCAGGCCAGTTCTAACCCTTAGTTTGCAGATCTTGCTGTGTGCAGGTAATGCCATTTGGGTCCCTTTGCTTAATAGCAGTTTAGAATAAAAGGCCTCGGAAGTGTAGCATTCAAAGCATTTCTGTTCTCAAAAGGGTGGAGGGAAAGATGGTTGAAAAATGAAAAACGCCAAGGGCAGAACCTGCATGGAAGAGTAGCAAAAAGGCTCAAGCAAGAGCCATGATTATTCTGTTGTGTTCTCACTGACCTAGTACTCTGTATTTCCTATGTTGCTTTTCCTGATATTGCTGTCAGTGCAGTACAGGACGGCTGCAGAGGTTATGATTGCCTGCCTGCTAGGGGAGCGAGTGTCTCAGTCTTGCCTAGGAACCAGGGTAGCTCAGCAGCTGTTTGTGTGCAGCTGGAGAGAAGAGGGAGCTCGTGGGCCAGGTGTGGGGGAAGGTCGCCTGTCTGTGCATGTCAGACACCTGAGATGGATTCTCCTGTTGGCACGTTGCTGAAAGCTGGCACTTTGAGAGCCGAACTTTAGTGTCCTGTGTGTCTGTGGTCACTTGCTTGGGCTGCTTAGAAACCGACGTGAAGAAAAACATGCAGGCAGGGTTGGCCACTTGTGCCCTCTCCATACCAGGAACACAAAGGGCATAACGAGAGCCTGTTCTGCAGCTCTAGGAACCCATACTTAGTCATGACTCAGGCTATCTTTTGGTATAAATGAATCCCACCTCATGGGTATCAGTGGCTCTATCATCCATGAAAGCAAGCAGAGGTGGAAATGGCAGAGGAGGCCTGTAACAAGACCAAAATGTTGCAGTGGAGTTGAGTGTAGTTTTGTGGTGTTGCCTTCTGGTGATATTTAGGGAGGACCGATATTTAAGACCTCCTGTGTGTTTTCTAGATGTCTAAATAGCTATAATAAATACCATCTGAACAAGAAAGGCACCATATACTCAATGGGCAAGGAAAAAACCTGTCCTTAAAACAAAGGCAGGGGTAAATTCTTATTTCTGCTCACTAGAATAATATTTCATTTATGTTGCAATGGCAGATTGTTTCAGGAGTTGATTTCCAAGGAGAGAGCAGTGCAGAGGGAAAGGGTGAGGGCTCTGTCTGCTCGTCAGTCTGGGATGGTGATCCAGTTGAGCGCTGGTACACAGGATCTTCTTCTCTGACTGCTGGTTTGTTCATTTGTTGTACCCTGTTCTTTTGAGAATGTTAATTTGGGCAAGATTTCTAGTTCTCAGCATTATCATGAGACCACTGGTAACAGCTGAGTACAGCTTATACTTTGTGACTGCTTGTTGCTACTTGGAGCTAACAAATACCTAGTTGGGAAAGTGCATGGATTCAGTGAGCTGTGAGTTGCTTTCGTAAGGTGTAGTGGGCTCTTGAGAAGCGTTTTTTATGGCTGTTGGGATGTGTTTGATGTTACAGCTCCAGCTTGCCTAACAGCTGCAGTCCGGAATGTGGAATATTTCAGATCCTGATGGGTTGGTTTGTTTCTCAGCTTCTGTTGAGACTCTTTCCCATGGCTGGAGTGGGTGGGAAACCAGGCCTTTTCCCCTTGCTGATATTGGCACCTACCCAGACTTTCCAAAGTTGACAGCAGAAGCTAATGCAAAATAGTGAAGTTGTAGAAGTTGTTTGGAGATACGTGGTACCATCTCATGTCAGGAGTTAAAAGTTCAGAAAACTCAGCCTTGAAGAAGGGTGGGCTGAAAGACCCTCTTGAGCTTACTTTCAGCTCTAATTCTTTGGACTTACTAGTCTTACCTGAAGTATTTTTTGTCACTAAGGAAGTATTGGCGACTCCTGCTAGTTCTGGCTGTAAAGCTTGTTTTGGTCAGTAGGAGTCTTTCCTGGCATTTGCTAGTTGGTTGCTGATGCATGGGAGAGGCTGACTGTTTATCCAAGAACACTTCAGGACCTGAAATCCAAGCCTCAGTTTCTTCCAGAAAGAAGAGAATCATCCCAGTGTGTGATGACCTTGATAATTTTGATGAGAATTCTACATTACAACTGTCTGATCTTGTTAGTGTGTGCTTTTTTTTTTCTTCCCGCTAAGTTTTAAATCTGATTTAGATGAGGTTGAGTAGATAAATTGTGGCAGGTCTAACTACTGCTCAGTTCTGGAAGCTGTAGAGCACTTTAAGTGAGGTGGTGTCCTTAGAGGTGGGAGCAGCTTGTTGGGCCAGGGGGGGACTGTTGGTGTCCATAGAATGTCCAGCTGGAAAAAAGACAGCAAGCCAGGGAGCTTTGGGTGGGATGAGGCACCTTGACTTAGACAGGAACGATGGAGGCAGAAGGGGATGTATGAAAAACAGCAGCGGCAAGAAACAGAAGCCTACTTATTATCTGTCTGTGTAAGGCATCGATGGTGTAATCTGTTTACTGTGTTGGTTCTGGGTGAGGGCTGTGGCAAGAGGAAGCAGAGGAGCAAATGAACTTAGGGGTAAGCACACAAACCCTGTTTCTAAACTTGAAACTTGTTCGTGAAGTATTTTGGGTTTCTGTGCAGGTTAACAGCCTGATTGGGCAGAAGATCTGATTTGGTGCAGTTCTACTGCTAAAAAAAAGCTGTCAGCTTATGCCGCTGGGGCATGATGTGGTGGATAAAATGCAGTTTACTTGTAGCTCCAAAGGGGTTAAAACAGTTTGAGGTGAAACACTAGATTGGCAGGGTTTGATTTAAAAAAAAAAAAAAAAACCAACAAAAACCCAGAGGGGAGTATGTGAGCGTGTGGATAAGCAGAAATGCTCTTTTGTTTCCTTTTTTCATGCTTCTTTATGTGTGGAGTGGTTCAGAAAAAATGTTAAATTTCTATGATGTGCTCATGCTCCACATCCCTTAAATCCATGTGTGGCTGCGGAGCTGTTGCCACACAACAGGCTCTGTGTGCTGCATATTTTGCCAACAGCTACACCTACTTGAAGGCAGCACGAGGCATTTGGGCTGGGATTGCCAGGCTGCTGGCTGTGCTCGGAGCCCACAGGCGGTGAAATGCATCATTCCAGCTTGAGTCACAGCTTTGGCTGAGTGTGGGCATCAGAATATCCTCCCGTGGTGGGGGCAGGGGCAGCGCTCTATGTCTGACTGGAGGTTTAATGGGGAAGGGTTAATGAAGTCGCTAGGCAGTGACAGTGAAACTGCAGTGCAGGGCTCGCCGTGCATGAGGGTGTGCACAGGGATGGATGGAGGCAGGTGTAAACTCTGCTTGGAGAAAACAGAGCTTTCCATCTATGCCATGTCCTATTGGAATATTTGTCTGGTTCATTCTGGCTTCCCCACCATGGATGTGTTGTGAGAATAACTGTGTTCCCCATCCTCCCTCCCTCCTTTTCCTTCCCCCCCCCCCCACAAGCTGGAGGGCCAGAAGGTGGGGTGGTACCTCAGGATAATGGTAGCAGAAGGCGAAGGAGGCAGACAGCTGGCAAGTTCTGCCCCAATATGCTTCTCTGAAAGAGGCAAGGAAAATGCCGAAGATGTGATGCCTGAATGGCTCACTTTGCAGCAAAAGGGAAGATGAAAAGTAAAATTAGTTAACATCTTGCTCATTTCAAACCACCACACACCATCTTTTTGCTTCACCCCCCCTCAAGCCATTTCTCTATGGCTTTGAATTCTGAGGGGAGGAGTGAGAAGTCGCAAGCAGTCCTGGGACTTTGCAGAAATCTATGTGTTGAGCAGCACTGCAAAAAGACTGAGGTCTTCTGGTAGCCCTTGTGTTATCTGCCTGTCATCTGTACGAGCCTGGGCAGCTGGAGCAGACAGGCAGCCAGCCACAGGCCTGTACCAGGAGCTTCTGTTCACTGTACTGACACAACAGTACGGGAGTCTGCAAAGGCAGAGGGTGGGGATGGGGCCTGGGGGCCCTGCAGTTGTTCAGTCTGAGAGGGGAGTTCCAGTAGTGGGGTGTGGGTGCTCCTAAGGGAGTCTGGGAACCTAGAGGTGTTGAGTGAGAGAGATGTTGCTGTCTGCAGTTGCTAAATGGAAGGGTGAGAGAAGGCAGAGCTGAATGCTCCTGGAGGTGCTCTGTGAGAGGGACAAATGGAGTGATAGGGAATCCCAGCTAGATGGAAGGGGGAAATTAATTCCCTGGGCGGGTGGTGAAGCATTTGAGCAGTGGGCTAGAACTTGAATGAACAATACCTTATGCTAAAAGGTTTTTATTTCACCACCTACTGCTGCTTTGAACGATCTGACCAGCACATCCCTTGCTGGCCGAGAGTTCCAGGTGTGCGCTGGTACTGCTGGGAACAGCACTCTGATTTAGGACAGGATTTCCACGTGCCTGTTGTGTAGGGGATGGGTCCCTGTGATCTGCTGAGGGTCCATCCGATGTCTTCATTGCATGGACAACTGTGTTTTGAAGAGATTTTTGGCCCAGCCAAGCAAAGCTCCATGCAATGTCATGGTGATTGGTTTTATGTAATGCTGTTCAAGCAAAGCCTGGACCCTTACTGAAGCAGATGGCAGCTTATTGAGCAGCCGTGAGCAGGGGCTGGGTGCTCACTAGACCCCTCTAGCAGCAGCGCTGTGGGCTTTTCTCTGACTTTGCCTAGTAGTCCTGTGAAACTTGTACCTGTGACATAAGACTGCAACAGTGGCTCTTTGGCTCTCAGTGGTTACTGGTCACCAGCCGAGTCTGCAAAGCGACAGAGAGGAATTGGGAAAATGATCATGTTTAATCCTTCCATCTCCACTAGGAATACTAACTAACCAGCCTTAAATGTGTACATAATACTTCTTCTGTAGAAACTTAGTTACAAGTTCAGCTAAATGATCATGCGATTATTGTAGAAACGTTACTATTAGCATAGTCGAGGTACTTGAAGACAATTCCTTTGGGTAAATGTTGCTGTTGGCTAATGGAACAGGAACTGCTAGATACCAGTGCAGACTGCTTTTGAAAATTCCTTCATTGCAAACACCCCAAATCGCACGTATTGCTGTTTTCAGTACAAACCAACTATGCCAGCAGTTGGAGTTGTGGAAAAGCACCATCCAAAAGCTGTTGGGTTGGTTACTGTCCATGACAGAATTTCTCACACTGATGCCTGAACTATGTGGTCTGGATTGCTGTTGCAGGTTAGGTTCTGTTACAGCTGGAATGTAACTCTGATCTTGCTTGCTGCTTCTCACGCTGGACAGGAGTCCTGTAAGAGAGATGACGATCAAGGAAATTAATTTTTTTGCTGCTTTTGGGAGCAGGTCTCTGAGGTGCTTGTCGTTCTAGCAATGCCTTTATAGCTGGGGGATGATGGTGCTCCTTTATGTCAGCCTGATTTCTGCTGTAGCCCAGGAGTGCTGCTTACTCAACAATTCTCATGCTTGTGGCTCTAAGTGCTTTGGGCTGCTAAGCAGAGTTCATACCTAACAGCTCTTGTTCTTCAGCATTGACCTGCTGCAATAGTTTGTTAACTGCTTTTCTCTTTCTTTATCTCTTACTTATAAAACAGGCCCAAATGATTGGTGACCCTAGGGAATACCCGAGATGCCTCTAGTGAGGCTTCCTGTCTATTTTGTGTGAGCAGACAGGACCTAAATTCCCTGGGCTGTGTCCTTCTGGCATTTTCACTGTCAGTATTCAAGTATTCTACATCTGGTTTTCGGACCTTGTGGCTGTTTTGATGGTGACTCAGGTTACTGTAAGCAATGGGTTTTTACTGTGATGTTTACAGATGTTTACATGGCTTTTGACATCAGGATGAGTAAAAGAAAAGGCTTGTCACTTGCATGCTACCCGATGTGGTAGAGGTGGCTTTGGACGACCAAGTTCCTCAGCTGCATATATATTTTTATATATCATATATTTGCCTATATACTTCTAATAGGGTGGGAAAGAAAGTACAGTAATGATGGGAAGTTATTTAGTGCTGCATGGAGTTAATTGCTTCTAATCAGTGCTTACATCCGTCTGGTTTTATGGAAGACAACAAACCTTCGTTGGATGTGCTCATTAGCCATCCTGTAAATCACAGGGATGTTCTGGCATCTCCCGTATTGTGTGCCCATTAGCTGGGTTGTGTTGGCATTTAGCCGTGAAAAAGGAATGGTATGCACTGGGATGGGGATGGCTTTGAGTTTCTACTTAAGGTTCCTTGTAACAATTTGCAAGTAGAAGTTGTTTCCCAGTTGGCTGCTTAAGCCTTTGATGAGGGAGTTCCCTGGCTATGTCGGGTTCTGTGAGAGAAATGAGGTGTCAGGAGCTGTTTTCCCAGCAGATGGGGAAGTGCTCAGGGTGGCTGGTGATTGTATTGATACACAGTGTGCAAGTGCAGCTACTCTTCCTGCGAGAAGCTCTGAGGGGCACCCCATCCTTAAAAAGAAGAATTTCAAAAACTCCATGCCAAGGAGCTTCTCCTTTTTGTCAAAATAAGGTAGTTGTGTCAAAGAATGTGCGGTTTTGGCTCCTCTGTTCCAGGACCAAGTTAAATAATGAGCTGGAGAATCTGCCCTGTGCAGCTGCAGAGTTGCCTTGTCCCCAGGCGTGGCAGAGCCCTGCCAGGCCCCGTACCTGCTGCAGCATGATGGATATGCCCAGGGTGATGAATGGCGTGTGTCTGGGCACCCATTACAGTGCAGGCACTGCAGCAAGATTAATTGGGTCGGGTTGTGCCAGCATCTTTCAGGGCTCAACGTATTGGACATTTATCTATCCATCTTGCACATCCGTTACAGCACTGTGTGCTCAAGAAGAAACCTACGGGTTAGAGCTGTGTGCCGCAGGTAGAGGGCGGCTGTGGCTGTGTGCTGCAGCTCCTGCTGCCAGGCCACTGTAAGCTCAACACAGGTGGAAAAGGAGTGTTGGTTTTGGATAGAAACTTGGCTGCTATGTTCCTGCTGATTGTTAGCCGTTTCCCTTAGATCTCTCGACTCCCAGCTCTCACCAGGTGGCAGCCTCCAGCATGCCACCACGGGAGCCTGGGGATATGGCAATCTGAGCCTGGATTGTAAATGAGGACAAGAAGAAGGGGGAAAAATCCACAACTTAAGCCAGTGTCTGCTTCAGGAGTTTTTAAGTGTTAAAGTTTTTTGAAGTTTTCCAGAAGCTGGCACCAGGACAAGCTACTTGATGGTTTTTCGTGGTTGGGTTGTTTTGTTGGTTTTTTTTTTTTTTTTTCAAATTTTTCTTTTTCTTTAAATTTCTTTTTAAAAAAAATGTCTTTGAAATGCCATTGGGAACAGTTTAACCGTCCTATGATTGTAGAAGCTGATGCATACAGCGGGGTGTACATGGCCTGCATCTCTTGAGTCTCCACTGAGTGGAGGCACAGCTCTGCTCATTCATTTAGCAGGAAGTCTGTGAGTGGAGAATTATGGTCTGGGTTGGTATAGAGCGGGTGAGGTATGCTGGAGACAGTGAAAAGGGACTCCAAAGGAAGGTCTCCCAAAAAAGGGAGACCAAAAGGAAGCAATGTCCAGCAGCAATATATTTGATACAAAACAGTCACAACAGAAAAAGCAGACCATGAAGGCAAGGTACAGGAAGTGCACAGCCTGGATAACAGCAGGTGAGGAGGCTAATCCACTCACCAACAAGTGAGGATTTCCAGGGGAATGGAGAGATTAAGGAAGTAACAGCTCTTTGTGTTTTATGTGCCTCATGAGTTTAGCTCTCTCTTTATAATTGATTTGCTGCCAAAAAAAGTGCACGGACAGTTGTGTTTGCTCATGTATCTGCTCTGTTTACTAGAGCCTGAGCAAGACAAGTAAAGCAAAAGGCAGGAGTCCTAAATCCAGATCTCACCTGCTTTGTTGGATGTATGGGAAGCCAACAGGTTGGTAGGGTTCTAGGAAACTGTACTATGAAGTGCAAGTCTGTGTAGGCCTAAAGAAAATACCTAGTTTGGTTCCAAGTGAGGCAGCCTGAGAGAGAAGTAATGGAAGCATAGGCGATGGTAGTAACCGTTTTGGAAGAATGGGCGCTTCTAGCCTGACGGTGAAGGTGTAGTGCCTGCAGGCTCACATGATGGCATCTGGAGGGTTCTCCTCCTGTGCTCTGGGTCCAGTAGATGTACTCACCTGTTTGTCTGTATTCACAGGTACACACAGGTACAAGGTTTGCCTTCCTAGCTTGGCCTAGAAGAATCACGTGGCTACACGTAGGGAAAAACTTGTTCTTGGAGTGAGAGTTTTGAACTGCTCAACAGCTTGGAAAATAAATTACTTACATAGTTGCCTTTTTAGGAAATGACTGTTGGGAGAGGTCCATGTGACTAAAGGAGCTCATGTATTGGTCCATAATCCAGAGTAGGGCACAGCAAGATGGAAAATTGGGGCATCAAAGGTTTATAAATAATGCTGTGGCTTCTGTATCTGCATTTTTCTAGCCAAGCTCACTTTCACATCCAAAAGCATTCAATATTAAGTTCTGTCCTGAGCTGCCGGGTTTAGCAAACCTCTGGAGTTTCTTTTTTTTTCAGTGTTTTTTTCTTTTTTTCCTGCCCGCCTGTCAGGCAGTCTGGACTCTTGGAGTGAATTCCTGTGCCTTTGTGTGCAGAGCTGCTAAGAGATGGCTGTCTGCACTGATGTGATGTCCCTGTCCCCTGCTCCTATTACATGCGTTTGCAGTTTAGTAATTGCGTGTGGATGGCCGAGTCGGTGCCAAGCCCTGCGTATCCAAAGTCGTTTGGTGAAGGAGTCCATTATGCTTGTGGCTCGCAATGATAAATTCCCTCTGATGGTGGCAGCTCACAGCAGCCTCCTCTCGTAATGGCATTCTGCTCCTGTTGGCAGCCTTCCCTGGGCAGGAGACACTGCCCTGAAATAGCACAAGTGATGAGAACAACAATGGCTGTGCAACTCGGGGAGACCAAAACATAGAGCAATTCGTAATTACTTTCCTGGGATTGCTGTGTTTAAGGAAACGTGCAGAGGAGATGATAACCTGGCATCTGGATGTTCCCAAGGCAAAAAGCCACAATGGACTAACCCAAGAGACCCATTGTGGAGCATGAGGGGCTGAACACGGTTCTCAGAAGTGGATCGAAGGGTCCTGTGTGTCCTACTGCAGTACCTTTGTAGAAGAACCCTTTGGAGCTTGTTTTTAAGATGTAAACGATGGAGCAGGGGTCAGCTAGCAGTCTGGGAGGGGGCACAGGTGGTATATCTGAAACAGAAGCAGCTGTCCAAATTGTTTTGGTTTTGATGTATTGACCTTGGGAATAGCACAGTGGCCCTTTGACGGATTGGTGCCCCATTGGTCCTAATCTAATTAAAGCAGCACTTGCTGCTCGGCATGGACCAAAGTGCAGCGGGGTCAAGTGTATGTCAGTAATTTAAGCATTTAGTTACTAGGCTGTAAAATGATCATCAAGAAAGCTGTGTTTAGTGGAAACAGTTCAGTAGAATCGGTAAAAGACTGTTGGAAGAAGATCTTGATGTACCAGCGCTGTTGCCAGAGACATTGGATATATTCTGCAAGGGATTTATACATGAGAAAGAGTTCCCAGGGAATGGCTGGAGGAGGGATTTATGCATGGACCAAAACAGTTGATGGAGGACTTGCCTTCGTTCCTCTCCTTTCTCAAGAAGTCAGCTCGGCTATCCTACATTCAAGGGTAGAAATCCACTTGAATGTGGGCACGCAGTTTTTTGGTAGCAGAGGTGTGGATTTAGAGCTCTGTGAGGCAAATGAAACTGCAGCTTTAATTATCAGGAAATGGTTAATACTGGTCAACTCATTAGATACCAGTCACTTATTGGGTGTTGGATTGTCTGCTTCCTAATTTTTAATGTTAATTGGCTGTATATCTACTTGTGTGGGGTAAGTGATGGGGAGCCTCTGCCACAGACCCAGGCCCTAGCTGTGAAGGACTGGAAAAGGACAGTCCCGCATGCCTAGATGGGCTGGAAAAGGACAGTCCCGCATGCCTAGATGGGCTGGAAAAGGACAGTCCCGCATGCCTAGATGGGCTGGTGTGAGGAAAATTAATTCATTTCCATAAAGCCTGTGCCAGCCTTGAAACAAGTAATCGGTGAAGGGAGCATTGGGCTCCTGTGCTGACCATTCTGTGCAGGCCCCTTACCTGGGCCCTGGTTGAGGCACAAGAGAGTGGCAAAATTAAACCCATTATCAGCTACTTGGGGTATTTTTTAAAGGCTCTTCTGCACACAGATGTGTGCAGAGCAGGCACACTTTTTTGCTAACTACGTTATTACAAACGTGGCTTTTTCTTTCACTGGGTTATTCACAAGCCCCTCGCTCCTGTCATTTGCCCTTGACTGCAGTATAACTGTAAAACATTTACTACAAGGCCATGAAGAATCCATATGTCCATGTGATCTGTCAGGCCACCAAGACGCCAGGGCTTGTGGGGTAGCATAAGGATATCTGAAGGTGACACATGCTGTCATTTGATGAACAGAGATGCAGAAGGGGGTTCTGGCAGCCACTACCTTGGCCTTGACAACTTGTGATGGTGACCAGGTGGGGTGTGTTATCTTAATAGTCTGGAGCTCTTGTGAATTATTTGCTGATAGATGTAAACAGCTGTTATTCTTGGTAATGGAAAGCAATTAGAAACATCTGTACTCTTGGCGATGAGTAATGCCTCCCATCTTCACTGCTCCCAAGTGCCAATTGGAAATAACTACATCATCAGGATGGGCTGGCAACCTTCACTGCATTATGGCCTGGTTGTACTGAGCTGTGAAGAACAAGAGGTGAAGCATGGTGGAAGGAGCCTGTATCTGAGCTGGCTGGTGTTTGTTTCCCCCTTCAGGATGAGCAGAGGGACGTCAGGTGCTCCATAGCTCCCTGTCAGCCTGCAGGTAACTCAGTGTTTAGAAGCTGGAGCTTTGGGCTGGTATGGCTTCTGGGGCTGGAAGTCTGTGATGGCACTTTGTGCCCAGATACTATCTTAGATGGAACTGTAGCTATCCCTGAGGCCTCAGCCAGGCATGTATGTCCACCTCAGGGCTTGCCTACAGCTGGAATGAGGTCCTGGTCTGGAAACTCTTGAGTAAAAGAAAGACCAGGAGAAGCCCAAGAGCTTGGGATCTAGCACCTCTAATAAGACTTCTCAGATGTGCTCAGAAGGCCCTGGTGACAAACACTGACCTTGTGACAGTGAAGTGTATTGTGCATAGAAGCTGATTTTGGCCCTCAGTAACCTCTGAGGTGTGTTGTTGGAATACACGTGGGCTGGAGTCTTCCAGGTTGTCTTTATTCCTCCTTGTAAATTACAGAAAACCTATTGTGGCTTCCTGTGCCTTCTGGATCACAGAATGACTAGATGAGTTGTATTTAACAAAACCAAAAATTGGGATAACTTGATAGAAAATCCTTAGCTTTCAGGTTTTTTAGTGTGTGATTTTTATTCAGTTTTCCAGTAGCTCTGGAAAAGATAAGAAACTAAAAAGGTCCTAGAATCTTGATGTACAGATTATCAGCTTTGATCCTTTGAAAGCAACATCATCTTTAGGTAGGAAGGGTTGTTAGCAATACTTCTGAAGTACTTGTGAGGAAAAGGGACTGATGGAGCGTGATGGGTTGATAGTGATGGATTTTTCCCTACTTTTAGTTGACTGTTTTTCTCTGTTATTGAAAAATAAAATCTAAAAGGATGTATCAGGCAGCGTTTATCTATTTGTTAACTGTATAGTTGTCTTTCACTTGGTGATGGTTCTTCCTATTTTTTTTCAGAGTCAGTGTTAACTTGTTTTCTGTCATTGTTTTCATTGTGCAGGAGGGCATTATTTTATGACTTTTACATGGTTTTAAAACAAAGAAGTGCTGAATTTCCTGGTTTTAGCATATCTCTAGCATCCTGGCTAATAAATTGCAGGCTGCTGTCAGAAGGGGATGGATCTGTTTAGTTCCTGAATTGTAGTTTATAAGTAGAGAAGAAGTACTAGATGGGCAAAAGTCTCTGAAACGGATGGTAGAGGTGTACAGCAGATTTCTTGCTGTATTAGTTAATTCTCACAGGCTATGTGGGTCAGTTCCCCCACCAAATGAAGAAAAGCAGGGAAGTAATTAACATAGGAGACAGAAAATACGAACTGCGATTCTGTGCAGAGGCATTTCATGCTCTGTTGGCTTCATGAGAAGGCTGAGGTGCCAGAGCAATAATTAATATATTGAAAGAAGACAAAATAGATAAATTATGCAAGGTCAGGGCATTTGTTGGCTTTGCAAGAGGGCGAGTTGTACTGAAGCTATGTGGTACATGCAACGTCTAGAAGCAGTAGCTGGGCTTCTAGGCTCCCTGGGTGTGGGGTGGATGGCTGCAGGGATGCAGGTATGGATGGTGTTGGAACAGGCTGTTACCCTCATGCTGATAGCTAGGCCTGACAGAGCAGCTGCATTCCTGTGGGTGCTGCTGAGAGGGGCATTTTAGGAGGACTCTCAAGTGTTGGAAAGGCCGCACGTAGAAATAAGTGCGGAAGTGGTTTATATGGGCACTGTCTAAGTTCTAGCTAGAACTTGAGTAGTTGTTGTCCTCCCGCCCTCCTGGGTTCCAGTAAAATCAGAACAAGTAACTTGTGTGTGCTGCATCTCCACGCACAGCAAGGTGAAATTCCCTTGTGATGTTTTCCAGTGCTAAGCTGGCCACATGTGGATGTTTCAGATGGTAGTGAATCTACGTAAAAGGTGATTTCTCTGTTTCAGATTATCTGCAAGGAAGAGGGAAACCTTTGGGATTCCTTGTCCTTCGGTGCCTTGAAGCTAGGTGGGTGCAGAGTTCATATCCATACCATGTTCCCAAGTGTTCCTTGAGGTTTCAGTGGGAGCTAGCAAAAGGTGGTCCTTTTGTGTGACTTAATGAAAAAGGAGGAGTGGAGGAGGTGGGGCTGGCGCTTTGTGTCCCTGATAGGGATCTCGGAACAGCACCTATGAGTGTCCTTTGGTTAGTTTCTGGAGAGCCAGTGGCCGTGGTATCCCTGCATGGTGGGATGTATGCTTTTGGAGAGAGCCGCTGGGTAGAGCCAAGAGAACTTGAATGCCACCCTGGCTCTCAGCTGGGTTGGCAAAGTTGGGAAGCTCATGGAGAGTTTTTGGGGAATAGCGCAAATTGTATGGATCAAGGTAGCTGTCCCAAGTACCAGGTTTGATCAGCACAACTGTTGTTGTGTGCCAAGGACAGCTGCTGGGTTAAGGATTAGCATGGGCTCCGATTGCTAGGGTTTACTTGACAGATGTCATAAAAAGGCCTCCTTCAAACCTGTTCATTCCTCCAGTGCTGCTCTTCCAGATGGGAATTGCAGAGCAAGATTCAGTGAAATCTGCTTCCGTGTTATTTGACAGAAAAGAATTACAGTAACCTTTTCTAATCCTTTCATTTCAGGTTTGATTTACCTGCTACACTTTGATCAGAAATTTGTGTCGTTTTACAGGATTAGGTATTTTCATGTCCAGTTGTGGAATGAGTGTAGTGTATAAAAAATTTTATGATTATTGTATTTTGAAATCTGGGATTAACCTGTGATTCTTGATTAAAAAGATATTCTACAGGATGGGGGTGGGTCCTGAAGTTGTTGCTTAGCTTGCATCCCTTCTTGTTTGGAAGAAAGCAAAACTGAAGGTGTTTTCTCAGAAGTATGCTAGCACAGTCAACAGATTTGGAATTAGAGAAGGTAGAATTGTTTTTACCTCTTGAAGCACCTGAGAGTTTGCTTGGGAGCAAAACAGAATGCTTGGCAACAGCTAGGCCTTTGCTTACTGTGTCTGATACTGGGAGATGACAGTGCTGAGTCGGTGTCTGCTCTCATGGTTTGTAGCTCTGCTGAGGGTGGCATCAGCCTCCTCCAAGTCAGGGACTTCAGTATCCAGCGGAAGGCCCCTTATTAAGGCTGAAGCTGATTGATGTTCAGCAAATTTCAACAAAAAGCTAGGTTCGTGCAAGCTGCTTTTTTCTGCCTTGGTGCAAAATGGCAGGGAAGGCAGTTCTTGAAGCAGCCCTTAGACAGAGGTTGAAGAAAGGTGCCACGAGGGAAAGCATTACCTGTCACTGAATGTGGGATACAAGGATGCCTCCCTCCCACAGCCAGGTGACTGAAGGGATGGCTGGGGATCAGCATGGATACAAGGAAGACTTCCATATGTGTGTTAATACACGAACACATTTTAAAAGCCTAAGTGTTTATGTTGTATAGAGCTGTGATGGGTTGACTGACAGTAGCATTGTCGTCAACCTAGGAGGGAAGTGTTGGGACTGCTGTGTATATTTTACATAGAAACAAAAAATCCATATAATGTGCTCTATTTCAATTGAAATCAATCTCAAAGGTTTTTTTTATTCTGTAACTGTTTCCCCCTTGAGTAGGCGGGGAAAGTGAATAGTACCGGTCTACTTTGCTTAAGACTGTTGTAGGAATTTTGGTGACATGCTACCATGGTGGGTATCCATGGCGATGTGAGGGCTGGATTTGTTCTTGGTCACCCTTTTTAGAAAACAACCAGCATTTATGAGAGAGAAAGTTTTCACAGGTTTGTAAATGAACGAAGGCAGTCCTGCCTTCGAGATCAAGGCACTGTCTAGTGCAGTGGGCAGGAAAGCTGCTTTGACTGGTGGGCAGCTTGTTGAGACAAGGGCTCTGGTGGGTAGGTTTCCCTTGAAGAACAGCTTCGTGCTTATTCTCCTCCTAAAGCTCTTGTCCAGGTAGTGCTGCTAACCACAGATAAAATGCTCCTGTTGTGGATGCGAGTCAAGGGGCTAACAAGGAATTGCTTGTTTCCATACTGGGTATGAAAGATGCAGTCCTTGGAAATCCTTCGGGAGGAAAACGGGAATTGAAGGCAGGTTGGAGTTGTGTGCTGCCAAATGATACAGTCCTGGTTGAGCCTGGAGTATAGCATGGAAAATCAGAGCCGAAGTTCCAAATGGCAGTTATCAGCCAGCTTAGTTAACTCTATTCCCTAGGAAATCAGTCTCAGGATTATGTGGTCTCAGGAAAGATTAGCAAAGCTGAGGAATCTTCAGGTTGATAAATAGGAAGATTAGATGGAAGCAGTGGGAAAGCTACTTAGTATTGAAGTCTTTGCCCCGAGAGCCAAAAGAAAAGCTTTCAACTAAGCGCATTTGGAAGGAGCAAGCCTGAAGTTGCACGAAAAGATGGCATGAGGAGGCAAGATGACAACTGGGACCCAAAGGAGCTTTTAGCTTCTTCTCCTTACCATTGATGGCAACTTAACAGGAACTAGTACCACGAACAGACAGTGCACCATAACCCCATCTACTGCTGTAACTGAGACTATGCACAGGCTAAGCCTCTGTGGCACGAGGCTCTAGGGGTTAGGGGAAGGACCAAACCTGGCCTACACTGGAAACTGTGGGTACTGAATCATACAACCCTGATCCCTGATGAAGCAAGAGAAATATTTTTGTTCTCTATTCACAACGGCACCTGCTTTTCAAGGGTGTTATGGGCAGTAAGTCTTGGTAATGATTGTGGAAAGCATCCTTTCAGCTGAAATGAATTTTTTAGTTTGGCTGCCGCAAACAGTGCAGTTGAGTAGTGCACAGATGAGAACAAGAAATAGTTTGTGGTAAGTGAGAGCTGGTTTGGTGCTTTAACGTTTCCAGGAAGTTAGTGTGTTTTTTCCTGGGGCCATGGACTTTTGCATGCTCCATCGCAATGAGTTGTGGTGAGGTGTCCACGCGTCTGCCATCTATCTGAGCTGTGCAAATGGAAGGCCTGTTGTTTCTCCCTGAACACTTTTTCTGCAGGGTTGTGTGAGGTCCAGACCAACTTACCAGCTGGGCTTCAAGAGTCGAGGTGATCTGGAGCCGAGGTGTCCTGCTGCCAAGGACTCCTTGCATCGTCTGTCCCCAAGGCATACTCTCAGCATGTCCCAGTGTGCCAGCGCTTGCTTTGCTGCCTTGCTGAGGGATGTGCCTGCATCCCTGGGGCTCTGGAATGTCGCTAAGGATGGAGCTCAGGGCTGGGTCATAGCTGGTAAATGGTGTGATGGTCCTAAGCAGAAGTGCAGGCAGAGGAGCCTGGAAAGATTTTTGTGTTCCTGTATCTTTTCTAAGTACAAAGTTAAAAATAGTTGGAATGCTGGGAGGCTGTAACATACTGCATAAAACTGATAGAAAATTCATCTTTTCTCACAACTAAAGAGTTTTCACTTATATCCAGTGAAGGAGAGACCAGTGGTCATTTTAAAAGGAAGTCTCTTTCTCCCCTGGATCTCCAATGCTTGCTTTGTAGTTTATAGATGCTTTTTTAACTTGTTCATTTAACATCACTGGTGATCCATGGATACCTGGATACAGCAGCGTGATAAAATTAATGTCTTGGAAGTGTCATATGTTCTGTTTACTTGTGCTGTCAGGAAGTAATGCAGCAGAAACATGAGAACATTAGACTGAATGATGTCGCAGTCCTCTGACTTCTTGCTGGTGATAAGCAGCCCAAATATGCTAGGGAAAAATTAAAAGGGAAAAAAAAAATCCGGAATGGGCAGTTGCCAAGTGACAGAGGCGAAGTGGTAAAACCAAGTGTGAGCACATTTGATATGTGATGATAGGTGGCTGTTTTGAAAGATAAAGTCTTGCTTGTGGCATCTGAAATGCAAAAATGTCCTGGTTTTATTATAAGAACAAAGTTGGATACAATGAGTTTGAAGGACAAACAGCAAAAATACAAAAAAGGATTTTCATTTTGAATTTGTGTGGCTGCTTTTCAACTTTGCTGAGTGTAATCCTCTCTCTGGTTTCCTGAAATGATTGTGAGTCGTTAAAGAAAAAAAAAACATGTCCAAGCCCCTTAAATAGAGCACCTGTACTCATGTTTGGGTCTGGAGCCAGGTTTCAGTATGAGTTCCAGCACATGTCTCTGTTCTTTGTGTCAGTACCTTTGCGGAAACAAGTTCCTTGTTTTGCTATTCCAAAAATCCTTGGTGACTTCTCAGATTGGCTGTAGTCGCTGCCTGGGATTTGGCACAGGAGCATTGATATTACTGGTTCCAGTGCTCATTACTTACTGCTCTAATTGTTCTGTCTTTCATCTATTCCATCTTTCTCAAACTCTTCTATAGGTTGGACTAATCCGAATGAGTTGGTATTATCTGCATAGGTCGTCACCTCATTTCTCAGCTACTTCTCTAAATCATGACTAATGACTGTAAATAAGTCTGGTCTTAGTGTCTTGGGGCACCTCCTTGTTAATCTTGAGCCATTATATTAATTGACCATTTGATCCTCATCTCTGCCCTGCCTCTCCCTTCATCCCTCTGACGAACTTGCAGCCAGAATTGTCTGTGCACAACTGCCTCATTTTTTTAGAAGGCTTGATGAGATGCTCAGAGGCTCTTTGGGAGCCTGGAATTAACATGTCTTCACACAAATCTTGATCTCCTGCTTTGATTCAGTTCCATTATCTGGCATGATTTTCCACACTCTTCCCAGGCTCACGGCTGATTCATTACACACACCACTGTGGCAGCTGCTGCTGCTTCTTTTGGTGTCTTGTGGGCTCTCGAGAGGAGAGGATTGAGGTGGGGAAAGAACTTGGAGAGAGGTATGTGGCAGGGGAGGAGGAGGAAGAGGGGAAGGCAAACAAGCCTTTTGTCCTACTTGCTCACACAGTATTTCTGCCAGCATGTCACCATGTCATCTCAGAAACAAAAGTCGAAGGGGGAATTGATTTAAGGTGTTCCTGACTGGAATAAAATAAAGAAACTTAATCTGTAAGATTATGTACAAGTCAATCAGACTCTTCTCTGTGAGTCACCATTTTGCTATAAAGCAGGTTGTAAAAACTGGCTTTGCCCATTCTGTGTTTCACAGTTGGTGCATATTGGGGAGTGGAAGGGGAAGTTTGGTGTTTCTTGTGTTGTCTGTCTCAGCACCAATAGGCCACGTTTTAAAAGCTAAGATTGCAGGATATCTGCATAAGGAAATATCCATCTTTTTGGCATTTCAGTTTTCCCCCTGGAGATCTTGTGTTGATGCTCAAGTGCTGGTGAATTCTGGGAGCAACTTTGGTTATTGCTGCCTTTATGAAAGCAGCTATTCCATCGGCGCTGTGAGTTTGGTACTTAGTAGGAAGGTAGAGGAATACAGGCAACGGCTACTACAATCCAGTGCTTGTGTAAACTGCATGTTAGTGATGGAATAAATCCATTCCGGGGCTGATGGCTGTGTGGCTCAGCACTGTTAGGGAAGTAGTTGCTCTGTGTGTGTATAAACCACTGTGCAACAGAGGTGCTGAGGAGACCAGTGCTCTGTTCTTGGACCCGCAGCTGCTTTGTCACAGTCCCGTCCCACTTGTATTTCCCTCTCTTGTTCCTGGAGAAGGAGGTGATGGAGGCAGGAAAAATAACTGAACTCCACAGAAGAAAAAGCAGAGTTGCCAAATGATTTCTAGTGGATTGAAGCAGAGACTAAATGCTGAGTTGGGGAGCCAGATGATCCATTTCACAGGTGGCGTGGTTGTGTTAAGGGAGTGCTCCGAGAAGCTGTAGATGGGAGTCCTCAGATCACAGAGGCCAGGAATTTGACTTGGATGTTAATAGGTGAAAGGTTTGTAGGTGTATTGTGAGTGAAGTTACTGGATGAAATATTACATTGAGTCTCCTCTGCTCTTGGGTCATTGTTGAGATTTTTTTTTTGGTGGAGAAATCATAGATAGATGTGAAGATGGAAGACAGATGGATAGACAGAAAGACAGGATCAGATAGTAGATGAGTTACAGTTGTAGCCTAATGCATGTGCTGTCTTAATGCTGCGATATTAGCACAGCATCAGAGTCCCTCTACATCTGCCCCCCTTCCTCCAACTGTACCGATTTATATGAAAATTAAGATTACAAATTAAAGCCAGGCTATCCTGGAGTTTTCCAGTTCATCAGCCATCCAATAAAAATGATGTCGAGCTTGTGTGCATAATTCCCAGAAGATTACTTTGTCCTTACAGCTAAGCTCTGTCCCTGAAATAAAAGATCTCTATCCAGTTTTATTGAAATAAAGAACTAACATCGTAATCCCAATATTGAGGTATAATCTTCATTATCTCCTGACCCTCTTGAGGTTTTTTTTCTCCCACCCCCATTCTATCCTGATTCAGATTTATTTCATTTATAATCCCTATGTGTTTACCTTTATTCAGATAGGATTATAAACCAAATAAATAAAAGCCCTCCCCCCAACATGCCCTAACATAGAGCAAATACCCTTCGGTTGAGCTCTCATTCTGTGATGTGTTGAGCTGAGCTGTGGTGCACTGGGCTCAGTTCCTGCTGGCTCTGTACCTGCAGTTGCCCACAGCAGCACTGCCCACACAGCCCTGGAGCTACTCCTCTGGGCAGGGGCTGGCACTGGACCCCCGTGCTGGCAGACGTGGTGGGGACATGGTCCATGTCCTTGGAGGTGCAGGCAGGTGGGCTGGCCTGTTTGGGAGTGCTGCTCTTGCTCAGTGCACCTCCTCCTTACAGTACTCCCCAGTCCTTGGTGGTACTTGAGTTTGCTTCTGTGCTGAATGCATGACTGAGGCCAGCAGTTAGAATGAGCTGACAGGCACTTGGTGACTTGGCCAAAACCTCTGTTGAGCTGGTACGAAGAATGGCTTTTCTTTTCCCGGACCCTTTGTGGCTGCAGGCTGTGCCCTGGGCTGGTAGCTGTCTTAGTGCTCAGGAAACGAGGGTCACAGGGTTGCTCAGCTAAGGGCTTTTTTGGGTACAGAGCAGTGTTTCTATGCTTTAGGAACAGCCAGGTGGTAAAGGTGAGGTCTATACCTGCCTCCTTTTAGTCACACACAGCAGGTCTGGTGATGGGTAATGTCATGGTCAAGTGTAGGTAGTTATGTCAGAGGGCTAACACAAAGCCTGCCTCTGCTAAAAGGGAAGCAAGGCTTTTGGAGGCTGTGTTCTATGGTGGTGAAATAGTGTTAAGGAAACCTCTTTGCCTACTATAATCACTGGAGTGTTTGCCTACATGGAGAAGAGAGGAACCTCCAAACCGTGAAGTAGGAAAAGTGGTGATTTTTTGGGGTTTGTGCATTGTACAGCATTGCAGCAGGTTGGAGATCCCAGAGGTGTCTCGGTGGCATTTCTTTAGGAGCATAAGGAACAGTCACCTAGATAAGAGCTGTGGAGATCAACAGTACCAGTGGGTCTAGTATGGGAAAAGGAGGTGCAGCTCCAGCTCCTGTCTAGGCAGGTGGCTTTTCTGGTGGCCCCAGTGTCTCCCTGAGTTATTTAATCTGTATGAAATCAAGTTGGAAGTACTAAGTTGCAGTGAGAAGAGCTTGGCGATTCCGAGGAGATGATGGTAATGCAGTAGGGCATACTTGACGTTAGAGGGGAGAATTTAGTTTGCTACAGAGATACATCATGTTGCATTGCTAAAATAACTGTGAGTCTTGTCCTGGAGTAAAGTATGTATGTACTTAGGAAGAAATCACCCAGGTAGGCTGAGGTTATTCCTTCTGTGTCTCCATCTGCTAAGCTGATAACATAGAGACATATTGATGAGGGCTCAAGGAAGACATGAAATATTTCATCAGTAAGATTATACCACAGAGACAGATGTTGGGAAGCTGTAACATTTAAAAATAAAGAGATAAACACATGCTTGCAGGAGGGATGGAAAGATTATTGTGGGTTGTTGTTTTGAGGTTTTGGTTTGGTTTTTTTTTTTTTTAGTGCGTGGACTGAGTGGGAAGAGGGAAAGGAGAACAGGGTGCTGAGAGAGAGGAAGAGGCTCTATCAGAACCTAAAGAAGTTACTACCTGAGGGCAGCCTGAGGAGGTGAATGCTGCTGCCTTGGGATAAGCAGGTTTTGTGGGAGTAAGGGGGGGGAAAGTGAGTTTAGCCAGGTTTATAATCTGTCTCTTTTTATATGGCCCAGCCATGCTGCTACTCATGGCAGACTGTATTTTAATCATTAAAGCTTTCCTTCTGAGCTGGTCAGATCTAGAAGAAGACAAGTACTGCTTGAGTTAGTGGCGTCAGTGAACAGGAGGGCCACTCTCTGCTATGGGTAGCATGTGTCTGATTGTGTAATACCTGCATGTAGGTGTCAGTCAGGTGAGTCTTCTGCCTTGCCTGTTGCCACCAAGGTGCGTGACAGGCACTGCCAACGCTCTCCTTCGAAAAAGTTGCATGAACCGCGGTGCTGTGCTGCTCGGCAGCAGCTGTCCCGAGCCTTGCTGTTGTGCTGGCCCTCACTTGCCCCTCAGCTGCTATGAGTCATGCCTTGAGCAAGCTGTGTGTTATCCATGAGTGGTGTTTAACAGCTGGAAGCATTTCTACTGGGCTGGGGCCGTCCAGCCATAAGTGGCCTGTAGGTGTGTTTCTGCAGTCCGCAGTAGGTTGGATGGGGGACGAGGGGCCTCTGTATATGTAATAAAATGGAAGTTTTGAGCAGAAATACTTGAGAGGAATTGGATATCAATGAGCTCCCCTTCCTGGGGAGGAAGAAAAGTGCTTTCATCCTTCTCTGAGAGTGTGAGAGCCTGTCAGTGGCTCCTGTCTGTAGCAAAACTGGCAGCATCTTGCAGGTTTGGTACCAAAGGAGGGTCCTACTGGCATAGGTGCCAGGCACCTGCACTGATCCCCAGCTCCCATGGAATTGTACAGGGGTACAGCTTTGTTTAGGGCCCTGCTGGGCAGTGGCCAGCTGCGGCTTCCTTGTCTCATCCCAGTTCTCTTAGGCTGGGGAGCTACTGACTCCTCTCTGAGTGCTGGGAGAGTTTTGCATATCTCTTGGCAAAGTACAGCATTTGACTGTCTCGCCACCAGGGAGGGTTCCTTTCTAACTTTCTCACTTTGATCCTGTGATGAATGACAGTGCCAGGGACATCCTTAATGCCATACAACCTCTGGGGTTCCCTAAAGGTGATATACATCATGTGTAAACGTTGCCATCTGCAGAATGCTGCTTTATGAAGAACTTCCAACTCTGCCTTAAGTGGGAGGCTGGAGTGACAAAGTGATGGTGTCACTTTGCAACTGGCCCTTGAAGGATGGTCCATTCCCTTCGGGAACCATCTGTGTAGCCCTGTGTGCCTGATGGAATGTTTATTGTGTTTGGCTGAAATGAAGAAGATCATCTTTCTGTTCCTTGTGCTGTGATTTTCAGCGAGTTTAAAAGCTTTCTGAAAGATTGTTCCCTTTTGGCCCAAGGACAGTTAAGTTTGGAGCTGGAGCACAGGCTGAAGGTTTAGCTTTGGTGGAAGTTTTGTGAAACCAAGTGTCGCAAAGAGCAATTGATACACATTTTCTTCCTCCTCTGCAGCACGGGAACCAGCCTTCTGTTTGCCTGTGATTAATCAATTTACATAGCAGGTGGGGATAGCAAATTAGCTTCTTAGCTATGAGCAGGAGTGGCTTTAAAGGGATGGAAACATCTGAAAAAGTGTTTGAAGAAAGGACGTGTGAAGTTGTGTGAGGTCGGTGGCCAGCTGTTGATAGGAGGAGTGTCTGAGCATCAGCTGGCCATAGATTATCACCTTGCTGATGATCAAGGTGTGATTGCCCTGTCACTCTGACTTGGCCAGTTCTTCATTCCCCCTTGTGTCAGCCTTGTTCCCCGAGGCTCTTGGAGAGGCTGGCGGAAGAGCAGAGATGTACGTGAAGGTGTTCTGATCTGGGCTTAGTAAGGTAATGCTTATCTGCAGATGCCCAGGTACTGGTTGGGTTCTGGTGTTTTCTGCTGTTGT
Source organism: Acridotheres tristis (assembly GCA_037013685.1). Taxonomy (NCBI): domain Eukaryota; kingdom Metazoa; phylum Chordata; class Aves; order Passeriformes; family Sturnidae; genus Acridotheres; species Acridotheres tristis. Next base: position 320,216 of record CM072888.1, on the reverse strand, counting down.
TGCGAGCACGTACCTGGAATGGGCTGAGAAAGCAGCATGAGGGTACCTACGCCTGGAACTGCTGTGCTCTTGGGTGGCCAGTCCACAGCACTCTGGCTCTCTTTACAGTGATGTTTTGTATCAAATAACTTAAAAGCTATTGCTTCTTTTAGTGTAAATACTGTTGCACTGGTTGAGAAAAGTGATCAAATTCAGCCCTACTGCTTTCTATCAAGTTCCCTTGGGTTGTTTTGTTGTGGTGGTGATGGTTTTTGGTGTGGGAGGTGGGACTTCTTTTGATCGGTTTGTTTGTGGTTTTTGTTCTTTCAGCTGGGGGAATGGTTATTTTCAGGGTTTTTTCCCAGTATATATTTTTGTTATTTTCTTGTTTCACATAAAGGCAGGGAAACACTCTGCAAGGTGCGGAAAAGATGATGGCACCAGGGACAGATGAGGAAAGAGGGCAGCAGTGCCTGTCTCAAGAGACAAGGCTGGAAAGAGCCGCTTGGTTAGCTGTGTGTGATGGCATCTGTCGGGAGTATGACAGGACGATGAGCTGTTTTAGCTGAGAGATGCAATGGGCACACAGGGAAATGTGTATAAACTGCTCACGGTTGGAAAAATTCCATGGAACACAGGACATGGGCTCTGCTGTTGAGAGATAGCCAGGCTTGGGCAAGGGGCAGTTCATTGGTGTTAGAACATTGCACTGATCCACCTGCCTTGTGCAGCTGTCCTTGCACACTTGGGGACTCTGACACTGCTCACCCAGGGAAGCTGTGTGCATCAGTAAGATAGTTCCTCAGCTGAGAATACCAAACTGCTCAATCTTCATGTGGCATTGCAAATTCGGCTTGTCTTCTTTCCTGTTTTTGCTTCTCACCTTCTTCCTTCTGCCTGAGGTTTCTCTTTGTCCAAGCAAATCTGGGTGATTGTGTTCAGAGCCCAGAACCACTGGCTGTGGTGCTTGTGTATCCCAGTCCCAGTTGATGCCTGGTTGTGCCTAAGTGCTTCTAACAGCTCTTCCAGTGTGGGTGAGAAGGCACCTTGATCTGCTGAGTCTTAGTTTTTCCAGCTGCAGTATGAACAAATTGATTTCCTAATTTCTCATTTAATATCAATGGGCAGCAGGACAGCTGCATGATGCTGGTAACAACAATGGGAATGGAAATGGCAGGGATCTGTACGTGTCTGTAAGTCCCTGGCTTCCTGACTAAAATAGCTTCAAGCGATTTCAAAGACATTTATTTTTCTTGCTCTAACATCACTAGAAAAACCTAGCCATAGGACTTGGGGTGTTTGAAACAATGTATAGTAAATAGTAATGAACTGACTGCTCATTTAAAACGCTAGCATTTCATTAGAATGTGGTTGGAGGGGTTGTTCTTGCAGATGTGCCAGTAAGGGACACGGGTTTGGCTTCTTCAAGCCCCAGAGCTGACATTGGTTTAATTGGGAAGTAACAGACCAGGCAGTCAAACATCAGGATTTAAGACGCAGACGTCACTCCGTAATGTCTATAGTGCTGGTACTCTTTATGTGACCAAGTTGCTATGTCTAAGGGTAGGTGGGGTATCCCATTTGGAAAGGTGGCTCACAAACAGCACTGTGCCACCTGCAAACCAGGAAAAAGTGGTGCCTACCTGGAATATTGGCCTTCCAGACCTGCTTGGTGGCTGGCGTCTCTCTCGTGTGCGTGTGCTGTCTGAGCTGCACCCTCAGCAGCACAGTGGGAATGGCAATGGACAGCATCCAGCAGTGGGAACACAGATGACATGCTGGTCGCCGCTCTCCTGCCTCACCTGGCTCATGTGGCAGAACTGCTACCTCCCATGAAGGTCAGAAGGGAGCTACTGCGCACTCCCTGGAGGTGTTTGTTGGAATTCTTGACTGTAATGAGAGGTGTGAGGATGCGCTCAAGAAGTTTCTGCAGGCAAAAGGCCTGGCCATCCAAAAGAATGTTCAGATGGGCCCCAGGTCAGGAGAGATGTCTGCAGAGGAGCATTACAAGGCAGCAGTGAGGCATCCAGAGAATTTGTCTGAGCAGTTCTTCGTGAGATGCGTTTGTCTACAGAGTCTGTGAAGGCTTCAAATTAAGGTTCCTTGGAGAAGAAAAGTCAGCTGCCTTTTGTGTTGACAAGAACACAGGTTGAGGAAAGATTGACCGGTGAGCAGGGCAGCAGTGCCCACCCTCGGGGCCAGGGACACGGGTGGAGTGGCAGGACCTGGACAGAAGCCTGCAGGGATTCCGTCTTGAGCCTGACTGAGCAGGTGGGAGGCTGAGGTGCGCTGCCTGGCCCATGGCCCCATTCTTTGAAGGCGTGTGAATGGAAACATCCGGAAGAGGGCTGGCTCGGAGCACTTTATTACTATCAGTGCCTTAGTAATGTTCACACTTTGTCATTGCTCACTTTTGTGGGGGGGTTGGCTTCAAATGCAGTGTATTATGCAATGGTTTTGTCATGTATCAGTGATGATATTAACAGTCTAATGCTAAACAGGTTCTGAGGAAATGAGGAGGAAAAAAAAATGACTTACTATATTTACCCTGAAACAAGATTCAATCTGCCACTGTATTTAATGCTATATTTTTCATTATCTCACAAGCATATGTTGGAACTGCTACAGATGATGAAGTTAGCTGCTGGGCAGAGCTATCATCAATGCTTTCCATCTTTATTTTAATAAGAGGAACGAGCAAATTGTTTGTGACCTTTGTCAAGGGCTTCCTGGAAGACAGGAATCCTAGCTGCAACAGAATCGCTAGCCTGGAGCCCTGCTGAATATTCAACGCTTGAGCCCTGCCTGAAACGTGCTGTAACAAAGCCATTGTGTCGGATGGAGCCACGTCTGCCACAAAGGAACTGGGAGCTAAAGTTAAACCTTTGCTTTCTTCTCCTCACATTCCTGGAACAATGTGGCAATATGCTGTTTTGTTCAACCTACTTGCAGGGCAGGAAGCTGAAAATGGTATGTCCCTGACAGCTGGCTCATCACGAGTATGCTGCTGTGGAGAGGGAAAAAAAAGGGCTTTTGGTTTTTTAGGAAGTAGAAAGCTGACTTAGGTGCTGTTGCTATGTGTCACGTTAGGGGCATGTCCCCTATGGCCAGCAGCACTGAGGAGTAGGAATATTCTGTTTTGAGATACAAGGTTCTCTTTGTATGAGGTGTGACTCAAAGCACAGTATGCGACAGTATGGAGCAAACAGGAATGCCAAGGCAGGGGTGGTAACAAAATGCGTTCCTGGCATGGAAGGGGTTCCTGCAGTATCCCCTCACCCGAGTACCAGAGTACCAGAACACCGAATGTCATCACCACCCCTCCACAAGAAAACCCCATCCTGAGGCATTCCTCCAGTCTGTAGGCAAACTGGGGAGGTGGGGGGGTGCCCAGTCCTGGGACTGCAATCGCCTCTCAGCAGCAATGGCTTTGACATTTTCACTTGTGCAGCTCTTAGCAGTTGGTGGACTTAGAGATTGTACCAGATGCTGTCTGCTGATGCAGATGCTGATGCTTTGCAGGTGACCTCAGATAAAAGGCTTCCCTGTGGGTTCTTATTTAAGCTTCCAGGCAGCGTTTCATATACTGGGATAGAGAAAAGTGCAGTAGAAGTGATAGTATGCTTCTGTCTGTTACCTCCGCTTCTGGTGACTGACTCGGTGTTCACACTCGCATAACATGGTGCAAGAAGGTGATCTAGGGAACTAGATTTGTAGTGGGATGATTTTATTTTGGCATCAGCTGTTCTCTGACATCTCGGTACATTACTCTGATGCATTGACATGAGCCTTTTGCTCACTATGGTATCCTCAGAAAGTGGAGGGAAATCCCTTGTGGTCATCTGAGCAAGTTCAGCTATCAATGCAAATTTCATCAAGCTTTTGTGGAGCCCACTACACTCCAGCTTGTAAACATCATTCCAGAATTGGTATTCGGTTATCTTATGGGTGTCATGGCTGTATATTAGACGAGGAAGTTGCCCTTAACTCCCTTCGTAAAAAGAAGGAGCAGTGATCTGAAATGGCAAAGATCTAAAGTTACCTTTTGGCACCTTTGGCACCTTCTTCTAGAGACTTCAGAGCATTTGTTGCACCGTTGACTTGGTGGTGCCATTTATCAGGATTATTATCACATTGGAGCCTTCTGAAAACCGGGTGTACAGTGATTCCTGGCATTAATGCTTCTGTGCAAAACCATCTGGTGGAAGCTTGGAGTGCTGAACGAAAGGTGTAAACCTGGATTAGCGTGGATATGGTTCTCTATTGCCTTTGGCTCATTCACATCTCACTGGATGTTTTCCAGGTTCCCTTGGAAGAGCCAAGATTGCCATCATACAGTGTAATGCCATATGTTAAGATTCATATGACATATTACCTAAAAGTCATAAATTATTATACTGTGTCTCTTTACAGGGCTGCGATTAGAAATGTTTATGTAAATGCACCTTCCCAAGAAAAATGGCACATGATGTTAAACAACAGTATGCATGGCAGCTCTAATGAGGTACTTTGACTCAGTTAGGATGTTGCCTTGAAAGCAATCTGATGAGAGTATAATGAGGTATTAATGTCCTTTTTTCAGTGCATCGATCTTAGATGAGGTTTCTGCTGGTGCTGACATTGCTGGGGACGAATATGATTGAGAGACAAATGTGTAAAACACACTGGTCTGTGAACTGGGAATACCTGGCCCTGGAGTCCAGTTTGTGGTCCTGGCGTTGTGTCTGTGTCACTTGACAGAAATCCGATATGTACACATGTGTATAGAGATATCCTGTTCTTACATAGGACTGACACAGGCTTCACTTGGGCTTTTAAGTTGCTGCCATAAAGGTGAAAAAGTTGTCCCTCCCTTAAATTCTCATTTTTCTGGTGTAAGTCAGCTTATCTTGAGTTCTGCCAGTGATGGAAGGTGTAATATGCCCACTTAAGTTACCTGTAGGTTTGCTTAATTGCTGCTTCAAGCACAGGTACAGAAATCCACCCAGCCATGAGAAAGGGACATAAAAAGCTGAGCTAATTGAGCTGTCTATCTCTGTATTTGGGAAAACAAAACAAAAACAACAAAACGAAACAAAAACCCAAAAAGCCCAAAAAAACCCCCACCCCCTACCATAAAAAAAAAGTTGGTTGACTCTCTTAAATATCCAAACGGAGGACGGAGGACATGGAACAGTTTGGATGAGGTATTGGCGTAAAACAGGAAGGATTTAATGCTGAGAAGAATGTGCTTTTTTTGTCTAACAACAATAGATTTTTCAAACAAGATGAAGAGATCCAATCATTCTAATTAGCACTGATTCACTTTCTCTCCCAGAGGGATTATATCCGAGCTCTGCGGTGGGTACAACTGCAATTTGCTCTCTCCCGTCAGTGCCTGGGATGCTGGAACAGCCCAGTACAGCACCAAATGGGACAATCCCGAATGGAGGTGGTGAATTGATTAGGAATCAAAACATTCAAGAAGCAGGAAAAAAAAAGAGGAAACAACTGGCTTGTTTGGAAGAACATGTGAACTTGTGCAGGGCTCACACAGGTTGTCTGAGTGACTCGGACTCATCTTTGACATGGGGTGTGTGTGGCAGGGCCCGTCAGTGGCACGTGCAGCCCGCGGCAGCTATTCTGGCCTCTCGGCACTGTGCGGTGGGTGTGAGATGTGCGGTGCCGCTACGCGAGCGCTGCTGTGTTTTCAGACACGGGTGTTGTACGTGGCTGTGGCTGCCTGCTCTTGTCACCCCCCCCATCAGCACCACAGGCGGGTTCCAAGGCTCAGTGTTGCCACGGGATCAGCTCTCTCATGATTATGTGAGGGATCAGCGTGATCGGCTGTCACTGATTTCACTGACATCTGTCCCCACAGCGAGACAAGCTGCAACATGAATTATTGAAGACATACACATGCGGATCTGTGTCATGATTACGCCAAACAATGTGCTTTGCCACCCTCCGGAGAGCACAGAGGGCCGTGTGGACAGCTGCTTTAACCCTTTCTGACAATCTGTTACCAGCTTCCCAGCACAGGAACTTTGTGGAGACACTTGGGTCGCTTGGGCAGCCTCGGTGCTCGTTCCTCATGCTGAGCTACTAATGCAGAATTCCTGTCCGGACAAGTTTACCTCCCTGCAAGGCTTTGCAAAACAAGACATTTGAATCTTGATAGGAGAGCTTGGTCTCGCAACAGGCAGAGAACGCCAGACCTGATCCAGAAAAAGACCTGCTGGTTAGTTTTAACCCTCATTCAAGGGGAGGGCATGAAACCTCATCGTTCAGCATGACTGAGATGTGAAAAACTTAGGGGCTCTCAGTGCTTCGGTCACTGCACGGCAGTCTGAGGAAGGGGGTTAGGAAGCAGTCTTAGGAAACAGTAATGTGCTTGCTGACTGGAGTCACTGGGTGGATTCCAAACCTGTGTGACATTGCAGCCGTTTATGTTTGCTTGGTTTAACAGTGTGTATTGATTAAGACAATCAGGTCCTTTTGTTGAGGATAAACCAATAGACAGTTGAATCTCAAATTACCTATCCTGTCAAAAATGCTTTGAGTCAAGCTGGCTTTTGTATCCCATAGTTAAGTGAGCAACTTCTGAATCTGGGTAACTTTACGGTCAGGATGAAGCCTTTTTCCATTTCAGCGCAACTTCAGCACAGATTTAAGTAAAGCAGATGCATCAAGGCCCACTCTGCTGACCTTGGGGGGGGGGGGCACTCTGGGGTCCCTCTGCTCCATGGACTTCTGGAGTGAGCCTCATAATTTGAGGGCTGTTTACAGCTGTGATTCCAGCAGTTTTCATCACCATATCTGACGAACGCTTTCTCTGCTGGTTTTAGATAACAGAAATGAACCGTATTGATGGGTTTTGCTGCCTGCTCAATGTCGTTATGGGTTATTCAGTATTGGTTTGTAATGACTGGACGTGTTTGGATTTTTTTCTTTTTTTAATCTCACTGTCTTCTGCTCCTGCACAATAGATATTGATTAAGCAAAGACTTAATATGTCTTAAACACTGTTAGAAGGGAGGATGAGCTCTCCTAAAGGGCTTAGCAGGAGTCAGATGTGGCCTTCACCTTGTTGCACAAGTAATTATAATGCAGACCCTTAGTCAGAGCCATGCATCCACAGCCATGAATGTTTGGAGCTTTGGGGGAATGGATTATTCGCTCTAAATATACTCAAGTAATTGTACAGCTCATATCCAGCAGGTCAGGATTACAAATTTCATTACAGATTTCAGAGATTGGAAGCCTTTGTACAATTACCCTAAGTCCAACTAAGAGGTAAAGTCATTCCTAGGAGAGGGACGCTGATCTAATATGACTTTCCCTAGGCTTCAATTTCATTAGGAAAATGAGAATCCTTTTTCATTTCATCTGGGTTTGATACACCCTCAGACATAAGGCGCATCAGGTGTGATGTGTACTTGGAGCCTTTTCCCCCTCGTGTCTTAAAGCTGTACAAGTCAATATCCTTTGGGACTCTCCTTGCTTATTTCTGAACAACTTCGTGACTGCTGGCTAAGGGAGTCCCTTACGAAAAGGCTGGTGAGGCTGGGGACATGCTGCAGGCAAGTTTCAGGAGGATGTCTGTACGTGAGACCAGATGGTCAGAGTATGGATTGATAGAAGAAAGCGTTAAACACTGATGCTAACCCAGAAACAACTGGTTTTACCTACACATCAGTCACTCGGTGTCTATGTCGGTGCAGCAGGGTATTGATTTTCTGCTTGGCAAAAATGAAGTGACACCCACTGTAAAGCTACTAACACTTTGTGCTAAGATCAAAGACCCAGAAGGGTGGTAGAGAGGAATAAATTGTGAACTTCGTAGGTTGGCTACAGGCTTGAAAGGTGTGAGCGGGGGGTAGCTCTGGGTGGGCTGTGACTGGGTGTGACTCTGGGGGCGGCTCGAGTGCAGTAGTGAGGTGCTGGAGCACATGAGCATGGGCCCCAGTGCTCTGTGGAATCAGGGCTCATGCAGGTGGGGATTGAGATGGGGAAGTACACAGCCCTTTGTCTGCTGCCGTGGGCATGAGCTGAGTGGCACACAGGGCTTAACTATCAGAGAGAGGTTGCTGCTACACTGTTTCTTCTTAGCAACATCTGTGGCCCTCCTCTTGCCTTCCTGTGGCAGAGCAGAGGATGGTGACAATGAATTCTATAAGGTGAGTGAGCAGGATTGTACGTTCCCCATCAAAAGAGCAGCATCTGCTGTTTTTAGCACTTCTTAGAATCATGAGTGTCTTAAATCAAACTTAACAACAGTACGTTAAGGTTGTTTGGTATATTAATACTGCCTATTTCTTGGTGGTTCTTAATTTTTTTTTTTTAATAAAAGGATTTTGCCTTTAGTGTTTCAGGCTTCCCTGTAGCTGGTATTACTTTGCAAAGCAGCAACTTACTGCTGTTGTTTTCTCACTGCTGTGCTGGTGCCACATGGGTGTTTGTTTAAAAGCAGAGCTGCACTGGAGCAAAAATTTGTGTGAGTGGACATACGGGGAACCTGTGGGTCAAATTCACTGTTCCTGGCTGCTGTAGTCATTTCAGCCTAAAACATGTTATTAGCCTTTGGCTTTGGGAAGCCATATGGCCAACAAATCTGGCCAGAAGCAGACTGAATCCAATTCACGGAAAGCTGGTAAACCTGGATTTGTTGCTGAGAGTGTCCAAATGTTGTCTTTAGTCAGCCAAGAAAATACTCACAGCCAAACTATTATGATAAAGTAAGACTGATTGTTGTGCTTTCACCTGACAAACATAGGTGATGGATGCAAGGAGTGACAGCATCTCTGTGAGGCAGCGCGAGTTCATAGCCTCTCATTCCAAAGTGCGGCTCGGGCTCTGGTGTAGTGTCAGCGTTATGCTGGCGAGGCTTTGGCTGCCGTCCTCTTTCTTCTGCTACCTACTCGAGAAGAGGAGAGCAGGCTCAGCCTTGGTGCTCAGTGCTCTGCCCGAGCCAAGGAAGAGCAGAGGGGACTTGGGCATCAACTCTGTTACGGCAGCATTGCCCAGTGGACTTCGACTTGTGTGACCTGGTTGGGACTGGATTGCAGTTGTTTTTCCGTTTTTTAATGAGGGAGATGTAACTGTTACTATATGTGAATCCAACATGTTTAGCTCCACAAGAGAGGGGGCGATTTTTATTATCTTCCTCTTGTAAGAGTTACTCGACTAAGAAGCGTTCAAAATATTACCCAGTCACTGAAGGTTCTTTAAGAAAAATATGACTGCTCATGTAAACAATTAATGGTTGTTAAGCGTGGCAGTGTATATTATGACAAACAACACATGCTACATTATGCCAGCTGGTGTAATGATGTGATAATGTCTGACTCATTAACTCTGGCACACAGTTTACGATGCCCTTCTATGACAGGATTAATTGATTCACACATACATTAAAACAAAAATAACTAAACTGAAATTCAGCTGGAAGCCTGACTTCTCATTTGTCATCGGCCCTATTGGTGGCTGCAGCCAGTCCAGGCCCAGTGCAGAGCCAGCCGAGGTTTGTCCCCTGACCTCTGTTTGGGCCGACTCCATGAGTATCTTGTGAGAAGGGAGAAAGTGATGAGAGCAGCCACCACACTGAAGGGTCCCTGCAGTGACTTTGAGGCATTCTGGGACTGTTGGGATCAAATAATTAAGGTGAAAGGTGAAAATACCCCAGAATTTTCGAAGCCCTTTTTGCCTGAGTAAAGCTACCAATGCGTGGCCTGTTGTTTGCTGTTTTTGTGGAGCCAAGGACTAGTTCATGTGTTTGATGTGCTCTTATCTCAGAGCACTGAGATAAGCTGTTACTGGGGAATCTTCCCTCAAACAGAACTTGGACAAAAGTTGGAGCAAGTGCTTGAGGGATGGCTGAAAGTTGTTCAGGCAGTAGAAAAATTGAATTGGAAACTATTTGATAAAATAGAAACAAACCAAATTAGTTGAAAATGGAAATGAAAAAGCTTGTGGTGATGTGATGTCTGGCTTAACCTGCCTGGTGCTGTGGTGCCGGTGAGGAGCCCTAAGTGAAGTGTCTCTTGTTGACACTAGAGCTGTATTGTCAGGCATAGAAAATAATGTAATCTACATCTTCCTGTTTGACAGGGAAGGAAAGAACAAGTTAATTGTTCGTACTAAGAAAGCTTTACAGTTACCTTGCTGAGTTACTGTTTGTAGCCGAAGGCAAGTCCTGAGGCCTTTGTGTGCTCAGAGCTGTTGGCAAAGGGGGACAGAAAGGGGGGTGGGAGGGCAAGTGCAGGAGCTCTCTGGAAGCTTGGAAGAAGCTGCAGGTAGAATTGAGACTTTGTTTCGGCCTGTGGCTTCTGGCTTTCCAAAGGCAAAGACGCTGCTAAAGTAAACAACGTGATCTGAGAATAGAGCCCACTACTTGAATGCCAAATATTGAAAAAGATCTAAGGAAGAGGTGGCAATATCCAATAAGTAGACTTCACACCATTTAAGAATCTGAGGTGGCTGAATCTGAAAGTTCAGTATATTCTTAATGTTCATGTTTTAAATAGGTTGCGTTCATTTGTGGTATAACTTCGATAAGTGGATTATTCCTGCAGCATGGAGCAGAATGTGAAGAAGCTTTCTTGGGGCAGAGAGATCTGTTGAAGGGGGAACAACCTAGTAGTACAAGTACCTGGAGCAGGTGCTTGAGCTTTGCTGCTGGGATGTGAGTGAGATCTGGCTACCCCAGCTGCTGTGTTTCACTCTTGATAAACATATGCAGCAGTCGCTGAAATGCTCTGAAAGCTCAAAAATAGGTCCCTGGCTCCAGAAGAGTTTGCTGCCTCATGGGCTTGCTGGATAATAGAATTATCCTGTGGCAAAGGATAATCTAGGCATGAGTCTAGTAGGCAATCTCTGTTACAGACATTTCTTTGCAAAAATGTTTGAGTGAAACAGTATCATGAAAAGTCTTTTCCTTCCACTGAGTACTCAGGGTTGGGGTTTTCCCCTAGTCCTTTCTCGGAAAAATAGACATGTTTTATGTTTCATCTACCTTCCCTGCCTCCCGTTTGCTCTGAAAATGGGATCTTTTGTTTGGGGCAAGTTTATTTCCTGTCCTTTTTCCAGCTGGAATCCTGGTGTGACAATGTTCTTGGTGCTGGACTGCCAGCCTTGGCCTAATAGTGCAACTGGTGATCCTTTACAAATGTTTTCAGCGAGGGTTCTTCCTCTATGGATGTGGTTTGCAACATGGAGCACGGAGATTCTGTTGGAAATGAAGCACTGCTGGGGTGTGTTGGAATGGAACTAGCTCAGGCCTTGTCCAGGGTATTTGCACTGAAGCTTTGTGCATGGAGGACCTGTCAGAGCATCCTCTCTTTGCTTTGGGTTTGTGTTGGGTTTATGATTGTGGTGTCCCGCCCACAACTGGGCAGTGTGCCAGTAAGAAGGATAATCATACTTGATTTATGATTGTGCAGATAAATGGAATAGTAATTATAGGCAGTGTTTTGGCTGTTTGGATTACGTTGGGCACTGAGTAGTTTCATGTGTTGTAAACTTTGCCTGCCAGTGGCTGCTGATACCTGAGGAGGTTTGCAGCTGTTCTTTCTACATGCTCTGGCCTGAGTTATAGGCAGGTCCATAGGGAGGTGAAATCCCCACTCAAACATGGTTGTTTCCTATGGCTTTGAGTTTTGCTCCACTCTCTCTACAGTCTCGTTTCCTCTTTGAAAGGCTCTAATGTCTAAGTGTGCCTCGGGTCCACATCTCCATCTTGCTGTGGGGAGAGCCCTGACTGGCCTCAGGATGGGCTCATGTTGGGTTTGCTGGAATTTCTCCAGGCAAGGGGAGTACTGAGGTACTGCTGGGTTTCCAGCCTACCTTACTGAGCTGAGAGCTGGGGCTGTGTGCTCAGTTGGTCTTACAGGCACCTGGTGGGACACAGTGACCACCACAGACGGCTCTTAACCTTGAGCTCAACACATTCTTCTGGAGACCTCATGTTCCTTGTATTGAACTTCTCTGATTTTTTTTTTTTTTTTTTTTTAGCAAGTCTGTAATTGTCCAACTTGAAAAACCAGTTCAGATCAAGTCCTTACGGTGTTGCAGTGCACTACGAAAATTGTTTCTGCCCTAAAGAGCTTGCAGTGAGGAAAGCAGTTAAGGAGAAAAGAGTATTTTATCTCAAATAATTCCTAAGAGTCTGGCAGAGACAGAGATTCAAGATATTGTCTGTAATTGATACATCTTAAACTGGTACTAAAAAAAAAGAAAAATCAGGTGTTTGGCCAAAAAAATGCCACTTTAGTCTTATGTGAACCTTGGCTGTAAGGATTTGAGTTTGGCTATTGTGAGATGTACCAATCTCCGTGGGCTGATAAATCAAGTGCTGTGCTTCTGTTCGGGGTTCAGATGACATAATTGGTTGCGCAAGCTTTTCAGAAGAAGGAAGAAATTATGATGACAAAAATGGATTATAAATATTGCCTGCACACACAGATTGTACAGCATACTTGTACAGCATTGCTGGTATCCTGCCTCATGCCATCTCCTGATGGCCAAGGATGTTTGAATGGCCACCTTAAGTAAAGTATTCCCTGTGCTTGGAGCCTGTGTCCCTTGGGTTCTGGGGTGTGCACACACAACTCTGAGGGGGTCCTAGCTACTGCCAAGGGAATAGTATTTCTGGGGCTTCTGGTAATGATGGAGAGGCTGAATTTCAGCTGAAGGCAGCATCTGATGATGAGGGAAAGATAACAATCACCTCCAGAGGGATAATGGATTGCATAATTAGTTGCACTCATAGTTTGCGTCCTCCTGATGTGGAGTTCATACTTAAGGAGCAGTTACTTTGAGAGAGCCCGGCAGCCCTTGGCTTGGAATATATCAGAGGTTTCTGTGTTGTTTGTGTCCTGGCTAAGTGTGGATAACTGATAAGAAATAGCCTGTGGAGCTGCTGGGACTGTAAGGACGGTAATGCATGCTAAACACGGAGGCCAAGCACTGCAGGCAATTGCTCAGTTCTCTAAACCACCTGGTAAAGGTTTTGCTGCAAACTGAAGTGAATATTTAAATATTCCTCAGGTTAAGTTTATTCATTTTGTTTTCATTAAAACAATTGGAACAAACGGTGTGGCTCTAATTTCAGCAGGAGGTTCAAGTGGGTGACTGACCAAGATCAGAGTGTATTTATTCCGGGCCTCAGCAGAGAGATTACTCTTGGGGATCTTATTGGGCTACATGATTTAAAAACTATCCAAAACAAAAAGCAGCAGCAACAACTTTTCAATATCTAACACATACAGTGGCTACATAATGTTGCTTGTAGATGGATGATTGTTTAATTTGATGTTTAGTCTTATGCGTGGGCTTACTCAGACAAACAGTTGCTTACTCCCAGGAGATTATGGGCATTAATATCATAGTGATAACACAAGCATCACAGCCATGCTCGATGAGAGAGCTGGAGGATTCAAAGCAGCCTGGCCCTTACAGGAGCTGGTTTGTTTGGTTGATTTCACTGTGACTTTTCCTTCTTGAGCGACAAGGGAGGCTGGAACAGCTGCAGCATTACCTGTGCCTGCAGATGAGAGGGAGCTGGGCTCCTGCAGCCATCCCTGGTGGGATGTGCACGAGACACCTTATCCTTGAACTGCATCGAGGAGCTGCAGCTCTGGCTGTGCTCACATCCCCTGTGTTTCAGTGAGTGCTCCTGTCCTTCCCACCCTGCCCCTGGTGACACTGCTTGCTCCCAGCCCTCAAGTCCGGCTGTTTAAACACAGGAAAAGCAGCCCGGAATCCTTTGTTCTAGGAGAAGCAAGGTCCAGCCCTGCCTTGGGTGTATGTAGAAAACACACCAGCCATCAAATGATGGCTTTGTGTCTCAGAATGGGCATGGAAGTAGTTCTGCTTAGTGGCAGTGCAGAGAAATTATTAATTAACCAGTTTGGTAATAGAATATACAGAGGCGATGTGGCTGCCTGTAGGAGGATCAGAGGGCTGTAATTTGCTGCTGTCTCTTGAATTATATTATGGAAATGAGCTTCAAAAACTGCAGGAGAGGAGAGTCAAAAAATAGGGCTGTAATGGGCTTGGGTTGTTTTTCAGTTGCCTTTTTTTCTGATTTGCTAATGATTATTGTATGTCCATCCTTCAAGTCATTTGTGATGTGTCCCATGCTGAGAATTATGACCAGCAGCAAGAAATGGGAAATTAATTTGTTTTAAATGATAGTGCACATTATCAGGAGAGAAGGCTGCATTTTCAGCCACCAAAATGATTCCTAATGACAAGCTTAATCCTTCCATCAGACCCAGCTGCACAGAGTGCTGCAGGTCAGCTCCTGGGCGCCAGGGTAAAGCACAGGGTGGGTAGTCTGGCTCAGTTGTTTGAACCAGTAAGTAAATGTGGCAGCGAAGGTACTCTCGGTGACAGAGCACTCCTGCTGAGAACCCAGTCAAGAGGGAAGTGTGGAGATGAAGTTGTGTGATTAGCAAAGGTACACATCCCTAATGGAAGTTCCTGGGGCTATAAAGAGCTTAAGCTTACACAAACCAGGCAGTGAGAATCCCAGCACTCCTGAAGGGCCTCTCATTAGGAGCTGGAGCCAGGAAGGAGCTCCAGGCCTAACTTCCTGGCCATTAGGTGGTTAAATGAATGAACAGGTAATGACATACAGACTTCGTTACACAAGTTTTGTGTTTCCCTGTGTAATCGAAGCCCACCTTGCCATGAGTTTCTCGGCTGCGTTTTTGGCACAGTATAATGTTTTTTTCTCTGTCTTACTCTGCTGAAAAATTTTTTCCCCCAGTTTCCACCCAGCTTGGGCATTGAGCAATACACAAGCAGAGACTGGAATTGTTAAGCTGGAATTGTTTCAGCTGTTGTGCTGATGGCATCATGGGATTTACAAGTAGTGATGGACAGGTTGGTATGGCGAGTCTGGTACAAAGTACAGTCCTCCTGGCTTTGAAGGTCCGTGGCTCAGGTGAAAAAGCTGTTTTCTAGGTTTGAGAAGTACTGAGTCAAGGATGCCAGGCTATGGATAGAACAGCTACAGCTGGGATCTACGCTCACCACGGTTTTGAGCAGGGCGCTCACCTCTTGGCAGGCTCCCGTGCAGCCTTCCAAGCCTGGTGTTTTAATATAATTCTCAGGTGTTTTTGTCAATAACCCTGGATTGAACTGCTCCAGACGTGTAACAACTTCTCGGTGCATCTCTGAAGGTTTTGTTTAGGTCAGGAATACTGATGCGCTTAGAGAATTTCCCTGCAGTTTTGCTTCTGAATGACATGGGAACATATTGAAGGAAGTAGTGGTGTTTGATTATATGCCGGTTGTCCCTCCAGCTTTTGTGCCTGGGCTGCCCAAGATTGTTTGTCCTTGCATGAGATGTTGGCTGCCTTGGAGTGGTGTTTTCTGAAAGAGTTTTTTACGCCTTGGCAGCTGTTGGTATGGTTGTTCCCACCTGGCCCGGGTCCAGGACTTGGCTGTGCTTGAAGCAGTCAAAGCAGGATAGGTGTGGGAGAAGCAGGCCGGTGTCTGAATACGGGCTGGCTGAGTGTCCTGTGTGGGATGGAGCCTCTCCCATGCGTGTCACACTGCCATGTGTGCCGAGTGCTGGAGAGGCGCTGTGCAGGCTCATCAGCCCGGGCTGTTTATTTGGTGTAGCCACAGCTGGCTGTGGAGTGTGGGCTCGTGACTGACAAACCAATGAGTTCACCCTTCATCTTTTGAAACTGATACTGAGACTCCCCATGTCCCGTATTTTAATTTTTGTGTCCTTCTTTGTCATTTTCCCAGTGAAAATTACCCCGGCACTGATCTCAATGTTAATGTATTCCTGCTTACATTTGACTTCTGAATATGTTATGGCTAATTATCATTACACAGGACGAGAGATCAGAGCCCTGACTGAGGTGCTCCGTGTGGGTACAAAAGGAGGCCGATGCTGCGCCTTGGCTCGAGGCCCAAAAATGGTGACCGAGCATCTTGAAACTAGGGGAGCCTGAGAAGGGGGACTTACTGCCTTTTTTTTTTTTTCCTTCTTAGTTTCATTTTATTATGTTTTATGAACTGGAGGAGGAACCAGGATGGGGCTAAAATTTCCCCTTGAACATGATGTCAATATGTTGGCATGTCTCCTTTTATTAAGATGCCATCCAACTGATAACAAGTCCTGCTGTGTTTTACCAACATAAAAAATTAGACAGGAGACCAGGGAGCGGCAGGTGGCTTTTGGCACTAAGAAATAATCACACTTGATGTGGAAAGTAAAGTAAAAGGAGCCATCTGTTCACTGCAGGAGGACGTGAAAAATCACATTAACATATTGTCACTAACATCATGAAATACACAGTTAATAATAAATTTAGTTATCATGGCATACTGCATTGGGTGCTTCCTTAGAACAGGTATTGTGTGGAAGATGTGCTTGCCCACACAACCGTGTTGAGCTCTGTCCTGGCTGCCGTGGCAGCCCAAGCCCTCCCGTTTGTTGCTGCTGGTATAAGCAGACACGTCTCTGCCAGGAACAGGGACGGTCTGTCAGAGCTCCTCTCTGCCTCTGCCTTTTCATCTGCTCTGCCTGGATCTGTCCCTGTCTTCTGATTGCCAGGCAAGCACACAAGATGGTTGAAAAGGAGGAAGTAGAAATCAGATGGAAAGAAGGGAATGAAAAGCGTAGAAAGCATGAGGAGTCATGAGTCAGGTCTATTTGCAATGAGTCCCGAAGTCCACTGCCATGTCCATCTCAGTCCTTGGCAAGTTGATTTTGGATCACGGGATTTGTCGGGGATGGGGCCCTGTGTTAGCTGGGCGCAGCTCGTTCCCTCAGTGTCCCTGCTCGCATTTCCCAGGGGTCCCAGGACTGTGAGTCCTGATGGATCGTTCCTCAAAGACCCCGTGGAGTGGAACTGAGGGGTGTGATCACTTATAAAAGATGAGGATTGAAGCCTGGAAAGGCAAGCAACACCCACACACAGGCACGCTGGGGCAGAAACAAGTGCTGGGTGTAATTAATGTCAATCAACCTGGCCGTATGGAAAAGGGATCTTGTCAAATGAACTTGATACCTTTTTTGATGAGATTATGAATCTGCCTCATAGACTTGTCTTGGTAGCAAATGAGATTTTGATTAAGAAGCTGAAACGATAGCAAGCTAGCACACACACCAGATGAAAAACTTGCTAACTGCTAAGTCTTGAAATACAACTATAGCCAGGTTCTCGGTGTTGAGCATGTGTGATTATCTGATACCCTGCAGGAGTAGCTTTAGTCCTGCGCTGTCACACCTCAAAGTTTTCTGTTACTGGCGTTGAAGTGAACGCTCTGTGGCTCTCAGTGAGGGCGCAGAGGTGTCTGGGATGTTGTGTAGCAGGAGAAGCATTGCTAAAGGTTCTATTGCAGGTCTGAAACAGCACTAAGGAGTTAAGAGTGAGAGAACTGAATTGCTTCCATGCCCACGAGGGTTCATGACTGACTCCCGTTTTCAAGACTGTGCTTGGTTCTGGGACTGCCTGGTTCTGGCAGTCCGGTGGAACTTAAGAGAATGTGAAGAAGACTGTGGAAAAGATGGAGAAATGGAATTAGTTGTCTTCTGGAAATGTGGCATGGCCACTTGTGAAATGAAGTAGGGAGAAAGCTGAGAAGAGGTTGGAATAGCAGCCAGGGGCTCTGGAACTTGGGTAATAAAAGACTCTTCGGTAAAGAGACATAAACCTGCAATAAAAAGACCGTGTGGTAAGAAACTGTGTCTGGAAGCTGGAACAATTTTCTGCTTGCAGGTGCAAGTTTTCTAGTAAAAGGAAGGCTTGGTTTTTAATGGCTTGAGGTCTTGGTATAAAAAGGAACCAATTTATGTTTGCAGTAAGGAAGCAAGCCCTGAAAAGTAGACTTGAATATCCATGTTGTGACCCTTCTGGAGAGGCCATTCTGCCTCCCTTGAAACCCCTAAACAGAAACCTTCTCTTGTTGTGAAAGTGAGTTGCCTGGACTAGAGTGAAATTATGGACTTGGCAGAATGTTTGGCTGCTGACAGTTCATTTTACAAGTAAACTGTCACTTGAGGGGGGAAAAGCCGTCTCTATTGACAGCCTTTGTGCATTCTGACAGGCCTTTCTAGTTCAGCCCCTTCGTTTTGTACCTGACGGACCTCTCTGGCTGTGGATGCCGAGGCAGATGGGCTCCACAGGCAGCCTGAGGGCACAGGAGGAGGGAGGGACCAGAACTCGGGAGTACCCGGAGCTTTTTGCCTTTTATCACAGCGCTGAGGGGACCCACAGAGGCTGACAGTACTGCAGGGGCTCCGGGAGGAGCTCTCAGTTCCCAGGGACAGAGGGCCCTGTCAGGCCATGCAGGCATTTTAACACAGGAACTGGGAGAAGGTTGTGCCTGTACACTTAGGAGCACCCATGCTTCATGATGGAGCCCAGACTTCCCTGGTTTGCTTGTTGCCTTTCCCTACTTATCTTTTCCTTTCTGATGTACAGCCATCTTCCTCCCTGCCCAGGCAGCCCACCTGTTTGCAGCAGGAAGGGAGTCAGCTCCTCCCAGCTGATGTCATCTTGCAAAAAATAAAATTAAAAAGGGACTTTGGGGGCCCTCGAATGATTCCTCGCTGCTAGCTGCAGGGCTCAGGTGATTTGGTGCTTGAAGTGCCTCCAGAAGCCAGTGCTATTTGCAGAACAGGGTTTGCCCAACTTTACAGTTTGGCAAGTTCTTGTATGCATAATGTCCATGTACAGCTTGCAGTGTGCCACTGCCAGAGGTGTCCAGCCAGCTCCCTGAGATATGCCCCTTGATGGGGTGCAGTGGTTTAAAGGACAAGAATGTTTCCATTCCTTTTCCAAAGCATTGCTAGATCTCAAAGAAAACCCTTTCAGGATGCCTCCCACTATGGAATGGAAATGGAATTGCAAGGAAGCATCACCATGTGTATCGTGGTGTGTTCATACACATTTGTATCCTTGGACTAAGCGTGCTATAGTGTGTTCTCATTTACATAACTAATTGGAGCACAGTCCTTATTATTTTGATGATGAGTCTGCGTAATAGAAATCTCCTTAAACTCCTGTAGGAGACTGGGGAGATAAATATCTTTGAGTTTCAGTCTTGTGCTTCTTTCAGTACTGCAGTGTGCTTGAAGTGGTGCTAAAGATTTCAGAACATCTGGCGGGAGCAGGTGGCGGTTTACCTTTCAATATGTTATTTAAATGACAATTTAGTTAAGCCTGCAAATAATAATAGTCATAAAAAGTCTCACATAAAATCTTGTCTTAAAGGAGCTTTCTGAGCTGAGCTATCAAGCCCTTTATGTTCCAGGCTCAGCCACTCACTCTGTGGTGCTGAGCAGGTTTCCTATGCGATGTTTGTGCTGGATGTTTTTTGTTTGCTCTCTTGTCTAAAATGAACCATCGTATTAAATCAAGATGCGAGGTCTAAAATGAGCCATCATATGAAGGTGTGAGTGCAAAGACCGCTGGAGGTGCCACCCAGGAGCAGTTCTTATGTCTGAATATTCTGTTATGTCTTGTATATCCCATCCCCAGAGAGGATCCCTGGTGTCTCATACAGTGACTTAGGCTGTTAGTGTCTTCCTGTGTCCAAGGTGTCAGTCATTAGCATGTGTGATCCTTTGAAAGTGGTGGTCTTTACCAGTGTCCTCCAATAAATGCTCTCGGAGCAGGAGCAACACCTCCCTGTGTTTCTGTGCTCTTTGTTGGATCCTACGTGTTCCACAGACATTCCTTTGTTTCACCACATCAGCACTGGGACTGCTTAGCACGGGCAGCACTGAGTGGTAATGATAGTCTGATGAGTACAAAGAGGCCCTGCTTCCTTGCTTTATTAATTGGCTAATGAAATTAGAGGTCTTATTTACAGATGGAAGGCTGACTGTGGCTGTAAACGTGCTGATAGAGCATTGGGCCACAGGAGATACAAGATGAGACAGAGAAGGGGCTGAATAGATGCATTTTCTGTTGGAAAAGTCAAGGGAATGGATGTAAACATGTTTGACCCAATAAGGTGATGGCTGCAATTTTCATTGTTCAAGAAATGATTTTCACTCTGTATTACTGCATGAGTGTAGACTGGTGGGATATTAACGGAGTTAATGCTTTCTCTTGGCTCAGGTTAGTGGCTTTGAAAACAGACTGGTTTGCAGAAGAGAGAGACAGTTAAAAAAAATAGTAATCTGGGGATACACCCACTGTTTTCTCTTTGGTGATGGCTGTGAGTGTAGGTGAACCTGGAAAGGGTCCTTTCATGGTCATGGCGGTGGGACTGCACCCCACAGAGAGATGTAAGGAACCAGGTTTTGTCAAGTATTTACTTTTTGGCACTGCTGCATTACCTCCTCTCTATAATTTATTATGCCATACCAGAAGGAGGTTGATTGCTCCCCATCTCCTTGAACACGTGGGATTCGTTTACCTGCAGCAGGCTTTTCAGTCGAAGGGAAGCAGAGCTGCATTGTTGCCTTGTTCCAGTCCCGTTAAAGTGTGGCTTGAACCTATTGCTAGGTTGATTGTTAGTTGTCTAGAAGGCCTTTTTCCTTCTGTGCCTTTAAGTAGGATTTCCTATTACAGCCTGTTCCAGAAGCACGCAGGGCTGAGAGCTGGGGGCTGTGCTGTGGGCAGGGCTCTGGACCTGCACACAGAAAAGCACATGTGCTGCAAGTGCTCCCAAGTCCACCTTCTGCAGTGACAGGCGACTGAGCATGTCCCAGCTGGGGGTTCTCACCTTGCACCTGCAGCTGAAGGCTTTTGAGGTTGGAGTCAAGTGTGCCATGAGTTGGTTGCAAAACGACTTCTTTTCTACTTGTTTACATCGTTGTTTAGTGTTGGAATTGTTAGGAAGCGCAGGCTTACAGGGCCTCTCAAAGAACAACACAGTTGTGTCTCCGGGGGTGCAGTGGGAACAGGACTGGAAATTTTTGGGCTTGCTTGCTCTCTGCTATTTATAAATCTCTTTAGTATTTAATCATTGAGAGGATAATTAGTAGAAAGGACTCAAGAGGAAGATGTCGTTAAGTGAAACGCCGTGTGGTGAAATGTCTGGTTTAACCCGGCTGGTGCGGCACGATGTGGAGTGTCTTGTAAAGGCATTGCTTAGGGCCAAAAGTGCCCCAGGGTGGGGTTGGTTTTGAGAGGGAATGGTTCGCTCTCACATATTGCGCAGTAGGAAACCTTCTGCCTTGCAGCTCCCGAGTGATTTACTGGAGGTGTTTAGCCAAGGACTTAAATGGGTTAGTAGACTAGCACCTTCAGGGAAGTTGCTCTTTATAATTTAACTTTGAGAGAGCAGGTTATAGTGCTCTCAAACAGTCGTGTCAAAGACCCAGCAAAAATTAATGGCTCAGAACTAATGGCAAGCTTTCCAGGATGCTGCTCTGATTTATTGAGTGGTGCTAAGCTCCAGCATCCTTGTGTGGAGAGCACTTGCCTTCCGGTAAGGGGGCTAATATTACCTCAAGCTGTTGTCAGTTGACTTGGTGAATTGCCGAGATGCTGCTCCGGGTGTAGGTAGCTGGTGGTGATTACTCCAAGGCATTCAGGGAGCAGAAACCCTGGGGAAAGGCTGATGAGCTGCCCGGGAGGATGATGTTCCAGCCGTGTAAACAAACTCCTGCCGTCTCCTGGTCATAATGAGGACCAGCCCCCAGCGACAGAGCCCACTTTGCTCTGTGCTGCTGCATCGGAGCTGAGCAATTTGCAGGGGAAAGTGATTGGACGCAGGCCCTGGGATGCACGTAATCCACTAATCACCACTCGGAGATTCCTGGTGCTCGGGAACAGCAGGAGGGAATTGGCTTTTATGAGCTGAAGGAGACTCTGGCATATGTTGTTGAGGAGAGGGGGAGGAGGGACTGCTTAAATATTTATAGATTAAGGGTACATTGGGATCCTTTCTGTCTTCTTGTGTGCCTGGTTCCCCTACTTCTTCCTGGGGATAGCAAGACACAGTCTCCTGAGCCTTGCCTGTGGTTTAACTGGGAAGCATCCGGTCTTGAGCCTCTTGCCAGCCCGTGTGCTTGCACTGTTGGACTGGGTGCGTGTGGAGCCTTGTCACCACCGTCTCTCTGGGCCGGGTCAGTCTTCCTCAGAAAATACCACAGCTGCAAAAACTCGGGCATGGCAGCCTGGATGCTTGTGGAAAGTGCGTGTGGAAGAGAGAAACCAGGTTAGTGGGAGGCAGAGACTAGCCTCCTTCAGAAAGCTCTCTGTGACACCATCCTGTATCTCCACCCCAGTCATCCCACGCAGAACCTGCGGAGTGGAGCACTGAGGTTCCTTCCCACCCCTGATTTCAATATCAGGGTTTGTTTTCCTGCAGACAGAAAAGATGGCCTGTTCACTGGAAGGCTCCCCCTTCATTGATGACTTCTTACGTGTGAGTTCCCCATACCCTTTCCTAGAGGGGGGTGTGTCTCATGTTGTGCACAGTCACAGAGGAGCAGGTTACATATGCTGCCATGTGCGGAGTGCTTTGCTTAGACCCACCTACGGAGCCTGTGAGGGAGACAGGAAAGGCTGAGGAAGAAGGAGCCCTTGGCCACCTCTTCCTGTTCACCTGGAGTTGCCCAACATGGGCACAGCAGTAAAGGAGCAGTGCTCCATGGAGAGGACTCCTCTCTGCTGCGAGAGGCACTGAGATGTCGATGGGCAAAGTGCCTGGAGGAGTCTTTCCTCTGTGGACAGTGACTGTGGTACTGAGCCCGAGGAGCTGTGTGTTGCCTTCCCCCAGCCTGGTGAAAGCTCTAGGACTTTGGTTTGGATTTGTCTGCTTTTGCAGTGCTGTAGGAAAAAAGTTTCTCTGCAACACACACGTTTTTCTCAAGTGCTGCACTTGTTATCAGTGCCCCTGGAGGATTTTTGAGGGGATAGAAATAGCACGGCAGCCATTTCAGAGGTGCTGGCTATGACCGGACTCGCTCAGAGCCACCTCATGTGTCTCTAGTGCAGGCAGGGCTGAGCCACGTGTGCTCAGAGCCCAAGTGCAGAGGACTGTCTGCTGCGCTCCTTGTCTGCTACAGGTGAAATACAGAGGGAGAGAGAGAGGCTCAGAGGAATTCTGCCAGTTAGCTGCTTTCAAAAGACCCCACAAAGCTGTGAATAAGCTGTAGTTAGTGTTTGCAGGGCAAGATAGCTTAGTTTTATGTTCATGCACATCCTCAAATCTCTTCATTTGCAGCTGGTTCCATATACTGTTTGGCACTTTTGCGGGAATTGGTGCATGAGTGTGTTCTGTCCTATCCAGGTTAACAACTCTTTTAAGACCTGATAAAACCTGTATGTATATAAATCGCTTATTAAATGGCTTAATATTAGATATTAAATTGCATAAATCAGTTCAAATTAGTTAAAACTGTTGCTGTAATGAAGATCTGCCCCTCAAATCCAGTGTTGTGCACAAGTCCTTGACAATCCCTGTGCAGTCCACTTGAATGCTTCCAGGCAGCTCAGCTGATGTGCTGAAAGGACTGCTGGAAACAGCAACACAAACTGGGTGCTGGAAGTGTTCCAGAATGGTCCCGGACAGTGTGAGTATGACAGTGTGCACCTCCGTGAGGCTCCGTGATGGAACTTAGGTGTTCTTCTGGTGGCTGTCGTGGTACATCTGGAGGCACAGAGTTAGCGGGCCACAGGGATGTTTCCTTCAGCTTTGGGAGTGTGGAAGAGCTGCTGCTGGCATGATTGAGGACCCACTAGAGCAGGATAAGGAGTGTTTCTGTCCAGCTGCAGCATAAACCCCTCAGAAGTGAATTTTAAGCCTGGTGCAGCTTTAATGTTGTGTTCAAGGGAATTATTTACAGCCCGGTCTCCAGGCTTGGGTTAAAGTTAATGCTCCATCTGCGATGTCAGTTATGGGAAGTTCTGTCCTGAGCTGCTTCAGTGGCTGGCAGTCTGGAACTGTTACCTGGAATCTGGAGATAGCTGCACCATTTAGTCATCCAGCCTCCCAGGTCACTGGCCTTTCACTGGGACTGTGCCGCTGTGGCTTTGCCAGTGGAAACACTGGAACCTTATCTGGAACTAATAGGCACTGCACTTCTTATATTTAGCCAATGGTGTCACTGCTGCTCCACAAGATGGGTGTTTTCCTGTGGATTTGAGGAACATGCAGTCAGTGGTGCTCGGTGTTCCGGGGGCTGGTGGCTGCCGTGCTCCTCTAGTACGAGTCTGGGCAGGTGAGGGGAGCGCTGAAGACGGAGGATGAGAGCTTTCAAGATGGCTGTGAGAGTAGATGTGGTGGGTTTACTGAAAATGGCAACTTTGACATCCCTGGGGTTGTTGGAGCTCCCAGCGACCGCCAGAGGGAAAGCAGAAGTGAACCTGAAGAAGCCTTCAGACTTTGTTCATGAGCTTTGGAGAGCCTCAGGCTTGTCCTGTCCTGGTTTGCCAGTACTGGTTCCCCACTTAAGTGGAAGCTGTTGTTGTTCTGAGTGTTTGCGATATCTGGGATGCTGTGTTGCTCCTGACAAAGAGCTGACAGTGTGTCAGCAGTGTGTGTGCCAGCTTGGACGGAACTGCCAATGCATGCAGTTCATATTTTTTATAAGTGCCAGCTATGGGTCCAACAGTAGGATGGCACCATGCAGTGAGCTCGGAGCTGAGGGGAAAACACCAATCCACTCCTATTTGTAGGAGGAGAAAGGGAAGATCCTGTAAACTAATTAGCTCATTTGGCTCAGATGTCATTTCTGATCAAGCCACTTAGTGCTGCTCTCAGTGGCAGATCAGATATCTTCTGCATTAAATGCCATTCAGCAGGACCCGCAAGTGTCCCGGGCACCTGTCATCTGCTCTGTTGGGATGCTTGGGACACGATTAACGATGGCAGAGGAGCTTCCCCAGATTTAGTTCAGCCACCAGAGTTGGGTTTGTTCTGTCATAGGGTATTTGAGCGTGGTTGACCAGATGTCAGTGAGCTTCAGGGTTTTGTCTTGTACCTTCTTGCTGGGAATTTCCAGGGAACAGCTTTTGTCCGAGAGACAAAACTCATGGAAGTGCCGGAGGGTGTGGTCTTAATTGCGCTGGTGGACCTTGGCCTCTTCCTTACATGTTCCCAGGAACAAAGAAGCAGCTAGGTCAGTGTGGGGCAAGGAGGCTGCAGGATGCAGGACGGGAATTGAGTGAAATGGTGGTTTCTGCCGCAGTGAATATTAAAAGGGACTGATAAACAAGGAGTATGTGCTTTGAACAATGAATAAATAAAATCCTCACTGGTGACTTAAAGAACGCTCAGGGCGTTTGTGTGATTCAAGTGTGTTGACATTTGACTTGGAATAACATGGGTATAAAACCATGTGGTTCAATTCTTGCCTTCCTCAACTTTATACTGAGGAACCATTTCTCCTTGCAGGATTTTTTCACTGTTAACACTGAAAAGGGTTAAGAGAATAGGCAAAAATAAACGGTCAAGTGAGGTGTTATTTCGACTCTGGTCTGAGGTGATTTATTTTCATTTCGGTAGTTCTTAGGGATTGCAGGTAGGTTGGCATGCGTGCTTAAAAAGAGCACGTGAGCCATGGGGTCACATTTGGAGTCACACACGCAGAGTCAGTAGGTGTTTTATTGTGATAGAGGAACCATTTGGAAAGAATAGCACAGAGGGGAATTTCTCAGAAGGATGCTGAGGAGACCAGCTGCAGACTTGATGTAGTACTTGCCTAACCACTCTGGCACGTTTGTACCAGTGCTTCTGAGATAGCTGCAGATGGTGGAGCACTGGAGTGATGACATCTTGCTGAAGGCAGGAGAATCCCTGCAGAAATTGTTCAAAATCTGGGAAGCTCTTCTTGACTCCTACTTGAGTGGCCTTAAGCTCTCCCAAAGGTTTCTCAGAGAACTTAGAAAAGGAATATGGGATTTCCCTTTCTAAAGGCCCAAGTGTGTGTGAAACAGCCTCACTTAGGACAAAGCATCCGTGTGTAACTGATGGTGGGGTGTGACAACAAGCATGGGGTGCCATGCAAGGGAGCAGAGGGCCAAAGTTCTTCAGTGGTGTAAATTTCGCCTATTGACAGCGATGCCAGAGATGTTAATGCTGGCTTAAACCAACTGAAAATACGGTCCAGATGATCTTCATGAGAGAGAAGTATCATAAACCTGGTGTTTTCCATTGTATTGCATTTGGTCATGGTTTCTCACCTGTGAAAATTGGCACAAGATCAAAATGGAGGTTCATAGGGATGGATACGCACCCACAAGTGCAGAGCGCTGGAGAGACAATGCCAGTGGTAGCTGGCCTACCATTTTTCCCAGAGATAACTGCATATTGATGTGTCCAGGCTGAAGCACAAGTTCCTGGGTTTGTATATTCCCGGTCTACCTTTGGGTAATTCCAGTAACAGCATCTTGTGTACCAAAGATAATCTGTACTGGAAGCGGTGTCTGCAGGAGTGGTTGAGGATAAATATGACAGGAATGTCGTTGCTTGAGTGACAAACCCAGTGAGCTATGTTTGACAGTGTCGTGTCAGATCCCACGCTAGGGTAAAATACGTGTAACTTGTGTCTTCATAAACATATGGTACGTGTAGTGGGGAAGGTGATTTTCTGACATGTCTACCTGTGGTGTGCTCTAGTAACGTGTGCTGGAAGTCTGTTTGTCTATAAGTCTACTGGAAAACTATTTGCTTGTGCTCTCTACAGGCTCTGCAAAAGATAAATACCACTTCTCTAATCCTCCCGAGTCTGATTCTGGATTCAGCAAGAGGAACAAGACCATTTTCTGATTATCCAGTTCTTCCCTGTACCTGTGGCTTGTCTGATCCTCCCTGATGAAATTGCTCGTGTTGTTTCTGCTGAGATTACTGGAACTGGCCGAGCACTGGTCAGCAGAGGGTGGGGGTGAATTATAGAGGGGGGGAAGAACTTAGATTTAACTTGATCATTAGAGCTGCAGGGTGTTGGGCTGCAAGCTGGGAAGATGTCCCTTCCTGGCACTAAGGGCCGGGTGAGCTGATTGCAGCATAGCTGTGGTGGTGGATGGCACTAGGAGAGGTGACTGGGAAACAGCCAGCAGCAGTTCCTGAACTGGGAATGACTGTGCCGGTGGACAGGCCATCCGAGAAAGGCTTTTCAAACAGGGTGCACTTGGCAACCTCTGGCCATCTGTAGGACTGGACAGGCAGGATCTGCTGCCAAACACCAAGGTCTGACCTCTGGCAGTTACTGGGCAGTATTTTATTTTTTGAAAAATAGAGGGAGGTTTGCATCTCAATATTTGAGCGGTCAAGCATAATACAGTGAGAAAGGTGTCAGGATGCATTTCATCTAATACAACAGGATGCTGTAGGCAACACTTTGAAATTTGTTGAAAAGCAGGTGACAGCCACCCATGTAAAGAGTCTCACTTCCCTGAAGTGTGTTATACTGGGCTGTTGCTATTAATTTCACAGGCTCTGCCTGTGAGTGGGGAGTGAATGAGTGATGCAGTGTTGCTACCCAGAGCCACCTCGGCCTTGGCGGTTCCTGGGCTAGTTAAACATGTTCCATGTAATCCACTTAACTCCACGTGTGAGCTTGTCAAAAGCAGACCAAGGATGTACTCAGAAATGTGTATGGCGAAGAAACTGTGTGGTGGATTACCACGGTGTGTTACTGTTCCTGGGAGTTCAGAGGCAGCTTTAATGCCAATCAGTGATTGGGGCAGTTGCTGCTGGATCTTAGTATAAGTGGAGTCAGGTGTGGCAGAAGGCATACAGCTGGAAGGATGAGCTGTAGGACAGCAGAATACTTGAGGTGTAGTGCAGGGCTGGCAGCCTCACCCCTCAGGCCCAGCTGGGCTTCCGTGGGGCAGGTCTCATTGCAGCTGCCCACACTTGCACCATTTCTAGCATTGCGTGGTTTTCTGTCTCCCTGTCACAGTGACAGGGATGTGAAGTACAGGTGGAAGTATCAGGATTGCTCAGGTGCTGATCACCTTCAGCACTGCACATAGGTCAGGCACATGCAAACACACTTCTCCCTGCTGCCTGGGTCTTAGCAGAATGATAGCACATCCATTCCTAAAACCTTGGAGGAATGAGGGGATGTTGTGTGGTTTGTCAGCCTCTTCTGTACAAGCCAAGATAGTGACTGCTACTCAGCAGGCTTCAGAGGGGGCTGGTTTAGGACTTGGAAAGGACAAACCAAGCTCAGCTCCTCATTCACATTAGATTCTCATCACTGTTGAGTTGCAATTGTTAGTTCTTTTATGCAAACTCCAGAAGTAGCAACAAGTGAACTCACGGAGAAGGAAGTTGTCTGTTTTCAGCACCGACTTCTTGTCTAGTTGTTGAGATAAGCCTTGTGCTTTGTCCTGTTTGTAGGGTCAAAGGACTTTATTTAATTTGTTTGCAAAGCCTCTTTGCTAGAAGTGGGACATTGTCGGTTTGTGCTGGCTCATCTAACGGACCTCCACAGCTCAAGAGTATTGCTCTTGCAGAGAGAGAATTGGCTTGATAACCTGGAATGTGCCAGAAGTGTCTGAAGGCCCCACTGTAAACTGTTCGGGTAACAGAAAGTAGCCAGAGATGCCTGTCAGGTTCGTGAACTGCCTCAGCATTGCTGCATGTCGTGCCAGTTTGTCTAACGGAGAAGTTGCTGGGGTAGTTGAGCCATGTGCCGTGCCTCCAGCTACTCTCCTTCCACTCTCTGGATGCTCAGTGGCAAGGCTCCCACCCTCTTGCTCTTGAATTTTGGGTACAGGTGGCCAGTATCAGAAAAGCTGATGCCTCACTGGAGCACACGTGGAAGCCTGGATCAGTGAGTGGGTTGGAAATTCTGTCCCTCGATACTGTTTGTAATCAACGTAATGGAATGAACCCAAGTCACGACATTTGAGACCAGGGTGGGGTGTGTCCATCTCTCGTGGTGCGTGTGCCAAGCACCATACTTGCCAGGCTCCAGGCCTGGAATGTAGCTGTCGCTCTCTGGCATGAAGAACAGGAAATTTAATTTGTTGGGTGGAAAGAGTTAAATGAACTTTAACTGAAAAGCTCTATCTCTCCCTCTCAGGGTAGAAAATAGCCAAGGGCAACAGCGGATGACTAATGTGTAGAATATTGCAATTAGGATAGCAAGGTACTTACAGGGATCAAATTAAAAAATTCATTAACGTACGCACTTAATTAAGAAACACTTTTCGGTTTACATGATAAATTATGACACCTATTAAATCTTCCAGTACAAGCTGTAATGGCTTCTTTGCTCCTGGGCAGAGAACTATTGCCTTTGAGGCCCCCGAGCTCCCCCAAGGACCACAGCACTGGTTCCTTGGGTGTCACAAACAACACTGCTCCCTGGGAAGTGCAGGTCCAGCTTTGCTGGAGCTCGCTGAAAGTCAAGGCACCAGCCTGGGGATGAGAGATGCAGGATGAATGATCGGACAAACAAGAGATGACTTTGAGAGTAAAGAAAGAACCAAGAGAGCAAAGTCAGGAGGGTCCCCGTGAGGAGCTGGTTACTGGACATGTCCCACTTTGTCCCATGTCCGACTGGGCTGGAGTCTGCCCATCCTGGCTGGTGGTGTCGGGAATACGGGAGAGTTTCCCAAGGCAGGAGCCTGAGCTGCAGCTCCTCCTCCCTGCTTTCGGCATCCTTTGCGGGTTTGGGGCACAGCGACGTTGGGGTGGGAGCTGGACTGTTTGTTCTGCTGCGCTGGGAACGTGATCGATTGAATGGACATTTCGGGGACTTTTTTGCTTTCTGAAAGAGACCAAACTTGCAATTCCCATAACACCTGTTACTGTAATTTGAGGGAGGACTCCAAATAATGGAAATGCGTGCTTTGGCTTTATTGTTACACAGCTTTGAAGTAAATCCGGAGTACCAGTGTAAAGCAGACTGTTTTGAGACCATTGCAATTTTTAGGAGAAGGGCATTTTCCACTTCATTTTTGTAAACCTTCTGGGCTTTTACTGTTGATTAGTCTGTGCTTTGCGCATCCAGGCCAGAGGAGTGTGTGGTGTTAGCAATGTGGGCTGACTGGGCTGACCTCAGGTACACCGGAGGCTGGTACCCAGGGATCTGGGGAACTCCTACCAAGTTGTCCATGATGGTCTTTCCTAGCACAGAGGTCTTCCGTGCTTTGCTTAGTTATTCCAAAACCTGCCATCTAGATGTAGTTGCCCTCTCTGTAGTTGTTATTCTCTTTATTTGGTTTTAGTTTCACTTGGCCTGTAATCTGCTCTTGTTTTTGGCTCTGTGCAGTAACTGGTGAGGAGCACTTGTGCAGCCGGGTGGGCATGAAACCATGGTTCCGATCACATGCTGTGATCCTTTGGAAAATCATTTTGGATTCCTGAGCAAAAGCTGCAAGTCTTCTGCTCCGAACACCTCACACCGCTTAGGTGGATCTCAAGAATGCTTGGTGTCTAGCATCGTTCTGGCATTTCAGGCACTTAAAGTGCCCATGTTACAGTTTCAGACTCACGTGCTTTCAGAAATTGTGTGTTTCATTTTCAGGTTCTAAAATTAAACTCTTGAAAATCAGACTTTGTTTTTTGTCCAGAATGCTTCAGCTTGAACCTGTGTTGTGCTGCCAGGACCTTTCTGAGAGTGGAAACCATCTTTCTCTCAGACTGATGTGGATTTTTTTCATAAATGAGTTTGAGTTTTGAATAAGGTTGATGAAGTGCCCTCAGTTTATTAACCAGAGCAATTCTAAGTAGTCTAAAGATTTACTGTTCATTAGCAAATGTTTGAGTAAACCTGAAATGAGAACAGGGCAGGAGAAGCAGGAATGATGGCTTAATTGTTATAGGCACATAAATAGAGTTGAAATGTAGGTGTTTCACCAGCTCCTATGTGCCTTGTCCTTGTTGTGGAGATGGACAGGGTGGATACAGTTGGGACGTGCCTCAGGTGTGCAGCTGTTTGAGTGATACTTGGATGCTCTTTGTGCTGGTTGTTTTCTTGCTGGTGGACTTTTGATTGTTTTCCTTTGCTCTTGGCAAGCTGTGCGCTGGTGGTAGGTTTTCTGCTTGCATCTTCTGCCTGGTGTTCCCAGAGATGAGCTCTGACTTGGAATACCTGTGGTGAGCCATGGGACTGTTCCAGGTCGGTGGCCGGGGGCAGGGCTCTGCTGTCCTCGGGAACACCTCTGCACTCTCCGTGCACTCCTCCTGCCTGGGCAGGATCAGGATTCTCTTG
Organism: Acridotheres tristis; assembly: GCA_037013685.1. NCBI lineage: Eukaryota > Metazoa > Chordata > Aves > Passeriformes > Sturnidae > Acridotheres > Acridotheres tristis. The sequence continues at coordinate 289,153 of CM072888.1, read as the reverse complement.
AGCACTTGCAGCTAGGTCTGCCCTTTCCTTTAATTATACAAAGTGGAGTAATCTCTAGCATCCACAGTATTTTATCAACAGTGACAGGCCTGCATAAATAAATAAAAATCTTACTTTATGCAGTGAAATATCTTGTTGCTTTTTAATAAATCAATAACCAGAGGTGACATGAGCAAAGCATCTTGGAAACAATTTCTGAGGTGATATGGAAGGCACTAGATTATCTGAAACAGTGATTTTCTTTGCAGATTGTTTGGTTTGAAAGGAGTTCCCTGCTGAGTTCTCCAGAACAGCCTAGAACGGCTGCTATTCACTTGGTCTGTCAGCATTTAGAGCTTTAGATCTTTCTTGAAGTGCACGAGGTGCCTCACATGTTCAAGAACTAGCAGTAAAAATCACTAACAAATAAACATCCTGGTCCCATTTCAGCTGACTGCATGTTGCCGTTTATGACAGAGGGGAAGAAACAGCTCAGATTTCTTATTGCAGTTTTGCACTCCTCTGGGGTTTTTTTCACAGAGTGCCAGCACTTGTGTATGTCCTTCCTGTGATCCCATGTGAGAGCTGTGGTACAAAGTACAGATGTGAGTCCTTTCCTGGTGACCAGGTGAACTCTGCCCAGAAGCCAGGGTTCTCAGAAAGCACCTGGAGCAGTCAGGCTGAGAGGGAAGACCCCAGATGGTGAAAGGAAGAGCCAGGCAGCATTGCACGGTGGCTTGTTCTGCCATTTCTCTCTTGTCATGTCCCTCAGAGGAGGTACAGTGTGAGCGCTGCTCTGGGACACGCTCACACCTCACCCAGCTGAGCTCAGCCTTACCCTGTGTGTGCAGCAGGACGCGTGTTCGACCCTGTGCCCCAGGTGGTGCTGCCTCTGAGGGGCTGCTGTCCAGTCCTGTGCAGTGGGAACTGGCTCTCACGTGTGCTCTGCTCAGGGCAAGGGCTCCTGCGGGGCTCTGTGGGAAGGGTTCTGGGGTGCCTTAGAGTGCTGAGCCCGAGGGGGGCTTTTCAGAGAGCTCCTTGCCCTGTTTGGAATGGCAGTTGGTGCCCTTAGCCATCTTCCTGGAACACAAGCACACGTGCAAGGTCTGCATGTGTTGGCCTCCAGGGATCATTCAGCAGAGAATGATGGGAATTTCTTCAGTACTCAGTATGCACACAAACTGAGCGTGTGGTACCTAAGTTGCTGTTCTGCAGGTATTCAATGCCGTGGTTATATTGATGTGACATCTTTCTGTCCTCTCCTCTATTGAAAGTGCAGGGTTTGGTGTGGTCTGAGCAGCTCCTGCCAAAGGGAGCACTGAGGGCTTGGGAGCTCGTGTGGCAATGTGGGGCTTAGGCCTGGGAGCTGTCCCCTTCCCAGTCATGGTAATCTACACGTGCTGCGTCCCCTGCTCGTTGAAACAGGCCTTGGAAATGTGCCCAGAGTCCCGATCCGGAGGGGCGCTTGAGCTGCCGAGCTCTTCCATTCCCACTGACGCTTGTGACAGCCTTGCCTCCTGGGAATGTCTGTGAGTGTGCTGCTGGGGCTCTGCTCAGTCATGCCCTCGGCACTGTCATGTGCCACACCAGAGAGCATTCACCATGAACGCCGGGAATCCGTTCCTCCTTGTCTCTGTTGCTCTCAGCTCCCTCTAATCTTCATTGGATTTCTCCCTGTCTCTCCTCTCTGGTTTGTTTCCTTCATCTCGTATGCACTGGCATGGAATACTGATGAGGAAATATTTGGTCTAAAGCCAGCTAGTCAATTTTGGTTAATTAATTGGAATGGTGATTGGCAAAACCCCAGCCCAAATTTTTGTAGGTAATTTATAGCCTAGGTAATCGTTTACTCGTGGATAATTATCTCTACCTGTAGGTAGCAGAAGGTAATGGTTATGGAGATCCAGATGCATCCCTAACAAACGCAGGCTGAGGAAATTGCAAACACTTAGTCTGAGTTATCTGTTTAATTACTAGAGCTGTGCACTAACCCCATCCTTCTTGCATTCCTGCACCTCGGGCCAGGTGAGCAGAAGTAAGGGGGAAACGATTTACTCTTCCTGGAAAGTCAGCGCTCCTGTCTGGGCTTTCTCAGCTAGCACAGATGTGCTGGCTCCTGGGATGTCCTAATTTGCTTCATATCAGGCAGCAATACATCCCTGCAGCTCTGCAGGGTGTGTGAGGCAGTGAGTGAAGGGTGATGCGAGACAGCAGACTGCTTTGGGTTGTAACCTCTCATGGGGGTGCACATCATGTTCTTGGTTGATCCAGATGTGCCTGTAGGGCAGCCTTTGGCTAGGTGCTCGGCTCTTGGAAAGGGATGAGCTCCTCGAGCAGGGGCATGGGGCACCTGCTCCAGAGCTCCCTAGTGCCAGAGTGCCAGCCTGTGTGGATGTTTGTGCAGTGCTTGTGGGCCAGGAACGCCCTCCCTTGGTGTGCAGCACTCTTGGACCTGGCTGCCAGTGTCACATTGTGCTTTTCGAGTGACTTTCTCCTGCCACAGGTGTAGGAGGTTTATTTTGGAGGGTCATGCCAAGTTGGTGTCGCTCTCTGCAGGACAGGGGGATATCATGTCTGCAGTGACAGTGCTGTGCCGTCTTCTGCAGACAAGAGACAGCAATGTGCCATCTCTTGCTTTGGTACTGCTGGAAAATTCCTGTTGGTGTGTTCAAGTGTTTGAAATGCCCCTCTGATACAAACATGCTACAGTTTGGAACAAAGGGGCAGTGTATCCCAGTGCACGTTCAGTACTTAAAAGTGACAGCTACACAACAGGATGACCGAGCAACTGCTGAGATTCCAGACAGCTGTTCCCTTGCACTGTGAATGGGATGGACTTGTTTCTTTGTTTGCCTGGAGCTGCCTGTTGTGCCCATGGAATCTGCTGAAGTTCCTGTTCCTTGCTCCAGTGTGAAATAGAGCCCCAGTACCATCCTGCTGCAGCAGTGGGCTGAAGGGTTGTTTTTTTCACTTGTAAAATCCTTTGAGTACATGGTGTCATTCTCAGAAGGGAGCAGGCTGGATGGCGACATGCCTTGGAATAAGAAGCAGGTCTCCATGCTGTCAGTCTAATTTTGCGTTAGTGACAGTAGGATTTTCAGCTCTGCCCCTCAAGAAGAGAGAGCAGAGGATTCTCCAGAAAGAGGAGAGAAAACCCTTCCATTTTGCCTAGCAACAGAGCAATATCTCAGTTTTGAAAACCAGATTCTACGAGTCCTGTTGGGTTTTTAGCATGCTGGCTTTTCAGTTTGGCTGCCTTGCTGAGGAGGGCGAAGGGGAGCCCCGGGGCTGCGTGCTCGGGTTGGGATGAGGGCTGGTACTGCCCCTGAGCTGTCACACCTGCCTTGGGTGCTCACAAAACATTCCCCTCCAGGCCCGCTGCAAGCGGGGGCTTCGTCAGCAGTGACCCACCAGTGCTGCTGGGCACCCAGAGCCCTTGGGATCACACACGGAGCACCACCAAGTCTGCACAAACCGATTTACATCCTGGCTTTGGCACAGCCAATGGGATTTATATGGATTTATACCAGGCACCAAGTTGAGGCTATAGGAAAGCTGCTGGTTTGAGGGGATTGCATATGGCCCAGGAGAGCAAGGAGAATGGGAAACATATGCTTGACACCCACAGGTACTGCAGAACCAAGTGAGTGTGAATTGCTAAAGCGTAGTTTACATAATCTGGTCAATAATATGCACAGATGGAGCCTGAACGTATCGCATGAATCAGGAGATGCCGAGTGCCGTAAGGGATGGCACAGTAGCAAACTGCAACTTTGAGGGTAAATTGATAAATTATTTTCTGTTCACTAGAGCAGGGGGGAAGAAACCCAGCAGAATTGGAAGGTGTTTGTTGTGGACAGCAGCGCTGGCCACAGATGTGCATGAAATGGGTCGTGTTGGGAAATGCTGGTATAAAACCAATTGGGGTGGGCATTGTGCCCAGTCTGCAGAATTCCCTCACACTGCCTCTGGACTTGGGTGGTCGGAGGGGTTCAGTTGGCAGAAGTGGTGCTTAAAGATACGTTTGGATGGATGGGAATTATTCTGTCCCTTTATCTCCCAGTCAGTTTTGGTGAACTTTGAATTGCAGCAGAGCCCTTTCCTGGGTATTGATGATCCCAAATTTGCTTTGCTCAGCTTGGCGGTGTTTCTTGTCAGGGTTGGCCTGTGATAGCACCTGGATGAAAGGCAAAAGTGTGTGTTAAGCTTGGACTGGGGCCGTGATAAAAACACTTTTCCCCCACTTTTTCTGGACACCTATGCTTTTGCCAATATAGCAGTCAGGTCTGCAGCGGATAAGCAAAAGCTGCTTTTGGGGTAGAGAGTCTCTGACCTGAGCAGCATTTTGCTGTGTGCTGTGTTAGTGATTGACACCGGTGTGGATTACAGGGATGAGGCTCCAGCCTGGTGGGTGGAAAGGACTCTTGGGCACCAGCACAGGAGCCACTGGTGTGTTTGTGGTGCACATGGAGGGTCAGGAGTCCATCAGAAATTGAAGTAGGAGACTTTGTGTGTGCAGTTCCTTGCTAACATCTCAGCCGAGATGGAAGTTGGCACATATAGAGTCTTTGCTTGGATCTTTTGTTTTTATATACTTTGCCAAAATTTAGTTTGGCTATTTTCATTTTATGTAAGTGTGAAAAATGTTATCTGTTTAAGTTGCTTCTTTGCACTTGTATGAATAAAAAATGGCTTTAATTAAATTAGGGAAGAGCTTTGACAAGTGATTTGTCTATAATACGTACTTATGGTTTGTGGCATTTCAAAGAATAAATAACCAAGATGTTGAGGCTTAAACATTGGCTGCTGCACATGTTCTGTCATTCCTTCAAGGATAGCGAAGTGTTTTGAGTGTGGGTTTAGGTCCCCATCCTGCAGATCTTGCATGCTAGGTCTCTCCTGTCCTTCAGAGATGGGGAAGGTGCCTGTCAATGACATGGGGAGGGAATTGAACGGGAAGCAGCCCAAAGGCAAGGCTAGGCAAGGCTCAGATTGCAGCTCTGTGGATCTGCAGGAGAACCAGTGGCGGCGGGAAACTAGGTGAATTGGCTGCAAATAAAGCCACATAACCTTCAGAGGCTTGGAAGGAATTGCGGCTCTGGAGAGACATTGGCACAGTCCCAATGGCACCTCAGGTGCAGGGAGCCAGGAGAGTAGGTGATTGGAGGGCTGGGGGAGGGGAGCAGTGGATTCAGAAAAAGAGGTCATGGGTTAACAATGCCAGCTCAAAAAGGAGAGCTGATGAAGAAAACTGCCTTCGAGGATTACAGCTCGTGATGGGATTTTTGCTTTGCCTTCTTTGGCATTTGCTTTAGTTGGAAGAGACAGGAAAGCAGGAGAATGGAAGGATCAGGTCGCATGGACATCGTAGCATTGGCGAGTCCCAGCTCTGGGCGCAGAGGAGCCGAGGCAGAGTGACCTGTCCAGTGCAGCGTGGCTGTGGGGCCAGCTGAGAGCCTCTGACCCGGGCTGTGCGTGGAGCAGCTCTGGCAGCCCTGGGCCCGGGTCTCTGCGGTCTCTGGCGGCTGTAGCTCTGCTGGGGCACAGCCCACCCTTTTATTTATTTGTAGTTTTTCTCCCTGACTCTTTGACACCCACCACCTCCCTGCCAGCCTGGTGTGGCTGATCAAGCTGTTCAAACAACTGGAAGACATCAGAAGTTAAACACTCATTATTTTAATTTGATGCTAATCATGTGTTAATGAGACTAATCCTTGCAATGATTCAGGTAATTTGCTTAATGGCTGCCCAGAGTACAGATTACAGCAATCAGTCACATCTGATAAGATGTCTGTTGTGGAAGAGCCTGTCAGGCTGTCAGGTGAATGAGGTGGGAAAAGACTAAGGAGCAAGATCTGATCCGGTGTAAGTCAGGAACCTTCCTGTTGGGAAGGGCATAGGAAGGGGCAAGTCCCCCTGCACAGCTGCGTTTTTGGCAACCAGGGAAAAGCACCTCAAATCTCTGTGCTTCAGGGCTGTTCTATCGGGGATCTGGTCCTTTCCTGCCTGGAGAACGACTCACACTGCCATCTGCATTGGACACTGTGTTCTTGGGGTCATTTGGGTCATGTCAGAGCCTTCGGGTGTAAGAGACACTTAACTGATCCCATGGAGTAATCCTCTGCCAGATTGACAGGCCTCTGTCTTGGCTGTTGTCTTTGTGGTGGATCACTTCATCATGGCTTCTGTTGGCAGCGAAGCTGAGGTAAAGCAGCTCTGGAAAGCTGCTCGTAGCCACCGTGTGTTCCAGCAGGTCTTGTCTGGACAGAGTGAGGCTCAACAGAAATGCTTACCTGCGGTGTAAAAACAGTTGTCACTTAGATGAGAGGATGCAGGTACCCAGTAGTGCCGCTGGTGAGATGGTGCTTGGGTGTTTGTTAGCACAGCCCCTGTCTCTGTCCCTGTCCCTGCAGGCACATTAATCCTCAATCTCCACTTGCCAGGCCTCAGCACCTGCCCCTTCAGAGCTGCACTGGCTCCCCCCTCCCCAGGAAACACAACTGGAGACAATCTGTCACGTGGGAGACGTGAGCCCAACAGCTACCTCTGAACTAGGAGTTGGGACTTGCTCTTTCCCCCCCCCAGCAACAGGATATTGTGGGATTCCCAAAATAAAGAATATGATAGCTTTAAAAAACTTAGGTTGAAAAAAAGCCATTAATGGCGTTCCTGTCTGCAGACTCAGGAATGGGAAAATGTCTTTGGCTTGTCTTCATGATGCGTGGCAGAAATTACTGTTTGTTCAGTGGTATTTGGATTCCACCATTTGTGGCAAAATATGCTGGGATTTAATCAGTTTGCATCTCTGCTTAAGGCCCAAATTGTTACAGGCTTTAGGGGGATGACATTGTCCTAAAGCACTCATTTAATGATTTAGAGCAAACAGATGGTTTTATTTTTTCCCATTAGAACCTTTCAGCTTTTCTAGTTACATAGAGATATAATTATTATCTCTCCCTTTGATTAAAATGCACAGTATTAATGCCTTACTCTGTCGGGTTCCAATTGCATTAGTTCTCTGTGGGTTTATTAAGTGCTGTTGAGTTGACATCATGTCCAACACGCTGTGCTGCGCGAGTCTCTGGGAATCAGCTGACAGGGAATGCCAGGCACTCGGGCATCCTGGCAGGGCTGCTGCTGTGCGAGAGCACACGTTTGGGTCTCGGAGCAGGAGGCTGGGCTGAGCTGGCTGCAGCTGTGCGGGGCCTTGGAGCTGCCAGCAGCTCGTAGTGGTGGCCGCTGGGACACAGGCCCCTGTAGCCTGCTTTGGAACGTCCTTCTGGGGCGGGGCACGCAATGGCAAGATGCTGAGCACGCTGAATTTGGGATGGGAATTAAGCAGGAATTTGTTACGGTCTTGATTTTTTTTATTTTTACCTGATTGCTGAACAGAAATGTTAATTCTGTGTTGTGGTGGGTGGAGCTGAGGCTTGAAAATCTTTTTAACAGCTCAGAGGTTTTGGCTTAGGAACACTGTGCAGGCACACCAGCACTGGGACGCATGCAGAAAAAGCCCATATGGTTTATTTACAGTGTGTGATGAGTGAGTGGCAGTCTGCTTGTATGCTTTATGTCTCGTGCTGGGTAGTTTTATATGTTGGTCACTCAGCGATCACTTGACCTGTCATTTTTCAGTTATTTGTGAGCACTTTAGCTTTATCAGTTACTTTCCCAGGCTATAAGTTACCTTTTTTGAGAGCATAAATTGTTTATAATAAATGTTTTAACAGCATAATTTGTTTCATGTTTGAAATGAGCTTTGAGACTAAAAGTGCATGAGAAAATGTTATGGAGAGAGCTGTTACCTCAAATATTGCCGCTAAGGGCTTGTAATATTCTGGGACTCTGTCTCTTTTAGTACTGACTTGATTTTAGTGGATTTAGGATCTTGCAGTGGTGGCAATGCTTTCCCTTCCTGAAAAGTAGTTGAAAGTTCCACTGTGTTCCTCTGGCACAGCAGGAAGGATTTAGGGAATCCTATCAGCCAACTTCTTGGTCCAGTAATTCCGACTTAATTCAGGATAGCAGCAGAGCTGCTCTGCCTGACAATGTTTTCTTACACATTGTTCCTGGAGCACTGAGCAAAGCCCTTGGAACCACAGAGTCAGTGCAGGAAATGGGCATTTCTTCCATTAAAATCCGCTTTTCTCTCTTGTTATCTTCTTTCCCTGAGGTGACTGAAAGTTTCTGTTTCCTGGATGTTTCTTTTTTGGCTGGACATGCCCAGAAATGTGACATTTCTCAATGACACTCTGTAAAGCTTAAAGTGGTTTTTTTTTTTTTTTTTTTTTAAAGAGGGTAATTCTGTAGTGGGGGTGACTTGAGGGGGGCTCATAAATGGGAGTCTGTGTGAAGGATTTTGTGTAGAGGGTGAAAGGCGACGAAACATGAGCTTCAAGTTAAATGCTTAAAAACGTGACAGTTGTTTTCTGGCTGAAAACATAAAAACCTTTTCCAGGTAGAACTGGGATGGAAAGCTTTGCTTCACATGGTGTTTGAAGGAAGTTCTGCACACTAAGTGGCATTTTCAAATAAAAATGGACATTGTTAAAAAAAGGCATATCTGGAGGCAGTGTCTGTGCTGTGAAATTAGTGTCTGTAAGACAAAGTTGAAGAGAGACAGCTTGATAAAAAGCATTCATAGACAGATCTTTTGGATTTAACCTCCTCAGCAGTGCTGTAGGTGGATGTGTGGCCTAAAGAGCCAGAGGGTCTGGTGTCTTCTTTCTGAGCATTGATGCATGTTTGCTGCTACGATATGAATTGCAGAACTCAAGTCTATAAGAAGACTTGAGATTTTTATTAAAACTTCATTACTTACCTTTAGTTTGACAGTACCTTAATTTTCTGGGATCATTTCCCAAGGCCGGTGGGAAAATGGGAGTGGGAGGTGCAGATGATGTTGTGGTTTGTCCTCTACTTCTGAGGTAGATTTTCCCCTAGCTTGTGTTTGGAAAAGCATACATTCGGAATGTCTGTGTAATGTAAACTATTGTCCCTCTAATTCCCTGTCCATCTGTAGGACAAACGTTTAGGCTGTGTGCAAACTATACCAAGTCTATATCATCCATAACGTATAACTGTATATGAGGATGTGCCACCGATGTCAGTTTTTATTTTATTAAATATAAGCTGCTCTCCCATCTGCGCGTTGGAGACCCCATATATTGTTTGCCAAAAAAAAAAAAAAAAAAAGGCACAATTTCCAAGCGTTCAATAATTTTGCACGGAGCGATGTGGAATGCCTCAGTTTCTTCTTTCCCTTACATTGCTAGAACTCCGTTTGCCTGGTTGTTCCTTGCTGTGTGAGAGCAATGCCCTGGGCGCTGAGCAGCCGTGCTGGCTCAGCCCGGTTCCCCTGCCAGAGCCGCCCTCTGGCCTGCCCGTGGCTGCAGGGGTGCGGCTGTGCTACGAGCAGCTCGGCTTCTGTCCTCCCTCCCAAGCTTCCTCCCACCCGGGGCCAGCACTGCAGCCAGGACAAGGCCTTCAAATGAGCAGGGAGACAAATGTCTGCTATAGCTCTTGATGCTCTGGCAGATGAGCTGCTGGGACCTTTAGTTGACACCTCTCTGTGGTTCTAAAGGAGCCAACCTTGTCAGGGCTGCCTTCTTCCCTTTTTTCCCATTGCAGGGATCTCGCACTCTATGTGTGTGTAAGAGCCTGAGTGTTTGTGTGGCTCGTGATACCCCGCAACAGAGATTGACAGGAAGCAGAAGCCAGGTTCATCAAAGGCACAGATTTCTGATCCAGAATTGCAGTGACTGATCTGTGCCAACACAGACCTAGACTGGCCAGATAGACTGAGCAGGAGGAAAACGCAACGCCAAAACGGAAGAAGCTGAAACCTAATTAATCAGAGACAAATAAGTCATCCTAATGGCAGCACAGAAGTGGTACCAATTTAATTGGAGAGTACCCTATGTTCCGTGAGGATGACACTGTGCAGCAATTCCACTGCCAGTTACTGCCGTCACAAGTGCTGAGTAGTGAGAACCGAGCGAGTTAGTGCCTCACATGCGCTGGATTCTGCTCATTTCGGTTCAAGCCCCCAGGGACTGCAAGTTCAAATCCTGTTATGGATTCTGGCCTCTTTTTCGCTGGGTGTGGCAGCCAGATCACGGGGCCTCTCAAGTCCATCAGTCCTCTGCAGGGTCTAGAATAAAGAGAGTAGGTGTTAGGGAAATGAGATGGATGTGATGGTGTGATAATGAGATGTGTTCACGAGGCAAACAGGATGGGAGCTGGCTGTTGTCTGAGGCACACCTCGGAAATTTGGGGCATAACAGGAACTGAAAACGGGTGCTTTTTCATTAGAGAAGGGGAGGAGAGGAGATGGGTGACGCATGAGAACAAGTCACCACAGGTCCCAGTGAAAAGGAGATGAGGGGAGTGTCTGTCCACTATTCGGGTCTGGCAGCGTCCCTCATTCACACCTCGCTGGGCTCAGCAGCTGCAGCAAACGGGGTGCCTGGGGCTGGGAACAGGGCTGGGAGGATCCCTGCCTTCAGTGTCCAGGAGGTTAGTTCTACCCAGAGGAACGCCATGCAGAAGTGGCACAGCTGCTCTTTCAGGCCGGTGCAGTTAGATTGGTTTGGCATGAGGAGCAGAGTCAGGCTGGGACAACGTAGCAGGACTCCTTTGCTGTTCCTCTGGATTTACCATAAGCCCTTGGTTACTGCCTTGGAGAAAGGCACTTAAAAGGGACAGAGCCCTTCTGAAAGAATCAGTGCAGATGTCATGGCTAGGAGGGCAGTAGCCCGTGGCTACCAGGTATCTATTTACTGCAAGTGCATGAGCAGGGACTGTGACAGTGTGTAATTTCATTGGAGACGGGTGCTGCGTCCTGCTTGGGAGCAGCAAGTAATGAGAGATAGCACTGCCTGGGAGAGCTTATAGTAATATGTGTAATGCTTCTAGTAGGAAACACGGGAGAGGGCAATCACGGGTGCTGGGTAAAGGTAAAGAAAGGGGACTGGTGTCCTGCTGCTATGTCTGGAGTGCTGCCTTTCTCTGGATGAAATTTGACACGCAGTTTTCAACAGCTATTAGACCCCACAGATTTAGAAAGCCCAACCCTTAAGAGAAAATGTTGGATTAGAGAGAAAAATCACTTCTGTTTCCTTGGTTACAGAAGAATATGAATAAATTATATGGGGGAAAAAAAACTCAGTACATTTTGAGTGGTCATTTGTGACAACTGGTCCTGTGAGTGTTTGCACTGAGGAGGAAGAAGCAAGAGCTTTTCTTGTCTGGAATGCGGTCTGTGTACGGTGTGCAAGGCTGGACAGCTCATCTCTGTGGGCATCCAGGCTGGCTGGGCTGCTGCTGGGGTGGGGAAGGTGAGGGACCCCTGCTGCTGGCAGGGGAAGAGGCTCTGGGACCCCATGGCACACCTCAGCTCTAGTCAAGTGAGCCCTGCATATCAAGCTCAAATTTCGATGAGTTTAGGTCTGCAGCCTGATTCATAGATCACCTAATTTCCTGCTAACTGGGTTTGCAGAGCCTGTGTGTGACTTGGGTATTTCCATATGGAGCTGTTTTACCAAGACGAGGCGTGAATTTAAAGTGCCCTCTAGGAACATTATCTTCTGGAGTACGTTATTTGCACTGAAAAATACTTTATTTGCAATCTAGTTGATATCACTTCAGAAATTGTTTGAAAGATGCCAGCTAGCTATTCTTAGTGTAGAACGAGGGATCCTTCTGGATAACTGTCCCTGTTTAATCATCTGTGTTTATTATGGACATGCACTGGTGACCTTCATTCAATTCAGGAGGATTATGGATGTCTGGATATCAAACTTGCTTTGGAAATAGGTCTTCAATCGATGGTTTTGAATTTTCCTAAGCCCCAGTCCTGTCTCCATTCTGAAGAAGCTGTTCTCCTACTAAACTGGGTCTGATTTTTCTGCTGGATTACCTTCAGAGGCTTGTGGGCAGAAGCTCTTGATGATGCTGCTGCATTGCTCGTACAGAATGCTTTTCATCCCAGAGGAGAGTTTACCTGTGTGTACAGCTCCTGCTCCGGAGGCTGGGATAAAGTCATCCTTTTCAGGATGGTGATCTAAGGTGTGGCATGTGTAGAGGATTGCTTTAACCTTCTTCATGATGGCATCCCAAGAACAGTCGCAGAGTGTTTGGAGGATTCTCCAAATGGGGATACCATTGAGCTCCTGCAGTAAGCGTGTCCAGCAGGCCCAAGGGGCCCCCAGGCAGCAGGAGCAAAGGCTGGGAGAGGTTCACTTTTCAGTGCATTCTGGATGGTGAACAGGAGGTCACCTCTTCTGAGAATGGAATCAGTGGGGATTCCTTCCAGAGACAGAGGCAGTTCTTCAGTGTGGCATCACAGCAAACCTGCGCACGCTGCCCTACAGCAGTGGCCTCAGGGTCCTCTCCAAGTAAGGGATGGACTGCAGCAGCCAAAGCCCGCTCTGTGGGGATCCTCTGCCGTGGGGATGGGAAGCTTCTTGGAGCCCTCGGGCAGGCAGCAGCACTCGCATAGCTCTAGGCTGGGCATGGCAGATTGCAGCGTCAGGGCCGGCTCTTCTGACCTCACTGTCTGTGCGGGTTCCTCACTCGCATCGTGCTGTGCTCGGCAGCTGCAGCAAACAGGGTGCCTGGGGCTGCGGCCAGGGCTGGGTGGATCCCTGCCTTCAGTTCTGCCATTTACAATTCTGAGAGAGGAAACGTTAACACACTTTGGAAGAGTTTTTTTTTCTTTTTTTCTGGCACTTACAAGTTCAGCACGCTTTTGTGCATTCCAAGCAGTCCTGCCCAGATCGACCACCTGTTCCCTAATTCTGGGTATAGGCAGGCTATAGTTCTTTTCCATATGGGCAGTGTAATTCCATTAAGTAGCAATCCAGCACTCTTTTTTTAACATTAAACCTCGAGAGTTAATCATCCATCTGTGTGTAATCATTGATTCCATTAAGCCTTATGGCCTTGTCAGATTATCAAACATTTTAAACAGCACTTTTTTCTTTTTTCCTTACTCGACAGCAAAAGCATTTGTTGGGGGCACGATTCAAGTGAAGTTTTCAAGCCATACCCCAATCTCTGAGATATTTCCATTTCCCAGATCTTCTCCCTGTTCCCAAACACAGAGCTGGCCTGCATGGGGTCATTTGTGTCACACACTGGGTCATTGACGTGCTCCTTGACCGGCAATGCCGAGGTGTTTACTTGATGTTGACAACTCCCCCACCCCCCAAAAAACAATGAAGCAACACAGAACCCAAGAAAAACACCCAGACCATCCCCACACGTGATTTTCCCCCTGATTATTCAACACTCAGGGTGTACTCACATCACCTTGAATTTGGCGGAATTATGGTACTTAGGGTGCTGCAGTCAGAACAGCCCCTCAGACTGATGGATGCATCTGACCCTTATTTTTGTAAGAACAGGGCAACCTGTTGTGCGACGGCATGTAGTTTTTAGTATGCAAACAGAACCAAAAGCTGTTTCTCCCACGCAGGATTTGAAAAATAAGGACATGGTATTCCTGGAATTAACCGTGTTCTCAAGTAATTTCCTAAATGTGACAGTGTAACTTTGTATAAGCATGTAATTACAGCCTGGTTATTGTCCAGAAATTCCTGAAAGCAGAGCTCACTGGTGGATCTGTTGGATCAAGAGGAGGGAGATGCTTTAGAGCTGCTCGCAAAATCCTGAGCCAAGAGGCTGGTGGGTTGCTATGGCAGGTAACAGGTGAGGGGTTAATGGCAGGAGGCACGGTTTTTCCTTTCAGACTTTTCCTTCCTTCCTTCCATATTCATTTCCCTTAATTATTTAGTGTCACATTTGAGCCAGGAATGCAGTTTCCCCGGCCCCAGGCGCTAGTGGCTCTGTTGTGCCTGGCTGGGAGAGCAGAGGGTTTCTGTGTTGCTGGACTGGAGATTCATCTGCAGCCGAAAAGCCTTCTCAAATCTTTGATAAAAGCTGCTAAAACTGAGTGAAAGCTAATGGTACTAGTGCCAGTAATTGTGGGGTATGGGCCTGGATTACATTTGCCCTGTGTTTGGGTCAGATAATTCATCTTATGAAAAGTACATATTTCAGCTGGGATTTTGATGACACTGTTTACTCAAATCTTTTTAAATGAAGAATCTGTCAAGTTACTAAGGTGACTTGAGAGGTGAAGAGAAGTAACCAGCAGAGTGGTGAGGTTTTGATTTTGAAATATTCTATGAATTTCAGAATCTGTGAAGTGCTGGCAAAGAATCCAAATGCCATGTCTGATTCCAACCAAACCACTGTGATTACTACTGAACCTGATTTAAAATCCAACAAAAATAGCAAGCTGGGGGGGTGGGGGGGAGGGAGGGCTGGTTTCTTATTTCCTTGTTAATTACATTCATTTCTTTTTTTCGGAAAAATATTAGAGTGATAATTAGGCCACACATCATGTGTGGTTGGATAAATACTAGTTACATGTTGAGAAAGGGGGCAGAAAATTGTATCTAATGAAAGGAACTGGTGCCAAATAGTATAAAGATTTGCGTTTGTCTTGGATAAGTGCCGTGCGTTCACCTCGGCTGAAGGAGGAGGTTGCACGGGGCACAGCAGGCTCACACAGCTCTGACAGAGGCCAGGGACTGTTCCTGGCACCCAGGGCACCAGCTGGGCTCTGGGCAGCACAGGGGCTGTTCTGCAGGCACTGGCTTTGGCCATGTTTGAGTGCAGGTGTCAGTTCCTGTACTTGGTACAGGGCTCAGGGCTGCTATTCTCAGCCCTCTAGAGGCACGAGGCTCTGGGATGGGATGAGGGCTGGCTTACCTAGGAACAAACAGGACAAAAGCCCTCTCTTCCCGCTGTGACTGTGTGGTTTCGGTGGGGCTTTTGTGTGCTCTGGAGGTTGTGTCCAGCCTGGTCCCCAGGGCCAGCGATGGCAGCACCGCAGCTGGCATCGGGGAAATCACTGAGCCGTGTGTGCAGGTGTCTGGGAACTCTGTGCATTGTGATTCTGCGTGGAATTCCTTGTGCATCACTGACCTGGAGCAACAGGAGGAATGCCTGGTAGGATGAAATGGGGGTGTTGAGGTGTGCCAGACAGTCCCACAGAGTTCGATATGGCGACTTGTGGCCTAGTGGGAAGCTTGATACTTTGGCTTCGTGGATAACTTCGGCAGCAGCTTGATCCATTCTAGGTCTGAAATTGTAAAAAAGAGGAAGTGCTGGATTTTGCAGTTAAGAAAATTGGCAATTAGATCAGTGAGCTGTCTGACTGAGGGACTTAAAAACGTCTTGAGCCCTCAATTCCTAAATTGCTGACTTTGCCCCTAAATTTCAAAAGTACAAGAGGGGAAGCAAGTCGAATTGCTGACTGTCTCCTTGCGTTTCTCTTGAGCGGATAGGAGGTACTTGAATATAATTTTTAGTGGGTTTTCCCTTGCTTTGAATCATGCCGTGAATGTTAGGTCTTAGGGTGATAAACTAAATACCACACACATTACATGTGTGGTAGAAGAAGCTGTCCAGCTTGTTTATACACAAAATCTGCACTGGGCCCTTCTCTGTGTATTGCAGAGCTGGGGTTTCCTTGTGCCAGCTTGAGTGAGGGCACAGCCACCAGTCCTGTTTGGAGCAATTAGGAAAGTTGCCTTTCTCCAATCAAAGAGAGGTATTAGCAAAATGAATGGGAGTAATTAAATCTAATTTAGTCATGTAAATGAGTTTAATTAAAAGAAATCTACCCTTTAATAACTTGAGGGGGAAAGGCACTCCGCACGGAGTTTGGAGTTTGGTTAAGCTAACGAGACACAATAGCTGAGCTGATGAGCCCATGCTGTTGTCACCTGCTATGTGCCCAAAGGGCTCGGGGCCCAAGGCCCTGGGGTGGGCACCCCAGGAGCAGCTCTTCCTTTGGCCTTGGAGTTCCACCTACTGACTTGTGTCATACTTGATGAATTTGTGGAGAAAACCCTCCCATGATTTTGGGTAAGAATGGGCACACGGGTTGAGGAATGGCATTTTGGGAAAAAAGTCCTTGAGCTGCTTAGTTGCCCCGCCAGTGTGGCTTCCTACAAGACCTTTCTGTATGGACCTGTATTAATTCCTTAAATACCTGATCATTGGCAATAAGCTTTTACTGATCATGGATGAATTCAAAGTAGAGAAGCAGTGTGGGGAATGGTGCCAGGGGAGCCCCAGTTTTGCAGGAGTGGCTATGCGAGCCATGTAGCTCCTTCCTGGCAGCCTGACGTCGTTTTTCCATTGCTTGGAGGGTGCTGCTGCCAGGGATTATCATTTGAGGCCCTTCCTGACAGGCATGGGCGTGGCCCTGGGGTGTTCCAGGGCAGAAGGGGTTCACAGAGATGAGGATGGCCATGGGGGGAAGAGTTCTGCTCTCAGCAAGGTGTCATCTTCCTCCTTGGAGAGCAGCTGTCCATTTCCTACAAGCTGTTTGTGACTATGTCACTTGGAGCTTTGACCTTTATTCCTTGTAGTGAAGCGGAACTAGTTGTATTTGCCGTCTCACTGTGCAGTGCAGCACTGCCAGCAGGACTGTGGAGGAGTTGTTTGTTCCTCTCAGTATAACAAGGAGACTGACAGAGAGGACTGAGGCTTGTGCTTTTCACCTGGGAAATGCCAAAGATGTGTTGTAGCATCAGGGGGGGCTGGGGCTGATAAACGCAGGACAGGTGCCGGATGCCAAGTGCCATGGAGGCTGCTCAGAAGGGGGATGGCTCTCTGCTCCCATCTGGGATTGCTGACCATTACAGAGTGCACATTGAGTGGGAGCCCGGGGCCTCTCGGCTGGCCGGGACGCAGCAGCCTTGCCACATCCACTTCCTCTGGAAACATCATTCTGGTAAATCGTTCCTTCCCAGCCATGGGTGCTGTCTGTGTGTCTCTGCAGGAACTGTGATTAACAGGCTGGAGGCAAGTTAGAAAAATGGACCCAAACAGCAACCGAATGGAGCTGAGCAGAGGTCAGGAAGAAGGGCACGGGCTGGTTCCAGCTCCCTCCCACATCTGGTCTCAGTTCGCTGGGATTCGCTGGGATTGTTAAAATCATCTGGGTTTATGTTCTTGCCCTGTCCGAAGCATGACGTGCGCTGCATGGAGCTGTGTGTGCCAGGGAGTGCCACTGACTGGGTAGAGCGTTCCTCAGGGATGTGGGCAGCTGTGCTGGAAGGGCTGCATCAAACAGGCTCCTCGGAAAAAGCCCTGAGAGCTGCCGCTCCTGTCGCCATAGCTGGCAACTTCTTCCATTCCAGAGGCTTGTAGGTTTGTGTGTTTATTTTTTCTGACTTCATTTGCACCAGCTGGGAACATGTTTGGCCATTAATTTCCATTACCTCTTGCCTTTGAGGAACCCTGGCTAAACGATGTTCTTGCGACTTTATGCAGAACAGTTGTCTTGTGCTTAGTGTCTCTGCTTCAGCCTGGTAATGTGTGGAGGGATTTTATATGTAGATCAGTTGTGGAGCTAAAGGTTATTCCAGTAAGCCCAACTGTATGTATCAGACCCACCCAACTATAGCCAATAAGTGATTTTTCAATTTCTATTTTTCCTTTGAATGTAGCTTTTTGACAACAGTTGGCAATTGCAGCATCCTATCGTATGCTTTCTCTTTGATGGTCTTTGGATTTTCTGGAAGTAGTCTCTCTCATAAAACACTTCGTTTCTTCTTCAGTAATAGTGAGCATTCTGCAGCTGGAATTTCAAGTGCTGGTTCAGATCAGCACGTACGTTTTGATGGGATGAAGCAGATTCTGAAGAGTTAGTGTGTGATTTTAATAACCAGTACTTAGGTTCACATCCACTCATGACGCCGTCTACTGAATGTCCTTTCCCTTACAGGCAAATCCTTGTCCAGGTGGACACTTGAACCACCTAAATTTCCTCCCAGACAGCTGCAGAGACTCCCTTTAAAGCAAAGAAAATGAAATACCTGAAAATCTAAAAGTCTGATTTGGGTTGAGCAAGGGCGAAAGTGGCTGCTATTGGAGGTGCTCACCAAAAAAGAAGACGACTGAATCTGGTTCTCTCCCCTTCTCTTTGCCTTGTATCCAAGCAGTTTATTTAAGAATTGTTGTTTTGAAGACTAAATTAAATTCAGACAGCTTTGTTAATGATGCCTACACTGGTTATTTGCTTTGACTTGGCTGAAATTAAAACTTATTTTCTCTGCGAATTATTTGCTTCTTCAGGGTTTTGTCCAAGCTGGTTCATCAGCACAGCAAAAGCAGTTTGAGCTGTCAGGCCCTCCGCTAGATTTACTCAGGTTTGCCAGCCTGAAAGAAATACAGCCAAGCCATCAAAGTAAAAATAAATGGAAAACATGGGAACCAATGTGCTGGAATGAGTTGCTAGGAGGAGTTGTCTGAGGGCTGAGCAGTGGGACTCAGCAGGCATTTGTAGGCATTGTGCTGCATGGTGTATTGATCTCATCCTTTTCTGGTGGCTGGATTGGTGCTGGGAATGCAGGGGCAGTGCTCTGCATCCCCCAAGGAGCTGCTGGAATGGGGCTTTGCCAAAACTACCTGGGAACTGTGTGGAGATGTGCATGGACGTTGTTCCTGCTCGTGTCCATCTTGAGCTCTTTCACTCATTGCCACGACGCCCATGGCCAGGGAGCAGGGCATGCACAGGTGGTGTCTGCTGCAGGGCTCAGCGCTGCCACTGATGCTGTTTCTCTGAAGTGTCCTCCATCCTGGGCAGCAGAGCTTTGCTGGACACTGTAAGGTGTGGGAGCTGCCCTGGGATGCTCCAAGAATAGTCACCACCATGGATACAGAGATGGATGGGGCAGCAGCTCTGGCTCTGCTGGTGCTGAGAGCTGCCTCCTTCCTCCCAGATGCTAAAGTGCTTCTTTCAGGCACCGTGTGTGTAAAGGCAGATTTGGACAGTGGCAGCAGCAGCAGCCACAGAAGGCTGTAAAATGAGACTGAAGCAGGAAGTACTGTTTCTGTAATTGCTGGGGGAAAAAGTCCAATTGCTGTTACTTACACCTGCTGGAACAGGGATTAAATCCCATAATGAACTGCACTACTCTGGATTGACACCAGAGAGCAAAATTTATCCTGCTAACTGGGTGTCCTTCAGATTCCATCAGACGGTGCTGGCTCGCTGGAGATAGAGGGCCCCGGGCTTTGCTGCTGTTCCTCAGGCTGTGCATTGCCTTCCTGGCACTGAGGCTGCCGGAGCCATGCGGGGTGGGGTCCCTGCTCGGGGCCGGGGCTGTGCACAGGGGCTGGGCGAAGCTGGCACAGGCAGGCAGAGACCCTCGTGCATGCTCCCAGGACGTATGGGCACGTGCAGAACATCTGCGGGGATGTTGGGGTTTGGAAGTGAGCCCTGCTCCCCTCTTGCCACTCTTCAAGACGTCGGTGGGGCAGTGTGCTGGAGCAGATGATGCGTAATGGAGCATGGCTGTGTCCGCGTGTGTTCTGGGTGCAAACCATCCCCCTGTACGAACAGGGTTTGTGTGTTAATGTGCTTTTCCTTCATGCAGGCCTGGTTCCATTAGAAAGGGGGGCATTGTGCGATATAACAGACATGATTAGCTTTAATTGCACTTCTTTGTTGGGAAAATAGACATGTAATTAAAAACCTGACACGCATTGTACTTTTTTCTCCAATAATTTACTTGCTGGCGCGTCTTCAAGCGGATATTCCGCAAGGCTCTCGCCATTTACTCGTGCACATCTCCTCAAGTCCAGCTCCTGTCTTTCTGAAACTCTGGTGTCTGATGTCCAGACTGAAATGACTAGTTAACACATTCTGCTGATTGTTCCCTCCTTTCCCAAGAGAAAAAGAGGGTCTTAAAATGGTGCTCGTTTTGTGGGATAATTTGGGATATTGATTTACTGGAAAATGAGATGCTCTTTATCTTCTCACTGCTGGGGAACGTGCCCGGTTCTTGCTCAGAGTCTCCCGTCTACAGAAGGTGAGGTGAGACTCAGGCCACGCTTCACTTGTACCAGTTAAAACATTGTTCTGGTTTGTCTGGAGTCCAAACCCCTTCTCCAGAGTCACTTCTGTGTATGCTGGGAAGATCTTCCAGGGTTTCTTACTACCATTCTTATTTCCCAGGAAAAAAAGGGGAAGTTCAGATAGGCCCAGCCAGGCAGTGTTACCCACAGCTCATTTTAGTCCTCTGGCAGAGTCCTTTCCCTTTGGGAATTCCTGTCTCTTTTTCCTGCTCAGGTGCCTCAGACAGTGCTGAGTTACTGAACTGAAACGTTGTACCCTGGCGCCGTGCCGTGGCTGCCCTGGAGTGACATGGAATGTGATGTGGGTCCCTTTGCCTGGCAGCACAAGGACACGGGTGAAAACCTGCCATGGTCTCACCTACCGAACACCTCTGCGTGGGTACAGAGCAGTGCTCAGTCTTACAGGAGCAGATAGACAGACACCTAGCACCCGAGCTGTATGGCATGGTTAAACACTTGGGCTGTGCTCCAGGGCTGTAACTATCTGCCAGGGACACTGCACACAGTGCAAACTCCAGCAGAGGTCTCCCAGGAGAGCTTGGGAAACCTGTCAGCCTCCGTGTTCCTTGAGCTGGGCTGCACTGGGGTCTCCACAAAATTCCTGCTGCTCTGGAAGATGCTGTTGCTGTGCTGATGATTTGTGCTCAGCTGTTCCCAGCCTCTGGGAAGGTGGGGTTTTATGGGAACCCCTCATTCCATTTGTTCTGTTTATCTCTGCCACACTTTATTTTGTCCATCTTTCCAGGGTCCTTGTTGTTTTCTGCTTCTTTTATTGTCATTATTCAAAACATGAATAGAAGTGCATATCCTCTAAGTTATGAATGTAATCAATTTTGAGTCTTTAATTGTAATTTTTTTTCCATAAAATTCTTTTAATTTAGTCTAATATAATGGCACATCAAGCAGTAATGGGTACATTAAATTGAATCATGATGTTCATATACACATTTTATGACACAATCAAATATCCCAATGCATTAATTCATGTCAATCAGTTAATAAAATCAAATAGGAAACATTTCTCTAGTGCTGTTAACTGCATTTCTCCCATTTGGAGGGTGACAAGATGGTGAGGGCCTCTGTATCTTGCCTAGTTCATGTTTTCTTGGCTGTGTTGGAGTCGATATATTTATTTAATTGATGAGTACAAAGTGTGTCAGTTCCCGTGGCCCCCCCACCAAAATCCAGGAATGGGGAGTACGAGGTCCCACCTTTACCTTGTCCTGCCCGCGATCTCTTGGTACAGTCCTGTCCCCAGAGACTCTCCTAAATAAAGGAATATCAGCTGTGAACTTGGGGATAACTTCTCTTTAAAGATGTCTTCTCTTCTGATGTTGGCCGTCAAGGACAAAGAGCTGCAGTGAGTTTACTGCACACTGTTGTGAGGAAGGAGAAAAGGAAATTTCCTTTCTTAGCAGTTGGCACTGGAGCAGTTCTCCGGGCTTCTCATCTGCTGCACTTCCAGGGTGGGTGCCAGCCGGACTCCAGAGGGTGCTGAGCCTGCAGTAGGTTTCTTTCCCTTCTTTGCTTGTAAGCACAAATTTGCTTTCTAGTAACCGTGTTCCTTCACCTTGCTGATAGCCTGCTGCCATGTGTTTTACCGTGGGTGTACAGTGCTGGATGGAAAATGGACCTTTTGTGCAGCAGTTACTCGGCGTGCCTCAAAAACGGACTGTGACAGAAGCAGTGAGATACAAGCCCTATGGGCTCTCCACACCCTAGGATGGGGCAGTACAACGTAGGTGTAGCAACTCTTCCGTCTCTTGTAAAGAAAGGACTCGTGTCGATAAGCAACCGAGTAGCTGAATGAATTGTGTCTGGGTACCCCAGAAAGTGTTCCAGAACTGACATTGCCAGCCCACATGTAGATAGGGTTTGCTGGAGCTGTTCCTCTATGATGCTTTCAAAGTTGATTTCTTTGGTTTTTATTTTCCATTGTTTTTATGCCAAAGTGCAGGGCTCCCAAGTATCATGTCTGATCTCTAGAGTGAGAGCCATGATACGGCAACCAAAAGGGGATTTCAGGCTCTAGGCAAAGGGTCTGGTTGTGATTGTATGTTTTTATCCAAAATTCAGGCTCTTCATTACGGAGCATTGAGCAGAGGCTGGAGGTGTGCACAGCAGCCAACCTGAGCACTAACAGCTGAGTGTTCATCAGGGCACTTGAGTCACTAGAAGTCAGGGCTGGGGTTGTAGGGATATTTTGACTCGGTGACATTGGCTGGATAGAACTCTCCATTGCTCGGCCGTTCATTGCACTCCAGCTCCCTGTTCGCTCATAATCCTGTGTGCCACAGACACCATTTGTGGTGGGAAGGGAATGGGGGAAGGAAGCACTGGTGTCTGCGCCCTCTGTGTCCATGGCAGTTAACAGCAGAGTGTCAGGGCATCTCTCAGATGTGCCGGGCACAGGCTGTGCCAGAAGGCTGGAACAGCTGCTCCGGGGCACAGTCCTTGTAACCCCAAGGCTTGTGCCCAGTGCCCGTACCCTCTGTGGAATTGGGACCTGGCCACGCTCACTGGCAAGGATTTGTGAGGAGGACGTTTATTGCTTGTTGCCCATTTCTGCCTGACTTGTCACTGGAGTCTGGCTCAAGGTGTGCTGAGCTTGGATTCCCGCTCCTCAGTACCTCTGATGTTGTTAGTAAGGAGTAGCCACTGTGGAAACGCAAATGAGAGTGGAACTGGGAGATGAAAATAAGCAAACTCCGAGAGTTACCAGGGACAGGGAATGTTGAAGGCAAGGTTTGAAATATCTGTAAGCGCACAGCATTTGGACACCCATTTTTCTGCTGAGTGGGTTGAAATCCTCCAAACCCTTGTGTTTTGACATCCTCTGATATTACAGTTGGTTTGAGAACAATGAGGAATGACAGCATCATGCATCTATATCCGTGTGAGTGTGTGTGAGCAGGCAAGGGAAGTGCTGGGCTGTGCTGGTGGGCTGGCAGGAGTGAGGGGGTTCTTTGCTGATGGCACCACGTGCACAGCAATCCCCAGAGAGGATTTGCTTTTTTCCCCTTCCCTCCCCATAACTTTATATGAGAGAAGGATTTTTAGGAGTGCTGATCTACAACATAGGTGGAAGCACTAGATCAAGTTTAAGTTTAAACACTGACCCGTGACAGTCACCTTGCTCTGTGCTGTGCCTGTTGCGGTGAAGGTGCTTTGAAAGCAGGATAAAATTCCTTCTAAATAAATAGTCTTGGTATTTCCTTCCCTGTATAGTGTCTATGAGGAATGGCACCTTGGTAGGGACAGCTCTCTTAGGCCGCTTCATGGCCCTGTGGTGTCCCTAGGGTCATGTTGGCTGTGGGAAGGAATGAGCACCCCTGGTTTGTCATCTCAGAAGTGTCTGTAGGCTGATGGCTCAGCGCATTTCCCAGCTCCACTCTGCCCTAGTGCAGGGGAAGATGTTTAGTCAGCAGAAACACAGCACAGTTCACGGGCTGTTGGCATTTTATTCCACGCACCACAGTATTTGTTTGCAGGATTGTCACAAACCTAACAAATGTGTTGGAGGTGCCTGCTGTCAGAGGGCATTTCAGAGCTGTCTGTTTCTGTGCAGCTGCAGTTGTGCTCTGTGCTCCACTCTCCCTCTGTGCTGGAGTGGTATGACGGAATCTTTTGAGAGGGACTCAAATACCCTTCACTAGAGAGCCAAACTGGTTTCATTGGCAGGAGAGGGACTTGAAGCCTGGGAGCAAGAGTGGCAGGCAGGTGGAAGGGGCTGAGGGACAGGCCTGGCCTGTGCAGTGCTGGGGCTGGGTGGGATTTTGGAGGACAGCACAGTGCAAGTCCTCCAGGCTGAAACTGCAAGGAGAAATTTGGCTGCGGGTAGGAGGTTGCTTGTTTTATTTGTCCAGGTAACATTGCAGGTGTGGAAGTGATGTAGAAGACATGGTCCAAGGCGTTGGGTAAACCCTGAGACCGAGTAAAGTCAGGCTGTTCTGAAAGCAGGTGCTGCTGCTGCCTTAGTTGAAGACTCATGAAGAGGGACCAGAGTTGGGGGGGAGGGAACAGAATTGGTTCATAAAAGGTCTCTGTTTCTCCGTCCCCATTGCAACATCCCTGCCTGTGCAGGGTGGAGGCAGGATGGACCCCAGGAGTGTTGGAGGGAGGGATGCAGAGAGGGAACGAGTGCCTGAGTGGGACAGGAGGGCTGGGAGGTCCCTGCTCTCAGAAGTCTCTTTGCAGAGCGCAGACAGATGCCGCTGGGTTTGTGCTGCATGCGTTTTGGAGTCCAATTCCCAGCCAGGGCTCCCCTTGGTAATGGAGCGGAGGCTTGTGGAAGCAGGAATAGCAGTCCTCCCACATCTATGGAGCAGCAGATCAACAGCTGCCACGGGGGCTGGGCAGAGCTTTTTGCCTCAGGCTCGGACCCGTCAGGCATTTTGTGGGAGCGTGCCAGCATCCGCATTTGACAAGGCAGTGGGTTGAGGTGCTTTCCTTTCCTGGCTGTCCCTCCCCACTGCCCCTGGACTTGAAATATTTAAGGAGCCGCCTTGCTCTCCCTGGGCAGGATGAAAAGGCAGGTATGGGTTTGTTGGCAGTGGCAGTGCTGGGAACAAGACGTGGCTCTGCAGGCCCATCCCCTCATGTTCCAGCGGCTCTGTTCGGGGCTCGGGGTCTGACCACAGCCCCACGGCAGCTGCAGTGGCTGCGAGCAGAGCACAGCATTGCACCTCTGGCTGTGACAGCCCTGTCAGCCCTTCTCCAGGTGTGCAAGGGAGCATGGCTGTGACAGCTCTGTCAGTCTGGCTCTGGGTGCGCAAAGGGAGCCCTTTCAAGGAAAGCCTCGCCGAGATGCCAAGTGCTTAAAAAAGTACATCCATTTCTGCCTCTAACCCAAACTCACAGCCTGTGGGGTGGCTGCAGCAGGAGAACGGGCCCATCTTCTCTCTCCTTCTGTGGTCTCCAAGAGCAGCATTTCCTTCCTCCTGCTGTCACCTCTGGCAGTGGGGACTGTGAGTAGGCACCACACAGAGCTCTGGTGGCTTCAGCTTAGGGGAGCCAAGGACTGGAATACTCCTTCTCTTGGTGTCGACCTCTGAGCATTGCAGGCTTTGAACTGATGGAAAAAGAGGATTGTGATTAATGGGAGCTTACTTCCTGCATGCCAGCTCGCCTTGATATCGTGAAGACCAAAGTGCAAAGGTTTCAGAGACCGTAGCTTCTTTCTTCTGTTGTTGGCATGGCATGGCATTGTGGCCATCATTTTTGCAGTGGTAGATCAGCTTAGTATCAAGGCTGTAACATCAGTGAGGCACAACCTCCAGGGCCATCATTCCTCTGTACACTGAGGCTGAGGTTCCTCTTGTCTCAGCGCAAACCTAAACTTTTTAGCGTGATTAGTACATGTTCTTTCTAGTTAAAGTCTGTGGGTTACCAGAAAAGCCAACCCAAGGCACGGTGAAGGCACTCTGGATCCAGACTTTCTGTGTTTGCATTGATTGAAATGCCTTTAGGACAAAAGTCATTTTCCAAGCTGCATCTCTGAAAATAGTTGAGGAAAAAAATTGAAGTGATCTGCCCTTGAAAGGAAGAGATGAGGTGAAGAGTTCCAGCCTAGCTGCAGGGTCTTCCTGTAGGGTCTTTCCATTCTGTCTCTGGCTTCCCATGAAGCCCGGGATCCCTTGGCACCAAAGTTAGGGAACGTTTCCCTTTCGGTATCCATCATGGTGTGTGTGGGGAATGCTGAGAAAGGAGGGGCATCTCCAGAGACATCACTAATGAAAATACTCGTTCTAAGTGAGAGAAAGGGTTCTAATCTGTCTGCCTCATTTTAGGTTATTAATGTAATTGAAAATGCAGTCTACCTAAATCATGCAAATTATATGCAGGGTGAGGATTTTTTTTCTGCTATCATAATGATAATCTAAATAAAATGTGGGCTGTAAGTGGAGTTGTGAAAGACTGGATCTGAGATTAATATGAAATGCGAAGATTGAAAAAAGATACGCGTAGTGTAGAGCTGCAACTCTGCTTTTATGACATTTGAAACCCTGATTTATGACCATTGTAACCAGGTTCTTAACTGTATGGAAAATGGAATGAGGTTAAACTTCTTCCTATTAGCATTAGAGTTACAATCACAACACATTACAATGGACTAATAAATGTGACTTTTTGAGTAATGAAATTGCCATCAAGGCCCCGTTAAGTGGAATGAGGTTGTAATTGGAGTTGGGCTGTCCAGGCATGGGCAGAGGCTGCCAGAGCGCCCACAGCATCCCAGACGCCGTGGGCAGTCCTGGCTCCGGTCTCTACCTACAGAGTGCTCCCGTAACACCTGAGAACACTCCCGTTGTCGCAGAGTCCCATGGAGCCCGAGCAGCTTGGAATCATGATTCCGAGTTGTCTAGGATCTTTTGGGAAGTGGGTATGGATTGTGTGTGAAGAGGCCCTGGGCAGAGCTTAAAAATATGTCTGTGCCATAGGCAGAAATTTCAGGTTGTCACCAAGTTGGATTGCATTTCATATTTGATTCGTGTAGAGAAAGGGGCTGAATTGCCAAAGCAGAAGTGGGGATCAGGTGTCCCGCAGCAACTGGAAGTCCCTGAAAATACCTACAGCTTAACCGGAAATAGCTCCCAGTCCATTCCTGAGCAGCTCCTGCACAAAGGCAGCAGTATGGTGAGCTCCCTGCATTTCCACACTGTCTCGTGGCTGGAGCTTCCAGAAGAGATTTGCTCCCAGGACTTCATTGTGTTCCTAATTCTTTCCCCCTGGAGCCCTGTGGGGAGGAGTGGTGTCACAGTGCAATGGATGGCCAGCCAGGCCTGGGAAAAGGCCATGGGAGCATGTGGAGAATGAAGAATAGCATGCAGCATCCCCAGCTCCTTAGAGGTTCAGGAAAATAAACATGTAATCCTGAGTTACAAGGAGGAGCAGCACATTGCCATTCCTGTCGTAGGTGTTACAATGGTTTCACCACCCCAGCTAATAACAAAGACTCTAAATCTCCTCCCGGCTCCCTTTGGTTCCCACACTGGCTCCCATTGTCTTTGGAAGAGCTGAATTGAATTCTAGTGCAAGGAGTTATTCGTGCCATCGAGGGTGGACTTAATCATGCAGTTGGTCCTTGCTGCATGGCCTCCTGCCCTGTGTCACCCTCAGCTGTAATGTCATGCTTCTGGCATTCATGGGTGCATCTGAAGGTCACAGATCTGGGGGACTCTGGCTCCATCAGAGGCAGAGGACATGGGGCTTCTGTCTCTCCTGAATTTTTTCCTAGATGTCAGGGTCCCTGAGGGTTGTGTAAGACCCATCAGGACTGAGCTTCTCACTTACTAGAATCAAAGGAAGTGCTTTAATCCACTGCTCCTGTTGGTGTTCATCTCTGTGTCCCTTCCCTCGGTTTTTGTGAATGAATATCTTATACAGGCATGTCACGAATGAGCGTTTTGTGGGTAATCATTTTGATATCTCCATCAGAGTATTGGTACCCTGTTCCCATTCCTATGGACAACTCCTAAATGGTGGTTTGTTTGTTTTTTTCGGAAATGCTATTAATTTACTTTGCAGTTGCCCTTCTAGATCAGCATCAGGATGCTAAATTAGATCTGACCATACAGAGATTTTCTTTAACCCTTTTGCTCTCTGTTTTCTCCACAAGCACAAGCCAGTGCAGCTGGTGCCCTGTGTTCATGTGGGGGTGGCTGTTTTACAGGAAACACAGCAGGTATCTTGCACAAACCAGAGCCTCCTGTCCCTGCCTTTGTGTGTTACAGAGCAAATAGTCCACACACCTGACAAAATTCTGCTCCTATTTAATTGCAAACGCAGTCACTTCCTCTCCAGAACCTGGTGGTACCGAGGGTCAAAAGAAGATGGTTCCCTGTATGCGTGTTGCTCCTGAACAGATGCAGAATCGAATGTCTGAACCAGGATGGCACTTGGCCTGCCTTCTCCCTGTGGCCCAGGTGGCCCTGGCAGTTCAGGCTGGCCAGGATGCCGTGGCACTCGCTGTGCACAGGGAGGAGGAACAGGCTTTGTTTGCTCTGGGGGTTCTCCTGGGCATCTCCTGGCGCTCCCTGTGGCACACTTGCTGCCTTTCCAGTTCCACTGCCGCTCTCGCTGGCGGTCACTGTGTCCAGTGAGCCTGGCTCTTTGTCACTTCTGCTCTGCAGGCGGAGCCTGATGTGCCGCTCACGAGGAGCAACCTCCCCTGACAGCCAAGCTCCGTGTGCTGCTCCCTTTGGACAGGTGATTGATTCCTCTGTAATACTCTTAAATGGGAGCTGTATTGGGATCCCGGGCCATCTCCGGATCAGAGAGACAAGGTCTTTAGCAGTAATTGGGCCACCCTGTGTCAGGTGAACTGCCCTGCTTATGGGCCAAATGGAGATGTCACTTGGTGTCAGTGTTGGAGGGGATCAGCGCAGCCGTGAGAGCGTCACTGGTTCGTGGCACAGGTTCCAGCCCCACGCCTGGGAGAGCAGGTCGTGCCAGCAGTGCTGAAATCATCGCCTGTGACACCGGTGGTCACAGATGATCAGGGCTCCCAGGCAGCGATGTGGGCATTTTTTTGTCGTATGTTAATACCCAGCTGTGCTCGCAAAGGTGCGGGGGCTCCTAGATTGCTCCGGTGGGTCTGCCTGCGGAGGAGCACGACAGGTGCCCTGGTGGCAGGCCCGGCCTGGCTCTTGTACGGCTACAGTCTAATGTACAGCAGCTTTTTCACGGTATTTACCCTTTTAATAAGTGTTCCACTAAGTGGCAAATGACAAGAGGTCGCTGGGAAGTGGTGGAGGCAGTGCTGACACTGCGAGAGGTGCTGTTTTTCAAGAATAGTGGCTTTGCAAAGCTTTTGGGTTGTGTTTGCACCCAGGACATGTCCCTGCAGCCCTGTGCCGCAGCCCCGTGGGATGTGCTGCTGTAGAAACCTTCCCACATGTCTGTGTCCAGGACACCTGGGCTGGCTGAATTTGGGTGTATCTGTGTGTACATGAGTGCAGTTAGCTCTGCGTGTATGCAGAGTGACATAAATCCATTCCGTGATCTCACATAGCAGTCTGAAGAATCAACTTGTCTGGCTTCTCTGGTGGGTGCTGCTGGTCACTGGACAATCTTAGTACAGTTGGTCTAGGCTGAAATCCTGGGATCGATGAACTTGGTTCTTTCTGAACCCAGGATAGTTCCAAAATCCTGCTTTGTTTTTCTTATGTGAAGGCCTTCTGACCCAGAACAAAAGCAAACACCTGACTCGTGGAAATAGAGGGCTCTTACCTTGGCACTGGGTTTCCGTGTGATGATGTACCGAAAGCAGACCTGGTGGTGTGGTTTGAATGGTGTGTTAGGGCATCATGATAACTATTTATACAGAGGCTTTTAAAATGGTTTATAGTTAGGTCTCAGGAGCTGTCCTCCTCTGGTTCATCCAGTCAAAAAATAAATCTTCTTGGTTTCAGCTTCACAGGAAAGCGCTCAGTGATCCTCACCTGCTCCTACCCTTCCCCTCCTCCTTGTTCTTTGCCCATTGCATCATCCCCTTATCCTTTATTATCCACACTGCTGTCTCTTCTCTGGATCCATCCACCCAGGTGTCTCAGGGCTTGCCTGCTGCACACACTCAGATAGTGGAGCCATTCATTCCTTTATTCCTCAGTTATTCCTTTGCTAGTTGTGGTTATTTATTCAGCTCCTCTCACGGCTGACAGGCCCAGTCTCTGTCAGTTCAGGAGTGTGACATAGATAGTGCAAATGGCACTAATGAGGGGCAGTCCTCATTAGCTGGAGCTCTGATGCTCTCGGGTCACTTGTTCCTTGGGCTGTAGGCAAAGCTGGTAAATGAAATACACCTTGGAGCCAGGTTCTGCCGTGCCATGGCTGGCATTCCCGGTGCTTCCTCTTGAGGACTGGGCGCACTCTCCTAGCCACACCACCGGGTGGGCAGCAGGTTCCCAGTGAACACATGTGCTGCTCTGGGCCTTCTTGGCACCCTCCCCGGGTCCTGGCTGCCCTTCCCAGCGGCAGCAGGCCCTGGAGCACCCCCGTAATCCTCTTGAGCTGAACGACACCTGATCAGCGGGTCCAGGGGGTTTTTATGCAGGCTTATATCCGATGAAATCTCCCAGTTTTACTTTAATTGCTGTTGGCAACATGTGGTCTCTGATAAAAAACATATTTTCTGTCGAGATTGCATTCATCAGTTGGGCTAATTTTTCCTGGCCCTCCACCCATCAGAGCTTCTTTGGAAAGGGAAACAGCAGCTTGTGGGTTAGTGGATGCCAGGCAACTGAACAAAAAGAGAGAGAGGGAGAAGGGGAAAAGCAGCTCGGTGCCTGCTGCAGACATTTGCACGGAAAGGCCTGGAAGGGTTCCTGTTCCCCAGAGCCCTGCCGGTCTGGTGCACGCTCGGGTGGCGGCACAGGGAGCGTGTGGCCCGTGGGCCCCGTGGCCGGCATGGGCCCGCTCTCGGAGCCCGGGAGGCGCGGCGGGAGCCGCTGCGCAGACAGCTTGTGCGCCTGACACGCTGCCAGCGCCAGAAGCTCGCCGGGTATTTCTGTCTTGGCAGATACACGTTCTGTTGTAAAGGTCTGTTCAGCTCGTGCCTGCCTCATTCCCAGGTAACGCTCAGCACAGACTTGCAGCAGGATTTTCATAGCTTGTACTACGGGGCTTTTCCGTGACACTGGGGAAAAAAGAGGGCAACTGGTGTATGATGCAACTCCGGGTGGATTGCTGTCAGGATGTGGTTTCCCAGATGTGCTGATCCCAGCTCTCCATGCCAGCAGCTCCCAGCCTCGTGTGGGAATGCTGTGGGTGACCCTGTGTCTGCATGTGATGAAAAAAATAAGACGAGGAACAATGTTTGGTGGGCAGGCTACCTTGCCGCTCACTGAGAATTGCTATGTTGGCTTAAACCACCCCCTGGATTCTTGGGAACTTGCTCCAGAGGCAGCAGAAGTGGGGGGAAGAAAAGAAGTTCCAAAAAAATGGATTAGCCTTAGTTTTGAAGCAAAGCTGAAATGTTTGCAGGGTTTGCATGCTGGTCTCCATATGTCTCTTTTCAATTGCATGTGCTGGAAGAAAAAATGGCAACGTGTAAAGGGATCTGTTAAAGTGGAGAAAGGGAAGCGCCATGTGCTCCGAGGCTGCAAGGGAGAACAGGGACCGCCCATCCCTTCCCTCTGAGGAAAAGGCATGTCGTTCCAAAGTCCCGAACTTGGGAGCAATGGCTATTGGCTTTACGTTCAGCAGCATTCCTGTGCTTTCCCCTGCCCGAGGAATGCGGGAGCGGAGGACTGTAGCTGCTCCCCAGCCCCGCGCACCACCCAGACCGTTCATGGAGGAGCTGGGAGACAAATAGCAGCCTGCTCCCTTCAGGGGACGGCTCCCACAGCCCTGCCTGCCTGCTTTTCCAGTGCTTTTCATTCCTAGATGCAGCCTGACTCAGCCTTGTGCTAATCAAGGCCCCTTTCTGCCCAAACACAGGCTTCCATCGTGTGCAGGGGATGGCAGCGCTCCCGCTGACTCCGGGGAGGGCAGGCCTGGGCCATCTGTCCCTGCCGCTCGGCTCCCGGAGCCACGCACGCAGCACATCCCGCATATCCCTCCCACAAAGCGCTGCCGCTCCGTACAGCAGTGGCTGCGTTTCCTCAATGGATTTATAATCCATCCAATACGGTACATTCGGAATGTGTTAGAAAAAGGACAGATTTACAGGAGACAATCTGCCTTCATGATGATTGCATATTGTGGCATTTCTAGTCCATATGGATCAGTAAGACTTGGATAGCAGGCATTTGACCTTCAAAATCATGCAAATGTGAAACCAGACTTCCATGTTTTACAGCTGGGAAAGTCACAGTGTAGCTTTTTCGTCTGATTTGGGAGGCATTGATTAAAATACAGTTTGACTTCAGAAATTACTGAGATTTTCATACTGCCTTTTTGCAAAGCCGGGGCTCCAGATCTTTCTCCCTCCTTCCTCACTCCTCCTGGCTAAGCCTGACTCATTAACGCCTGTGACTCAATTGATCATTTCAGAGAGAAGTTGCTAATTTAGAGCCACGGGCTAACTATAAACAAGACTTTAAACCTTTTTGCTCCCGCCATAGTTAATCTGTGATAATAACTCCTGAGAGCCTCTGAAAAGGTCTTGAGTGTGGCTTTCTGTCAACAGCATTAGGGAGCTGTACATTTTCTCACTGAGAAACCTTGGCCATGCCAGATCCAATCAGGGTGTTTGGGAGTAGCATGAGCCTCCTGGTTTGCCGAAGAGCTCCCTGGGTTCTGAGCAGGGAGGTTCTGCTGAGGCTTTAGGGTGATTTTGTCTGGGCTCTCAGTGCTTGTGTTACGTTTGTGATTTGCCGGCCTGGGCTGGGAAGGAAGGGCTCTTGGCTCTGCCCAGTTTAAGCCCCATGTGCCCAGCCTGGGAAGGGCTGCTGTTTTCCTGCTTTCACCACCCCTGCACCTGCAATCTTTGTCTTGTGGTGGTGTATCCTCACAAGAAATCTTACCCAAACTCCTTCATTGGAATCATTAGGTTTGCCCAGTTGCTCCTTTGTCAAGTTAAAAAACCCAAACCCAAGACGGCTTATCTTTCACAGTATTTTGGCTAGAGCCTGAAGACACAATTTACTTGCACCACATGCTTCCACAGAGCTGTCTCGTGCACTCCAGAAGGAACGTGCTCAGGCTGAGATGAGGAGAATCTGTCCTGGCACAGGGCAAAGGGAGAACCAGTGATGCCCAAAACATGCATGGCTTTAGTTTGTCTGACGTTCCAGTCATTCCCTGGGTTTGGATTAGTAATTCTGTGAGTTTCCTTTTTTGTTGTCTTTGGGTTTTTTTCCAGTTCCTCCCTACTCTTGATGCATCTACAGAACTTTATGCCAACTCTGTATACTTCACACCCTTGTACAGGGACAGCCATGGCAGGGCTGGTTCTGCAACCCAAGAGAGAGTGTGTCCAAGGCTAGGGAAAGAGGGAGGGGTTTAATGTGGTCTAGTGTAGTGGTTTGTTTTTTTGGTTTTTTTTTTTAAGAAATTCTGTTTCTTCAGTTTTAAAATTAACTCATGGACAGAAGTTTCTGAAGTTTCAGTAATTTAGTGGCCATATGCCACAGAACTGTTTCCTGCTGTGAAATCTGTCATGGACAAAGAATTGAAAACAGAAGGAAAACCTACACTAATATCACCAGCTCTGTGGAGAAGAAAGAAGGACTCCTAGGCTCTGGACACCGGCAGTCCAAAGCGGTAATTAAGGACCAATGTCTGCCTCTATCAGTAAAGGAGCACTTGAAGGAAATGTCTTTCCCCAGCAGAAGCAGAGGGTCCAGATATTGCTGTCAGCTGGTTGATCCCCACAAACAGAACCACTGTAGTTCAGGGTGCACTCTGCAGTAAGGGCAGCAATTCCTAAGGCACGTGTACTTCCCTAGACTAAGCAGGCCTGGGGATCTCGGCTGCTTCTCGAGATTCCCCCAAGACTGTGCAGGCTTTATCCCCAGCACTCATTTACTTTGCTTTGTGTCCTTAACAATAGACTTGCTTTTCCTTTGGGTCTAAATAATTCTGGCAAAAAGAGTTGGAGAAGGTTGGGGTTGATGGGTTTTATTTTTTTTTTTTCCTTCTGTAAAATCTCCTTTTTAGAAGAATCGACCAGGGATATGACTGGACGAAAAATAGAAAATTATAGGATCATTTTCTCTGCATTTTCTTAGTTCTGTCATGTTTTGAATGACACAGTCTATTTTTGGTCATGGATTGTAGCAAACGGTTGTTTTTTCCTTAGTTCTGCCTGTGAGCTGCCAAGTGCCACCATGCCACGCTCTCTGTTCCTGCCTCCAGGGCTCCGGTCTGGCACTGCCAGGAGGGACCGGTTTGCCTGGCACCACAGCCTGGGAAGCCTTTGCCCAGCTCATCAGCACCAGTCCCGGGCAGAGCAGGGAGCTGGCACCTCCTGGTCTTCTGCACCGAGCTTCCAACGGGGATAAAAGCAGGGGTGGGAGCTGGGATGGGCACCCTGTTGCTCCCGCAGGAGGGGCAGCTCGGCGGGGAGCGTCTGTGTTCCCATTTCTGCAGCACAGACACATGGGCTGGGCATGCAGCTGGGCATTGTGAGAGAGAAAGTAAATCAGGGGTTTTACAGGGAGTGTTCTGTCCTCAGCCACTTGCTCTCGTGCTGTTGTTACCAGCTACTGCTGACTGGTAAGGCAACAGACCTTTAAGATAATGATATTTGCTGGAACGTGTTTGTCAGGCAGCCAGCTTTCCTCTTACAGCGGCTTTTATTCTCCCTAAAGCACTATTCGTGCTTAACTCCTGCTGCTCCTGCTCTCCTAGAGCCGTTCCCGTTCCCATAGCCCCTGTGTCAGTGTCAGCTCAACAAAGCTGGGCCAGGCTGGATGAGTCCTGCAAACAGCCTTTCCAAAAGCTGAGGCCAAGTGGACGTGCCAAGTGCTGCGTCTCTTAGTCATAGGAGCTGCTGCGTGCTATGTTTATGCAATACACAGGTATTAGCTGTTATGGGAAGAAGCGTTTGGATACCTGATAAAATTTACTGAAACCCTGTAAACAGAAACTTGACTTTATTCTCCCTCTATGTCTGCCTCTTGATGCATCTATTTTATAGCTCTCAGCAGTCTGTGGATCAGTCGCCGCCATTTTGTGGCTCAGCAGTCTGTGGATCAGTCGCCGCCATTTTGGGGCTCAGCAGTCTGTGGGTCAGTCGCCGCCATTTTGGGGCTCTGGGCAGGCTGTGGGTCAGTTCCCTCCATTCTGGGCCTCTCAGCAGGCTGTGGGTCAGTCACTGGCTTTTTGTCTAAGGACACAGGTCAGTTCCCACCATTTTGGGGATCTCATCAAGCTGTGGGTGAGTCACAGACATTTTGGGGCTCTAACTAGGCTGTGGGTCAGTGCCTGCCATTTTGGGGCAGTCTGTGGGTCAGTCGCCGCCATTTTGGGGCTCAGCAAGCTGTGGGCCACTTCCTGCCATTTTGAGGCCGGGCATGGGTCGGCCGCTGAGGGAGAGGAGATGTGCAAGGAGCGTGTGCAGCTGTCAGTGGTGGAACAGTGTGGAGTGTGGTGTAGATGTCAAGCTGCGAACAGTGACAGGTACTACAGACCGATCACCTCTGAAATACTGTGCAGAATCAGATAGGTTTCTTGTTTCTTACCACATCCGGCTGGCTGCCTGTCCCCTTTTCCAGGGCGCACATATCACACTTTTTAAGCTGTCCTGTATATCTGTTGTCAGGAGAGCTCCTCTCTGCCAGGGCAGCAGCTCTTCAACTGGACTTCTGACTTTTGTTTCCTCTGAAAACCTGCTCTGTCTCTCTCTCTCTCTCCCCCAGCTCTTCTCAGGCATCCAGGCATTCTTCTAAGTACAGTGGAAAAGGGATTCTTTGAGGAGAGTTCCCTGTGCTGTGATTCTCTGAAGGAGTGTTGTTGGCACTGTTTTCCACGCTGGTACCAGCACACATGCAGTTGGCATCCCTCACACTGCTGGAGAGCATTTAGAGGCAGGATTGGTCTTAGGGAGAGAAACTGAGCTGCTGATATGGATAGAGATTAACCTTTGGGTTAGTGTCTGGACTATGCTGGGGGAGAAAACCAGTAATTTTCTTCAGTGCTTAACTCCCTTCTGCTGGGCAAATTTACCTTGGCAGATTCTGACTACTTCTGGCTTCACGAGGGTGGTTGAGTTTCCATGGAAATTCAGTGCACCCATCAGGTTCTGAAATGGCTCCATGTGCAGTCTGGATTTGAGAACAATTGTTAGCTTGTCTTCTTTTTTCATGCCACCTTTTGATAGAATTGGCCCATTTTTCTACTAAGTTGTGGTAGAGCAGTTTCCTAAGCAAGCAGGCTCCAGAAGTATCTGCTCTCCACACAGGTACATTTACAGGCATTGTAAAAGTCACTGTGGGAGAAGCTGCAGGACTCCGGGGTTGGTAATGGGGGCACTTCCAAGTGTTCATGTGTGTTTCTGAACAGTTCAGAGGAGTTGTTCGGTTCCAGTGGGTCAATAATCTGCATTTTCAGAAGAACCTTACTATATACTTATATAATCTGCCTTTTAACAAGTCAGTTGGTGTTTGTGTGACAGATCATAACAGCATGGAAGGAGCCATTATTGTCTGCTTTTTGTCACTCCTAATAGACTTTCATGAGGGGTATTTTCCTGTCAAGTTGGTGTTTGTGCAACTGAAAGTGAAGGGCCCAGCAGTGGGGCTCTCAGTACAGACAAGAATACTGTACCAGAGCTGGGCAGGGAAGGGCTCCTCCTCCTCTCCCTCCTCTCCCTGGCTGTGCCAAGCTGTTGTACATGCAGAGGGGTTATCTTGAACCAGCCCCTGCTGCTGGGTTGGGTTTGAGATGGTCTGGGCTGTTCTGCTGGAGCCTGGGCAGGGCCAGGGCTGTGGCACTGCAGATTAAAGCCCATCCTGCGAGGACCCCCCTTCCCAGGCCTCATTCCCTGTTCTCCTGCCTATTACCTCCTAAGCATTGTAATAACTCGGGTAAACTGCCGGGACAACAACGCCGTCTGGAGATCCTGCATCTGCCTGCCTTAATCAGCTTCCTCCCTTGAACAGGAATTTAAATAATGAGTCAATTAATGCTCTCAAATGCCAATGAGATGCAGAAGAGATGGGTGGAGGTGGGAGCAGTGTGAGCTGTTCCAGCACTGGATTTTATGAGGAGTCACACACTGGAGCACCCAACTGATTATGTGTCCCACACAGATGTGCCCACCTGGCACCGCTCCCCATGCCTGGCTCACCAGAAAAGGCCCCTTTTCCAGAGGGCTGTAAACCTTAATGCACAAGTCAGACTTGTCACACACCCACGCCAGCCAGATGGTCTTTCCATAGGGCATGGTAGCTTTGTTTTTTAATGGGGTCTTAAAAATGCAAAAGAACGCCCAACCTCTGTATCTTCCATGATGAGGATCATTTTAATTCATCCCTGCAACCTGCACAGATTATTTTGACAAGCACCTAATTCTTTCTTTGTTGTTTTGACTTCACCTGTGCTCAGTCAGCACTTCAGCTCTTCTTACCACACTTTCCTTATTCTAAACAGAAGCACTAACTAATAATAACTAAATCGGCCCCATAACTTGTGAGATTTCCTTTTATTTCACAAACTAAATGCAGGAGGACTGAGAAGAGATTTGCTCTATAAAAGTGTCTGGAAGGGAAAGAATGGTCCCTAAATTTTAGGTATTGACAGTTCCCCTTCTACCTCTCCACAAAAATAATTTTGGTTGCTTTTTGTCTTGCAGAGGATTTATGTAATTTGTAGTCCTATCTCCAGCAGAACCAGACAGATAGTGTGGAAAACATGTTTCCTGTGCTCCTGTGCCTTGCTATTTTGCACACTTCATTGCTGTAGCAATGCCTGGTGGGCCGAGTAATGTCCTTAATATCCCAAATGCTGGAGCTATGCTGGCTGTAAACACTGCTGGAGCGCTCTGTGCCTGGGGAGATTTGCCATCCCAAAAGCAAGGAGGATGGCTGTTCCCCCACCTTTGGTGGGAGCCTCCTGTGCTGGATGACAGGAGCAGGAGCTGCATGAGCACCTGGCACACAGGGGCGAGCCACATTTTGGTCAGTAATTCCTGTTGATCCCTAGAAGGAGTCTGCTGGAGGGTTGCTGTTAAATGTGAGAGCTCCTTCACCCCTTTGTGCACAGAGATAAAGGCTGTGCTAAGATGCATAGAGGCAAAGGCCAGAGCTGTGCCTCGTGGCTGCTGCATCTGGTCCCAGCAAACTTCTCCTTCAATTATTCCTCTGTTGGTGACTTAGAGAAGCCCAATGCAGAGTTATTCCACCTGACAGCAGCAGCAGAGCATCCAGGTAAATAAAGATCACAGTCTGGTTGAGAAATGAAGTTGGACCTCAGTCACATCTAATCAGGGTTAGCTCACCTAGAAACTTACCTGTCAGCGTGTGCAGGACTCGGATACTTTCCCTGCTCCTGGTGAACTGTGAGCAAGGGTGTGAGGCTTAGGCCAGAGCTTGGATGGAGATTTGCTGCTGAGCAGAGTTGCAGTGGGGCCAGTCCCTTCAGAGGAGTACCTCTCCGGGTCTGTCAGAGAAAGAGGGACACACCAGGGCCTCCAGCACTTGACCCAGGTCTCTTGGTATCCAGTGGCTTCTAAAAGCACAGACCTTCCCAGCTTTCTCTCTAGTAAGTAACAACCTCTATGTGGAACACATTATCCCTGTCTGTCAGGAGCCCTGCCTAATTGCAATGGGAAATGTAACGTTATCCTTTAACTTCCCATTTATGAAGCAATTTGTAGGGGAAATGGGGACTGTGTGATGTCCTTTCAGAAAGGAGCTGCAGTGCTGGAAAACGCACACAATTTAACAACTGACACATCCAATTGTGAGGCAGAGGAGGAGCACTGGTTAAATATTCCCTCATTTGCTTACCCTGTGTGTGGAATATGCTGCTGATTGTTACTGCAGCCTTTGAACTCCTAGGGCAAGTGAAGCCCAGGGTGCCACAGCAGCTCTGCCAGGGAGCCTGGTTACAGCTGAGAGAGACAAATTGCTCTGGCTTGGATATTTGTGTTTGGTCTGAAACGTGTTCAAAGCATGCAGAGCTTGTTTCTAGGGTGGAATAGAAGAATAGAATTAACTTCTGGTAAAGTCCAGAGGAGCCAAGCATGCCCACAGGTTGATCAGTCTGCCCCAAGGCAGTGAGCTGGGAGTGCTCTGCACTGGGAACGTGGAGCTCCTCTAGGATTTCCAGTGCCACTTCCTGAGCAGAAAATGCCAGATGCATTTCTGCAGATGACAAAGCAGAGGGTTTACTCTGGTTCTGGTCAGCAGAGACAGGGGCTGGCCAGTCTGGGAGTCCTGAGAGCATCTGTGGGGTTGATGACCTGCTAACATTTGTGCCTTTGCACTTTGTCCACACGTTTTCCATCCTGCTCAGCATTTCCCGTTTAAGGAATTGGCCATTTTAGGAGTTGGACATGGCTGTGAAGCTGCCAGCAACCGAATATAGACATGAGATGCTTTTCCCTCACCTCTCTGCTTCACCCTCGCAGTGGCTCAGCTTTTGCTGCCTCCCCTGCTTATCTCAATCATTTGTGAATGATTTGAGGCTTTCAGAAATCCGCTTTCTGTAGCCAGTAGCCAGAGGTGTTATTTCTACCAGGATAGATTTTCTGTCCCTTTTTTCCCCCTTTGTCTCCATGTGTCATTCCAAGGCAGAGTGAGTGATACACTGTGCCACAGCTCGGTGGATTAGTCACTGACCTTTTGCTGGGGGATTCTCTCTGATGTAGCCTCAGTTCCTAAAGGAAGTGCAGCCGTGCCCGCGGGTGAGTGCAGGACCTGGCAGGCTCGTGACGAGTGTGCAAGTACCCTTCTGGAGATCCCTGCTCTTTATCCATGGCTTTGGGTCTGCATTTTTAGCAAGTGTTGGGGTTGCTGAGGCACAGCAAGTGCAGGAGGCTGCTGCTGGGATGGCAGGGCGCAGTGTTGGGAGAGGAGGGGCTGGTTTGGTCAGGAGTTAGCGAGACCCCCTGCTCTGCTTCAGTCATTGGCACTGCAGTGTCAGTGGCAGCCCGGAGCACTGAGCTGCGTATGACCAGGTAATGCTCTGCAGCTCCCAGTCCTGCTGGCCAGATCTGAGTCTCCTGAGGGGCAAGGGATGCACTTCAGCTCTGTCAGATACAGTCAGAGTAACCTGCCTTATGCAGCTTTTCTTTCCTTCATCTAGAGGCTTAAGATAATCCCTTGGAAGAAGCCAGCATGAAAGCCATGTTCTTGAGTGCAGGCTTTGGGAGTGTTGTAGTGCTGTGTGGATTTGCCATTGTTTTGCTGCTGCAAAGGAATGTGGGGAAGGATCCACCTGTTTACCTGAAGGCAAGTGAAAAAGTTGGCACAAGTTCCCTGTGGGATTTTAAGAGAAGGAAGAAAGGAGGGCTGTAGGGGAGACCTTGTTGCCAGAAGCTGGACATCCATCACTAAACCAAACTCATGTGCTCTGGAGTGTCTCTGTTGCTGTGCAGGACAGTCTGGTGCTGGGCTTCACTCCCAAAGCCTTTGGGCAAGGAGGCACGGAGTTCATGTGAGCCTAAAGGGGAGTGCAGACATGGAGCGTGGCTTGGGGCTGGCTTGGGCTGCTGCCTTTGTGGAATGTCACTGGGGTCATAGAAACCAGAAACAAACCCAGCAGCATCTGCAAGAGTCTTGAGGAGCAGCTCCCTGTTGTCCTGTTGAAATACAGCATAAATGGGATGCAAACTTCCAATTTATGCTGTATTTCAACAGGAAACAGAGAGCTTCTCCTCAAGACTTTTCTTCAGGATGGTTTGGGAATGATGTGTTCCTGTGGCTTTCCAATACATTGTTAATTAGCCATATATATCCACAGTGACATGTGCAAAAGCTTTTTGTGAATTGAAAATACACCTCTCACTGACTGCCTAAGTCACATAGGCATTTTGCAAGTATCTCCCAAAATAATTTCTGAGCATCTCTTCCAAAGGGAAGTTGAGCATGGGATTTGCTCCCTTTGAGGAGGAGCTGCTGGCAGTGTGATTTATGGACTGTGCCTGCTGGAGTGCAGGGATGAGGAGCACACGTGAGAGGTGGAAGGATGGGAGCAGAGGGCAGGCCTGACCATCTAGGTGCATTAATGGAGGGCAGTCTGTCATGTTGTTAATGATGGCAGTGGCACTTGATTATGCTGCTGGAGTACCTGTGGCTGCCGCTGAGGGAGGAGATGCTCTTTGATGTGTTAGTGTCACCTCTGTGCCACAGTGCTCTCAGGGTACCTCACTCACCTGAGAACACAGGATTTTCCCAGGCGTTGGTCCTTCCTTCACTGGTTTGGGCTGGGGTTTTTGTTACTGTTGTGGCTTAGACAACTGCAGGCGTTAAAGAGCAGTTAACATTAAATGAGGTTCAGCTAGCTCAAGGGGCCTTGGGAAAACTGGGGCAAGCAAGAAGAAGTTGGGAGTCTCTGTCAGCTGGCAGCAGCACACACTGCAGAGCCAGGGGTGAATTCCTGCACTGGCAGAAGAGGTTGTGTGGCATCAGGAGCCTGTGTCTACCTGTGCCCGTGGGCTCACAAGTCCCAGGGGCTGCTGTGCTTTTGGAAAACCTGAATAGAAGATCCTGAGGAAAATGAGGGGAAATAGGGCAGCTGGCTTAGCTGTGAAATAGTTATGAGGGCAAATGTATCCAGATAAGCTGCTGGAGATCTGCAGGTACTGGAGGTCCTTTCTCCGTGCCTTGGGGTACCATATGCCATTCACTGAGGGCACAGTTGGTGTGCTGGTAACCCACATGCAAGGTGGAGGGTATGGAATGAAGAGGTGACAGTGATTGGGCCCTCTGTGTTCTTGTGCTGTCTGCCCTCTAGGTGAGACTTTCTATCTGCAGTAGTACTGAAGGTACATGTATGCCCACATCTCTTGCTCTTTCTGTGCCCCTTGCTGTTGACCCTATTCAGGAGTAAGTTTTGAACAGGGCAGAACCATGTACTCCTTTTCCTATTCGAAGAGGACTTCCGGTTAATGGTGCTTTATGGTTATTAATAGTAAATTAATAGTGTTTACCTCAGAAGGCTCAACTTTCTTTTACTACCTGACATTATTTTGGTAGGAGAGCTTAGGTCAGTAACGGGTGAAAAGTGGCTGCCTTACAGGGAATGGTTTAGAAACCCCTCAGATGCCAAAATGGTGGGTATGTGAGAAGCTGCCCCATAGCCCGAGCAGCCTGGTACATTCCTGGCTGGTGAGCTCCAGCTGTGTGTCCAACTCTGTCCCCTGGCTGGTGTCACGAGTTGCTGGTGGGCTGACCAAGAGCTCTGTCACTGCTGTGCTCAGCTTTGGGCTGCAGGAATGCGCTGGGTCTAATTGTAGTGTTCAGCTGAAATCCAAGGGAGCAGCCTGGCTCGTGTCTTGCTTGCTGTATTTCCTGTATCTGTGCGGGCAGCTTTCATGTTGTTTGTCTGCTCCGTGCCCCTGGGCTGAGACCTGGGCTCTCTGTTCCCCCTGAAATCAGCCCACGTGGGCAGCTGATTTACAGGGGAGCCTCTCCCAAGCTGAGCTGGGGTGTTTGAGGTTTTACTGTCCCCTTTGGCTGCTTGTCTTGTGTGTGATATGTGGAGAGGCATATAAAGACTGGAGATTAAAAAAGGGGAAAAGTTCTCGTTTGTGTGTGGGAATAAATCCAGAGGCAAGTGCTCCGGGTGTGTGGGAGGAGGGCAGGGCCCGGTGGGAGCTGCAGCGCTCAGGGGAGCAGGGCTGCCCTCCCGGCCCAGGAACGCAGCATCAATGGACCATAAGTGCTCGTGCAATGGCACTGGATCTGTAGCAGCTGTTTGTTCAATGTTTCATGCTTTTAGCCACATCTGTTCCAAATGAGTGTTAATATTGCAGTGGCATCCACTAAGGATGGGCTCTGTCAGCTCTGCTGAGCGTCAGGCTGACCCTGGTGACAAGGAAAGAGCAGTTCAGCCCACAGTGCTCCTGCTCCCCCCACCCCCCGTACCCCTCTTGCCTGGCTCCGCTCCATCAGAACGCCTTTCCTCCCCACCGAGGGGGGAAAAGAAACGGGAAAACTAAGGCAGTGATTCTCAAGGAGAAAGATTGCATTTATTCCTAGCACCCTGTCCAGCAATGTCAGATAACAGTTTATTCATCCCCTGGCCCCTGTATGACATTGAAGCATATCAACAGTGACAAAAGTATATTGAATAATTATCTTGAAATTAATACATTATCCCAAACTTAAATAAATGTCATCTGATCAATATATCTTGGAATGGAAAGGGAAGAGAATGTGAAGGGCATCGCTTCATTATTCATTAATTTTAGAGTAATGTAGGCAGATGAAATGGTTATTTCAGAGCACTGCTATTATACTCTCTGGCATTTTAAATAACTCCCAAGATTTAACAGTATATATTCCCGTGTCGAAGCAGCTTACACTCGTTAACACTGT
Organism: Acridotheres tristis; assembly: GCA_037013685.1. Classification (NCBI taxonomy): domain Eukaryota; kingdom Metazoa; phylum Chordata; class Aves; order Passeriformes; family Sturnidae; genus Acridotheres; species Acridotheres tristis. The sequence goes on along the minus strand of CM072888.1, from coordinate 246,296 downwards.
GGGTTCCAGATTACTCTGCTTGACAGTGCCAAAAAAGACCAGAAATACTGCTCCAACCCCATTCTTTTGTTTAGTTGGGGTTTTTTCCTTTGCCCTTTCTGTTTCTTCCATGGTTTAAGGGACCCAGTTCCACCTTCACCAGTACAGCACTCTCTGGGATCAGTCCAGCTGAAACATCTGGGCGTGAATGCTGAATTGCTGGGAATGAGAGGTGACCCCATTTCATCCATATGTATGGCTCTGGCTCAAGATCAAGCTGCTGGCTGGAGATTTCTCTGTGAGCAGAAAATGGAAGCAATCTTGTGTGCCTCCTGGAATCGGGATCAGTTCTTTGGCTGGCTTTCCCCAGGAGCAGGCAAGGGGACGTCCTCCCGTGTGGCCTCACAGGGATCAGACTGGGGTGGTGCTCACCCATGGATGTGGCCAGGGACCTGGCTCTGGCCTTTTCCCCTTTCAGGGGCCATTGCAGAGCTACAGGGACTGGCAGGAGCCAGTCCAGGGCACACATCTGTAGGGTTAGAACAAAACCAAGGAAGCACCTTGGCAGCTGCTGTAGAACTACTCGACAGAGTTGAGTTGATGAACTGAGGTATGCCTCAGCTGAGAATGCAGCCTGGTGGAGTGTAGTGCCTGTGCCAGCACATGCAGAGCACAACCAGGACATGGTTTTGGATGGAAGTTGTGGGTATTGGGGCACGGTAGGGTTTGGATGACAGATCCTTAATGATGTGAGAGGAGAGGCAGCCCTGAGTCTGTGCTTAGCTCAGGCACCTGTGTGCCACCGCTCTGCCTAGCCCACTCCTATGTGGGGTTCTCCTGGCCACAGAGGCCGGAATGTCACCAAGCCCGTCTTAGATCAGTGTGACAAAAGGCCCAGCCATGCGGGTGCCTCCTTCCTGTGTTGCTGCCGCTTTCACTCTTGCCGTGAGCGTTTTCCCCTGCTGTGCACCCTTCCTCCCACCCCACGTGGGCTGCAGTGCCAGGTTCACACTCTGCCTCACACCAACAAATGTCCTGTCCTGCGGTGTCCAGGGACAAGCACTGTGCTTAATGACACCTAACAAGGTCTGCAGTGTCAAATGAGCCGGGCAACCCCACTCAGAGATCCTGGGAATGGATTATCTGTGCCCAGCTCAGAGGTACTGGGCATGCATTATCCAGTGTCTCAGGCTCACAGCTTGGAGTGGGGCTGGGAGAACAACGCTCTGTCAGTAATTTGCTTCATAAATATGACCTTTGAGTGTATTTAAAATCAGTTTTCACAAGTGTCCTGGGTGTCACACACCCAGTTATGATTTTGAAGTTACTCAGTGAACTTTTCTGTGTTTCTCCTTCCCTCCTCTGTGGCTGTTTTAATGCAAATTTCCAGGCAAATTCACTACTGAATATGCTGGAAATTGCAGCTGTTGCTTGGTTTAGGGGAGTCACTTCTGTGGTTGGTGGTTTATTTCCCCCGTGCAGGTCTGTGGAGGGGAATAAACCTTGTTCATCCTCCAGCAGAATCAACCCTTTTTTCTTTATTTTCCCCTGTGACTTAAGTTGATCTTTGATCTAGCCAACAAAAATATTTTCTCTCTCAGGAAATACTAACTCTGTTTTTCTCTAGGAAAACAGTAAAACAGGGTGTAACGTTGAGAGGTGCCGTAGTGTGTGCTTATGCATGTATGTGTGTACCTGCAGAATGTTCCACGAACCTGCATGCTGTACTTAGAACTGAGGCATGTTCCGCTGTGTGAAAGTTGAGAAAAGTATTTGTTTCTGTGGGCAACAGAGCGAGGGGAGAAAGGAAACAATTGCAGTGACACAACAAAGTGGTGCCTGAGATGCTGATAAATTGGGGCTTTTTGAGAACACTGAGGCACTCACAGAGCGCCTGTGTCACCGAGGCGTGCCAGGCCAATGTGAGTATGTTTCAGGACAGCATTCTAGGGACAGCCAGAGGCAGGAGCAGAGGAGGCCGAGGAGCAGGATGTGCCCTCGGTGTGACTCACAGCTCAGCGCTTGCTGTGATGTGTGCTGAGCGGCACTGGAGCACCCAGAGCCCTGCTTCCCAAAGCCCTCGCTTTGCCTGGCCCTGCCTGGGAGCTGCAGTCACTGCTGCAACATCTGTGTTTATTTTGCATGACAAACTCGTTCCTGGGCTCTAACAAACCGCGTGCTGGTCTGGGACTGGGATTTGGGCTCCTCAGCAGGGCTGTGCCGTAGTGTGCGCCTGGCCCTGCGCTGCTCTATAATACATATTCCATTACTTCATCCATAGTTAATGGCAAGTGTGCTATATTTTTAATCTTTATAGCTTTATTGTGTGCAAGTGGTTTTAATAATTGGTGCTGCAGGATGGTTACTTCCCAGAATTACCCTGCAAAATTGCTGTGTTTTCAGCCTTCAGTCGTGCAGGTTGTAAATTATGAACTTGGGTAGTAATAAACTTGGTGCTCTCTCGCTGCTCTGTGGAGATGCCAACCTGTAACAACAGCAAAAAGATACATGCTGGCAAAAATTCCTCCCTGAAGCTATCCTCCTCATCCTGTGTGCATGGTCTGTGGGGTAATGAGATCGTCTGGGAACCCCTGTGTGTGTGACCATGAGCAGGAAAAGAACTGCAGTGGGATGGGGATAGTGGTAAGGAGCAAAGGGGTGTGGGGGCTCCCTGAACCCCCTACCTCCTCTAAGAAATTCCTTGATCTCCTACCCACGTGGAGCACGAGCACATCTGCCAGAATTGTGATAAACAAGGCATGTGGTATCCCAGTGCCTCTCTTGGTGTCCTGAGCCTGCACATCCCTGAACTGGGGCTCTGGGGCTCAGCTGCACACGGCTGGTGCTGGGACTGCAGCCTCAGCTTGTGTGGAATCTGCTCATCCCCTGGAGGGCTGAGCTTAGGGTGCTGCCCACGAGTGGAGCACATACACTGTGAAGCCTGGGACAAGCAGAACATTTTTATTTAAGAAAAAGAAAGAACACACAACTGGGTGAAGGTGTTTTGGAGGCTTCATGTTTCAGCTGGCTCGTTCTGTTTGGCATTTCTCAGTTCTCTATTTCTGGGCACATCCCCAGCAGGATGATAGTAGTGCCTCCCCTTCCCCAGTGCACTGGGGTGATGGAGACTGCATCCCTCCCTGCTGTGCTACCTTGGCTTCAAGTTTCCACCCCAGAGAGCCAACCCCCAAGCCCCAGGCACAGACAGTGCCCAGCATCCCGAGGAGCTGTGAGCACAGCAAACACGCAGCGTCTCTGCGGAGGGGCAGCTTTGGGATGGCCTCGGGTAACAGCAGCTCCTTTGATCGGCCTTGTTGCCTTCAGCGTCCAGCTGCCGGCGACGTTCCTCTGCCTCTGAAACGCTGTTCACCCATGGGCAATATCCACCTGCTGTAGTCCTCGGAGCCAGGCCGGGGATGTGCAGTGTGCTCTTGGGGCGCCTGCAGGAGCTGCTAGAATAGCTGATGATCAGCCTGCAGGAAGCTACGAGTCTGGGGGACAGTGTCAAGGGCCAGGCAGCACTTCCCGCAACCAGACAGCATGCAGAGCCCAGCAGTTCCCAGCTGGGGACGGGCTCGAGTCCTAACATCCAACTCTGCTTTAAAGGGACACAAAGACCTCCCTTGAATTGCTAAGTTCATTTTATTTTGGCTTAGGATGAAACTCATTGTCAGTGACGTTTTCAAGCCTAACATGGACACAATTAAGTATTAAGAGCTGTAGCAAGCTCTAAAGAGATAATTTATAACAAATAAATTATATTATGATTTAAGCTTCTTTCCTTCACCAAGAAACGCTAAAGACATGTGAGGTTCCTAATAAAAACATGTATCTTTAAGTCCCCAGGTAATAATGGATGAAAACATTTTTCCGTAGTTCCTGAGCTTTGAGATGCCAACATTTGCTTTTTACACCTTGCTCTGTGTGGGGCTGGTCCCCCTCTAATTTCTGGGAGGTGACTGGCTTTGCAGGTGGCTGTGCATTTCCAGTGGATACAAGTGAATTGGGGAATCTTTATGGTTTGACCAAGGTGTTTCAGCACATGTTCATCTTGTCTCTTTGGGGCCCAGGCACGTGTTGAACGAAAGATTTTTCATCATGAAATGTTTGAACATTTTCCTGTGATTCGGCTAACCCTGCCCCATCCTTTTGCAGGTGTTGCAGTGCCTCATGGCCCAGCTGTCTCCTGAGGATCTCTGGTGACCCAGCACAGGCACGGCAGACCTGCCTGGTGACAACCATGAGGCACAGCAGGAGGTGAAGGCTAAGGTAGGAGATGTTCCAGCCTTATTTACACATGAAACGCATTGATAACAGATTACCACTGAAGCACGCACACACACGCATCAACACTGACTGAAGCACACAAACAGATGCAAACACTGTGATTCCAAGTGCCTTCTGGGACACCCACATTTCTTCTGAGGGCTGGAACAGAGCAGTGATCCTGTATGAGCAGCGGTGGACTGAAGAACTTAAGGTAAGAGGGAAGGAATTTTATGAAGCAGCTTTTTTCTGCGCGCGTGCCTTTGTTGTCTCCTTTTGCCTGCTGTGATTTCCATTTTACTTTGTGGCTGTTGCCAGTTGTGCAGAGCGCTGGTTCACTGTGAGCGCTTGTCACAATGTGTGTGATTTCTTACTGATGGGGTCCAGTTTGTCTCAGTTAACGTATTTGTGGGCAAAGATTTCATTGAGATGTATGTTCAAGACCACCTGATTATTTTGATAGAGGCTTTGAGCAGGGTTTAATCTGCCTTGTGGAGCACATTGGGGATGCCAGGCTGGGTGGGGAGGTGCCTGTGCCCATGCTGCACTCATATGAGAGCTGCTCTGCTGAAGGCTTTGAGGGAGTTCTCCTCACTCATTAGTCATCCTGTCTGAAACAAATAAGATTATCACTGTTGGTTGAAATTTAAGATCCTAATATGGCTGTGCTTGATGGAGGGAGAGCAAGTTAAACAGTCCTTGTTTCCCGTGCTCAAGTGTTCACTTTCACACAAGCTGTTGTGTGTTTGAAAATCAGTATGTTAATGCTGTGTATGCCCCACTCCCCTGAGAGCAGCTGCAGTGCCAACCAGTGCAAAGAGTTCCTGGAACTGGGACCTCTTTGTGATACAGGGATTTGGATCCCTCATCCTGTAGGCTCGTGACAATCCATCTAACAGTCCGTGTGGGTGTGATGTCTGGGAGAGGAGACCTTGGGAAATACCTCTTGGGAAAGGCCTGCTGCTGTTACTGAGCTGCTCAATCTCACAGGAGAATTGTGCACGTAAGGCTCGAGGTACTCCAGTGCTGGGCAGATGTGGGGCAGAGGCACAGCCTGAGCATGGGCTGTTGGGCAGCTGAACGTGCTGAGCTCAGGGCAGGGCTGGGGCATGTGCTGGGCTGCCTAAATCAGGTGTCATGCCTCATTTACCTTTCGCAAAGAGTGTAAAGAACAGAGCTGTACAAGGTCCCTCCTAAAGGGGGTTGTATCAGCTTACTCCAAAACCAGCTGTGAGGTGAATCTCAGCTCAAATACTGGGACCCCACAAAGCTTTGTCTTTAGAAAGTACACCCGTCCTCTGTCAGAATGCAAATTTGGTAATAGTTTCCAGCAACCAACAATTATTTGAGCAGGAAGGAAGCCACCAGCAGTGCTGCCACCTCTTTGGCCAGCTCTTCTAATCACCATAGCTTTATCAAGAAGTGTTAAGTTGTATTTTTTTATTGATATTTAAGAATAAATTCTTACAACATCATCTCTATAAAAGGTTCATCACAGACCAAATACCACTCTAACCTTTTAAGCTTCTACAGTAAAAACTGTCGTCCTTATTTATCTAAGTTTGGGAGAGATACAAATGTAATCATAACCCCCAAGGCAAAATTTTATGGCAGTTTTCAGAACTCCTCTCTATAAAAACTACTCAAAGCTACCAACATAAAAACTCCCAATAAAATTTGCTTTAGATCCTAGTCATAAAACATGGAATTTTTTCCCTGGTCCTGGAACTACAGGTGTCCAATTGGCAGCGCTGGTCGCTGCAGGATGCCCTGGCGGTGCCAGGCTCCATGTACCTGCTGGGTCAGGTGGGCAAGGAGGTGCTGTTGCACCCTGAGCTGTGCCTCGCCTCATCCCAGCACAGTCTGTGGGTGCCTGCTGCTGTGCCTGATGGCAAGCATGGCCACAGGAGATGTGATTAGACTGTGGCTGAATCAATTCTGGAAATTCTGAAAATCCTTGGGTGTGCAGGGAACTGTATGGTAAAAACGAGCTGGAAAAGAGCATCAGTAATGTAGAGCACATAACTCTTGCCTCTGTTGTTTGGCTGTTCAAACACTGGGGATCTGCACTTGTTTGCAAGACTGGTGGCCCTCCAGGTCTTACTTTAGTGACATAGGATTCCATGCACCAGAGATTGCCTTAGTTAAAGATTCCTTACTGTTGTTTGCATGTGGAGTGTTAGTAGCAAGTAGAAAACCCTTTATTTATCTTTAGCTGAGGTTGGGCTAGGCTGAGTTGGGCTGAGCTGGAGGGAACCAGGTTGGACTGGGGGGACCCAGGCTGACTGTGTTCTTGAAATGCAGTGCAGGAATAAATCTCTGCAGACTTTAGTGGATTCCTGGCAACTAACTCACGTTTTATCAGCCTAGATTAATTGGCTTTTACTGTGCAGGGTGGATTATGCACCCTGAAGCATCCCAGAAATGTCATGATAAGTAAGAAAAACTTGATGTAGAACTGTGCTTGGATGCAAGAATTTTACTGAGGCAAAAAATCTATCATGTTGATTCCTAAAGCTGCTTTCTTCAGAGACTGCGGGAGGCTGGAGGTGGCCCAGAGAGCCTCCACGTGGTGACCCACATCTTGTGTTATCCGGCCTTGGCCTTGTCGTTCCACGCACCCGCCGCCGGCTCTGACTATTCTGTTAGCTGGCAAATATTAAGTGCTTGCTGGTCTCAGCTGATGGTTTTTGTGAGGAGGGTGGGAAGCCCACAGCCCCATCTTCTGGGAAGTTTCCTGCCCGTGGTGCTTCCCAAGGACTTTTTCCTCCTGCCTCCGTGTGCTCTTCTGCAGAGACATCCTTGGGAGCTCTAGGACTGCCAGGAAGGGCAGTCAGGGAAATCAGGTGGATCCCATAGTTACATAAGATGTGTAATAAAAGCTGTGATTCATGACAGGGCTTTTCTGTGTATCTTAAAGTAGACTTTAATTACAAATCTGCCTTCCCAGTTGTGTGTGATGTCAGGAGTTGGGTCTGGGAGCATTCCCAAGCTGGCTGTTAGAGCTATGTTCCTATCTCCCTGTCTTTGCTCCGTTGGAGAGGCTGCTGGCTACTTCCTGTCTACTGGGTCTGTGACTAGTGGTGAATTCTGCTTTGTGGGCACTGTCTGAGACAGGAACTTCTCCCCAGTGCCCATCCTGAGTTATCACTTCGCACAGGGCTCTTGGGTCTTTGCTGTGTCCAACTAAAAAAGTTGTAGTAAGTGTATGTCGGTGAGAAACACTCAGAGAAAGGACATTTTTTTCTTCTCTGAAGGACTGACAAACTGATAGCTTCTGTGGCTGCATGGGGCAAAGCTACCACACCAGCTCTTCCTTGCCTCCCTTCTTCCTGACAGTCCTGAAGGAGCCCTAAGGATAGAGTATGTCCTGAGTCCTAAATGGCCTTCGACATCCATGTCCTCACGAAGCCGTGTCCTGACAAAGAACTTAGAAATCTGTACTAAATTAATGAGACTGTTCATTGTAGTGGCAACCATCCATACACTCCCTCTGATGGCACCTTTTAATTATTGTTACTAATGACAGAGGTTTGGGGTCACTACTTTCAGAAAGGAGCAAACCAAGAAACTTCTTTCTCCTAAAAACAGGCATTCCAAGCTCCGGAGGCACAGGCTCAGAGGGCACAGGAGATACAGGGCTGTGTTGGTTCTGTATTTGGTTGATAAACAGAGCCATTCGTTCCCTGTGCCTTTGTACCTATTCCCTCTCACGAGCTCCAAAGGCATTTTATTTTCTCTCAGTGTTGGCATGGGATCAGAGGGTGGCTCTCTGCCTCTGATCTAAGTAAAATAGTCATGATTTGAGGTAAGTGCTGTTCACGTTATTCATCGCTCCTGGCAAAACAAATGTTTGTCTTAAAATATGGCCATTAATGTTTTGATGAAGTATTGAAGCCGCCTGGATTTTGGGCAGAGCCAGGCTGCTGGGTGAGGGGCCTGGTAGCGAGGAGGCCCAGTGGTGGCAGGTAAGACTCCATAGAGGCATTCCCAGCCTTGAAAGGTGCAAGTGCAGATGGATTGACACCATCCTCTATGTCCTGTTCACTGCTGCTCAAGGGAGAGTGACAAGGGCCCAGCCCCAGGTGCTCCTGGACAGAAACAGGCCTTTAATGGGTTTGATTTCTCTTGTGAAAGTAAGTGTATTTGTAGCAGAGTACAAGGTGGTTAATTCTTGCAGGCATTTATTCTCACAAGATTAGGGAAAGGGAGGGAGAAGCTGTTGGCAGTCTGTGCTTAAACTGAGCAGAGGTTTCTCTGTGAGACTTGTGCAGCTATTGATGGCTTGAGCTCCCGTATCTCTGCCTTCCACAGGGCTGTCAGGCACCTTTTGTGAAGGCTTGACAGCATCATCAATACTGGCATTAGAGCTTCTTGTGCAGCTGATGAGGATGGATATGGAGCCATGTGAGAAATTGGGCGAGGTCACTGCCATTTTTTTCCTGGCTTTCACAGAGGCCGTGTTTGCTTCCCTGGGTTCTCCCACAGGGACATGTATTGATTGGTGCTTCTGCCAGTCACTTGGCAGGATGAGTTGGGAACCCCCAGGGGCTCTGCCAGATTGATGGATTGGGGTGGGTCCGAACGGAGCTCTGGGACTGCTGGGCCATCAGCGCTGGGATGCAGGGAGCCCCTCTGAAGGCTATCTCTGGGGATAGACACTGTGTCTATGTGCTCTGTGAGGTGGAATGTTCTGACAAATTGTAGTGCCCACACAGGCCGCTGCACATCTTGGACTGTTCTGTCTGTTCTCTGGTGTCCAGTTCCGTTTTCCTGTGCTGCTGCTGCCTCTGGCTGTGGGAACAGAAAAGGATCCTTCCCCAGATGTCTCCCAGTTGGCACCTGGAACTCGTGCAGTTTATCCAGGTCCTCATACTGCCCTCAGAGCCTGGCTGGAGCCTGAGGAGAGAGGCTGAGGGGCTGCACCAGTGCACTCGTGGGGCAGTGAGAGTGGGGTGAGCAACCATATTGCAACTCCCAGAGTTTCTATGGCTCCCTCAATGCTCCAGCTGGGAAATAATCTGCACCAGACTTGCTTCCTGGCACCAGCCAGCTTCCTTGGTGCCAGCTTCAATGTGTAGGCTGGCACATTGCAGGAACAGGGAATGTGTGTGTGGCACAAAAGAAGTGGAAACACTCCTGGCTCCATCACCTCTGCTCTGACCTGCCCTGGCTCCATGGAGTGGAAAAACATCCAGGACTAGACATCCCTCTTTCCTCTTGGTTTACACCGTCCTTTCCTATTCTCATTACTGACGGTTCTTACGGGCACAGGATCCACCATGTCCCAGGTTAAATGCAAATTATTCCCATTCTGCCAAAGACAGTTCATACCAGAAACAGGAAGTCGCTTCCACTGAGGTGTCTGTGAGATTGCCCCAAAGCAGTTCCAGTTGGGAAGAGCCAGTTTTCTGCAGGTCAGATTTGGCTGTGATCCTCACAAGCCAGTGGAGGCGCAGCAGCACGTGCAGCTGCTGGAGCTGAGGCTGCCCCAGGGACCTGACATGGCATTGAATTCCTGTGCTTGTTTTACAGCAAACGCTGCCTTGGTGCTGCTCCACGTGTGAAAGCTCCCAGGGATTTGCCCTGAGCTGTGTCCTGAGCAGCTCTCGGACATTTAAGTGCTGGGGCCGTCCTGCAGCAGCCTGTGGGAAATAGCCTTTTGCAGACCATTTCCACAAGGTATTTTAATGCTCCCACTTTGCAGATGTGCCCTGCTTGACCCGAGGCACAGGATACGCAGCAGCTGCAAGGACAGCGTTTGAGTGGGACATTCCCTCTGCACCAGAGCTGCGCTGTCTGCCGCAGAGAGGAGGTGGGATCCTGCCTTATCCTATTAACTGGGGGACCTTCTACCTGGAGATGAAAGAACAAAAGCCTGGGCAGACAGTTAATTATAGCTTCAGCTTCACAAGCAGAGTTAATGAATTTTAACGTGCCTCAATTAATAACTAATTGGGTTTTGTGCCTCGGCTCTGAGTGGAACTGGAGGGGTGTCCGGAAAAAAAAATGGTCTAAAGATGAGGGATTTTAATTGAAATACTGTAGGATTCTTGTGAACAGGGAAATGGTTCCTGGTGTTATCGTACAGTTTGAATGCAAAGGGAAATGAAAGGGGAAGTTGTTTCCAAGAGAAAACAAGTGGCAACATTGCAGTGCATTATTGTGTTACCTGTAGTGTGCCGTTTGGAGAGTCCTCTATTCACAGCATTAGTGTGCCATGGAGAAGAGGGTCCTGCAGGCACACCAGCATGTTCTGCCTCAGAGTTCCAGGAGTCAGAGAATTTAGGTAGAAAGAAATGATACGTAACATGAATTTTTTTATGCTCTAGGCTGGAATGTGCCTGGTAGTGCTATTGGTCTAATGAGATATTTTATGTCTATTTCTGTGGAAAGAAGATTATTTTTTAAGCCTACAGTTAGGAGAATGTCCAGTGTTTTGCTGTGATTAGCATTAATTCAGGCTCTGGTGGGCCAAAGGAAATGACCAGAGGTAAACGTAGCAAAGGTTAAATCATGTTTGCAGTAGTTTAAAAGAGCGATAAATCCTGGAGAGTGCAGAAATAGAGGAACACTCTGCATCTCAAGCAGCAGAAAATTGTCGTCTTTTGAATTTGATGCTCTGAGTGTGAAGGAAGAAAGGAAAATATATCTATATGCCATTTCCTTCTTCAGTACCATTTCCAGGGAATATTTATCAGCAGCCTCAGCCACTAGGCAGGAAAACATCCAGAAGCAGAAGTGCAGATTTAGTTTGTTTTGTTTTACTCTTTCATTTTTCTGGCTGCATTCAAACCCCCTCAGAGAGAATGTAGAATAATAATAGAAAAAGAAAAGAAATTAATTTATTCAATGCAGCATTGTCAGGCACCGACCCTCCACCGATGACTATTTACACTGGGCTGCTCATCATGCCCTTCACAACTGCTGCACAATAAATAATAAAAGATTAAAACCTTAAACCTGGAAAACTTAGGAAAAAAATATTAGAAAATTTTATTTCGGATTATAAAAATCCGCGAATGATTTACTTTAAGGGACAATTTCATTGCTGCCATGTGCAGGAACTAATGATCATGGAGGGCTCCGGATTGGTGAGGAGGCTGCTTGGGAAACATAGTCATGGGTAGGTGATAAAGTCACCTTGCTCCCGCGCTGCCTCACTGTCACCGCAGTGGCTTTCACCATTTGTTACAAGAAAATGATGGTCCGTGTACATATTTATACGTGGATGGCAATAACATGGGCAATAACCCTCCCTGAGCGAGCCACCTTGTTTTAGGGAGCCCAGCTTGCTTCCCGGTGCCAGCAGCCCTCGCCCCACGTGCAGGGAGCTGAACGGAGCTTGGATGATGGACGTTTGCAATGGCTACTGTTCTTTGGCATTAAGGATGTTACTTAAACTGGGAGCGGGTGCCAAGTGTGCCAGGTTCCCCCGAGTTGCTCCCGTGGCACCCCCTCAGTGAGGAGATGGGTCTGTAAGAGCCTTACAGCACCCTCCAGAGCAGCATGTCTCCTGCTCTTTGGTGGCTGGAGCGTGCCTGGCTGGGCGTTGCCCTCCTGTGAAAGTGGGTTTGTGCTGGCCCCGGGGAAAAGCTGAGCTGCTTCAGCAGCGAACCGCTGTTTGAGTTCTATTTTGTGTTTTATAAACATCCACACACACTGTGCAATTAGCACATTTGTGTCCAGGCTATTGGGGGCAAGGCTGTCAAATTGAGCAGCAACTGATGGTGCCAAAGCCCAGGAAAAATACAGTTAAAAGCAAAAGGCAGTATAGGGTACAGAAGGCAACTGGCTGTGCTTTGGGGCACAGAGGGAGACACCTGTGCAGGTGAATGAGGGCACCTGGAGGTTTAGTAAGCCCCATTTGGAAAACTTCTCTGTGTGTCCCAGCCCTCTGCCTTGTCTGTGTCCTGCTCATTTATTCAGTCTGGCATATACTCATTCTTTGCTCCAGATTCATATTTGCCACTTATGTGCCTTGATTTCAGGCATTTGCCATGTTTTACCCCAGTCTGTCTGTGTCCGATGGCAAAGTTCCTTGGTTTTGGATTTACTAAGAGCATGCAGTTCTGGCTATGGTGCCTTCTTGCTTTTTCTCTAGGCCTCCTGCTCAGGAGGCTTCTGAAACCTTTCTGGTTCTTCACCACCACCTTCTCTTAAAAAAAAAAAAAAAGGCAAAAAACAGTGTGAAGTGGTAGGAAAGGGGTTATGAATTTGATGCTGCTGTGATAAGCGAGTTCCTTCTATAGGGTGAGGTGACAGCAGATGGAGGTGTTGGGAGACAGTGCTGGTAGCCCAGAGGCTCTGGTGCAGCCCAGTTGCACCTTGCCCTCGCACTCTGAAGCACACGCAGGCCGGGCAGCATTTTGGCACCTGCCCGTGGCTGCACAGAAGGGGCTGGAGCGGAGCCTGCCAAGTGCCGGGCCCCGGAGGAGCTGCCAGCCTGAGTCCCACAGGTCACCGGCCATGCATGGCCAGCGCCTGTCCCTGTGCGTGTCCCGTTCCTGGCTGCTGTCCCCGCTCCTGCCTGATGTCCCCGTTCCGCCTGCTCCTGCCGAGGTGCTGACAGCCAAGGTCACAGCGCTGCGGGTCTGGCAGGCAGGGTCTGGGCGGGGACCGGGCTGGCTCGGCTCTCCGCACCCATGGGAGCCTGGGTGAGGGAGGTGTCACGGTGTGCTGCCTCCTGAGCACGGAGCGCGGCGTTGGCACTCTTAGGGCTGTCAAGTGCCACTCGGGAACCTGTCATTTTCTGCGTGCCTCTGGCTCGTGCTCCTCGCACCCCGGAGGTGACCGGGACACGGGAGGGCGGGCAGGGGTGATGGGCACTGCCCACCGGAACTCGGCTGGCGCACGGAGTGGACCAGAGCAGTGCACCGTGGCCACCGTGCTTGTCACTGGAGCCTGCAGTGCCCTTGATTCCAGGGCCAGATCGGCAGGGCATGTTCTTCTTGGGAAGCACACACAAAATCTGGGCTGAGGCACAAGACTAAAGGCATCTCCAAACAGCCACGGTCAGGCATGGCTGCCTTAGGATATGCTGCTGCTTGTCTTGAAATGAGCGAAGAGGGGGAGACCCCTCCCTCGGCCTGCTGGCCACACACAAGCTGCATACAGAAGGTTTTAAATTTTGGTCGAGAATTGTTCGTGGCACGGCTTGTGTTCCTGCTGGTCTTAATGAATCAGTGGTAATTTAATTTATCGGTGTTAAATGTTTGTTTCTCGTTTGGAAGTTGGATGTGAGTGAGGATTTAAGGCCATCATTGTGTTTTCTCGAAGCAAGGCTTCACATCTGTATTCACGGGGAGTAAACATGTAAGGTCCTTTCATGTGGCCAAACTGCAAATGGCACTCAGAGCCAAACCAATATGCAGCGTATTTTTGTACACATTTCTTCTGCTTCACTTAACACCTACCAAGCACTTCAGGAGAGGCCCTTGGTCAGATCAACCAATTCCTTGTGGGCCACCAAGCATCCTTCCCTGTCAGTTGCTGTCCAAATCCTCCATCCCAGTGCTGCCCTCCCCACAGCCCCCCCAAACCACTCACCCTTGGTAATCTGCAGAGCTGGCAGCTGAGTGCGCTGTGCTCCTGCCAGCACAGGGAGGTTTTGTGCCTTCCTTTAAAACTGCTCTTCTCTCACCTGCACAGGTGGCTTTGCCTCACAGTCCCTGGCTGGGTGAGCTGCTGCATGTAGGGACACCGTGCACTAGATCAGATAGGAGTATTGGTGGCAGAAACATGTGATTCAGACAAGGCAGTGCTGGTATAAACTGATTTTATTGTATCCCACCACTCCGGTGGAGAAACTCTCACGGGCACTTACTGTAGCCATGTCTGATCCCATGAGGATTTAAGCTGTATTTGATGTGAAATGGATTTCCATTCACCCATACAGACACTTCCAGCAGTTTAACCAGCTCACTTTCCAAAGTGGTTTCGGGGCATGGGAGCTCAGGCACAGCTCGGGGAGATGGGGAGGCGGGGGGGCTGTGGTGTCTGAGGAACCCTGAGGTGACTGCCCATGAAAGGGATGGTGCAGGTATCGATGTGCCCTGTCCAGCATAGCTGGCAGGTGCTTGTCACAGCCCAGTTTTCCTGAGAGGAATTGAGGGCTGTTCCTGCACCCTGGGGTAGGCCAGCACACTCTGTGCTCAAAGCACAGCCAATGGGAATACTCTGCCTAAAGCACTTTGGGGTCTTCGTGTTATTGCTTTGATACTGAGCAGAGATTTATGAGGTACTCCGAGGTGGTGATTGAATGTATCTGTGCTTCAGGACCTCATCATGTAAGCAGGAATTAAAAAGGGGATTTTTAAGAGGAGTGCCAACTCTCCAGCTTTTGCCACAGTTGTCGGGGATTCTACCAAAGCCTGCAGTCGAGCTGCATTTATTTCATTTGTTTTGATATACAAGTCTCCTTAGGGAAGGAAATGAGTTAGATAAAATATTTTTAAAAGAGAAACTGGAGAAAACATGTGCAAGTTCCCCACCCCAAGAAAGATACTGCATTGAATATAACAGGAGTTTCTGGGGTATTCTGTGTTTTACTCCCGTCTCATTCCTGCTCTGTGCAGAAAGAATATCTCCTGTCTTTATGTCAGGAGGGTGAAAATGTCATGAGTGCCTGTGGAGAGAGAGAGGCGACTGGTCAGCACTTCCCAGCGTGCAGAATCCCAGTGAATAGGATCAGGTTAAAGAGAGGAACCATGTTCTGTACCTCTAGCAGGAGGCAGGGCTTGACTGCACATTGATCAATACCCTGAGCTAGAACAGCTTGTAACCCATGAGGAGGGCACTTCCCTTGCTGCTTCTGTTTCCTGTCTGCTGTAAAGTGAGTGGGTGACTTGGAGCCCCCACAGAAGCCCTCCAGATGTGGGATTCCCCCGTGAGTCACTCAAATGTGACCTCTGTTTCCATCTAATTTTGGTGGGATTTTCCTTGTGGAATTAGGCTTGAGCTCTCCTTCCATTCATGTCCGTCTTGTTGGCTTTCCCAGCCCTCCTTCCACAGCCACTTGGAAAAGAGAGAGCCTGAGCTTTGCTGTCTTGCCAGGGCCAAAGAACACATGGGGTGACTGCCATAGCCAGACGTGTGTCACTGTCCCTTTTCCCAGCACGTCCCATCCATCCCACTGCCCTTTGAAGGAGATGGGAGTGAGGAGCAACAGAGCATGACCCCCTCCCTAGGAGCCCCCCACACCCAGGACAGAAGCTGCTGAGATGTGGGCTGTGAGACAAGTGCCATGTTGTCCCTCCTCACAGAGCAGATCCCCAGTCCTGCTGCCACTGTTGCCCCTTGGGAAGGGGGAGCTGTTTTTTTTGGATCTTTGACCTGGGAATTCCTTTTCTAGAGGTGCTCTTGACTTCCAGTTCAAAACACTTCAGAGCACATTTCCCATTGCTATTTCTCAGCATCTTGGCACTAGTTTTATTAGCACCAGTTTTAACAGCAGCAACTGTCATATAAGCACGAGTTAGGTTTTGCTAAAGGCTGTAAGGAGCCATCCTGTTCATTCCATGTATACTTTGCAGAGCTGTGCTAATTGTTCCTCTTGAAGAGTCAAAGCCCTGAACTTCTGAAGCACCACTTTGTGGCTGCCGTGCCAAAAGCACTGCCAGATCTATGTCTCCTAAGCTTTCCTAACCACAGATTGCTAAAGCTCGTGTTCCATGGCAAGTCATGCAGGCATTCCAAGCTCCAAAATGTGGGTATGGAGGCCAGTTTCTGGGTGCAAGTTAGAGGTGACCGTGGGTGTAGTAACTGCTGCATAACCCCATACGGAGTGTAGGCACTGCCTGCCTGTCTGGGAGATCTCATAGCTGGCTCCAAGCTTGTGGCTATGGCTCAGTACGAGCTGGGAGCCAAACTCTAAGTCCAGCAAACTGGAGGAGTTTCAGACACTGTCCCTGCTTGGCCTGGCTGAGCAAGAAAATTGTTTCAGTTTTTCTCTTGCTCCACGGGCTCTTAAGCTGGAACCAAAACCCAGAAGCGAAGGACAAAGATGTTTGGGTCACATAGGAGGGCATCTGAGAAGCCCCCAAAAGCAGAGTTGCTGTGTTGGCTCAGTACTGTGCTGGCAGCCACTGCTGGGCTCTGCAGAGAGTTTTCACAAGGTCCCTGCATGCAGCACTGACTCACTGCAGCCACAGCCCCTGGAACATGAACAGCTGGAGCAATTTCCAGCCCAGAGTTTTCCAAGTTACGAATGTTGGTGAAAGGAGAAATGACACTGAGAGTTTTTAAGGATTTGGTTTTGTAAAAGACATCTGGGTTGGAGGTTTGTGTTACCTCATAAGCATCTGTATGTTTCATGTGCTGGTATTTCACTGGATCACCTGGCTCCGTCTTTGTGTTTGGATTTCTCTCCCATGTGTCTTCACTCTTGTCCTGAGCCTTCAGCTTTCCAGAACGAAAAACAGTTTGTAGCCTTTGCAAGCACCCTTAAATGTCCCCCACCTCCTCCCAGCTGCTCCATTCTCTTTTGGCTCTGCTTTAGGGATGTTTTGGAGGAGCTAGGAGATGGGGCCTTGGAGGAGTTACAGGCAGATAAACTCTGTGCGGAGAAGCCCTTTTCCACAGAGATGGGAAAGAGCAGCTTCCCTACCTGAAGGTGGGAGGAAAGAAATCCCAACTTTCAGCAAGGTCCTAAAAAAAATCTCAAGAAACTTCCATCAGACTAGTGACACTGGATTTTCTCTTATGTTTGTTCCTGAGAATGCCTGAGTGCCATGAGAAACCAGTTCTTGGAAAGGAGGGCTGTGGTAATGTTCTGGGATTCTTTGTGCCGAGCACAACTCCGGGCGTGATGTCCCCTCTGTGGTCTCACCACTGGTGATGTGCAGGAATTCCTTGCCATTGACTGCAGCCATAATCCACTATGTGCCAGCCAAAATGCCAGCCTCTCAGCACCCCCCTGCTTTCCATCACGGAGGGCTGGGGATGGAGAGAACCAAAGCTGTGGCATGTGGTTTGCAGAGCTGGTGATGAGCAGAGGCCAGCTCTGGTGACGAGCACAGCGTAGCGCTGGTGCAGGGCCCGATACAGATCAAAGGTCTTGGCACTTATAATGAGATATTCATGCATGGCAACTCTGGGTATAAACTCAGCTGCTACTGTGTGCTTAACTATGGGAAATGGAGCAAATCAGGGCTGAAGTCATTGTGTCCCACCTCAGCTGCATCTCACAAATAACAGCCTTGAACACCCTCGTCAGCAAATCCATTTCCTGTGGCTGGCAGCAGCAGGTCCCAGGCCAGGTGTCCTCTGCACTGCCAGGGGTGACACGGCACAATGAGGTACAGTTGGGAAATACTCACAGAGCCTGCTCATGGGAACGCTGATGGGGACAAGGCCACGATGGGTGTCTGGCACCTTTTGTCCCTGCCAGTGGAGGGGAGCTCTGTGGGGGTGGGCTGTGCTGTGCTGGAGACGGAGAAACTGAGGCACGCTGTGACCAAAGCCGTTGTATGTCCTGCAGCACAGTTTGGAGGCCGCAGGAAGCCACGGCAGGGAAAGAGGAAGACTGGATAGTACCTGGTCATGTTCCCCCAGCTCACAGTATGCCTAGTGGGAAATGGGGGGGCTGAAGGCCAGGGCTCATGGAAGAGACACCAGACGAGGGAGGGTGACAGCCTTGTGGTTTTGTCCCTCATATTTGCAGGTGACATGCCTCAGACCTTCCTGACTCAGAGACTTGCAGCTCCTTCTGGTGTCTGTCCAGACTTTTCTGATGCATTCTTGCGGTTCGGGCTGGCTGTGGGGCATAGTAAGCTCATTTTCCAGCTGAATTTACATCACAGAGCCTGACATCTTCCACACCATTTTCCTGCTGGAGTCCTTTACTGAAGACTGAAGAGCTTTCCCTGAAAGGCTGGATGCTTTGGCACTGCTTCTATTAGATAGAGCTAGAGGTTTGCTGCTGATAATCCTGCCACAAATTCAGAATTAATCACAGCATAATGGAATCTGGTAGTGCTGGTTGTTAATTCTCTATTGAGTCTACATTCCCGTGTTTGTTCTCATTTGTTCTGATCAGGGCCATTGTCTCTAATATTGCTGCATAAAGGGTAAGAAATAAATCAGCGGTGTTTAGCTTTCCTAACCATCTGCTCTGGCTCCCATCCCAAACTCAGTTTTTGAGTTGGGCACAGTTTGTGTGATTTTGCCTTGTGACAGAGAACAACTCTTGGGAGAGGAGGAAAAAGTGACTCCTGATCTCACACCAGGGATTGATCATTCCAGGGGTACTGCAGTTGAACTCACCCGGTTGTCATGCCTGTGATTAGGCTGAGCTTTGGCAAAGGTGCCAAAAGGAACTGCTTTCTCTCTGGAATAATTGGATTAATGCTTTTAACAGCCGTGTGTTACTTGGAGGTAGAAAGCACTTGGTTTGGCCATGGAGTTGATGTGCTTTGGTGGCATTTGGTCCCACGAAGGTCGGTCTCCAACCTGTGGAGGCTGTGATGCACCCCTTAGATCGTTACTGAACCTTCCTGTGGAGCACAGCCAGTTGGTTTTAAGAGGTGTTGTTAATGCAGTGAAATTCAGGGCATTTGGGAGCTGCTGCATTGTCACAGATGGGACATACATCTTGTAACCTATAAATTTTTAAAAATTATTTCGCATCTCCATTGCTATGTGGGCCATGTGGCAGAAAGCATGGGATAATTCCACGGCTTTCATTATAGCACACACATCAAACATTTAAAGTCCACGGGTGGTATTTTCAGGAACTGTTACAATAATTAGGAAAAGAGAATGGGTTTAATAAGAGTGGTAAATGGTGATTGGCAGCCAGACCCCATCCCTCCCTGCAGACCCATCTGCACGGCGCATCTGGGAGCAGGGAGGAACATGTTCCATCCCACCTGCCCTGACTGTGAAGGAAGCTGGAGGGGGTCTGGGGTCACTCTGGGACACAGCAGTGACAAACTTGAGGAGAAAAAGCTGTCAAGTACACAGAGAAGCCCAGCCATACCCTTCCAGTACCCACTCGTGCTCAGTCTCTTGGCAGCTGTGGCTGGGTGCTCAGGGCTCATAGAGCCCTGTGGGCCCCAGGCTGTGCCAGGTGGGCACAAAGGGATGTCCCCTCCAGCGAGGACCGGGGCCAGAGCTGACAGCTGGTGGGACGTGGCATGGTCTTGCCCTTCTCAGGGACCTGGTCACGGGATGCCTGAGCCAGGCATTTGCAGTCAGGCACTGCTGCCCCTCTGGAGTCTAGCAGATAGAGGTCTGCAGTTTTTTAGTGCATTCCAGATGTCAAGATGAGCCATGAGAGGTAAAATCATGAGCTCTTACTCGAAAGTCATAATGGGCACTCTCATCTACTTAATCGTGCCGAGCAGTGCAGTCCCTAGGAGCAGCCCCTTGCCATGGGCTGCATTGTGGTGTGGAGGGCAGCTCTGACAGCTGGAAATCCAGTCAGGCTGTATTGATTGTGAGCATCTTCTAAGTGATGAGATGTCCCAAATTACACCCAGTGGAGGGATATTTTGGAAAGAGGGTTCCCATGAGTGAAGTTTGATACTCCATGCACAGCAGCCATAGGCAGGATTACTTCCTGTCCATATGGGGCAGTTTGGGGTGCTTGTGCTCACCCACTCTGGTCCCCATTCATTCCCTGGTGCTCTCTGCAAACCTTTGGAATTCCTGGTGACCAGCAGCAGCTTTGTTCAAGGTGGTGGAGGTCCTTATGTAAGATAGCGTGGAGGGGAAGGACAGTTCCAGTGTGCCAGTGAAGAAGATGTTGAATAATTAGCTGCTTCCTGCAGCTGCACTGTGTGTGCTTCCAGGTGTTAAATGGACAGTGCTCAAGTCAGCAGCTTGAGAAGGCAGCCAAGGTGCTGGCCTGGGAGCCACAGGCTGGCTTCAAGCACCTCGAGGCTGCATAACCCCCACCTAGGAAAGGCTCTGGTTCAGGTGGTGCTTTCAGCTGAGCTGTCCTTTCCTTCGCTGGGCCAGAGACTCAGAATCACAGCTGTGGTGACCTGCTGGTGACAGGCCACCAGGTAGGTCTCAGCAGGGAGCTGGAGTCGCCACTGGCTGTCACCGTGCTCTGCTGCACCCTGAGGTGCACGGCCAGGCAGGGCTGACCGTGGGATGGGGGAGGCACCCCCTCTTTGCTTTGAGCTGAGGGCTCCTCACTGGCCATGGCAGCCAGGCTGTGGATCTGAGGAAGCACTGTGCTCTCACCTGCCTCCCACGGGGACAGACACCCATGCCTGGGGTCCCCTCCGCGTGTGCCCTCTAGCCTGGCATGGGGCAGCTCTTGTCCACTGACCTAAATTGAGGCTGAGCAAGGAGAGCAAGCAGCTGCCCCACTACTGCTGCTCTGTTTTCAGCATGGCTCGAGCATTCCTAATCCCCACGGATTTTGTATCTACCAAAACAGCTTGGGCCCATCAGTAAATTGCAGTGGCATATGGTCCAGGTTTATGAGTAATCTGGCACACGCTGAAGGCAAGGAGGACGTCATCCTTCAGCAAATACAGAAAATATTTGGGGTGGGGGGGGGACGACTATGACTGTATTTAATGTAGTTGATGAGAAAGCTGTGAGAAATGTTTACCTTTGAAGCCAGTCCTGTTTCAACTTCAGCTCCTGGGAGAAGCCGCTGTGTAACAGAAAACAAATAGAAGTAACAGGGGAGTCCCACAAAGGTTTTGTCACTTAAACTGAACCCATGGGTGTGTGTGGGGTTGGAGGGGAAAGCAGGCAGCTGCTGCCACCCTGTATAAAGCCAGTGCCACATCAGCCACTTGGAGTAGTCCTCATCAGCTCCCTACAGGTGAAGTTCTCTAGCTGGGGCATATGCCAGAGGCACAGCTTCATCCCTGAAGAGAGGAGGGAAGTGCAGTTTTAGAAGCTCTGGGAGGAGGAGCCTGATTGTGGACACCTTGGTGGGCCTGACCTTATTGTAGTGGCAGTGGATGTCCCAGCATGGTTTCCAAATGTTCTCTGATGACATAAGAATCACCTTCCAGTGTCAATGTACTCAGCATTGGCTTCGTCAGGGCAATTCTGAGCAATGTCCAAATCCTCTATTCAGTCCTGTCCTGGCAGGAACATGAAGCTGTGCATGGTTTGAGCTGCACCAGCCAGTGTGACAGCCCTTCTGTAAGGGCTGGGGTCATCCCCAGGCTCTGCTGACATCCCCCAGAGACATCTGTGTCAGAGCTGGGACATTTTTGGGAGCAGGAGGACATGGAGACTGGAAGGGACTGTGTTGGGTAAAAAGCTGCGGCAGCGTTGTGAGAGCTTTTCCTTGGCCCCTGATTGCTCCCTGGGGCTCAGAGCAGGGATGCTGCTGTTCCCTCCAGCTGGGTTGAGAGCTAGCAGTTTCTCTTCTCTCTTCCCTGCTCAACTGCTGTGGGCTTCCGGAGCCTCATTGCACAGAGGGCTTGAATTTCCTTTCACTCTTCCCAAAATCCATGTTTCCTCAGTATGTTTGGAAGGCCAGCTACAGGAACCTCACTCTCACAGCCTCCCTACACTGTGTAATGCTTTGGCAATGCGGAATGTTTTCTTTGGTTGCATAGACGTGGCTGTGGCTGTGACATTCAAGGGGGAGTCGTCTCCAAGAGGAGCTCCTGTCCTGTGGCCTGGTCAGCAGCATGGAGAAGAACACAGCTGGCTCTGAGTGCCACTCTGCTCTTGCTGCCAGCTGCCACTTGGAAACACCCCAAACTTCAAGGAAGGTTTGGCCTCTTTAATCCAAGAAAAGGCCTCAAACAGCTCACAAATAACTTAAACCTTGGGCTTTTAAAACTTTAAACAGAGCCTTCGGGACCGTATTTGTTCAAATCTTCTGTATCTTGGTGGCTCAGATTTTGAGCCCTTTGCTGCAAGCTTTGAAGCAACACAGTGTGCAGTTCAGAAGGAGCTTTGCTTTTTAAGTGGGAACTGATTGTTTTAGGGCTGGGAATTGTGTGTTTTCTGTCTTTGTTTTGCACAGTCGAATTTTGCATTCTGGAAGCTAAAGAAAATATCTCGTATTTTAGGGTGGGATGCAGGCCGTGTGCTCTCAGCAGCAAGATGGAGCAGAGTGCATTGTCCCAGTGGGCGTGGCGTCTTTGTGGGACCATGCTGAGACATTGTGCCGCTGCTGGGGCAAGTCACTGGAGCCAGGAGCTGAAGTTTCCTGCGGTCCCTGGATATCCAAGGGCATTTGCTCACAGTTCTTACTTTTAGTGTGTATTGGCAGGATCATCACGTGTTCCATTGCTTTGCTGCTGGTGGTGTGTGTGTGCTCAGATGGATCCGGGCCAAGTCCCCCTTGCCCCCTCCAGGTCGCCCTGGTACAGTAAAGGCCCCTGTTGCCCCTGCCCTGCTTGGTGCCAGGGACAAGGACGTCTCAGGATCTGTGCCTCTGAATGCTGAGCTGTGTGCCATGCCTGGGAACTGGCCCCACAGTGTCCCCTCATGGTGCTACTGGCATGAGGGAGGGCACGGCTCTCAAGAGGCGCTTGCTGGCGTTTTTCAAAGTGTTTGGGGAAGGGCTGAGCAGCAGAGCTGTGGTCTGCAGTTGTCCCTGCAATTCTCCTCTGTTTTCATGTGGGTGGGACACTACCCATGATCTTTCCAGCTGTGTTGACAGGACATCTCAGTGTGTTTGTAGCCGTGCACAGGCAGTGTCCTGGTGTTTGTCTGCTGCTGCTGGACACATGCTAGGCCCTGAGAGCCGAAGGAGTTAAACTGCTTCCAAATAGGCCTCTTCATGCTAATAAAGTACCTTGGAGCTGGTCCAGCAGGCAGACACCTGGGTATTATCCAAGCATCTGACACCCCTAGAGAGCCAGAGCCTTGATGAGCTTTGTACACTCTCAGAAATCTTGGAGAAGAAAGCAGGCTTTCCATAGAAAATGGATTTTCAGGGCTAGTGAAGGACATGACGTTCAAGATCATTGCTTTAAAATAATTTCAGCTGCAGTTAATGTGAAGCAAAGTAGAAAAGAAAACCCAAGACAGTGAAAGGATAGTTAATTCTGAGTTGGAGCTGCAATTTGGAAGGGCTGTATTGTGAAGTGACCCTTTGTCCAAATGATACCCCCACTGGCTCTTCTCAGAGAGCCCTTTGCAGTGAAATGTTGTGTTGTTTCACTTTCTATACTGAATGCTTGTTCTCCCCTGGTGTTACAGAGTGACCTTGAGTTCAGCCTTTCAGAAAAGGGCCCACTGCAGTGAGGAGTTTCTGCAGGGAGCCCTTGGCACAGGCTGGGCTGGGCAGAGCCCTCTGGGGCCAGCCCCCCTTTCTGTGCCATGGTAGGATGGAGCCTGGCTGTCCCCTGGGCTTATGGTACCCTGCCATCCATCCTGCTTTGTTCCTCTCTTATCCCCAAACCACCAAGCATGCACCCTCATTGAGAGAAGTTCTGCAGAGCCTCTTTTAGGACCCTGGACTATCCCCTTTGAGCAGAACAGTGTCCCTTCTCCCGGGGTTTCACCCCACAGAGCTCTAAGGGAACTTGGCTCAATGGATCAGCCTCTCTGGCTCCAACCTCCTCTTGCTGGTGTGTGTCTCCTCCATTCCTAGCATGTGTTGTACTCAGTTTCTCCAGAAGCTTAGAGATGCTTTTGATGAGGAGCTATTTCAGGGATTGAAGCCTGTACAGAATATGGTGTTTATTACTGGGCCATTCAGATGTAATTTTAATAATATCTGGTTTTGGCCTACTTGCTCTTCCTCAGCTTACAGAGAAACCAAATAAAAAGCGTCGAGGCCAGAGCTCTAATGAGAGTCACATTTTGGACATCAGATCAGTACAATAATGCATTTCACACTGTTGTTTCCTAATTTGCCTAATCAAATAAAAGGAGATGAAGCATCACAGAGCCCAACCTCCCCGTTCAAACAAGGCAGTGCTGAACCCGTCACTCGGTGCTTAAATTAATTTTCCCCACACAGGTTGGCCAAAGCACATAATTTAATCAGCATCTTGCAGCTCTGTCAGTAGATAGCATCTATCCCAGGGCTGGCAATCCCAGGCAGCTGTCCCGAGGAACCACAGAGTGCATGGATAGCCTAGAGAGCTTTGGGGAAAGAGGGGAAGGTATCTCGGGCCACTGCAGTCCGTGCTGTCACAGCAGGCTACGGAGCAGACAGGTCTGTGCTGTGCTAAATCCCAGGAAAATCCTTGCTCCAATGCCACAGTTAGAGCAGATGGGGCTCCCTGTGCCCTCAGGAGATGGTCCAGGGAAGTGAGGGCTCTTGTTGGAGCTTGGGCAGGTGCTCGGGGCCAGGGTGGGGCTTGAGTAAATGCTAAAGCCAGCTGTGTGGTCAGGGAGCAGATTCTCCGTGACTTAGTCCCCGTCTTGTTACATCCCGAAATGGGCAGGACCCGTGCTCCAGGTACAACTGTGTCCCTGAAAGCAACTTAGAAGCAGCATGCTGTTTGGAGCAAGTTCTCCTAAACGTTCTGCCGAGCAGTGCCGCAGGGAGCTGGGTGCTTTTTGGGTACTGCCCAATTCACCACCCAGAACAAAGCAGTTCCACTTAGAGAATGATGAGACCTGGGAACCCCACAAATGCTGCAGGGCTGGTGCCGTTGCAGATGCTTTTCTCCTACAGTGTGTTGGAGAACTTAGCAGAATTTGAGACTGTGCTTTTAAATGGGAACCAATCACTAGGTTGAGTTTGAGGTTTTTTTATAATTCACTGGGAGTCAGGAATAGCATTTTGGTGCTGGTCACATCAGAGCAGATGTAAAAATTGTACTAAAACCCCCCAAAGTATAAAACCATGTTTGAGTTCTGTTTCTCAGATTTGTCCTGGGCTTGGCTCTTGCTGTAGAGTACATCCAGCTTTGCAGGTGGGGTTTTTGCCTCAGAAGGTGCATTTGATCCCAGTCCCAGAGAGGATGGCTGTGGTTTGTTGCAGTGGGCCCAGGGGTGCAGCCCAGAGCTCCCCAGAACGCAGCAGCAGCCACAGGCCACAGCTGAGCAGTCCTGTGCATTCCCGTTTGGGAAAATAAGTTAATTTACAAAGTCAGGCAGAGCAAGCAAATGAAAAAAACCCCAAAACTATGAATTAAATAATACCATTTGGGTGCAAACATGGAAATCAAGTCTTGCTTTTCCATGGGCTGTGGAGCCATCCTTGTAGCACAGGAGGAACCATTGTGAGTTCGCTGCCTCAGCCCAAAAAAGTCACCAAGTAAAGGCAGTTTCTCGCATCCAAAGTCCCTCATTATATTAAAAAAAATATTGCAGCACAAAACTTACAAGTGCATCATAGGATCCACTTGCACTGTTAAACAGATGGCACCTACACAGGACTCAAAATAGATAACAATTTTAATTGAGCCAATGCAAAATAGATTTGTGAAATCTGTAAAATGGGGCATTCCAGGTCTGCTAAGGCCCTCCCTAGAAATTGTGACATTAATGTTGTAACGGCACAAGAGGTGCTCAGAAGCTGCTCCGTAGCAAATGAAGCGCTGCCTTGCCTTGCTCACTGCAGCCTCTGAGGTGTCTGTTCCACATGCTGCCCCTGCTGTGGCTTTTCCTGGGAGTGCTGTGCCCACCCCTCTGGCCGCGTGGTGCCGTGTGCCCAGGGTCCTGCTCTGGTGCAGCTCCATGGCCAGAGCCCTGGCTCTTGGTGAGGACATCAGCCGAGTCCCTCGCTTCGCCACTCGGGAAGGGCACGTAGCTCTGCCCACACCTGAGCTTGGCATCTGCAGCAGGTGGCCTGTTACCTGTGCCCATCCTGCTCCCAGGGCCGCATTGCCACGCCCATTTCTGATGCCCAGCAGTGCCTAGAGGGGAGGTCAGAGACGGGTCCTGTCTCCCAGCACTGCAGAGCTGAGCTCCCAGATTTCTCCTGAGTGGCTCGCTCCTCTGGTGAAGGAGAGATTTCCTAAGCTGAGCTCCGGAGGCAGGTGGTGCTGGTGCCTTTGCTGCTTCCCAGTGAACTGAGGAAAACACCTGTCCTGCAGCAGAGCAGGGTTCCTGTAGTCATGAGGCAGCACTCAGTGAGAAAGGATCAAATGGGGATTTTTCCCTCATTGACAGCACCTTTCTCTGCAGTCTGAATAGTGACCAATAAAAGAGCCACTTCTTCCCCAGCTGGAAAGGGAGGTTTGGTCTGAAATGGCATAACACAGAATTCCCAAGTTCTTCCTAAATGTGCAAGAGAAACAGTAGAAAGAAAAACCTAACACCTCCCCTACTTAGAACTTCCACCTTTGTTTTCTCCCTGGAGTATGTCAGCACGATTTAAACCATGAGGACGTGTTAAGGTGACAGCAGTAACCAGGGCAGTCTGATGTCACCACGGGTTTTGCAGAGGCTAGACACTTGTGTTCTGGGAGTTTGTGAGAAGCCCAGCAAAGAGATGCAAACCCATGCCCTGCATGAGGTACCGTTGCTGAGAGTGGTCAAAGATAATGTTGTCTTTGCCACTAAAATCCAGCACCCCGCTAAGTGGGTGTGCACCCCTGTGTGGGAACGTTCCAGTGTGATGAGGCTGAGTCAAGTGTGGAAAACAAACTGCAGCGTGCGAAATGCAGAGCTGTGGTGTCGCATTAGGGATGATCAGAAGAGGGATGCAGCACAGAAATATGCTGCAGGAAAATCCCCAACAGGAATTAGTAGCAGCCAGCCGAGGCTGTCCTAGGCTGCAGTGCCTAGGGCTCAGGATGAGCCCGCATCACAGCACTCAGAATTCCCTTCCATTTCGCCTTGGATCAGCCTGGCCCGGTTCCCCTGGGTTGTCCACAGCAGGTTCATGCCTGACAAATGCTGTAGCTTTTGCTATATCAAAAAACTGAAAGGGAATGTGGTAAAAATTAACTTTTAGTTCATATTAGCTCCAGCCAATTCATTTCTGCCATTATCAAAATGTATAAAACAACCATAGCTTTGTTGTATTGAGGATGTTCTTATTCTCATGAATTCTCCCTTGTCTCACTGGTGAGAGGAGCCCCTCAGGGTTGCTTGGTGGCATTTCTGGCCCTTTGTACACGGCTCTTTAGGGTTCTCTCAGGCATTCTGAGTACTCTGCCAAGGAAGTCTTACTTCTGTCATCTGGATCAGTGGATTGTGTATCACCTTATGCCTCTTGCCCCCCAAATTATTTGTGTTAGACATTCTACACTGTGTAATAAGGAAACTCTCAGGTATTATCTGCACCAAAATGCTAAGTGTAACATGCTGTGATATTGTGCCCTTTAGAAGGGAAAAGCCGTGTTCAGACTCAAAATGCAGTTTTGCTCGGGATCTGCCTTGAAGAACTGCTCGTTTCACGGTTTTCAATGGACACAGGCAGAAAGGACAAAAAATGGTCAGTGCATTTCTACCTATGTGTCTCAGTTGGTTACAACTACTCTTTGAGAGACAGCAGATAAGTTTAAGGGGAAAACCCTCTTCATCTGCATGTTGTCCTGCTACACAGCACAGCTCAGAACGTGAGCCAGCGCTCCAGCAATACCTTGGAATGTGTTGTGTGTACATGGAAAATGAAGGAAAAGTAAGAGGGAGCCGACTGTGTTTTAACCCAGCATCTGCTGAGCTCAGTGCTTCCAGCTGTGCTGCCTCAGCACGTTGAGGAGCAGTGCAGGACCTCACCTGTGTCCTGGCACACCCTACCCAGTGTGGGCTCTTGGTCTTGCGTTGGTCTGGAGACTGCAGAGATTTAGTCAGGGGCTTCAGCTCAGCCAAGGGCTTGCAAGACACGCCCAGCTCAGGGCCAGTGCCAGCCAAGCTGTGGTTCTGCAGCCACAGGACGTTGCTGTGGGCACTTAGTGGTTCTGGTTGTGTGGCTGATGCTCCACAAGGCATGACCAGCATCCTTGTGGTGTTTGAACGGTTCTCCCTGGTCGTGGGCAGCCGGGACCCCTGGATGCTGCTGTGGCAGCTTTCCTGGCCACACTGTGCACGGGATGCCTCTGGAAGTCAGTACCATGGGTCACCATGGCGCTGGAAAATGGAGGTCTGAGCTGTGGGAACGATGGGGAGGCTGCAGGGGAGGAGAAGACGGAAATAATGACTGAAACTTAGATAATAGTTTTATTTGTAGTCTAATGTGCAGACATGGCTGTTGCTGATGAGGCTACCAGTGACATAAATAAACTCAAGCAGAAGATGTAAGCGAGTGGATAAATGTAAAGGCATCTTTGGGCAGTGCCACGGATTTGGACATGGACCAAGAGAATTATTTCTGTCCCTTGCGATTCCAATGAAGAGCACAAAGGAGATAATTAGCCCAGGATGCTCCGCATTGCTCTTTCCATCTTGTGCACATTCATGCCCACCAAATGTGAAATGTTCGCCTTTTCCCCTCCAACGTGATGGTTGTTGAACTTATTTTTAGTGTCATTTGATAAGCCTCCCTGCTCGCAGAGAGACATCCCACTGACCCAGCCACTGGTCATTGTCTATACCAGTTCCCATCAAAACGGGCGCGCTTTGTCAGGTTTCGACTCGAATATCCATTCTGCCTCTGAAGTACAGTATCGAAAGTGACTGGATCATTTGAGCCTTTTTCTTCAGCTGCTCCCTCCTTCCTCCCCCACAGTGTTTCCGCTCACGCTAACATAATTTGGCATCGTCGACGTGACACGACACTGGTTTTTCTAAAAAATTATAATACATACATTGTCGATGTTTGGTGATGGCCGGCGCTCCCATAGATTTAATTTCCGAATTGATGGGAAGAGGTCTTCCCCAGTGCGGAATCATACCCAACGCTCGGCGCCCCCTCCGCCGCCGAGGAACGCACATACAGTAATAGGTCATTCAATGTCAAAAGGCATAAAAAAGATGAGCAAAATCTTCACAGGCTGCTGCTTGCTGTTGCCTTTAATTATATTAATTAAACTTTGAAATTCTCATGCAAAGAGAGTTGCTGGCTTGTGACGCTGAAGAGCCCTTGGAGATTTGTGGGGGGGAAAAAACCCTGAGATACCAGCTTAGTGGCTACTGCTTTTTTTAATCTAAAAAAAAATACACAAGCCTACGACTGCTAGGTATTGTTTATGGATGATGATGTTTTATGCGCTGCTGAACTGTGAATGCAGGAAAGGGGAAAAAACCACCAGCCACAGTGTCAAGGTCTTGAAGCATCAGTCCCTCCAACGCGGCTCGAGATCTCTGCTTACAGGCTGTCTTCCCGCGGAATAACGCTCTAGTAATTCCTTCCTGTCCCGGGTGCATAATGAAAGAAAGGTGTCTTCAAAAACTAAAGGGCAAAGTCTTGCTCGCTACTGATACCTCGAGGCATCCTGTCTACATTTTGTCATGCGTGTGCACTTTTCAGTGTTAGAGTGACAAGATTTCCAGTCAGAAGGTTCCCGTAAGGCACGATGGAGGAGCTGGCGAGGGTTGGGGATCTGACATGGCTCTGAGGCACTTGGCTCTGTGCCTGCTTACCCTGGTGGGAATTGTTATCCTGTGCCCGTGGCGAGTAGTCCCTGTGTAAATACCCCGTGCCTCCGCTGCAGCCGAGGAACGCTGCATCGCCGCTAAAAGCACATTGCGTCCTGAGAATCTGTAGTCTTTTGAAAACAGGAAATAACAAAAACAGAAAAGCATTCTCATCTTTGGTGTCTGTGCTGTCCCTGCGGTGTTGCACAGAGCGAGGCACACATGGTAGTGCTGCTCTCCGGGGCACGGGCAGAGCCCCAGTGCGCAGTTGGAGTGCGGGCTCCCAGAGCAGGGATGCAGGAACCTGCGGAGCTCAGGCTGGAAGATGGTCCAAGGGATGTGAGGAGGGACTCGGTTCTCTCATCTGGGCAGGACAGTGGCAATGTGGCTGTCTCTCCTCCTGGTATCCACTTTCTCTCTACTGAGAGGGAACTCGGGTGAAGTTGATACAGCGGCCCTGAGGGAAGAGAGAAGCACTTACTGGTGGAGTAGCACACAGACAGAGGTTGCCGAATGCTAGGAGGAGGCTGTAATTGAAATTCAGATGTTTGGGAAAATAACAAACCCATGAAAAACCTTTTAAGAATTAATGGAAATTACCCAGAGTGAGGCACCACATTTGCCTTACAAATGCGGGCTCTAAGCAAGCGCGAGGACACGGGCGACACATTCCAACACTCCCAGGCCTTCTGCGAGCATAATTCACAAATTCTGGCAAGCTGCAGTGAACAAACCCAAACCCATCTGCCCGTGGGAAAGGAAGAGCACGGGGAAGGCAGATCCTGCCCCCAAATGTCCCCCGAGCCAGGTCCTCACACAGTGAGCACAGATAGATGTGACTGTTAGGTAGCGAAGCTGCTGCTGATCTCAAACGACATTTTATTAGCAATAACCCTAGCTCTGCAGCTACAGACTGTACTCAGGATCTGTAAATTGCTGTGCACAGAAGGAAAAGGGGTTTCTTGTGATGCCATATCCATAACGGAGTCCAGGTGACTTCTGACAGCTTTCAGTAGAGCATAACTAAACAAATCCATCTGCAAAATCTTAAACCTGTTTTATTCACTTGGAGCTCATTTAAATGCCTTATCTCCCACAGGGTCATGGGTGTGTTGGAGTAGGGTGTGCTGCCTCAAAGCAGCTCTCCGGCACAGCAGCAATTCTTTCCCTTTGGTCACAGGCATCTGTCAAGGATGGTGCCACATGAACAGTGCTGGCTTTGGAGCAGGCAGCACTGCTTGTGCTCTGAATCCTTATTTTTGCTTAAGAGATGCACTGCTGGAGGGAAGTTACTGCTTTCTGCTCAAACCTGGGAGATTATGAAATTGCCAAATGAAATTTGGGCTGGGTTTCATATTTCCGTCATTTGTTTAGTTTAATCTCCAGTTTGTCTGGGTTTCAAGGAAGGTGATAGCACACAGTTATCTGCCACGACACAAAGCGGGTCTTGGCTGGCATGAGAGGGGCAGTGTTCTCATCAAGGGGTTTCCTAATGGTTCAGTGCTGGTTCTGTCAGCTGTTTCAGAAATACAAAACTGGTGAAAAGGTGGGGACAGGAACTGTAGGAACTTCTGGCTGCCACCATCTGTGTTATAAATGTAGAAGAGATGCAGAGAGATAAATCGTTGAATCCTTTAGGCTGGAAAAGCTCTTAATATTAGCCAGTGCAACTGTTCCTTCATCGCTGTGAAGGCCACCACCATGTCCCCAGGTGCCATATCCACATGGCTTTTCTGCCAGGATGAGTGGTCCCAGGCAGAGCAGGGAGAGAGGAGAACCTGAAACAAGCACTGCCCTTTCTGATTCCCCACTCATCTCCCACATCTCTGCCCCCAGCCTCTTTATTCCATGACTCATGGACAAGGGAGGAGAGAAGGAAGTTTTGTGGTCAGGCAGACTGTTGCCTGTGTCACTGGAAGGGAAAACACCCTGAGCTGGGGAATCTCAAGAGCCCTAAGAAATAGCAGCTCTCCAAACACTGCCAGCACCAGACAGAAGCATGTGGTAGCAGGTACTCTGTCAGTTTAAGTGGGAACTTCAACCATTTGCATTCTAGGTGGGCAAACCGAGGCATGCACAAAATAAAAGGCTGATGTTCACTTGTCAGGGGTTTATCACCTCAGATCAATAAGAGCTGCAGGTTTGCATTACTAGAAACAGTGATGTGACCAGCAGCACTGTCTCCTGCAAACTGGTATGGAGAAAAAGCTGCGGACTCACTTAAGTCCTTCCTCGAAAGGCATCCACAACCTCCCATGCAGCACTATCTGTGTCATCGTTGAGACCAGCTCTTAGAAACAGAATATTAATTCTCCTTCTGATTAATCTGACCTTTACATAAACAACTATTTACTTAAGTGGAAGCACTGTTTACTAAACATTAGTCTCACCAGTCTGGCTTTAGAGTTCCCAGTTAAAACATGTATGTTCCATGTAACCAATTCCATCAGTGCATTCCCATCCTGGTGGCATTGCCAGGATACCCCAGTGTGGGGAGTTCCTGTTAGACTCGTATCCCTGAGCTCGATTAAACCATCAATCCAACCAATTTGAGTTCTGACGTACCATGCCTTGTAAATCACTGGCTCATAAACCTTAACAATACCAACATGTAGTCGGTACAAAATTGCACTAAATTAGTGGTTTAGCACTAGAGTAATTAAAAAATGAGTTATGCATGCATTCTGTGATCTTTGTAGGGAATATGAGAGCTATCTCCATGCACCAGATCCAATAGGAAAAACCTCATCCTTCATGCTCACAGATGCACCAGAGGTGCGGCAGGGAAAGAGTGTGCCACGTCTTTTAACAGTAACGAAGAAGAGGAAAGAGCTCTATGGCAAGGGGGTTTACCTAAGAAGGAATTCTTTTCTGTTACAGCCAAGCAATTCCTTTAGTTGTTGAATTTCTTACTGAATCTAAGTTAAGGGCAAGGCGTAAATTCTCCCAGGGCATGGGATCTCAGGGAGTGGGTGCTCGCACCACAGCCCAGGTTAGAGCCTCCCCTGGCAATGCCCAAAACGAAGGGTGCCCAGGCACCAGGAGGCGCCTGCAGGAGCAGCTCTCTGCCTCGCGTCCCTCTCCAAGCCCGTAAGGCTCTGTGGGCAGTGCTGGGGGAGGAAAGATCACTTTAGGACAGTGTCCACCCTGGGCCTGGAGCCTGGCCACTGACGGTGGCGAGCCGAGGCTGACGAGCGCTTTGGGCCGTCTGTGTGTGTGTGTGAGCAGGCACGTCCTGCTGCCCCCGCCATCCCAGTAGAATTCTCGGCTCCGGCAGGGGCAGGAGAACACGGAAGGGGCTCCTCTGGAGCCCTTGCAATGTTCATCAGGAATTCAGAAAGGGCAGGTGAAGCAGGCTGGATCTGGGATGGGATGTGACTACACTGAGCCCCCAGGCTGAGCTGCTGTGAGTGGTCTCAAGTGTTTCTCCTTGTGTGTTTCCTTTAGCATGCTGAGTAGTTGTATCCATGGGAGAAGTTTCCATGAATGGCACTGCGGATGTGTTCAGGCTCAAGACTAAAAACAACTGCTTTTCGCAGAGGGGCACTGGGCAGTGCTGTTCTGCCAGTACAGTCGTTGCTGTGTGATATCTAATGTCCTAAAAGCTTGGCTTCTCCTGCGCTTGGAGGACTGAGATTCCCCACTGCCCGTTGCTGAGACTCGTGTGCTCCTGCCTCGGCTGCAGTGTCCCGTGAAGGGCACATGCCCTTTTGGGATTTGGCAGTGATCCTGCACTCCATGATCGGTTCCTGCAGAGCCATGAGGAAGGAGAGGGCTTCAGAATAATGTCCTTCCCAAGACACGTACTGAACAGTCATGTCTGTTGCCCCATCCTCACAGCACTACCAGAGCATCTTCCATCCCCCAAGGGAACATCCCTGTGAGCACAGCCTGTGTCCCTGGGAAGCGATCTGCTCCCAACAGCTCCCCAGGACAGCCTGCCCAGGTTGCTGCTGCAGTTTGGGTCAGCAGGCGAGAACCAGCTTTTCCTGGTTCTATTTCCTCTCACATGCACCCTGTGGCCCAGCCTGTGCTCTGCCTCTCTCTAAGGATCAAAGTTGAGGGCAGTGGGTTCTTCCCTGTAGCTCTTGCACTAACAGACAGAACTGTGTTCACCTTTTCCTGTTTGCTAATGCATGGGAACGGGCCATTTCCTGCTTTCCACACCTCTTCAGAATCGTTACCTCCCCATCTGCTGCTCACTGGGATAACGAATGCGGTCTGGACCTGCACGCTCATGTGCAATGGTGACAATTAAAAGGGAATTCTGAGGGAGTAAAGCTGGGAGGGATTCAAACTGGGCGCTGAGGTGCCAGTGCCTGGCAGCACCTGCCTCAGAGTCCTGTTTCCTTGCTGAATTGATATCCTGGCACTTCACTTGGGCAGTGGGAGCAGAACCAGAGCACCTGTGCAGGCCCAAACGCCGCTGTCCGACAGGGCCCTCAGTGACCTCCCTGTTCCAGAGGTGGCACAAGCACCGTTACCTAGAGCTTGTGTCACGTGGGCCATCTGGGCACCAAACTTCCTCTGGCATTAAATCCGCCCGCTCCTTCCCTGGTGGCAGGCCTGGGATGTATTTCAGTTGCAACAGTCACTCACCCCATAAATACCCACTGACAAGTGTACAGCTGAAGGGACGTCTGTATTTTCTTTTAAGATGACTCTTCAGTGTGGAGAAGGGGTGCTAGCCCACCCCATCCTGGGCAGCTCTGAACAGCCCTCAGAGACTGGATGCTGGCATCTCTCTCCCACTTATTCTTTGTCCCCCACAATGTGGTAGTCCCAGACCCCTGGGAAGTTCAGGGCGTGGTGGGCATTTGAAACTGTTTTCCCGTTCTGCTGACACCACGCCCGGGGCTGTGCTACCAGGCTCTGAGCACTCAGCCCTCCTCTCTGCCCAGGTGTGCTGGCACCAGCACGTTTGTCTGATGTCAGGGAAATCCATTGCTGGTTCTCCCTCTCACCTCTGGCAGAGCTCCCACGCTGCCATTCTGCAAGGGGGCACCCCTGAGCCATGGTGTGAGAGTAGGACTTAAACACCTGGAGAGCTGCCTCACAGCACGACCTGCTGCTGGAAGGACTGTTTGTCACACAATTCATCAGCAATAATTCCTTAGAGGAGTGCTCCTAAGCCGCTTTCACTGCTGCAGGCACCAGGATCCTCCCTGGGGCTGCTTGAGGCAGCTTTCCCCAGAATTCCTGAACTGCTGGCTGAAACACCTGTGACAGAGCTGAGGTGAGCTCTGAGCTCCAAGAACACCGCAGGGTAGGCTCAGAGGCCTCCTAAAGTAACAACAACATTATGAAAAGAACCAGAACTACAACTGAATTGTGCTCTTTGGGCCCCAGCAGGAATTTGGTTTTCCACTTTAACAAATTTTGCCAGCAGCTTCAGTGGAAAGGTATATATTAATCTGTGTATTTTCCTCAGATTTATGTAATGTAAATAGTGTGCATGAACCTCATGATCTTTCCCAGCAATCCCACAGTGCTGGAGGTCAGCTTCCAAAGGCCACAGGGTCTGGAGTCCAGGAACTGATTTCACAAGGAAACCCAAAAAAAGGCTGCTATGAGGAGAAGGTGCCAGCACAGTTACAGGTACCTCACAGCCACCTTCCACCCCTCGGACCTGCTTTAGCTGCAGGAAAAAAAAGGGCAGGAAGACAGGACTAAGTTGTTTCAAAAAACAGTTCCTATCTTTCTCACCTGATAAATGCTGTATTTTGGAGCACAGGCCAACAAACCAGACCTGCCAGGGAGAGGGTTCCAAAGAGGCAGTTTAAAGATGCTAGGTTGGAAGATTATATTTTTCCGTGCCTGTGATTTAGACGTGTGCTTGGAGCATATACTGTGGAGGGCAGGGCATGTTTATGTGTGAAGTGCTGCTGTTGGCATGTGGGGTGGCTCATACCCACTTGCTACACACTGCAAGGATGGAACTGCACACGGCTGCTGCCACCCCGGGAGCCAAGGGTATCTTTGGTGTGCCGGCAGCTTTGAGGAAATGCCATTTAGAGCAGCTTTTTAGCCATGAGCAGCACTTACTGGGAACTGGGCACATGGAGAGGTGAGCACAGTTGCTCCATACTGGGAGTGTTTGTCACCAGGATGTATCCCCGTGGGAGCCGGGTGCAGGGACTCTGCAGCTCCCTCTGTTCTGTGGCACCCAGCGAGAACCACCTGCACTCCACCTGTGTCCCGGTGCCCTGCACCCTGTCGTGGACAAGGCAGAATGGAGATGGCACAGGAGCGGGCACTGGGCCGCTGCGAGCGCTGCCTGTCCTGCCCTGACGGGTTTGGGTAGTGAGAAAAGAGAGGGATTTCTTTCCTTTGCCAAGTTTTTCATGACTGCTGTATTCAGCAGTTCTCCAAATAACTCCTGCCTTGACCAAGAGTGGTTGTGACAAGCTGCCTGTCCTTCGAGCTGGCCTTCCAGGGCTGGGCAGAGGGAGTGCTGAGCTGGCTGCTGGGGCTCGGGGGGAGATAAAACTGGCTGCATTTGAAGCATCTGCTTCCAAAGGAGGTTGTGGCAAATATTTTATTCAGCAGAGCTGGAGGTCTCCTGTCTCTAGAGGGCAGGAGTTTGTTGTTTTCCTCATGCAAGGCAAGCATTGCATAGGAAGGGATGTGGAAATGGCCTAGAGAGTCCCCATTTTTC
Organism: Acridotheres tristis; assembly: GCA_037013685.1. Taxonomy (NCBI): domain Eukaryota; kingdom Metazoa; phylum Chordata; class Aves; order Passeriformes; family Sturnidae; genus Acridotheres; species Acridotheres tristis. Next base: position 210,031 of record CM072888.1, on the reverse strand, counting down.
CAGCGCGGATCCTTTGGAGCGAGGGCCCTAGCTCATTCTCCCTGACCCTTGCCAGTGAGCCTCCCTCACTCCAGCACTGCTGCCCCCCGGCCTGGCAAGCTCTGACCCTTTCCTGAAGGACGTGCTCTCGGTTCCCACTGCGGGCACTTAACAGTGGAGGGCTCCTCTCCTTCAGCTCTCCTTCTCCTTGGAAGGCAGAGCGAGGCCATGGCAGTGCCAGAGGGAAGGTGCTCCGTGTCCTGGCACCGGCCCAGCACACCTTGCCCAGCGCGGACACTCAGCCGCTCGAGCACGTGCTGCCAAAGCAGGACACGGGGACACGGATCCTGCCGTCTCCACGGTGAGGTGCAGCGTGTCCCAGGGACAGCTCCCTCTCCTCCCACCGGACACTGGGGGTCAGACTGAGATTCATGCTTCAGGTGCAGCTCTGAGAGCCACTCGTGCAGCCCTGCAGCACGTGGGGCAGAACAGGGGAGAGGTTTTCTCTGAGACGTGTCTCAGCTCTTTGAGCTCTTCTCAAATCTTCTGGGATGAATCCCTGCTGTGAATGGGGATCCCATTTCTGTTTTGGAGGGGTCTCTAGACAGACTGACACCGGGGCTGATCTCTAGTGGCAGTTTTCTCATGTAAGCATCCTAAACAACTTCCTGAGTTCGGTACATCTTTTTCAGGAAGAAAAAGAGATAATCTGCTACTATAGAGGCTTCAAGTCTCATAGAATCAAGAACCAGCCTGGTGAAACCATAAATAAGCAAATCCGAGTGCTTTGAGGCGTTTTTACCTATGAGGACCAAGAATATGAGAAATACGGAGTTCTTGGGAATGGCACCTCTAAAGCACCAGTTAAACACTCCCGTTATTCTTCCTTCCTCCCCTTTGTGCAGCCACTGTGAGAGGAAAGCAATTTGTCCTCTGAAATCAGGCGTAGCAACAGATAAAACTGTCAGAAGACCTGTTCTCCTCAAACTCGCTTGTCATCTATCATGACCTCAACTCAGGCCTCTCCTAAAATCCCTTTCCTTTAGGAATACTTCCCAGTGTCCTTTTCCTGATCAACTCTCTAACCTGGGCCTTTCTGAAGAGAGACTCTCCTCTTCAGATGGCTCAGAGATTTAAGATGCAGGTGGCCCTATGGCTTTAGGTCAGGTCATCCAGGGTCTGTTCTAACAGAGCAATGGCATTCAGACCCTGGCCCGTGGATTACACAGCATCTGGCTGCCATGTGGCAATGGCTTGTAAGGAGACAAGGCAGCCCAGTTCTGTGGTACTTAGGACATTATGGAAATCATAAAGGCTAGTTATCGTACAGTTACTATGACCAAAAAATCCACTTCAGAAAGTCTGTGGGAAGATGTCAATCTGTTTGAAGCAGTAATCAGGATTTAAGTAGGGGCTCTTAAGAGGAAGACTAGCAAGACTGCAGCAGGAGGGTGCAGCTCCCTGGGGTTGTACTCACTTGGCTGGGGCGGGCTCTGGCTCTGGCTCTGGCTCTGCAGAAGGGAAGGGAGAGCCCAGCAGGACCCTCGTGCTGCACACACACTGCACGTGGCAGCCCTCTTGATGCCACTGTGACCCAGCTGTCCCAGCCCTACAGCTGCTCAGTGCTGGTAATACCAAGCACCGGGCCCGGAGGGACACAGGTGCCAGGCTGCTTCCCCACCCCTCAGCCACGTCGGCTTCCCTGGTACCACAAGAGAAAGCTCTTCTTCCTGCAGACAACCCCCCCCCCCCGGCACATCGTTAAGCTTTGGTCGGAATGCCAAAGGCATTGGTAAATCACACGTTTCAGATATTTGGGCATCTCACTCCCCAGCAGCATTCTCTCATTTCATACTGCCAAGGCATTTGCTACAACTCCCCTGCAGGTGCCAGTGTCACTAAGTTACCAGCTCTGTTAATTTTTAGGCTCTGCTTCTGCTCCTTTTTGCCTTGTTGAAAATGAGGAATAGTTCCTTTAAAGGCAGCTGCGTAAGGCTCACGGCACTGGGATGTGAAGCATCCCTGGCCTGTGCAGTGACAGGATGCAGTATGTCAGGGGCTCCTGCCTGGCCCCCCAAGCTGGCCTGTCATACACAGTGCTGGGAGCCCCCAGCATCGTGCACTGGGATGTTTTCTCTTCCTGCCTTGGAAGTGGGGCCTGGGGGTGGAGGCTATATTCCCTGAGATGTTTTGTCCTCACTAGAAGTCATTGCTACTGATGTGCCTGTGGAGATGCCCCAGTTCTCCAGCAGTCAGGAGAGGTGTCCTGTGGAAACATAGTCAGGCTGAGCTTACTCCCTTCCCTGTGCATTTTTCCTAAATGTCCAGTATCAGTGCCTATTGGGAAAAGGGATTTGGTGGGGTGTTTGTGTGCTCAGAGAGCTGAGGAGGATTCACAGGATTTACTCCATTGCTGCCAGACCTGTCCGGATCCCCTGACTCCCAACCCCTCTGTGCCTTTTCCTCTCAGAAGCTCTGCCATGGGAATCAGAGTTTGTTCTGGTTTTCAGTTCCCACCTCCGCCTTTTTCCCTTTTTTCCTTCGCTCAGTTTAATTTGTAAAATGAGTGAGGGCTTTGGAGGGGCTTTGTTACACATAAGCCCAGAGACGGTGGCATTAAGTGCATTTGCTAAATTAATAAAGAAATCTGCGCGTTTGCTGTAGGGTTCTGTTGTTGATTTGGGAACAGTGAGCTCTTGCAAATCTCAGCTTTCACCTTGCCAATCCCCGTATCCCTCTAAGTGCACTGCAGTTCCTTGGAACCTGTTGGGGGTTGGTGCTGGCATCCTTCGCTAGATCACATTTATGCATTAGTGCCATCTGTGCCTGCTGCACCTTCTGTGAGCCAGCCCGGCCAAGTGACTGGCAGTTATCTGGGACTGCACACAAAAGGAGAGGAGAAGAGAAGGGGGGGGAAGGAGGACAGTCACTAAGGGTGGCACCTGAAGCTTTCTGTATGCTGGTGGGTCTGTGAGCACAGACCTGCTCTGGGGTCCCTCCCTGCCACTGCTGAGTCCTTTCTCTCTGAATAAGAGAGAATACCTGTCTCGTGGCATTCAAACCAGTTCTCCCTGTCCTTGTGTTCTGGAGAACTGGGGAACAGTTCGGGGACAATGCTGGGCTTTGCACTGCCCTGTGTGTCCGGCCCGAGCAGTGCTGTGGTTCTATGAGCTCAGGGTGGGGGAGCAGGGAGGGAATGCAGGAGTGGCCATGCTGGTTTATCCATTTGCCTTCTGTTCAGGGGAGCTGAACTGCTCCCAGCACCGAGGTCCATGTGGATGGAGTCTGTGCGCTTGGAGATCATGAACTCCCAGCTGAAAGTTTGGATTGATCTGTCCTACACAGGCAGGTACAAAGTACAAGAGCAGACAGAAATACAAAGGGAAGAGTTCCTACACTAAATGTAACTGTGTTAAGAATTTAGAAGTGAATTGTCTGGCTTAGAAATTAATTAAATCATTGCAGTGTCTGTCTGTCCAGAAGAATAAGGTGCTTTACGCAGCCTAACTTACATCAGGGACGGAACTCTTGAGCTCCTGGCAGGGGTGCTGAGCAGCCTCCTGAGCTGAGCACCCTTCCTGACAAGGCTGAGGAGTCACACCTTCCTCTCAAAGCAGGACTCACCTGGGTGTCTGCCTGGACAGTGCCCAGAGTGGCAGAACGCTCCTTCTCATAACTAAGTTTATCAGTATTTACATATAATAAGTACATCTTTCTACTTTTTTTTCTGAATGACCACTTTCACACTGTGGTGGCTTTTCCACCTAGAATACAATACTTGGAACTCAAGATTTGCTTTTTCATTCTTCCCATATGCTCTGTGTTAAACATATGCTATACTTTATATTTAAAAACTAGCTGCAGACTGAAAAAAAATTGCCCACACCACAAAAATATGTTTGCTTCGTTATCCAGAGCTTCTGGGTTGCTAGTATTTTACCAGGCAGGGGGAAGCACCCTCGAGGGCAGTCTCAGAATGGGAGATAACTCGGAGGAGCTGTGGAGAGAGGGAACATCTGGTTCTCGCTAAAGCATGGATGGGGCTGGCCAGAGCTTAGAGCTGTACACAGCCTAGCTGAGGTGGTGATGGAGTTGTCAGCTTTGGAATTAATTAATCCTCCACTTAACTCAGGAATTGGCCTTGGCTACTCAAAAGCTGCATGGACGCAAAAGGAAAAGGAGCAGTGTGTGCTCTGTGTGTAGCTCCCTTACCAGCGCCCTTCCCCTCCTGGCTGGGCTGACCCAGATTTGCTCCTGGCCATGGAAGTGCAGACGGCTTGGCTTGTGGGGCACACAGCTGGGCACAGCACAGGACCAGGCCAGCATGGACATCCATCCAGCAGCGCTGGAACCCCAAGGAACGCACTCTGCATTGTCTGATACCTGCCTGGCACGGAAGGCTGGCTGGGGCTGGGGGATGGCACTGCCATCACACAGGGACAGTGTAGTGTGCCTGGGGCAAGGCAGGGGGCTGCTCCTGAGCCCAGCCTGAGCCTGGCTGAGCTGCAGCAACGGCACAGTCAGATCTCCCCAAAGGAGCTGTGTACCCTGCAGAGGGCCCTGACCCAGCTGGCAGCTGTGTGGGCACAGCACAACCCCCCCACATTGTCACTGGGAGCCTTGTTCGGAGCAGCCTCCTGCCTTCTGCCTGAGGAGACACTTGGGAATGCCACCGGGAGGAGGACACTAGAGTTCTCGGCATTTGACAAAAATCTGAATTATCCCACCTTGAGAGATTCAAGCTGCCCGAGGGATCAGATTGTTTTGATTGGACAAAGGAAAGGAACAGGGAACAGCCCCCACAAAAAAAAGTCCCTGTGTGAGAGCTGGGAAATGGCTGGGGATGGTTACCTGGAAGTAAGATGTAGGAATGCTGTGCTAAATGGTGAATCTGGGAAAGGTGGCAGGGTTTGGCAGTGCTGTTGCAGAACCGAATTTTGAGTGTGGTTGCCGTGGCAATGCCGTGTTTGTTGTACACAGACCTGAGCCCTAGGCTGCCCAGCGCTCTGCTTCACACACCGCCCCCCCCCCCCCCCCCCCCCCAGTCTGAGGTTCTTCCAGGGCTCTTGCACTCACAGTCTGGGAGGCAGGAGACAATGCCCCGGCATCCTCCCCCCGGGCAGGGATATTTGAAACTTTAGGAAATCACTGGTAATTTAGACCTTGTCTGTGGAATTACCTGGTAAATGACCACAGCAGCACTCAGAACTCAAAAGCAATGAGGTGTGCACAATTGCCTTCCGAAGCTGCAGCCACACATGGACTGAAGCCTGAACGTAATTGCAGTATGGGTAGATCGGTGCCTTTTCTACATCCTTTCCCTGATGAGCATGTCAGCTCTTCAGAGTTGAAAGCACAACAGAACCAAAGCCTGCACTGGCAAATTAAAACTTCTAAATAAAAATTCTCTGGCAAAAATGAAACATAGGTTCAATTATTGTAATTAGTTGCATATTTCAAACTATATTTTCAAGCAGGTGTAGTTAAATGAATAAAAATAGCTTTGTGAACTGTCCTCCAATGGCTTACATGCATTTAACTGCAGTTAATGAAGGGCTGATTGGAGCTAAATTATTTCTAAAATTTTTAAATGACCCACGCATGTTGTAAGGGGCCTTGTACCAGCTGTAATAAAATTTAATTCAGCTGGTCTGTCCTTTGCCCATGCTAGGCCTTACTGACACAAATGGCTCTTTTAAGGCCACTTTGCTTGTGTAAAAGCCCCTGCTTCTAATTGTACCTTTGCATGAACTGGGGGAGGTTTCAGAGTCTGTGAATTACATCTGCCAAGCAAGTACACAAATTCAAGCCCTTTCTTTCCTGGACTGATCCTGGGGCTCAGTTCACATAAGAAGGTGCACAAAACCCAGTAGTGTCATGTAACACTCCATTAGAACGTGTGAAATGTAAAGATATGGAAATACTCTTCTAAAATCTAGCCAAACAATAAGAAAAAAAAAGTTTGAACTTCAGCAAACCAAAATCCAGCAAACCAAATCCCAGCAGGAGCAGCTGGAATGTGGTCAGTCTCTGCACTGAATCCAGATGGATTCCAGAGCAAAGTCTTCGTAAAATAAAGGCTGTTCCTGCAGTGCTGCAGCCCCGCTACCACATTATAAATTAATGCCAGAGATGCCAAAAGGGCCCTTAAGTAGAAAATGTCAGCATGCAAATGTTGAGCAGGAGATGCACAGGAGTACTGAGAGCTTCCAGGTCCCCCTGGGACAGTTCCTGTCCCATGAAGCCCTGGGAAAGCCTGAGTCCCCAGCCCTGCCCACAGCAGCTTTGCTGGTGGAAGAGCATTCCCCTGCACACCGGGAGAACTGCTGGAATGGCCACTTCCCTGCCACAGGCCCTGCAGGCCAGTGTGTGGAAAAACAAGTCTTCCACCCTGTAGAGGAACACACAAACTCAGCCAGGGCCACCTCCCCACAAAGAGCCAGCTTGTCCTTGTGCAGCCTTTGGAGAGGCTGACTGGGGAGAAAGGAATGGGTAACATGGAAAGAGGAACACACAAAAATCCCTCTGCTCTAAAAGTGAGGGACTCCCACTTCATTGATGGCAGCATTTGGTACATTAGGAGAGCTCAGTACAAACCTCTCATTTGCTCAAGGCACAGCCTGCGTGATCTACGGACGGTTTGCTGGAGGTGGGACACGAGCAGGACAGACAAGCCATGAAGTGTTCCATGGCCTGTGCATGTGGCACTTGGGGACCTGGCTCAGTGGTGGCCTTGGCAGTGCTGGGGAAGCGGCCAGACTTGATGATCTCAGAGGGTTTTCAATGTGACTGCACCAAAAACTCGCTGCTGTAATGGATCATTTCCTGGTGTCTTATTCAAGTGTGGACTGTAGAAGTTAGGTATGAAATGACACCAGGAAACACTCAGGGGAACTATTTCTGTGGAAAACTGACGTTTCCTGTAGCACAGCACTGGCTGTGCTGTGTTACCTGTCCAGCCCTGTGGTACCTCTTTGGGAGGATGTTCTCAGCACGGCTTCATTTATACTACTGCACAAGAGGAAAAAGTGTTACTGCTCTTTATCTTTTTCTTTCTCCTTCCCCCAGACAAGTGATTTGGCTGTTCCTAATTAAAATGAAGAAAAAAGTGGAATAAGCTTAATTAAGATTTTAATTCAGTTAGAGCCTATAGGAATAAATCACTGCAGACTTGGTAGTGACAATCAGAAAATACAGTGCCTGTTCCTCCTCTGTCACAGAGACACAGAGATGGTAACAAATAATGGGAAATCTGGGGAGACAGGGATGCAAGAGCTTACAAGTGCAGGTGTGTCTCTAACCCAGGTAATAACCCTGTGTTTGCACCTACTCTGGATCAAAGTGCAGTGGAACTGGCTTTCCCAAATACAGCTACGATTCCTGTCTCGGGTGCTGGATGTTTTGGTGGGATTTTGGGACAAAATCTTTGGAAGCCTAGGTGAGAAACTGCAAGAAATGTGGAACATTGCATGTTTCCTAAGCAAAATGATGGTTTTCCTTAGGATTAAGCAGTGATGGTGAACACAGAAATGAAACACAAACACCTCTCAGCTGATGGCCTCACCATGGCAGCTGGGGTGAAAATGCATAGAAATGAGGCCTAGGCAGCCTCTCCTGCTGAATCCATACTGGATTCAGAAATCCTGCTTTTACTGTCTTTACAGAATAAACCTAATGAAGATCTCCTGACACAGAAAAAGTTCCTTTGAGCTGCACCTCAGACTGTACAAATTACATGCTAAAAAAGCTAAAAGCTGCAGTAATTTTAGCAGTTCTATGATTTTTTTTTAATGTAGGACTGTATCTTCGCTCCTTGGCTAGCAAATTCTCTCCAGCACGTCTTATTGTCAGACTTCTAGTACAAGTTTTCAATTCCAAATGAGAAATTCCTTCAGATTTCTTCCAAGAAATTAGCAGCACATTATCAAGGAGAAGGGAATGCTGGTTTTACAGGACTAAGATTAAAGAAAATGCATCAAAGGATGTTGAACAGGCACAGGACAAGTGCACTTCATTTTTCTTGATTGGGAACTGGGCTCCTCCCTCAGCTGCTAAGGGTTCAAGTCCAGGTTGAAAACCTTTGGCACAGGTGAACAGACCTGAAGCCAATGGTGGCACCTCACCTGTGCAGGGAACAGCAGAGGCTAAAGCTGTTCTCCCACTGCCTGGCCTCAGCTCCCACTCACTCACTGCTACTCTCAGGTGAGCCACTCTGGGAGCAGTGGCTGAACAGTCGGGTCCCCCAAGGATTGTGGCAGTGACAACACCCCCAGATCAGACACTTTGGTACAGAAAATGCTGTCCCTGAACAGCGACAGCAGTTATTTTAGACGGTATGTTCCTTTGGAATCAGCCTCACTGCAGTTTCAATCACACACTCGTACACTGTCATCTCAGTCACGGATGCCACTTGGCTGGCTATTCCCCTCTTTGCCTTGTTGAAAGGAAGAAAAAGATACTGCAGCAAAAAGAGGCAAAAATCACACACCCGTGCTGTGGCCTGTCCGCTCTCCTTCCCAGCTGGATGAGGGTCACACACCCGTGCTGTGGCCTGTCCCCTCTGTCACTGTCACCCCCGTGAGGACAAGGAGGAGTGGCAGACTCTGCTCTGAGCGCCCTGAACACCTCTCTGTCCCTCCAGGACGCTTCCCCGAGGTGCCATCCCAGCGCCTCGCTGGGCCAGCTCCCAAGGCCACAGGGCCACTGTAGCAAAGTGTGCAATTGCATTTTCACCATAATTAGGTGCCTAATTGTGCGCCTGGGCCTGGCTGCTCTATTTGCACGTGCACTTAATGATGATTTATTGAGGAGCTCTCTGGCCGCGCCTCGCTCTCCAGCCTGGCAGAGGCAGCCACAGGGTGAGAGGTGAGCCTGAGTGCTCACTTATCCCCGGCTTTTCTTTTAAACTGAATGCCTGGTTTCTCTTGGGGCTTTTAAACCTTTGGAGCAAAGGGAGAACTCCAGCTCCCAGTGCCACTGGGATGGGAGACAAGCACACTGCTGCACTAAGAGCTGAGAAAAAGAGAAATTGCAGGGAAAAGGCAAGGGCCAGGTTAAGAAATGAAATTTCTATGCGAGACGTGCTTGCAGTGCTGATGTTGAACTTGGCCAGTGGTGTGCTGTCAGGCAGTAAGAACCTGTACCAGCCAAGGTCAAAAGGGATCCTCTTTGACGACAGATGAATTCTCAGTGTCCTCTCTCAGGATTATCCAGCTGCCTTTCAACTCAGAACTGCCTGAACTCTTACACTGGAGTTCGCAGGGCAAGCTCAGCTGCGCAGCCACGCAGTTGGACGCTTAATAGACACAGCGCTGTGAAAATGTCTATTACTTCCCTTCAGTGAAACACTTTTTATCTACAGCATCCAATCACTCTTTATGGCGTACGATGTCAAAAACACTTACTGCACAAGCAGAGATCTGTGTTTCTTTTGCCACAGACAATAAATCTTTAGTGTCTTCTCTTGCCACGCATCACTCCACTTGCTCTCAGGAGGCACCATACGCCTCTCTTTCCCTCTGCCTTTTCTAGCAAGGTCACTTTTTAGCGATGAAACAACTTTTCCAGAAGGTATAGTGTTCAATAATTAATACCTTCTGATAATAGCTTCCCAAAGCAGTGCTTTAAAGCTCTAATGCTCATCACAGACTTGCAATGGGAAGAACCCTTGAAATAGATCTGAGTAGCACATGTGAAAATACCAGCCTTAGGAAGCTGGGGTGCCAGTGACCAAAGTTACACCATGGGAACAGACAGACCTGTATGTAGTCCTGGTGCCAGAGGAAGCACAGCCCTTCCTCTCGCAGCAGGCAGCATGGCTGTACTGCAGGTGTGAGCAGCTCAGGTCACCCTGGTGTGCCTGCTCTGCTCTCCTCTCCTGAGCAGGCACATCTGCTGCTCCTGCAGGCGGCTGCTGCAGGAACAGGGAACCCAGTGGGGCAGATGCTGGGGAAGGTGCCCAGCTGCAGGCACTGAGGGCTCTGTGGGCGCTCAGAGCGTGAGTCATAGGTGGGGAACAGACCCTAACCCCAGAGTGGCAGCGAGCCCAGAGCACCATTTCCTGCTCCCTCCTCCCAGCCATCTCCTTAGCACCAAACTGGCCTTTCCAGACCAGCTGCAGTGACAGCAGCCTTTGACAGAAGCACAGCAAAGGCTGTCCCTGCACGCACTGGCACAAACCAGGGGATCAGTAGTTTCAGTATTTCTCTTGGCTGACAGGTGGTGCCATGTGCCAGGTAGGGCACGTGGCTCATCCCGAACACAATGGGTGAAGCAGTTATTCATAAAACTGCTCTTCAGAGCCATGGCAAGAACAAAGTCTTCGTTCCACAACTTTCCACCTAAGCAGTGCAGTCGTTGATAAATGCAGGTGGGTTTGTGTAGCTCATTCTAGAGTGGCATAAGATCTGACTTGGCTTGGCTTTTGTCTGCATATGAGGAGAAATCTCTGCGCCTTAAGCTCGGCAACAAATAAGAATGTATTCATGGGAGAAAACCTGTTTTATGTTGCTTTTCTTTGGCATCAAGTACCCTTGTCACTGTTTTTACCATTTACCTCTCCTGTATTCATCCCTTAGAAATGCACTGTGAACCCCTTTACCTGGATCAGTGATCCTCTGCTCCCAGCTGTACTCAAAGCTCACCAGGGCCATCTCTTCTTCCCCCTCCTGGCCATGGGTTTGTTTCATTACTTGAGGCTCACATCACCTCTGCACACGTGCCTCAGTTCCCCTTGTCCGTCGGGAGAGCCCTGCTGCTCTGCCCAGAGGACACACTGCATTTAGGGATGTATGGGCACCGCCCAGTGGGAAGGCACGTCCTCCCTGCTGCGGGGGGGACACAGCACACAGCATTACTCCTACTTCTTCGAGCCAAAACCTAATATTACTCTCCTTTCTGTAAGCAGAGCATTTATGGGTTTATAAATCAGGACAGACTGACATCAAACATGCCCTGAGAGTGCCTCGGAGCATTCACAGAGTGCCAGCTGGGCATGTGGCTGGCTTGGAAGGAAAGGGCCATAATTACATTCAGCATAGGAAAGACTGAAGGAAAGAGGAAGAGTTCTTTCAGAGAATTGCCACAGTTCTAATGCACAGATTCCTAGGTACAATGGAAAAGTTATCTCCATTATATTCTAATCCTTCAAACACCTTTCCTTTTTGTTGTAACTGCTGTTATCCGAGGGCAGAACTTCACTGCACTGCCATCATCATGGAGCTGATTGGCCCCATGATCTGTAACCACCCGCTGGGGCCCGGCGGTGTCATCAGAGGGGACCCATGGCTGTTCCAGCATGGGAGGGGCATTCCCGTCACTGCTCTGAGCACTTCACTGGGGAGCCTTTGTCTAGAGATGTTGTGTTAGTGAAGGCATGGCAGCAAATGGCCTGTGACTGCTTGTGGCTGGGCTGCGGGATATACTCCAGGTTCAGGACAGGCACCCACAGCTCCCAGGGGGGCAAACAGAGCCGGGAACAGGGCAGCGAGGCAGCCCTGGGAAGAGGGGGTGCCCTTACACTACCTTTCTGTCTCTCCTGGGTGAGCAGGGGGGCCCAGTGGCACTACTCAGAGTTTCTGGGGGATTCTTTAGCTCAGGGGGAGCTCAGCTGGGCTGGGGACCTCCTTCCCAGACTGGAGTGACATCCTCTGAGCTCTGAGCCCCTGAGTGCTGCTCTGAATGTTCAACTCTAAGCGTCAGTTTTCTTTTGGATCATAATATGCTTATTCTGCTCATCATTTTACAGCCTTCCCAGATTTTAGCAGGTTCTACGTTTTACTATAACGTAAAAGAAAATGTCATCCATCTACTTTGGTACAGAAAGATATAAAACGTGCTACAAAGCTCCTGTGTGCTTTGCACCTTCATTTCCCCTCTGCTCAGACAGGCACGGTTTGCATCCAGAAAGGGAACTTCTCTTTAACACCAGTAAAGAATTTATGTTGTTTCATTGCAAAAACTGATCATGAACTCCCAAGAAAATCTACTCCTTTTTCATTGGATCAAACTGCTTTACTTTGCCACGTGTGGCCTGCTGGACTAAGTAATAGAAGACAGGGCAAGGCTGTGGGAGATAACTGCAGCCAGAAAGGTGTCTGAGAAACAAGCATTACCTAGGAAGGAGCAGTACTGAGCCCCAGAGCAGCCAGGAAGCTACAGCAGGGAAGCTCTGTCCCAGGCAGGCTGTCACCCCGTCCCCAAGGCTGTGTTCAGAGATGTGTCACCCGTCCTGAGGCTGCAGGCCGGGGACACTGCTCCTCTTCCTTGGCACCTGCCCAGCACAGCGTGGAGCCTGGCAGGAGCTGAGGCCAGGTGAACTGCAGTGGTTGATCTCATGTAGCATTTGCCCAACAGCTTTAGAAGTTACAGAATTCTTATTGGAGTGGCTGGGAGGGGACAGAGCTGTGTGCACCCACAAACCCCCTGTCCCAGGGAGCAGCAGCAGTAAACATGGCTGTGAATTGCATTCACTTCCTTGGAGGCAGCGTTTAAATTGCAGGAGGCTGTAACACAGCCAGCCCACAGTCAGTGGTCAGCAATGTTCTGCCTGGGGAGCGCCTGGCCAGTTTAAAATGCAAACAGCTCAAGTGTTATGGGGGGTTCTGTTAATGCTTTATGGATCTCTAGTTCAGAATGGACTTACACATACAAAAACTAATTTCAGACCAAAAGTAATTTTGAATTATGGGAATACAGTAATAAGATCAGAGGCAGTAAATGTCATTTTGGATCACTTTCCTTCTCTCCCTCCCCACTGTCTGTCTCTCCCATGCAGTAGTCACATCCAGCAGCATGTGTGCTGTAGTTCTTCCCAACTTTTGAAGAGCTGTAGGGGAACACAGCTCCCTCCCCCTGCCTTCTTTTGGATAATGTTGTGCACGAAAGGTTTAATTAACACTGCCAGCTGCTTGCAGGTTTAGAGCCCCAGGTGAGGCAGGACCTGGGTGGGCACAGCTGAGCAACCTCTGAACTCCAGTGGCTGCAATTTACCACAGGTTTATAACAGTTCGCCCTGGGTGAGTGAACCAGCTCGGGCTGCCACAGCTACGGCAGGTGACACTACACCTGCCAGGTGAGACAGAAACTCACTTTCTAAAAATAGCTTTTCCAAGGTGTTTTCACATGCCTTTCCTGTTGATTGGAGGAGCATAGCCCAGTGAAGTGACAGGGAAACCAGCCTAGTTCTGGTCACCTCATTCTGTCACTGCCTCCCATCTCAGAGCCTCTCTGGCTCTGGTCACTTATTTCCAGGATCACCTGACTGTTATATCCAGTATTTTTGTTGATCTCCTCCAGAATGGCAGTGGAAACACAGCCTGGTCTGTGGAGAAACACTGGGGCCTGTCACTTAAATCTGCCAAACCAAGAATGCCATTTGAACACTAATCTAGATAAATGATACATAAAATTGATCTGGATTAATATGCATATCGATATAAACAGAGGTATGTGAGTTCATCGTGTGGGAATATAACGTTTGTGGAAGGTGTTTTTTCATTTCCATCCCCTTTTGCTGAAGAGTGTGTGAACACAAACACTTCCTCGGCGCTCCGTGTGCGTTACCCGTGCGAGCAGCTCCCATACAGCGATGTATGTATGTGTAAATTGTGTGAATGTAAATATAGATAGGCCATATGTCCCCAAAGTCCCAAAAGAGCATCTGATGTTGATATGTAGACAGTGTGTTAAGGACCTTCCTAATTAATAAGCCAGATTAAAAACCTCTTGGCAATCAATTAAGATTAATGACATAAGTCATTCTGTCTCCCCCTCCACCCGCGTCTCGGGCTGTGAAAACCCCGGGTCGGCAAACTTTAATCCTGTTATCTGCTGCCTCCTTCATGTGCAAAGCCTGGAGATTAGCTCAGCGGCCATCCCCATGGCGGGCCAGCCGCTCGGACAGCTGCCCTGCGCCACCAGCTCACAGGGGAGGAACAGGCTGGGCAGGGGAGCAGGCCTGCTGCACCACCGTGCTGCAGCTTACTGCATCAGAGAGGTGGTGTGAGGATGAGGAAAACAAAAGTGTTTGTGGTTTGGGAATCCTGCGCAGTGCAACACTCGGTGATTCCCAGCCCCTGCCCTGGCCTGCCCTGCCCTTGCCCATGGAAAGGTTTCCTTTGCCTTGCCTTGGGGACTGCACTGCTCGTGGGCTGCCAGGGAAGCTGTGGGACAGCTGTGGCACATCTGTGCTGCCCCCTGCACTGGTGTTCCTTTTTCCATGGCTGTCATCCCGTGCTGCACGGCCTTGGAACTGTCAGGCTGGTTGGTTTCTTCCTGCCCTCTACCAATGCTCACAGAGGGATGAGCCTCGAAGGCTTGTTTAAGAGAGCAGCAGACTCATCTGCACCAAGGGAGGCAGTGCCAAGAACTGCTGCCTACGTAGTTGGGAAAATATCCCTGTTTCTCCTGACACCAGCACAACATCCTCTCTTCAGCAAGATGATCCCTCCCGCTTCCACTGACTGGCAGCAAATCCATCTGTCAGGAGAGCTGCTCTAGTAGGGATGGGCACCTGCCAAGCAGCCAGCCAGACCCTCCTGAAAGCAGCCCAGGTTCCAGGGCGAGCCCATGACTCCAGTGACCAGGAGCTTCCTTTTGGAGAGAGCACTGCTATCCACATCTTACACGTGCACAATGTCTTACTTTTGTATTATGCGGAGGTGCTCAAAAGTAGCAGTTTAAACAGGTATTTGTGTTAACTCTGCAGCCGCTATTAGAAAAGACCTTTAAAGCAGGTCAGTACTAACAGGCTTAAAATCAGAAACAACTACAAGTGTCTTCCTTTTTAAAAGGCTGGTTTGTACATGGAAGTAAAAGCCTGGAAGCATTCTACAGTTCTCCTCTTTTCTGGTTCTTCCAGAATGAAGTACAGTCTTTCTTTTCTTTACCACCGACTCTATTTCCATCCTGGTAGGGCAAAATCTTCACTACAAAGTGCCATGGGCTGTTGGTGGACCTTAAAACGTCTGTGTGCATAAATGCACACAGGATCAGAGCCTCAGCCACCATCACATTGCAGCAAGCTCAGACAAAGAGTCCAAACCGCTGAGGATCATCTCTTGGTGCTAAACTATGAGCTGAAAAACAAACACGGGGATGTAGAGGAAAAACCAGGCCCCTGAGGCTGGTGCTCCCCCTCTGTGCCAGGCTCTGTTCCTGAGAAGCCCCAGACTCCTGGGAAAAGAAGTTCAGTGCAGACCCTCAGACACTGAACTGGTTCATCAGAACAGCCCAGACTGCTGCAGCTCAGTCTTCTTTGCCCCTTTAATTAAAAAAAAAAAAAAAAAAGGAAGGAAGTCTAGCTAGGAGCACAGACACAGGGTAATGCATCATTTATAAGTTACCTTGTTAGCGCAGCAAACACCACATGGCTCTGCAGCCGAAATCTCCTGCTGCGGACTTGCTCTGTTTGATGGGAGCCCTTCAAAAGCGCTCGTGGCTTAATGGAGGCTGTTTGTGGGGCCCTGGATCCATACCTGCTGTCCCTGTCCCTCCCTGGGAGCTCGGCGCAGCTGCCGCGGCTGCAGCTGTCTCTGAAGTGGCTGCGTGTCCTCGGCCCCCAGCACAGCCAGCCCGACTTGCATCTCTGGATTTGTGCCTGAGGCAAGCCGGGGAGCAGCTGTGTCCAAGCCGTGCTACCTTCAGTGTAGCAGCCCCCGGGCCCCCCGTGCCCCGGCCTGCCCCGCGCCCCCGCGGCCGCCGCACAGCTGTGCCCGCAGCCTGCTCCGTGTGCCCACACCTGGGCACTGCCCGCCTGCGGCGGCCGCGGCTCCCGGGGCTCCAGCCCCCCGGCAGCCTCCTGGTAACGGCCCTCGCCGCCTGCCGTGGCACAGCCAGGACAGCGCAGCCAGGACTGCTCGCTCTGCTTTGATACTTAGTGCCTAAATTCCAACCGCCTGATCAAGGACTCCAATTCAGCAGTGAATTCTACGAATGGAACTGACGAGTTCTTTAACAGAAAGACGATGAAACAGAACAACTCCACGGCTCTGGTGGGGGGAGGCGGGTGTGTGTGCGTGTCTCCCCGTGCACACACGTGCACTGACACACACCAGGGGCGCACCATGGCATCTCCACCCAGTGTGTCAGGAACAAGGAAAAAGACACCATTTTTTTCCCCAAGGCAACAAACACTGTGCAGGCCGAAATGGCACTGACACGGCACTCTGCAGTGACAGTCACATCTGACCCACCATTCCTTTAGGCACAAACATCACTCCTTTTCCCTTGAGCCACCACTCTGTTT
The DNA here is from genome assembly GCA_037013685.1 of Acridotheres tristis. Taxonomy (NCBI): domain Eukaryota; kingdom Metazoa; phylum Chordata; class Aves; order Passeriformes; family Sturnidae; genus Acridotheres; species Acridotheres tristis. The sequence goes on along the minus strand of CM072888.1, from coordinate 193,806 downwards.
TTCACAAGCCAAGGTGCTGGCCAGTGTTGCTGCTGTCAGGCCCAGGGAAGGCAGGTATCTGGCTCAGCAAAGCCTGTGCCAGGGCCAACTTTACAGGAACTCCTTGCCTTTAGGGGCAGAAATCCCCGAAGCACCACTTCTGTGTTACTGTGCACACTGAATTACCTGTTAAACTGTATTGCGCCATGTATTTTGTGTGTAGATTTGCTGTTGTTATCGCTGCTCCATGTCACATGCATCATTCATGCAAACAGGGACTAACCTGCCAGGGTAACAATGCTAACAGCTGTATCCAGCTGTGCTCTGCACCTGCAGCAGGGTACTTGGCCATTCTGCTGCTTCCAACACTTGTCTTGCTTTTCTCTCACCTCTTCGTCCTTTTGAACAGCACCAAACTTCATCCCAGGAAAATAATCAAAATTCCCATTGCATCCCATTCTACTTCCTCTGCCTAAGCCCTGTCTCATCCTTTTATGTGGTCTTCATGTTGTGTGGTGCACAGACAGTGTTCTGCACAGCAGTGCTCTGTAGTACGTGAGGCTGTGACCTGCTGTCATCCTATTTAAAGGAAAGCATTTGCTCCCCTGGCTCTTCCTAAGAGCCACAGACAGGAAGCAGAGTGGGCCCAGGAGATAAATGCTGACATTCAAAGTGATACTTTCGGAGGAGCAGCAATCAAAACCACTTGATTTGGTTTCTCTGTCAGAGGTGTAAACAGCAGCTCTGTGTCCTCATCAAAGCAGCGTGAGGGGGAGAGGCCCCTTTTTCAGTGGCCACCGGTGTTCCAGGAGAAAGGATTGTCTGAGGAACACATTTCCTCACCTTTTTGTTCCGTGCAAGCTGCCATTGGTGTGGAAGTGCAAAGTTCTAGGAGGCAACTTGCATGGACATTAGTGCCAGCCGCTGCTCTTACAAACAGTTGGCTCTGAGAGCGATGGGTGTGCCCGTGACAGAGTTTATACCCTGCACGAGGCTGTGTCCTGATCTCCACCTGAGCACACGCCAGCCATATCCAGCACCCCTCCCTCTGCCTCCGGGAGCCCCGCGTTGGTGCTGCGTCTACAGGCCAGCGCCAGGCCCCTTTGGCTGCGCGGACTGCCCGCTGTGTCACCCATACTGCGGTACATTCGGGTGTGTCACCCTTCCCAGCGCGCCACCCTTCAGTAACACTCTGGTGAATATTGCAGCTTTTCTAAAAGATGCAATTTGACACCCAGCCAGCCTGTTAAACAGGCAGGTACCTGGGTGAAAATCCCAGCTCATCTATTGGACCTTAAGAGCTCATGTATCATTGGTCGAGAAAGTGAATGATAGAAATTGTAACCAACCACTTGGGTGAGCCCGGGAAAGATCGAGCACCCTACTTAAGCGTGCTCACAAGAGTAAATACAGAATAAAGGAAACCTTAAGCCTTGTTACAGTGAACTACGAGTGTCGTGTCTTTATCTCGGACCCGGCATCTTCCCCCGCGGCTCAACCGATGAAACAACAGAAACAATCGAAACAACGCATTACTCTGGGGTGTCACCCTTCCTTCAGTGCCACTCCGGTGTGCCGCCCTTCCCGCCGTGCCACTCCAGTGGCTCTGTGCCCCACCCCGTGCCGTGCACCCACACCCACCTGGTCTCCTTGCTGCGGCCGCATGAGCGAGACTCTGTCGTACTGGCGCCGCAGCAGCGCCCACAGCGCGTCCAGCCGGCCCTGCGGGGACACAGCGGGTTCAGTCGGGGGAAGCAGCACACCCTGCCTGCATGGGGGCTGCCCGGGGACACCTGGAACGCCACAACCGAGCACTGCTTCCCTGGAACCGGGCAAGCTGAGGTAAGGCTGCTCTGCGTCCCCTGCAACCACCGTGGTGCTGCTCCTGCCCACCTGGAGTGCACCAGGGAGGGCACTCACCTGCCCGGGGAGAAGAGCGGGTTAGGAGCACCCCGCTCTGCACAGATGGCTCCAGACCTTGTCTGTCCTATGTGTCTGCACATCACGGCTTCAGGGCTTTCTAAGGGTCACAAAGGACTCACAGGCACTTGGCAAGACAGAGGTATGCAGAGTCCCAGCTACAGCTGTGTGTTTTCTGCTCTTAACACCTACTACCCTCCACTCCCCTTGTGAGCAGTGCTTGTGCTCTGTCTGCAGGTGACTCAGAGCACCATTCTTATGAGCCAGGTAGAACAATTTGCTTTTTGTCAGACTTCTTGCATTACATTGTTTTATATAATGTTTTGCTTTTCTTGGTTTGTCATGACAATGTGTGTTTAAAACTTAGTGTAGCAGCTACAAACTGTGCAGTTTTGGGTCTAATTAGCTCTACTAAGCCAACAAAGCCCCCATAGATTTTAATGCTCTCACTGTACAATATGTCCCTTTTTAAGGGGAGGAAAACAGCACGTGGCAGTAATGATCGAGTATTGCATTTAGGGCTACAAACTGCTCCTGCCATCCCTGCTGAGTAGGTGTTCCCTTCGAGAATAGCACATTACACTTGAATGGGAACACTTGGAAAATAACACACAGCTCAGCCTGCATAAGGCACACGGAATCCAGCCTTCAGTAACAAATCCTACCGAGGACTCAACAGATACCTTGATTGGCGTGTACCACTTCTGCTGCATGGCTGGTGAGGTAGGCTTCCGTTTGGGTGGTTTAGGGTGAAAAGGTTCTTCTGGTTCTTCTGGGAGTTTCACCACAGCATTCTTTGCTTTTTCTAACCTGGCCCCTTCTTCTGTGGAGCCTTTGTCACCCCAGCGCACCTGAGGAAAGGCAGAGTTCAGGTGTGAGTGCACCTCAGGGCAGGGAAACTGTTGCAAATAACAGGATAAATCTCAAGAGGTGCTGGGTAAACAAGGGAGGAGGTGCTGAGGAGATAACTACCTCTTCATTATGATGACAACGGTCATAGGTAAATGTCTGTAAATAAGTCTCAGCAGTGAAAGAAAATCCTATCTTGCTTCACGTGGGCTGTACAGGAGGCAGGGGATCTGTGAAATCTTCTCCAAGTAATGATATAAAAATATAATTTCCACTTCTTATTTTTCCTAAAATACCAGACCTTAGTCTAGCACCCATGAAAGCCAAGATTTCTGAACCCAGGTCTCCTAGCCCAGAGAGTTTTCAAGAACCCCAGTGTAGATTTAATGTGATGCATGGGCAGGTTTGAGCAGGAGCTCCTTGAAGCTGCTCATGTTTCCATGTTGTCCTGCAGGAAGATACACACCGGAGAAGTGTAGGTGAAGCAGTCTAACCTGCCTAAGTGCATGTAGAACATGCAGTAGAACATGTAGCAGTGGGTATGTTAATCACTGCTCCAAGTGTATAAAATACATACAGAGCTGAAAGAGAAGGAACCCTGGGTTATCACTACTGGGGATAGAGACACATATTCCCACTTCCATACAGACTATATTCCTTGTGCTTTGGACATAAAATATATGGAAAAACCTTCCTGCTAAGAGGGATGATTCACCTTGCTGCAGGATTCCTATTTCACCTTATAACTGGAAGCACCATGTAGCAATCTCAGCAGGGGTGTTTGGTATGCGGCACACAGAAACAAGCCTGACCCTTCTCATATGAAAAGGAACAGCTAAAAGCCGTGGCTGGAGTTTGAGAGAGTCCTTAGTGAAAGTGTCCTGGATCATTTCAGCACGACTTGCCATAATAATGCTACTTGCTGTGATGTGGCCTACCAGGAGGCCCCTGTACACCTGTGTCTTCTGCTGTGATCAGTGGTTCTTTTACAGGAGTTGTCATGACTGCTAAAATGTATTTCAAACACTGTTAAAACCATTGGATAGTGAATCTCTCACTGAAAAAATCACCTGCTCCTTCAGATAGCAGCCATTTCACCCAGAAGCAACCAGAAGTGGTGGAGTCTGACCACCCAATTCTGACATAAAAATGAATTAACTGTAACAGGTGGGATCTGGCAATGACATCACAAAACTTCCCAGCAATGCCAAAACACAGAGCTAGGAGAGCAAGCAGCACTGCCCAAGCTGTCTGGGACTGTCCCAGAGGGGTGGAGCTGGTGGGGAAGGCAGGAGTGGATGGGTACCTGGCCCAGCACAGGAGTGGGAAGTGCACGGGTGCTGGTTCAGTCCCTTCCCCAGACAGGGAAGCTGGCAGAAGAATCAAGCTGCCAGAGGAATGGCAGAAGAGAAGAGGCTAGAGAGGCAATAAAAACCAGATGACTCCCCTGCCACATGGACTGCAAACATGGAAGAAATGGCATGACTGGGCCAGCAAGTTTGTCACTGGCCACAGCACAGAAACCACCTTTAAGTGCCACATAAGGAACAACCTCTCTTGGGGTGTTTTCTCTCACTTCTGCCCCCAACTCCCCAAGGGAGCAGCATGCTCTTCTGAGCCAGGGAGAGCTGTGAGGCCTGTCCTGCTCTCCCAGCAGCCCAAGCCCGTCTTCCCAGCCCCAGCCCAGACCCAGCAGGGCAGAGGTGAAGCTCTGCAGTCAAACCTGGAGGCACTGACCGGCAGTGCGCAGCCAGACCTGTCACTGCTGTGGGAAGGACAGAGCCACAGCCCCACAGAAGGGGGCCTTTTTTCGAGGGCCCATGATTACGCTGGCAGGAATTTCAGTTGGTTTACATCTTTAGCCCTTATTCCAGGCACAAAATTGCTATCACAGATGAAAAGGTTTTCTAACCTAATCATCAGTTTCTGCCCTCGTTTGCATTTTTGCCATGGGCTGAACATGTCTCTCTTTGTGGTCCTGATGTCAGTTGTGTTCCTGAGGTTTCTGCTCTGTTGTGCAGGATCCCATTTGGGAGCCCCTCCTGGAGGCTATCATAGTTTCCCTCAAATCCAAGCTTGTGATTCTTGATGTTGGAAAGCATTTCTTAGTTTGCCTTTGAAAAACGCTGCACGAAATGTTTGCTTTTTGTGAAATCTGAAGCTCCTCTAAATTAGCAATTCTGAACTGCTGAAGAAAATGCATATAAGTGACACAGCTTCAAACCTGCGTGTTCTGTTGCTGCATTTAAAAAGTACTCGAGCAAAGCTGATGAGGCCAATACCTTTAAAGCTTCATCAAGATACCTCAGTAAGGCCTAGGTGGGTGTTTCAGACAGAGACAGCTTCCTGGACTGCAGTTAGGAACTGCTTTGCATGTTCCATATAGGCTCACTTGACTACAGAACCTGCCATAAGGATGTGCCCATAAGGATGCACATTCTTCATTCTGTTTTAATTAACATGATGCTATCATGTCTCTTCAAAGACAGGCTCTGTTGTTGCTGTGAGTCCCTCTGGGATCAAGCCTCTCCTCAGCGTCACCATTGTCAGCGCATTTGGCTGGCCCACACTTGGGGGACTTATGTTTCACTGTAATTCCTTCCAAAACACGCAGAAAAGGCTCTCACTCTCTCTTTCTCATTAGCTTGATGGAAAGAGCATGTCTTGAGGCAGCTATTTAAAGTCCCAGTCAAATGGAACTACTGAAAGCTGTTCTTTCAGAGGCAAGGTCAGAATTGTTCGATATGGTAACAAATTTTCCAAGGCTTATGCCAATGGGAAGACAAGCACACATTATGGCCTTGTATTTTCCGTGCACTTTCAGGTCTTTGTTTCCACACTCGCAGCCTGAGAGAGCTCATGCTTGAGGGAACTGCCATCTCCAAATCATACCAACCTCCATCCTTTTAATTCCCCCAACTCCTCGTCCACCGTAGTAGGAAGCATCCACTGTGGGCCACTTCTTGGAAGGCAAGGGCTCCTGTTCTTCTTCCTGTAAGTACATTCAAATGCTATTTACTTTTAAAAGATACTTACACACATACTGAATGTCTTTTCCGTGTATTTCACTGGAGTTCCCCGAGCATACCCCGTTGATTGTGAAAGGGGTGCAAACACTGAGGACAGCGGAGCCTCCAGAGCATTACTGCCTGTAAGAGGGAGAGGAATTCCCTTGTCTCGAATGACAGAGCTGGGCAAAATGCTGCCTAAGTCCTACATGAATCTTTAGATGTTGGACAAGGGCTATTCCAGCTTTCTGCTTTCAGTGCAGAATGTGAAAAACAAATCTTATCTTGGAATAAAAGGCCCTAAGTGATTCTGTGGATCTGGGTTTAATTCAGGCCACAGTGAGCTGAGACAGAGCAGAGATCTGTTCTCTTTGGCAGCCCTGTTCTGCACTGCAGCGACCGCCCCTGGGCCAGTCCTTTCTCTGGCAGCACTGGGACAAGGAGCAGGACACGCAGCGTGCAGGCACGTACAGGAGCACTTCATGTGAGCAGTGTGGTACCATGAGCACCATCAGACCATACCTCTTTTGGGGCTGACAGAGGTGGAGGGGGATCCTTGATGACCTGAAAGAGTCAAACATAGGAGACAATAAGGTGCTGCACTGGCAGCAGCCAAAGGCAACAGCTCCCAGTAAGAGTGACCCTGTTTGCACCCGAGCCCCCACCCATGACCAGCAGCGAGCTGGCAGCCTGTGCTGCCCGCTCCCCTGAGCATCCATCAGCGAGGCCTTCTGGAAGTGACCACCGCGTGTCTGCCAGAACTGCCATCCCTGCCTGTAGACACTCTGGGCAGACGTGTCTGCCACCGCGGCTCCTGGCCGGATGAGCCCCAGCCGCTGGGAGAACAGCCAGTGCCCAGACCTTCCCAGAGTCCAGCAGCAATCGCGGAGGAAACGCCTCTGAGGCCTGTGTGAGGTCCTGCACAGCCGTGAGCTGAGCAGCTGCTGCTGCTGCTGCTGCTGCCGTGCTGCTGGCGCGTCTCTGGCCCAGTGACAAGTGTGAAATGCCTGCTGGCAGCTCACGCTTCACCTCTGCATGTCCCGGCCGCTTCTGCAGCCCTCCCATTTCCCACCTCGCAGCTCCGTGACTGTGCAGTGCCTGCACTGCAGTCACACTCCCACACTTCTGACACTGCTCTGGGCGAGGCCCCCTCCCGGAAGCATTTCTTACACCTCTATTTAAATCTCTCCCTACAGTCTCTTCCCGTTCCCTCTGTCACATCCACACCATAACGCTCAGAGAATGCCCAGCACTGGCAGTCCCAGCAGGGGAGAGGCAGGCGAGGGACCCTCCTCACTGACTCGGCTGAAAACTGAATGCATGGCCATTCCTCCATGAGAAAAGCAGGTGAGTTCTTCGGGGACATTGGGCCATGTTTTGGGCTTGGATATTGCCTGGAAATGACTAAAAAGTACACCATGAATATCAAGGAGTCTGTTCTTGCTATGCTTTGATATTACACAAACATATCCAAAATTGTCCATACTGACAAGCGCCTCAATCTAATACGGGTTGTAAGTAACTTAATTGAAATATGCCTTATTTCATTCACTCTGTGCTATTACATTCTAGTACTTTCAGTGAACACTGCCTATGCACAGTGTCACTGCAGAGACAGTCAGCATAATATATGAAATAAACATTTTTTTCTTGAGCAATACCGTTTTCCATCTTGATTTGCATTTCACTTCTCAGTGCCATCCAGATAGTTACTACTGGCTGCCTAAACAGGCTGTGGACTTTAAGCAGTGCATAAAGGAATTCTGCCCAATAGCAGAAATAACTTGTGGCACCCCTGGTACCAGTTTTCCACAGCCCTTCAGGTTTAAGATACGGAATTGCTCATTTGTCAAGCTCAGAGTGCTTTGGGTGGATTTTAACTAGACATCCCTTTGCTGTTAGGATGCTGCAAAACCATGCCAGACATTACTTTTCTTTAAATAGTTCTGAACACTTTCACTTCCCAGCCATCAGGAGTTTGCAGCATACTTAACAGAAAGTAATTATTTAATGAGTGAAACATTCTTGAGAGCCACACTGGAACCATTACCCTAACTTTACATGAAACAGCGACACAGAGGGGATTGTGAGACAGATCCTGGGAGATACCTGCATGCTAAGTAGGATTTGCCAAAGCCTGGAGATATTTCCTTCTCGCTGAAGGCAGTTAGGAGACTGGAAACAGTAAAGCAGCACCTTCACTCAATGAGGGGCCATCGTATTTCATTTCTGTCCTTATTTCCATTTCACCTGTCCCTAACCATCATCCCAAAACAGTCTCTTTTTCTCTGTCAGGCCTGCAAACTGTACAGGAGAAGATCCTCCTGGGTAGATCTGTATGTATCCATACGAAATGGCACTGCGCTTCCCCTTCTGCAGCTGTGCCACTCTGAAACCTCCCATCCATCAGCACAGGCAGCTTTGCTCAGCAAACCTCTCTGCAATGAGGGGGGATGGAATTCCTGTGGGCCCTGTGCCCACTGGGGACGTAGGAATCGCAGTTCCCCCCCTGGACTATCACGGGAAACCTGACTTGTTTGAGCTCACTGTAGCTTCCTAAGGCAATAGTCAATGGCAGCTTTTGCTCATCTCCTCAAGTGGAAGATCTAATCCTGTGCTAGCTCCTGAACTCCCTGAAGTTTGGGGGGCAATTCAGTTTAAAGCCAAGCAATCCATTAATTAGCTGTTATTTCTAATGGCTTCAGAAAACGAAACTTGTTTTAGAAGTGACAGTGGTATGAGAAAATAATCTGCTTTGAGTAGCAGCTCCTCACCCTGCTGACAGCACTGGAATGTCAATGCCTGTATCCTTATGCTTCCGCAGGCTCTCACACTCACACACTCGAATCACACGTGCACACACAAGGATTCTTTTCAGTCGTGTGATATTCCAAGTGAAATCAGTAGAAAACTGTTTATGAAAAGGAGAAATCCAAGGCACGTGTGCAGCTCTGTATGGAGTTGCACACAGAACTGCACAGTGGAAGGCCAGAGCATTGTAAATTAACTTTTTCTGAGCTGGATTCAGATTGTTTGAATGACGAAGCCTCTGAATAATGCTGCTGCCTTATCATCCTCATGGAGAGGTGTGCTGCTTCCTCAGTTTGTTTGGTTTTATCATCAGCCTATCTGGGCAAAACTCCATCTCATTTAGTGAGTTGTAAAGAATGAAGGTTTGAGTTTGGAGTAAAGCTGATTTGGGTAAAGAAATCATTAAAAAAAAGAGGTTGGTGCTTGAGGCAGCAATGTCTCTGATCCGCTCATTAACACTTCTCTGCCGCTCCATGATGTGGGCATTAGGAGATGTCAGCACAGAGCCGAGAGCCGGCTTGCTGCAATCCTGTGTTCCACAGTGAGGGACGAGTGACAGAACTGTCACAGTGAGACCCTTGAAAGTGAGGGACAGGGAAGGAAAAGGAAGAGGAGTCCCCCTGCCCCACCCTCTGAGTGTGCATGGGACTCACACCATGGAATGCTGTGAGACCGAGCCCCAGCCAGGATGGAGCTGGGCCTGTGGGCAGGGGTAACACACCTGCCTGGCTGCACACACTTGTTCTGCCCCCAACACCCTGAAACTCCTTTATCCTGAACGTGACTCCTGTGCTTCTGCTCTTTGTTCCAGGAAACCAGGCGCTGGGCTCTGCCAGGGAAGCAGAGCCTGGTCCTGCCTGGCCCTAATGCTGCCTTCTCTCCTCAGGGACGCTGCCCTGAAGCCCAGGACTACTAAGCCACAAGTGGCCCTTCCAGGTGATGCATGTCCAAGCCTCATGTGCAGGAGAGAACGGCAGGAACTGAGGCACAGCACGAGGAGCAGTCGGCAAAAGCAGAAGGAAGGATCAGTATTGCGCAGTAGGTTCACAGCGTGTGGGCTTGGAACTCGGCAGTGCTGTAGCATAGAGGCCTAAGATTACCTTTTCTGTTGAAGTAACAAATAGTATCCACAGGAGGTAACACAGAGGGCACAAACTCTTGAAGAAGTATGGTTTTATAAGGCTGGAAATTGATACTATAGAACTATCCACTGGACTGCTTCATGTAGAGTGTTTAAACTTAGGAAGCTGGTTTATGAATCAAGGTTAGGTTTTTTAAAATGAGAAAACCAGGAACTCACTTCTTACTGATTTCTACTGTTCCTTTTCCACAGGAAGGCTCACCATATAACACAAAGTGGAGGTAAGGTGATTAACAGGAAGCTCCCTCGATTTCTGAAGGGCCTGTGCTGTGGAGCATGAGAACAAGCGAGGCTTTTTGTTCTCACCTCAGGAACCTCAGACTGTGAGAGTGCAGATGGGGGCTGAGATCTCCTGCCCTTGGACAGCCAGGAGCTTGATGGGGGCCACGGGTCACAAGGGCTGCAGCACGGTCAGGTGAGAAGGGCAGTTCCTCTATGCCCCACATTCCACAAGCCCCAGACAAGAACAGGAACCCAGACCAGGGAAGCAGTCTCCATTTCACGAGTCCTCCCTGCTGTCTTTGAGCTGGATGAATAATAAATTTCCCTGCTCCTCCAGAAAGGAATGGCAGGAGGCAAGTGACCACTGCTGCTGCGGGGGTGAGGATAAAGTGCACTCAGATAAAGAGATGGATGTGTGCAGGGATTATGAAAAAAAATAGGGATTTCCAACCTGAGAGCCCATAATGGACTACAAATACCAATTTTACTGAGAGGAGTTTTAAAGTGGTCCTTGATTTCAGGGTAATATCTGCACACCAATATAAGGCCACCCCATTCCCAGTAACAGCACCGTGCTGGTGCTGGTTGCTGTGTGTGCATCTCAGACAGGTGGAGCCATGCCCAGTGGAGCCCCGGTGCTGGAGCTGCTCTCCCCAGCCCTTTCCTGCCTGTCACAAGCTCCCCTAGAGCTGCCTCCCCTTCACAGAACCGGTTTCCTGCAGGATCAGTGTTTCCCACCCATGGCTCAGGGTGCAGGGGCTGTTCCCCACGGTCTGTACTCACCACTTTGCAGCAGAGGGGCCAGAACCACCAGAGCAGGCCGAGTGCCACCAGCAGCAAGAGCACGAGGACGGCGATGAGCGCTGCCACGCCGCTGGACTGCGGAGACAGCAGGGACAGCGTCAGTGCTGCCTCACACTCACCCCAAACGGCAGCGTTAGCTCTGCTCAGCCCAGGGGCTTCCTTCTCATGGAAAACTGATAACCTTGAGATCAGAACGAGGCCCAGCTTGAGGAAAAGAGAGAGTCCATTGCCTGCTAAGGAATGAGCCACCAGACACAGCCTGTGGGTAAGAGGTGCCTTTACCTCCATGAGGACACGGGTCTCACACACGGACTGGGGAGCATGCTGGGAGAGTTTAAGGTGTCTCTCTGAACAGTACACCTGTGAGGCTCTGATGCTGGTCACCCACACTCCTGCACAGACTGTGGCACACTGACTCCCTGCAGCCATGCTGTGGGAACCTCAAACTGAAGGAGGGAGTGTTCCTGCTTCCAGCAACACTCGTATTGCGGAACTGAGCAGCCCACCTCCCATACCTCCCACACCTCCCACCCACCTACTGGGGGTGTCTTTATTCCTACACTTGAGGCTTTTAGAACAACGCTGACAGAAACACAATAGAATCCGTAGGAAAAGAAAACCTATTCAGACTTCAGCTGAGAAAAAAGGAAAGGAGAGGCCCAGGGAAACTGCGTGAGCTGTCCTGACCCAGGGGTGCTCCACTGCACGTGGAGGTGGAACAGAGCCGTATCCCAGGGGCAGAGAGGTGCACAGGTACAGTGGGTGCCTGGGTGCCTAATGCCGTGTATTTTTGTTTGTTTTCACTGCAGTAACGTGTGTTTGTTAGGAAGCTCTAACTTGTAACTCATCTCCCAGTCAGCCATCAGCTGCTCAGCTCCCAGAATTAGTGAGCAGTTCTAGCAGTGACCCATTTCTTGAGTTGCCCATCTGCTACTATGGAAACAGCAGTTCTTGTGTGGAGCCGCCTTTGCTGCAGCACAGGCCAAGAGCAGAAACCAGAAAGAGACAAAAAAGGCTGCTGAGCAGCTCTTCCTGCTGCTGGGCACATCTGTAGCTCTGCTTCCTGCCAGGGCAGGCTGTGAGCACAAATCAGCAGAGCTGCCATGCAGCACAGTGGGAAGGAAGGCCTTGCCCAGCACCTCGCTCTGAGATGCTTTTTGTCATCAAGGCTTTTCTGTTCCCTCTCTGTGCACTCCTGGCAGCTCTCACAGGGACACCATGTGCTGCCTTCCCTGCGAGGGCTGAGGTACAGGCAGGCTGCAGCTGGGCTGCAGCAGCTCCTGTGCTGCACAGCCCTCAGCCACCCTGCTTGGGTGTACGGCTGGCATGCTGCTGACTGACAGAGGCCCTGGAACAGAGAACTGTGCTTTGTGCTCTGTGTGTTCCTTTGGCTCCCAGCTCAGCCAGGCTTCCCCTCCTCAAACTGCAGGCCTGCAGAGGATCTCTGATCCTTACAGCTCCACCAATGGCGAGGTTTTAAATGAATAGATTAAAAGTGTCATTTTTTCTCTTTTCAGTTACTGATCTATGCGCAAAGAAATCTTGTCGGCAGCAATGTGTGGTGATGGGCAGAAGAGATTCTGTTCTCTCCGTGCTCCACGCCCAATGGAAAAGCTGCTCTCAAGTCACACTTGAGGTAAGACACACTTAAAGGCCCACATGCACAGCACGTGCTGCACACCGTGGGCTTGTGTCTCCCTCCACGAATTCCAGCTGTCCTGTGGAATACAAAAGGAATTAAAGGAGAGCAAACATGTGAGAGTAGAAAATACATGTGTTAAGTTAGAGCAGTCACTGGCTGCACAAGTGTGTGGTTTCTCCCAGAAGCAGCTTTTATCTCTTCTTTAACCTGTGCTCACACTTAGCAGGATGTTCACACTGCCTCACTCCTAGGAGTAAGTGGGATACTCTGGCCTCTGTCTCCCTGGGTGAACAAGAGCTAAGAGCCTACACTCCTTACTCAGGCCCCAGAGTTACAGAGCATTAGTAGCCCTGCAGGACTGTAAGCTCGCTCCACGCCCAGGCTGAAGGGCCGAGCCTGTGCCCATGCGTTCCCTCAGTCCTACCCAGGGGAGAGCCATGCCACAATGGGACCCTGGGTGACCGTCACGCCTGGCCCTCAGGACGTGGTATCTACAGTGAGGAGGGCTCTGAGGGCAGGGAAACGTCCCAGTACTTGGAAAGACACAGCTTGGCACAGGAAAGTGGAAGCAGAGGTTCTCTGAGGTTTTGCAGTGCAAAGCCCAAAGAGGAGCGAGGTGTGGGCATTTCACAAGGAGTTACAGAAGTCCTTCACTTACACACTCCGAAGCAGTGATGGTTAACGAGCTGGACATGAAAGACTGGCCTTCATTCAAACTCACCAAAACCTCCAGGGTTCTGCCAAGAGAAAAAGAAGAAACATGAGCAGCCATGGAACAGCTGAGAAAGGCTCACACCTGCTCCACAGGCACTTGTACCTGCAGTACTTTCTCCTCAGGAGAAAGGGAGGCCTGTGCTTATTCCTATTTGGGAATAAGTTGGGTCTTCTTGACAAAGAGCTGTCCAAGTAGAGAATACCCCTTCCCCACTCCACAGAGCAGAAAATACTCCCAAAAGTTTTACACAAAATAAACTGAAGTTCAACTGCAAAAGTAGCCTTGTTTTGTCTGTTCCATAAGCATCTCCTTAGTCACATGCAGACATTATGGGTAAAGATGTCGGATAATTATAAATGGTCAGGACTTGCTATAAATAGCCCTGAACACTGCATACAAATGGTATGTGGTTTACATTTTACAAATTAACCCTACAAGAAAACAACACATGGTGGATGTTAAACAGAAGAAGACTCCTCAGCTTCTCTGGCTTGGATTCCCAGGATTCAGACAGTTTATGTTATGCATAGATGTAATTAAATAAAAATGTAGATATCCATGAACTAAAATCATTAATCATTTACACCGTTCTTACATGTCATGAGTTTTTATTCTGGCACAAACACTAGAGTCAATATGGAGTTCAAAGCTATTTTAGCTAATTTGGCTAATTTCTTCTTCACTTTTAGCAAAACCGAAGTGAGTTGCTTCCACTAAACTAATTTTTAAATTATCTCTATTCTGAATAATTGATCCAACAGAAAGAATAACTCTAATTTCCTTCTAACTGGAATTCACTGAAATAAGTGAATCAGAACCAATAAAAAAAACAAAACTACCTGATTCCCTTGCAGAGCAATAAATCAAACCACAGTGAAACTTTGGTCAACGATTACTTTTTTTAAGATGTGATGCTTTTTATTATTTTTACTTCAAATTACTTGTTTCAGCATTGTAAGGGGGAATGCTGGGGGAAATTCCAGCATGAGGATTCCTCTCAGGTTAGGCCAAACACTCCTGGAACTGCAGGGCAGGAGGGTTTCCTGCCTCCCCTTGGGGAGAGGAGGACCCCCAGGCTGAGCTGCTGGCACACTCCTGCAGCTGCCCTGCCAGCCCTGTGTGCCCTGGCAGCCTTCCGAGTCCCGCCTGGAGTGCCACTAGTGAGGAACGAGGCTGCTGTGGTAGATGGTCTTTGCTAGCAAACGGAGCAAAACAGGGGCACAAAACACACCTGGCTAAAACACATAAGGCACACTAAAGGAAAGGATCATTCCCTGGCATCCTGGGGACATTAACATGTCCTTGAGCTGCCTGGGTTCTATGAAACATTCTGTAAAACAAAAATATTTCCCAGTGGACTGGAGCCCATTGTACACCGGGCTGGTTGTATGACACTAACTGTTCCTAGTTATAACAGGTACTAGCTGGGACTGCATTGCCAATCCCAGTGCCATGTGTTGCCGTGCGATGTCATGTGCCACCCCATGCTCCCACTGCAGGCACACTGATGGATCCCAGGGAGCAGGTCAGTGAGCAGTCAGCTCCAGCACTGACACACTGCGGGAGGGCAGCCCTGCCCTACCCACTCGCAGCCTGATACACCGCTGCAGGCATGAGCCGCTGGAGATGTCACTGGAGCTGAGCACACCCGCTCACTTCTGCCAGCCACAGAGTGAACTCACTCAGATAATTACCTCATCTTCAAAAGGATGAACCTGTCAACACACAAAAGCACTTCGTCCCTGAGACTGCCATGGCTCTAGGGGACACCGAAGATGTTCTCTCATTTCTTGAGCAGCCACCTGTTTGCTGGGCTATGGGTACTTGTGATTTATACAAACACTGCCCCTGAAACTGGGAATCCCAGAGGGAGGTGTCCTGCTTCTCCTACTCCTTCACACACAGCTCAGAGACGGACACGGACACAAACACACCCTGGTGTTTACCAGCAACCAGCCAAGTGTGTGTGCTTTTAGCTTAGCACTCTGCCACAAGGGAACATATTCTGAGATGAAAATGACAAGCAGCACTGATGCCATTTCTCAGGCCCCTACGTTTCTCACTGGTGATTGTCAGTGTTGTGCGAGGGCCGAGTCCCTCCCGTGGAACTCAGAACAGCCAGGTCAAGAGAACATTGCAGTGCCTGCAGCCAGGCAGCCCTTGGGCACAGCCCTGGTTCACAGTGAGGGTGAGGCTGTACTAGTTCCGTACCAGCACAGATCCCAGCTGAGGGCTGATCTCTGCAAGGCTGCCACAGAGTGGGCTGTCCCCTCAAGAGCCAGGCAGTGTTGTTGCCATCCCACAGCACATCCTGCAGCCTGGCAGCAGGAACACGCAGAGGTGAGCAGCTCCTCTCCGTGCAGCTGGCACACAGGGCTGCAGGGCCAGGCTGCAGGGAAAGGCAGCAGAGCCCTGCTCACGCCTCCTCCAAAGCCCAACAGTGCCCACACCACAGACAGTAGCTTTGCAGGGCTTGGAGCCAGGATGCTCGTTCCCATCCTCTGCTGCCTTGTGACACCGCACCTGAGCGAGGTGGGATCAGAGAGCTGGCACGGGAGCACCAGTACGTACAGGGCGGTGCAGCACAAACCCCTCTGCTCTGCCTGTGCTGCAGCCTCTGTGCACCTTCCGGTCTGCACTTCAATCCCCTTTCACCGCACTAGGGAAAACTGCCCTGCAGTTACAGTTCACAGCCCTTCCTCCGTGTGCAAGGGATTTTCCTATCCTTAGTCTGTGCAATATCACTTCTCGGATGGGAACCAATCCTGGAAAACTGAAGTCTGAAAAGAGCTTTTTAAAAATGTTCTGATTTCTGACCAAAGGTAACCACAAGACTCTTGCAACTTGAAGCCGTGTCAGTCCCGGCCCACTGCCCATCCTAATACACAATTTACCCAAAAATGTAACTTGAGGAGACGGAACAAGTAGCAATTCCTTCCATCGTGCCCACTGCTGGTTTATTGTGACAGCAGAGGGATGTGGCCCAGTGCCATATGTCCCTGCAACTCTGGTCTAAAGCCTCCTATTCCCTGTGAAATACAACTGACATTTCCATCCACGGTAACCTATTTCCAAAGTATTCATTTGCTCCTCACTTTATGGGAAGCTACTAAAAGACTGTCATTTTATGACCCATTAAAAAAGATGAAAAAATTAAATACAATTGTGAAAGACATTTGCTGAAAGTAATAAATAATTTACCTCCGATTTTCACGCACTGAAAATTAAACTGGCAACTGCTCAAAAAGTTACTAACATTACGGTGACAAAGATACTTCAGCATCAACTGCCTGCACTAAAATAGCAAAAATGCTGTACATAGGAGGAAGGTAAAAAATAGGTCTGTGTATTTAAAGGGCATTTTCCCTTCCAACACTGCCTTCATGAAATAATGGATAGCTTTATAACAAGGGCCTCGTTTGACCAAGCTCACTCAGGTGTCTTTGGCCACTGCTTGCCGGGGTTACCATTAGGTTTTGCCCCCCATTCTCCCTGAGCCAAGCAGAGAGGATTCGTTCCCTGCTGTCTTGTTAACAAACACTGTGGATCAGAGAGATGTCTGCATCCAGGGACTCATCCCTGCTGCAGGAGGAGGTAACACACAGAGGAAGGGATTTCCAGCCCGGGCTCCTGGCTGCGGTGCTCTTGGCATACCGACAGCCCCAGCTGCACAAGGGCAAGGACAGCTCTCCTGGAGCAGGGCTCCAACCCTGCCTGTCCTGTTTGTGCAGTCCCACTGTGCCACAGGCCAGCTGTGCCCGGGGAGCACTGGGACCAGTCACGCAGTGGGAACTGCGCTAGGGACAGGATATGGCCTGCAGTTAGGAGAAGTGGGCACGGGTGTTTTTCCTCCCATCAGCCACAGAGGCATAAAAAAGAGCACTGAGTATTTTCCAGAGGATAGCAAGACTCGCTCATCCTGGAATTCATTATGATGTTTGGGGATTGTGGTAAAGAATTAGTGCAGAGTCTCCCTCCTGCCCTGTTTGGTGTAGCTTAGCACTGGTATAAATTCAGATGATGGTTCTTTAGGACCCCATGGTTACCTCAGAACCCTCTAGCTTTTCCAGCCACGTCCATCCAATATACTGTCTGTCTGGGCCTGACTTTGCACAGAACTGGACATAAGTGCAGAGAGACACAACCTTTCACTTCCGGGAACTCCTAGGGAATGTGAGAGAGCTGGAAGGCAGTGAGGAACCAGCTCTCATCCTGTGGAATCCTAGGAACCTGCAGTACCAGGGTATGAAACGTCATTATTCTGTTAAATTAGACTATTAATTCAGCTCGGGATCCTATGGTCAGTGCATAATGTGCAGCACTTAGTTCTGCTCACGCAGTCCTCACTAATGCTCTGGGAACACTTTGTGCCCTAGGAGGGACGTGAAGGACTGTGTCAGAAATTACTCCTGATCCTAACACCACATCCATATGGCTGAGGGGCCTGTTAGCCTATACAATTCATTGAGGATGTTTCCATCTGTGAATAAGTCCCATTATACCCTAATTGTGTCAGACTAAATGTATTTCTAAAATATTTGCAGAAGTTAATATTTATAACAGACATTAAGCCTAGTCCAGCCCTATTTCTGGCTTGCCCCCACCTGATTTCTCTGGCTGTTTTGAAGAGGGCAGATTGTCCCATGTGAGCACCAGACACTGGGAACCATACCATCTTTTATTTTTGTTGGAACAAAATGTTGCGTAGGGAAATAAAAGACAATGCCTACAGTAAATGCTTCACCTCAGTGAGGTTGCAATGGAAGAATCGGTGCAGGTGGGAGCAGTTGTGACCCCTTGGCTCCCTGCCCAGGGCTGCAGAGGAAGCCCAGCTGTTTGCAATGAGGGGTAATGCCTCTATACCCTTCAGGTCAGGACTGGCCATGGGCACAGCAACATGGGGGTTATTGTCTCCACCTGAGCAGAGGGGCTCTGCAAGGGAGAGAACAGCAGTGAACGGGTGAGAACAGTCTGATCTGGAGCTGGCATCCTACCAATTGCTGAGCAGCAGCAAGTCAAAAGGGAGAAGCAGAGGTGACTTCCTTCTCTGCTGGTGCTGGGAATAGCTGCATGCCCCTCGTCACTGGGCTGCTGGCCAGCAAGGCTGGAAGAGGAGTGAGCAGCTGAGCGAGCCCAGAGTTCATCCTGGGGGCTGGGGCTTCCTGCAGCAGCAGCCTGCCTGCTCTCCTCCGTTCGCCGTGTCTCCGAGGACAGCTGCTGTCTCAGAGGTATCTGGGATCTTTGTGCTTTTGCCTTTTTGAAATATTGACCAATGTTTTGTGGCATGGGAAATATTTTAGTCAACATGCTGCCTCCTAACTTGCAAATCCTATCAAATGCTCCTTTTAATTGGTCCCCTTGTCTCTGAACAGTGTTTATTTTCCAAGTGATATGTAGTCACCATGTAGGTTTCAGACTGAGGATGAGGCTTGGAAAATTGGTCCTTAAACCCACACTTGCATGCTGACATCAGCTGCCAAGCTCCTCAGTGCCTCAGCACAGCACTGCCCCTTACATTAGCGAGTAATTCAGCTCTCTGGCCAAACGACCCCCTTGTCTGCACTGCCACAAAGGCTGTGGTAAGGCTACTTAGTGAAGAGCACCACAGAAAGAGCTCAGTGGCCCTTCTGACTTAAAAAGAGAACAGAAATGCTCAACACAGCCACCGCAGATTAATCCTTCCTCGAGTGACCCTAAAAGACATGTGAGACTGAGTTGCAGCTTGCAAACACTCTGCCTTTACTGATGACAATTTCTCTACATTTTTACCTTCCTCAGCAGAGGAAATATCAATGACGCAACGAAAATAACAGTAGTAAAGGTAGCCCTAGCAAGCAACAGTAATTCTCTCCTCCCTGTGGTTTTCAGCCACCTGGTTCCCTGTTACCGGACAACTCACTTAAGCTCCACACACATTTCTCAGCACTCATTCAGACAGCCTAAGGGATGTTTTGCACAATTCCATGACCTGACCGAGTTCTGGGCCTGTCTGACTGAACAGGCAGTGCCGTGTGTCTACCCGTGTGCACTGGAAATCACGGGGGTTTGTGTACTTCAGTATTTGTGGGTGACTTCTGTCGGAAGTGGTTGTCAGGGCCACCTTTTATGTGTGAGTTTGGGCTTTGTGATAACACAGGCTGTCTCAGGTTACTGCCTTTGTCTGTCTGTCTGTCTGGTAGAACAGGGTGAGACAAAGTGAGGGCTGACTGAGGTACCGGCAAACCCAGCGTTGCAGAGGGGTGTTGGATGAGCACCCAGTGAATTCCAGGGTTAGATGTGTGTGTGGGCAGTGGGACTGCTGGATAAGCCCGGCTGGGAGAGGTGTGGCCGGGCTGTGCTGCCAACACTGAGACAGTAAGACAGGACGATGGCTGCTAGGTCAGGTGTAATTACAAGCTTGTCCTCTGCCTGCTTTTTAGGCTTGCATTGCTACAGGGAAGTACAGCTGTGCCATGCTGACATGAGGCACTGACACTTGGTGTGGGACTGTCAGTGTGTCCGCCCGAGCACTCGAGTGTGTCCTCTGAGAGCACTAATAGTGCTGGATTGACTTGCATGCTATTCAGCTATTTATTTTGTGTTTGCTTGAAGAATCAGGCCAATGTTTTTGAAAGCATATTTAACTATACCATATGCCTACTTAAATCATCCCTATCAAACAAGTTGTGGGTTGCTGCTCTGGTTCATTCTGTTCTGTTTTCCCTCCCTTCCCAATGTGTTTGTGTCTTTATCCAATTTGCTCTGTTCCTCGTGCCAAATGGCAGGTCTGAGATCCCAGCCAGGCAGGGGCAGCTGTGCTATTGTTGGTGTCTGACAAAACAGAGGTCATGGGCTGGGCCTGCAGCTCTAGCTTTAATGACAGCTTGTGTTGGACATTACGGTGCAGTCACAGTGTAATCAGGGTTCATGGGCCCTCAGAAGTAGGCATAAACTTTAACTTTCCCCTTGGGAACTAAGAACTGATGTCTCACTTTTAAGATGTAATTCCCATGCAAATTAATCTCTTGCAAAATATTTTGCTGTTTGTTTACTTTATTGCCATAATTCCTTTCTCTGTCTGGAAAACACCCAACTTAAAACAACCCCACCACAAAAAGTCTCAACCTGAAAAACCAAGCAACAGTCTAGTTGGAAGAAAGGCTCAGGCCTGCATGGAACTGAGCTGTTCTCACTTCTAAGACTGATGGTAAGATAAGCTGTGCCAACCTAGGAAGTGACTGCTCACAGCAAGAAGTAGGCTGCTGTCCTTCACAGGTGGACTCTCCCCTCCCTGGAAGGTTGTTCCAAGTTCAGCCCAGCAGTTCCAGGCAGTGACACAGCAAGGTGTGATCATTCCCAATACCCTCTGTTCAGCAGGAGATCAATCTTCAGGGTTTGGGAATTTTAAACGCTCTGCCCCTTGGGTGGCCTGACACTTGATCTCCTCTCCTGCTGCCTTCCAGGCCAGAAGGCAGGAGTGTCTAAGCTATTGCCAAGGGTGTTCTGGGAGCTGCTCTGAGGCAGCAGAGCGGGCTGCAGGGGCTGGGCAGCTGAGCAGAGGAGGCACAAGTCCCTGGAGCCACTCGGGGAGTGTGCAGCTGCCAGAGGCTGCCTGGCTCCGGCTGCAGCACTGCTGCGGTGCTCGGCACGGGCAAGGAAGCGTGGGGAAACAGCACATCTGTCACCCACACACAGCCACAGCCTCCACTCAGGGCAGCACCACATGTGTTTATTCGAAGCATGTACTAACTAGCTATTTCATGGCTTACAGTTATTAGCCACAAGTTAATTAGGCAAACATATTCACCATCAGTCACCTTACAAAGCATCACTTCTTCAGCACTGTTTTTACTTCCTAAGTGTCTTTATCTGGCACAGGAAACAGGAGGGGAAAACTGCAAATTCCATAGAGGAGCTACAGCCAGAAATTCATGTGTAAAAGGTGTTCACGCTATCCTAATGAATGCTAGAGTGCAGAGGTAGTGCTTTAGCTGAGTGCCTCTCCATGCTGCCAGCACAGTGGCACATGGGAGGAAGCAGTGAGACTTCAGAACCTGCAGCTGATGAGGAAGAGAAGGGAAGTAACAGAGGAAATAATTATTCCTTACACCAAATTTGCCAAGACTAGCTTCCCTGCTGCTGCATGTACTGGCTATGTGCCTGGCATCCTGCCTGCACAATGTATCTGGGACCACCACTCTGTCCCGAGAGAACGGGCTGTGGCTCCCCAAGATATGAGACTCAAAAGCAGTTCATCAGTTGCTGGCTCTCAGGTCACAGGCAGCAGTGAATCGAGCAAAGGTAGGAGAGAATCTTTCTTTGGGAAGTGGGACAGTCAGAATCCCTGGTTAGGAGCCTGCCATGACACCCACTCCATAGAACACCTTCCAGCTGCTCTCCAAAGGGACAGCTGTCTAGAAACCCAGCAGGGTAATCTGAAGGATTTCCCCAATCCGTTCATTTTCTCTGTACCTGTTTGCTTTCATGTGTCCACACTCTTCCCCTTAAATCTGGTACTATCTGGTATTAACATAAATGACACTTGCAAAATGGAAAGCAAGAACTCCCTTGTCTTGGAAGCGTCTTGCACCTAGAAATCCTAGAGCCCCTAGAGCTGTATGTGAAGCATGTGATGGGTAACAGATTACTTCCTGCATTGCTGTGTGCCTTATGGCCAGCGAGCTGCCCCAGACTCCATCAGCTCCAGGAAACTGCAGGTAACCAAGAATTTGGCAATACATGAGTAGTCATTTTCCTTCCTACCACCCCGAAAATAATTCCTATTATATCTTTCCTCTTTAAGTGCCACCAGCTGTTTGTGTTGGACAGGATGTAGGAAGCGATAAATGGGAGCTCAAGACCAGCATTTGAATAGAGGGCAAATAAAGTCATTAATAGCAGCAGTGTGACCTGTCTCACCTTGGCATGCAAGCTGATGATCAAGTCGAGGTACATGTGAGAGAAGTTTCACTTAGACTCAGGTTTAGGCTGGAATTTGTCTTTTTGGGCTCTGCTATTCCTCAAGCTTCCAAGTCCAAGGTGAAGGATGCTGCCTACTTCTGTCATAGCAAAACCTGAGTTTAAGTGCAGGATGCACAAACATGGAAGCTGGCCAGCACTGCAGCTGCATGGAGAATTGACTTCTGTACTTCCCTGAACTATTTTAAGAACAATGGCAGTTCCTCAGCCTGTTGGTTCAGTTTGAATAATCCACTGCCTAGCCTACCTCCATCCGTTCTTGCCCGGCTTAGAGGATGGTCTGCACAAGATGGGATGTTTGCAGTAGGTACCATCAAATCCAAAATGTTACTGCGATATTCCAGTGAGAAGTGAGAGTTCGAACAGGTTGAGATAAGTAGTAGTCACGTAACTATTCACTAGAAGCATTTCAGTAAAAGTGTTTTGTGGTGCTAGTTTAAACTGTAGTTATTGTCATGCACTCCCCTAATAATAGCAAATTTGTAAGTGTTCAGGCAGTGTGAGAAATGCTGGTTTTCCTGCTGGCCTTTCCATGCAAGGCACAGGGGGTTTCACCAATGGCTCACCAGAGCAGAAGGCAGCTGGAGCTGAAGCCCAGCATCCAGACAGATTGTTCTGAATGCAGAGTCACAGAACTCAGGGCAGAAGTGAGAGAACAAAAGTGAAGCTAGCAAGGAATGAAGACTGTTTTTCATGTACTAGTGTTCAAAGACACACAGGCTGTGGTTGCTTTCCAAGGCACAATGACTACAGAAATATGTAGAGTAATGGAGGGGTCACAGCTACCTCTGGGGTTTGGTTTGATTCTCTCCAGCTGTGGCAGGACAACAAATCCAAGCCCCAACTAAAAAGGGCAACTCATTTTCTCAAATATTCCAAGGCTTTCAAAATGTGACTTTTACATGGGCAATGCAGTAGAATCAGAGTCCTGTTTACTAACCAGCTTGCTTGTGTTGTTACACCTGCCATCACAGTGCGTAAGTGATCTCTCAAAGCAATTCAACCTGGCTTGGCCTCCTTGCCTTGCTGTAAGGTGTATGTGTACTTTCTCTTTCTGCTTTATTTCAAATTTGTAGCGTGTTTTATAAGGCATGGTTTGCTTGTGTGAAAATTGTGAATCCTTGTCAGCTGTTAGCTGATCAGGAGCCTTGTAAATGGGCTGGGTTTGTAAGCAGACTAAGGATTTTGCACTTTAGAAGCAGCATGACAAGAAGGGATTTTAAATGGCACAAGCAGCACAGTCATGTTGTCACCCAACCTAAGGATGATAGAGCCATCTGCTACAGGGTACTGTGGAAAAGCAGACTTTGAAAAAAAGAAATGCTTGGTTAAATCTACAGCTGGCACTTGGGAAGCTCCACAGACTCAGTGCAGCCAACAGCTGGAAAGGAAGCAGAAACACACCATGGCCAAAGTCCAGGAGAGCAGGGACTCACCAACCGAACATCGTGGATGCTTTGGCATTTTATCTATTCCACACAGCGTAGTGTTGCTCTCTCTACCTGTGAAAACTGCTAATTCGTCAGGCAACAAGCAAGTGTCTCCCATTAGGAAAAGATACACTGAAATTTGTTAGGCCCGTCTGGACTGTTGACCCAGAAACTGAGGTGCAGGTTTAAAGGTCACACAGTAAGCTAACTTGGGCTGCTTGTGTTCTCTTAAATCCCCCCAAAAGAGCACTAGAAATGAACAGAGCAGTTGTTGCTGCATTAGTGACTAATGTTAGCTCCACTACATGAGGAATTACTGGGAGATATCCAGCAGTAGTCTAGGCTGTGCCAATGGGAAGTCAGGAGTGCAAGTACGTACGTATCTTTCATAGCTGTCAGTCTTCTGCACAGTAAACTGCTCAGCTCTGGGCCAAAGCTCCAACTCCTTCAATACCAGGTCAGGGAACCGTGTTTCACATGGTAAATTGGGAAAATGTCTTTTCCTGTGAACCTCTGACTGTATTGTGCTGAGCTGCATTATCCACACTGCAGTTCCAGGGTGGCAGCTGTCTGGGTCAGTAACACTCCACAGGGTAAGGAAAATGCAGCATGTGCAACTGAATTGCACAGCTTTTAACCTACACAAGCGTGTCGTGTACTTCACATGCGTTCGGCAGGACCGGCTGTTTATGTACTCTGGGCCAAATTGTGTGTGGAAAAGCGTCTACAGCATCAGCTTTTGGGGAGCTTCATACTGGGACTTGATTTGCTACTGCTCCTCTGTTGTACAGTAACTGCACTGAAATCCCTGGCCTGGCGAGGAGGCATTGACATTGACCCCGACAGACTGACCTTGTTCTGATGACAAAATTGGTTCCCCTAAAGCTGTAGTGGTGCTGAGTGGCTTTAGCTAAGCCAGGAGCTGCAGAGCTGCTGTGCTGAACACTTGCACACCCCAGCAGCTCCCAGCTGAGCACTGCTGCTGCGCTGTGAGATGCACAGGCTGCTCAGCAGGCTTAGGGCTCTGATACCCTGCTGCACGTGGCACTCAGCTATGTGAGAAGCAAGGTCAGAATCCACATCAGTTGCGAGTCCCTCACCCACTCCCTTTGGTCTCCATGTAGCTCTGCTCCATGCTTGTTCTCCCTGCCAGCCATGATGCAGTTCTGGAGGCAGAGCCTCTGTCCCCATCCACCCCAATGGGGACAAGCAGTGAACATTTTCCCTCCCCCAGCCTGCTGTTTAACACACAAACCAGATGTGCATTGGGACCTTTGCTATCCGTCTGACAGCCCAACTGAGGCAGCTGATGGTTGCTCAGGTCAGAAATGGAACTACAGACAAGTCATCTATACAATACACTTAATTCTTCAGCTGCTGAACTGCCACAGCTAAATGCTAATGCAGAACTGCTGAGCTTCCTTCTGGATTAGCATTAGCCTCATCACTAGTAAGTCTCTGGGAAGAACTGTCTGACAAACGGGGAGGAAGCCAACAGCCAACGCTTTGGCCCTCCCACAGGATCCAGATCTGATGTGCAGTTTTCTGACTTCAGATTAGCCTAGGGTCTTTGGGAAGCTGCACAGTCAAGTCCAAGTGATCATAAGGCCCTGAGGCACGTTTGAGTTAGAGAGGAGGAGGGAAGGATTAGTTCTCCAAAGGCCAGAAGTAATGTGCAGCCCTGGCCAGCGACACTGAGAATAAGACCAGAGCTGCAGTTTAGCCTCGGTGCTGGAGCTGTTAACTCATTGGATCAGGACATGTGGAACACGGGTACATGTCCTGACACCTAATTTTAATAATAGCTTGTAAGTGTCAGTGGTAATGTCATCTCTTTAGCAGTGGGTCTGAAGATGATCCAGATGAGAGCATATTATGCCCTGTTAAAGCAGCTAATTTGCATAAAATTTATGACAAGCCAGGTCTTTTCAGGATTTCATAAACTGGCTGAATATTCATTTTTAAAGCACTGTCTGAATGAGTTTGGTCACAGATGACTACTCAAAGCCTATGCCAAAGCTGGTATATACACCAGGAAAATAACACGAGAATGAGGGGGGAAAAAAGGCAACAACAAACCACTCCTGTAAAAGTTAACAAAATACTGCCTTCAGCCAAACCCCTCCCAATTAATATCAGCTGTAATGGTGCCAAATTCCAGCAGAGCATGGGCTGGCATTTGGTTCAGTACTTACTGGCCACTTTTGTACAGGACTGGTGCAGGGCAGAGCAAAAAATCAGATTGTACTGTTTTAGGCCTTTCATCTGAAAAAAAAGAAAAAAATCACATGCGCTTACTATGCTGTGCAGCTTAGGTGAGGAACTGCCATGTGAACATTCTGTGAGGTCCCTCTGTTCCCATGCTCCTTACTGCTCTGTCCTGGCTGGAACCAGTGGCAAAGGCAGGCCCAGGATAAGGAAGATGGAGCCCCAGAGCTGGCTGTAAATCCCAGATGGGCCCACGTTACAGTGCTTATTTGAGCTACTCCAGCCAGCTCATGCTCTTCCAGAGAGAAGATTTCTGACAATCAACACCATTTTTGTGGAGAACACTATTAGTAGTTTCCTGGTAGCTGGAAGATGAAGCTTTGTTTCTAGTTGACTCCATCCCTGTGTGTTGCCTTACAGGACTGTTCTATTATCTGTGACTTGAGTGTCTTTTTCCTCCAGTGTTTCTTCTGTTTTGACTCTGCGTAGTTTGCAAACCTTGTATGTTTACACAGCACCTACCTATAGATCACATGAAGCGCTTATTTGTAGAGCCTTGTGTCCAGTACAGCATTTCTGTTCTGCAGGTATGAGGAGGGGAGGATGGAGCTTTTTTGCCTCACCTGTTTGGTAAGTTGGGGAAAATCTGACTCCCGTGTGCAGAACCATCTGCCCAAACTTCCCCATGGCAGGTCTGATGATTTCTGTGCAAGGACTATTTCCTGACTGTAGGGTGAGAGCAGATCAGTGATCTGCCAGATCAGCTTGGAGAGGACTCTGTCCTGCATTTCAGGAGCAGGCAGACAGACAAGCAGTTCAGGGGCAGCTGAAGGAGGAGCTGTTGGCATAAATGAGCTTTTCATATGTGCTATAATCTGTACTGACTGCTTGGCCTAGATTTGGGGCAAGTTGTGAGGTGGGGAAGAGGGATTAGCACATTGCCATATGCTTTTGTCTTAATGGTATGTTTCATAGATTATTTTTCTATCCCACAGCTCCATTTGGCAGGTTTCCTTTCTAGCATTTGGTAACGGTTCTTTATAAATGCAGAAGGAAAAAGATGCCAAATGCATCCTTTAAAAGCAGGGGAACTGACACCAGTAAGGGTGTGCTCAGAGGCTGATCCCAAAGAGAGCCCAGGCTCTCAGTGAAAGGAACTCCCAACAGCAGCACATCCTCACCTGAGTGCTCTCACATGCTGAGGGTTCTGCAGAGGGACTGCCAGTCTTCTGTAGAGGAGACTGCAGTGACACAGGGATGATGGCCCTTCTCTTGGGACCATCTCCTTTCTCCTGCTCCAAGAGCCCTGCCTATCTTCCTGTTCATCCTGGCTCCACTGGTCCCCTTTAGGCTTCCTGTGAAGCAGGCAGTCAGAATCCAGCACAGAGCAGTAGAGAATGACCTTGTGTATTGTGGGAAAGACCACTTGAAACTTCCCTGTTTTTTTTTTTTTTTTTCCTGTGCTATTCCCCAGCTGCTCACTCTTGTCCGTTGCTGAAGTTGTGGACCAGAGGGGTGTAGAAGGCCCTGGCAAGACCCCATAGAGCAGATTGTGTTTTTATAATCAATACATCACTGTGCCATTTCCCTACCCTCATGTGTTTCAGCACACCCCTTTCTGCAGCCAAGAAAAAACAAGCAGCCCAGAGCTGTAGTTGGCAATTCTCGCATCAGATGGTAGCAAGTGTTTGTGGGCAATGGGAAGCAGAGGTGACAATTGTAATGGAAACTGAAGGGAAATTTATACCAGTGCAATTGACTTATACAGGCTGCCTGCATCCAGAACTACTGGGTTATCCTGTTATCTGCCAAATTATTATAGGTGTTTAACAGGTAGGAGAGACTGGCAGCCCATTCCAGTATTTACAATATCCAGGGCAAGGAAGAAACTGCATGGGAAACTGATTGTGTAGCAATTTAAGTAAAACAGGCTAATACAGAAATCAGACAGTAGGCAGGGAAAAAAACACTCGTAGTTTTTCCTTCAAGTTCTTTTTTGGTTGTTTTCCAGTCTGGCTGGCTTCTAAGGAATTCTGTTTAGAGCTAGAAGTTAGATGTACTTATCCTAGACATCCACTTGACTTTCTGGATACAAAAACAAACTCACGTACAGTTAGAGGGACGTGCCTGTGCAAGGTGTCATGGTCACCATCTGAAACAGAACTGCTTTGGGTTGTGGCCGCAGTAAGCCCTGATGTGGGGCACACAGAGCTCATGGACCATGACAAAACACTCCACAGTTCTGACGTGGCCTTGTTCTATGCTGTTGCAGGAGAGGACTGATGTGCCCCTGAAACCCACAGCATACCTGGCACACCACCCAGAAAGGCAAGACCCTCGCTGGAAACCAGGT
This sequence comes from Acridotheres tristis, assembly GCA_037013685.1. NCBI lineage: Eukaryota > Metazoa > Chordata > Aves > Passeriformes > Sturnidae > Acridotheres > Acridotheres tristis. Next base: position 165,766 of record CM072888.1, on the reverse strand, counting down.
AAGCGTCTCTGGGAATTGCAGTGAGATGTCTTGGCCAGGATTATCGTGCAGAAAGGGACCTCAGTCAGTACCCGGCAGCCACGGGTGTGTTCATCAGCAAACATCTGCTTGCCCAAACATCAGGAGCCAAGCAGCTCTTACCATGCTAATGCCCACAGCCAGGGGGCTGCCAACACCACTCGCAGCTAACGGCACCTGGTAGCAAAATGAAACCACTGAGCAGAGTGTGAAACAACTTTGCTCCCTTTGCTAATCCTTAGAGCTTTCCTGTTCTCTTCTTCGATATTTTTCTCTTAAAATTGTCAGCAAGTGAGGTAATGAGAAGCACATTCAGTCACTGCCTCAGGACTACAAAGGCAGACCGTGGCAAACATCCACACTTACGGATTGTCGTGCCGTTCACTTGATAGGTGCAGGTCACACTGTCGCTCCTCCCACCTAGAGTCAAGCCACTTCCTCTGAGAACAACCTGAAACTCCTCTGCAGGGGCAAGCAAACACACAAAATCACCAAACTTCAGTGCACTGCTCTAAGTTACACAGGGCAATTTCATTTAGTCTGCAATAAGCAAAGCACAACATAGTAATGCTTCCAACTTAGTGACATATCCTCTTTTCCTGGACTCTTGTACGGAATTGTCCTTATAAAATTGGCAAAGTCAGGATTTGTTCCCAAATCTTCATTGAGACAGCCCTCTGAAACTCGAAGTGGATTCAGGCTATCACCAGGATCAGCTCAGACTCAGCTGCACAGTAAGACACAGCTCCTCGGTGAATGAGAAATGGGAAATCTGAGACTCAGAACAAGCAGACTCCCCAAATCCAGGTCAGGATCACTTGTAGTGCCCGATGACAAAAAACATTTCTCCTTAGTACTATTTCTCTGCAACTTGCCTAAGGGCTATCATGTCTGTAGCTGTGCAGAGGAGTGAAAGGGTTTTTACCAGGGCCACTGGCTCAACCGGAGCACCCATGTTTTCACAAAAATATCCGAGTAACGTTTTGCAACTACCATACTTTGACTGACCTCCAACTATGCCAAGGTTGTGAAGCTGAGAGAGAAGACAAGACAAGGCCTTAAAATTCCATGCAACTCCTCTATTTCATTAATATATTGCTCTCACTGCCCAAAAGTGCAATCATGTGCTTTGTTCTTACACTCCACAGATTTTTGGGGCAGATCAGGGACAAGTGCAGAGCAGATTCATGGGAGAGGGGCAGGTAAACACTATTCAAATTCCATGTGCACTACCCACGCTATGGAAGCAGGCCCTCGTGGTCAGCTCCTCTGAGGAGAATAAGAAGTCAACAGAGAAATCCGATGGTTTTTAATGTCTTGAGGGCTTAAGTTAGAGAGGCCTCATTCTAGAGACATGCAGTTTTCCTTAGGATAAAACAGGGCAACCAGAGTCCTACAATAATTGAAGAGTATATTAAAATTATAAAACCTTACCTCCTACGCAGACACTGGATGGCTCCAAATATAAAATCTCAGTGCATGATTGTTTCAAAACCTATTGCAAAGGAGGAAATAGTCACAAATGGGTTTCATAGTGGTATTTTAATAAGCAATCTTAGTTTAAAACAAATGCTTTTCCCGAGAACAGACATGCAGCTCCAGGTTTGGTTTGTTAAGTCTGACTTTGTAGGACATTGCCTGGAGCATGCACAGCTCCTGCACACCTGCGCAGTCAAGTCTAGGAGTTCCTAAGGCTTGGACTAGTTTGTTAAACCCCGGAGAACCTTTAAATTATAATCATGTCCAGTTCCCTAACCTGATTTTCCATGAACCCCTAATGTTTTTGCCAAAAACGAATCACAAGGAGGATGATCCAAAACCTAACCCAGTCAAAAGCAGTTCTGTGCAATTGTGAGGACAATGCGCTGGTAGCAAGGGATGAGCAGCCCAGCCTTACTGAGACAATTAACAAAATACGCTAAGTGTCAATTTGTCCTGCAACCTCACTCGGTTTCGCTGAGCCCCATATGTAGTTCAAAAGCTGTTGGCAGCAGGCAGCACCATAAATCATAACTTGCATGGCATCTGTTCCTGACCAGACCTGTGCACTGCATACAGGGTTTGCGTAGGTCATCCTCACAGCTGGATTCTTCATTGAACCAAGTCTTGAAAATGCTCTACAGCTGTGCAAAGCGTTTACCTCCTGAGGTACAGAGGTCAGAATAACCTGGAACTGCTGGAAGCAGACAGGTGCTGACACGTTTTGGTCACACTTGGTGTGCTAATGACTCTGAACAACTATGGTTTTGTAGGGCCGCCAGTGACCTTTCCTCCCTACGGATCCATTCAAACTTGTATCTCTGTTTACATCAGTGCTCACCGGAAGCTGACCCTTAATCAGCCTGCCGTGATTTTTGGGGAAAGGCAGCAAGGGTCTCTGAACTAAAGTCTGTGCCCTGTAACCAAACAAATGCATCCAACTTGCTGTTTCCAGAAGCTCTTTTTAAAGAAAAGAAAATGTTCATCCTAGTTGTTCTGCTGTAGGGTTTGTGTAAAACCCAGTGACAGCACAACAGGATGGCTTTCACACTGTGCGTGCACAGATCATACTCTTGCGGTTTTACCTCCTGGTCAGCACACCAAGCCTGTCTCTGGAGTGCTGTTCATGGACACACTGCCAGCCAGACTGTGCCCAGTGAGTGTGCGCACAAGCCAGAGATGGCAGCCTCAGAGCTGCAGGCAGTAGTAGATTTTCTACAGACATTCCTTTTCTTTTCTCTCTCCCTTACAAATGTGGGGTCTGTAATTTTCTCTAGGAATGCGACAAAGAGAACAGCCGGTGAGCAAAATTGTAATCTCAAGGAAAACAGAGCTAGGAACTAAACGCTGTTGATGGTGTGACACGCCACGAGGATGTGCTTTCCTCTTCTACTGTGCCAAGTTCCTCCCTCAGGTAACCACAAAACCAGTCTTATCAAGAGCTGCATCTCATTTTTCAACACAGAGCAGTAAGCACACTCATGTGCTTGTCACTGCAACACATGGATTGTCAGTGTGATAAATCTATGGCACGTGGGGGGACAGTAATGGAAGGTCATGTGTGAGAGGGCCCTGATAACATAAAGAGTGTTTAAATCTACCGTGAGCACTCTGTGCCTGAGCTGGATCTGTGCATGCAGGCAAAGCCTCAACAACTGCCAGCTGTGGGCCTTTCCTTGATGAGGAACTCCCTGCAGCTTTGGGCTCCAGGATTAGTGCAGGGGCACCTATTTAAATGGTAGGCAAGAGCAGGGCTCCTGAGTGCACAGGGGAACAGGGCGTGCCAGTGGGGTCCAGAAGGCCAGGTCAGAGCTGGGAAAGCTGTCCCAGCCTACAGAACACTGCTATGGAGCAAGGCCATTCCCTGGTGAGTTAATGCCTTCTGCAGCCCCATCCCAGCTTGGGGCTGTGGAGTTGCTCCGAGCAATTGATGATGAAGGCAGAGCTGTGCTGCTGCTGGCTTAGCTGTGTCCAGCTGAGCTCTACCCAGGTGCTTGTTTTAGTTGGTAAAACTATTCTGCTTCATTCCTTCCAATTGGCTGAATCAAGACTGGGCTTACCCCATGTTTCCACGTGGGTTTGTTTTCCTATGAGTCGTTTAGAATTTTTACTGGCAGTTTGCTTCCTTTTTTCTTTTTAAACTGAAAACTATTTTATTTTCCACTACTGCTAAGGCAGTAAAAATGAAAGAGAAGTAAAGCAGGAGGTGTTTAATTGGTTTGCTGGACTCACTGGTTTTGTTCTAGAAAATGAAATGCTGACTGTGCATTGAGCAGGATGTTTTGTGCTGAATTCATTGTGATTCCTATGGCATGTTAAGTCAGTGTATGTGCAATCAGAGTGATGAAGAGTTTAAGGTGTATGTAGGCTGGTGAGCTGCTCTTTTTGTCATGTAAATAGGATCTGTGCCCCCTAATAGTGTGGCAGAGTTAGGTTTTAACAAAAAAAGATGTGGAGTAGGTTACAGGAGGAAATAAATTTAAGTAGAGCTCTTGATTTCTGTGATAACACTTAAAAAACCGTGATCAGGCTTTCTAAGTGAGAAGCATCTTCACAGCCCACCTGAGGCTCTGGACAGGCCAGCCTGTCCATATAGCAAATAATGTTTGAACTCGCTGAAATGAACTGTTTCCAAAGTTAAGCCTTTGATTGTTTCTAGCATTAGTTTCACGTCACGTGCCTCTGCTGTGCTCAAGCCAGCTCTGTTCTTTTTTTCCTCAGTGCCGATCTGTGTGGAAAGGCACAAGGTAGCAGGACCACCTCACACTAGATGGAGGGCAATCAATTCAGGGTGACTTGGAATGAAACACATACTTTTCAACCAAACACCGTTTTGGTGCTTCTCTCCCCTAGAGTCAGAGCAGGAACTGCAGCGGTTAATATCGAATGGGTCCTACCTTGCTGTGCTGCCAAGCATCTGTGCTTGTGATTACACCTCTCTGCCAAGCCTGGCCTGCTCCCCGCGGCTGCTTGCCAGTGCCGTGGACAAAGAGCAAGGGGAAGGGGAAGGCTGCTACCTTATCCCCTATCTAAGTGAAAAAAAATGCCTGAGACATATGGTCTTGCATAAAATCACCACCCGAGAGAAGCCTGGCGCGGCGTTAGGTTAGTGAGAATATTCTAATTACACCAAGGCTGAGCAGCACCTCATTGGCAGCCCCTGAGGAAAGCAAATGGAGATGACAAAACTGCGGGTCATGAGATGCGTTTTTTAACAGCATTGCAACCTTTACCCCCAAATTACTAAAAACAGCCCTAAACTCATTACTTACCAAGTAATGTAACTAGGAATCAAGACAAACTGTTACTTTCCATAACAGGAAAAAAGTTGTTTGGGCTACTTTAGTTTTTTTCCAATTAGTAAGAGAAGTCTGGCTCAAAGAAACTTCTCACCAAGGAGTTGCTGGATTTCGTTTGGACCTGTGACTGCTTCCTTTAGAGGCAGTTGTACAGCATCCCTTACGTAAGAGAGCTGCCAGGCATTCAGGGCTGGCTGACAAGTCCCATCCCAATCACAGGGCACAGGCACGCTCACTCTAAGCGGAGCCGTGTCAGTGCCGGTGCTGGCTTATCAAGCTCACTGTGCTCCAGGAGAACATTATATGGTTTGTAGTATGTCATAGAATGTCAAATTGAGGGCTGCACGGCACTGAAGGGTAGAGCAGAAAGCATTCTATTCCAGGCCATTGATTCCTTTTAACAACTACATGCAGTAATTCCCAAAACTATCTCCTCAGTCTCAATCACATGGAAAACATAGCACAGCGTTAGTTCTGAACCTTGCACTCAGTGCAGCTAGACTGTCCAAGGGGATTAAATAAGATGACTGATTTAATCAGAATAATTCTTTTAATGATAACTTGCTGCATTTCTCCTCCCCCCACCTCCTTAAAGGTCTAATAGTTTGCTTCCTGGATTCCCAGTGCATAAACCGAGCATATTTTCTTCCTACAGGAAATGATCCAATTAAGTTGATGTATAATTGATAATGAACCGTTTAAGCTGATTTTGGCCTTGAAAAATCTTACCCGCGTCCAGTCAGCTGGCTGACCCCCCTTCATCCGTGGTGGAGGGACAGCACTCGGGGAAAGGGAGGGAGCAGGCTGAGCCCAAGGAAGTGCAGGGAGGCAGCCTAGCTCCAGGGAGCTGTACTGGACAGCAGTAGGGGTTACTTGAAAATCACGTAGTCCCTGATTGCTGCTCAGTACCCAAGCTGCAGCCTGGCCCCTGAGACAGCAGGGTTTGGACAGCAGAGCTCAGTAAGGGGTCACGTTAGAGACATGCAACCAGCCTTGTCTGGTGTGTATCCCTGGAGCAGCACTGTGGCCATGGGCAAGTTGCCACCCTCCCTAAACACAAGTTCTGCTCCCTTCCAGCAGGTACCAGCAACAGATGCTGTGAGTTCAGTAGTTCACCTGCCCCCAGTGCCAAAGCCAGGTCAGCCTGAGGAAGTGCTGCTGACAGCACAGCTGGAAAGGAAGGCATCAGATTCACGGAGAGAGGCTGGAGCACATGTTTGGGAAGCCAAGGCAGTAGGTTTGATAAACATAAAGGCTAAAATTGTTCCCCACATGAATGCCCCTTGCCTACCTCAACAGAACTGACTCCCTGTCACTAGACTTTGGTTTCGTCCATGCTTGGGCATCAAGCAGCTGTCCAGCGTGGTTTGGCAGCTTCCCTCCCTGCTGACTTTGTGTTAGCAGGGACAGGTCTGCCCATCACCAAGTCCTGTCAGCAGCCCAAGGGGCCCCTCTGCCTGTGTGTGCTGAGCAGTGGCCACAGGCAGGGTGACAGTGAGTGTCCCCACGCTGCACGTGAGAGGCCATCTGTGAGGTGCCGCTGCCATGCACGCTTTGTGTAGCAGCTCCCTGTCACCAAGCCCTGTAACTCCAAAACGGGCACGCACTGCCATGCACAGCCAGTGACACAGGAGCTGTGCAACTGACATGGAAACCTCCAGGATATTCCATAGATAGCCTTCGCTGGTGTCCACGTGGATCGGAATGCCAGAGGGATTTTGCTGACGGCTCTTTGCACCAGGAGCAGACTTCCCTCCATCACCCGCTGAGTTGTACTGGAGATAATTTATACTTTCATAGCAGAGCATTTTTATTTTTTATAGCGTTCCCTGCTTATACCCCTTTAGCTGGAGTCTGACCCTGGGTGAATCTAGTTGTTTTTTTTAAGGACCTTGCATGCATTTAATCCTTTGTTTGCCCTCACTGGTCCTAGATGCACTCCTTGGATGGGTCTAAATCAGTCCATGTCAGCCTGGAAGTTTGTACCCTGCAAACCCTGAGGTCTCCTCTCCCCGGTCACCCCTTCACCACGAGGTAGATCCTTGAGTATCCCAATCTGCAACTTTTCCTGGAAAAACCGACAGCTTTATGCTGAGGTGTATGGTTTTTCCCCAGGAGGCTCGGCCGACTTGGAGAGAATTTTGCTTCAATTTACAATGCTCCGGGTGGCACAACTTGATCTATTTTTTGTTTGTGTCCATCATGTCATTATATTTAATAGTGGGTTTCCCATGTAAAATGAACAAAAAAACCTGAGCACCTGTAAAATGAACAAGCAGGAGGAGATTTTACCAATTCTGTTTCTATTCCTTGCCAGGTAGAATTTTTAAGAAACTTTGTAACACTGAAAGATAAAACAACCCTAGGCTGACCCTCTTTTGAACTACTTCCTCTAAAGTTCTGCGTATATCAGTTCCTGTAGTCTGGTAAGTTTTTGTGGTGTTTCCTACTAACAAAATGTATTTTAACTTCCTGTATTAAGTGCTGTCAACTTACTTCAGTATAAAAATGTGTTTGTCTACTTAGAGCTGTCATACACTATAATAATGTTACTTAAGTGAGTTCCCTTAATGTAACTTTTCAAGGTACCAGCCTTGTCCAATTCTGCCTGCAGAGACAACCAGATAACTTTCACTCACAAATCACCAGGACTTGAGTTTAATTAAGGGTTTCATTTTCTTATCTAGTACTGTTTGGCTGCATGGTGATGGAAACTGTGATCTCCCAAAGCCTTCCCCCTGTCTTGGCTCACTCACAAGGCTACACTCTGTGTAATAATCAGCCAAACTCCATCAGTAACTGTTCCTGAGAGTGCAGCAACTTGCCTTGAGCATTTTGCTTTTAAGCTCTAGAGTTCTTCTCAGATTTATTCACCCTGACAATGCTGTTTAGTTATGACCTTTTAAGCTAGGTATGAGCAATGCTGGCAGAGCAGGAAACCTTGCAAAGCAGCCCCCTCCTCACAGGTCTGCACAGATTTCTGGAACTGGTAGTGGATGTTGTTCAGCAGAAACAACGGCGTGGAAGTGCTTCAACCCTTCTCACTTCCCTAGGAATTTATCAGAACTTATGGCAAAACATGGCACAAGCTCTCTAGCATCTAAGCCAAAGTAACTCTAAATGTTCATCTTCACTCTCTTCGGTGTTAATCCCTAGTCGCGATTAAACAGACATTGTGTATCTGTCCAGAGAAAATATACTGGAATAGTTGTTTATATTGAAAGCAACTGCAGGAGCAGTTACTACAGACAGTCTGTGCTAAAAGTCATCACTTTTTTTTTTTTTTTTTTTTTTTTTTTGAACACTAACAAACCTAGACTAACTGCTGGGCTCTCCTGGAATACAGTACAAATATAACAGGATAGCAGCCAAATAGTCTCATACCTGTAGTAGAGCCTTCTGCATCACCTACTTAGCAGTTCTGGGTTGCAGTTTGGCTCAGAGGTTTTAATTGCTGGGTTGTTACCGTTTCTGAAGACCATGTTTTTTCTGAACAGAAATGGTTCAACAACATTGATGGAGGGTTTCACAACTGCACCTTTGACTCTGTACTTTGAGCAATGCTGCTGCATGTTTGTGACCTGTATCCTTTTCATCTGGTTCAAAATTAGCTCTCCCCTTCAGAGTAGCATCTCTGAGTCTGTATGCTCTAGCTAACTTGCAAACGGAAATGAACTTTTGTAGCGACTAAAAAGGAAAACTGTGACTATTTCATGTTCAATTAGATCTATTTATGAGTGCTATGATCTTATGAGAATGAATCGTCACAATCACTCCAAACCCCTGCAAAGAAAACTGAGTATTAACTGCAGCATACCAAAATATCCTATTAATACTGCCACCACACATGCACTACAGAAAAATCCCACACACACAAAATGACAACCAACCAGAAACCATACTATGATCCTTCTTCCATCCGTGCTCTGTGGTAAAAGCCGAGTGTTGACATGTCCAGTGTCAATAATGCCTGACCCAACTCAGGAGCTCAGTGTGCAGAAGCAGACTTTGTGTGTCAGCTGGAGAACAGTGTTCATTGGTTGGCTTTTCCTGTCACTGCTAGGCTGTTGCCTTGAAACAATGTGTTGCCATTCCGTGTCTGCTCCTGTCCTACAGCAATGATATGCCCTAATCTGGGATTTTTACAGCCACATTTTTCTTAAGTATCAGAGGAAGCTGGATTGAGGCTAGTGCAAACACCGTCTGCCATATCTTATCAGAAAGCTTCCCTCCCTGCTGACACAGAAGTGAAGGTGCTTTAAAGCTCCTGGGAGGTATAGATGCGGCAGGCTGGCACTGTTACTAGCCAGACACTGCCCAAAAACACCTTGGCTGAGAATTCAGGTGACGGGATAGCCTATGGCTCATGCTAACCTTCGATGTGTTTCAATGACAGGTGCTTCAAGTTGAGCTCCTCAGAAACCTCAGGGGATTGTTCTTGTGCTGCTTGCTCGAAGTACCAGAGAAGTGTGGAGCCTCGAACCCTCAGAAGGTGCCCACCTGCAGGTCAGTGACCCTCCCTGGAGGGGAAACACCCAACCCCAATGTCTTTACTGCTCTATCCCAGACATAGTTATTTGCAAAGCACTGTCCTTGGAAACATAATGCCATCGGCTGGGGTTAAACATTCAGCTCTTACAGAGGAGCTCAGCTCTGGCACTTCGATCATTTGCAACAGCAGCGTGGCTGAATCCTCCAAGTCCTTCAAATAGCACAGAATGACATTTTATATAGTAAAGGTTTTAGGCAGAACCACATGGGCTGCACTGTCTTTTCAGCAGAATAAATGCTAATGCATCCAAAGATTGATTACCTTTCTTTAGAAAGCTCAAGGAAGATTCTGGAACTACATTTATTTTAAGTAACGAGGTAAATAAGTTGTTGCAATATGGCGTTCACAAAAACCACACTGATCAAGGGAAGTGATAAATTCATGACTGTGTAGTTTCCTGTATGTGAGTAGTTTCCTTGGTTATTTAAAAAAGAAAAGGAAAGGGAAATGGATGATAGTGGGCTCACTCAGAAAAAGGATTTCATTATTGCTTTTGACTTCTGCCAGTAAGCCTGTCTGCAATGTGCTGCCTGCATGCAGCAGCACTGTTAACCTTGCATAAAAGACAGAGTCTTCAGTTTAAAATGAGACAAATAAATTGGGTCCACAACCACAGGTGTCTAACATAAAGCTGAAACAGTGTCAAGCCACTGATCACAACCCAAATGTTTCTCTTTGATCCTTTCGAGCCAACCACAGTAATCAGGTGGATGGCCTCATGCCACTCACAAGAGTTTCTCATGCCGTGCTGAAAACTGGAACTGAGTCTTGCCACTTACTGGGATAAGAAGTAGGTAAAGTCATGGATTAAAAACACTTCTCTCTGGATGTAAAGATTGGAGTGATGCCTAAATTGCACTTATTCCTCAGATTTTAGGCAGCTGTTCTCAAGGCTCCCAGAGTAACAGTTTCCATTTTCTCCAGACTAAACTCAAAGCAGTCATTCATCAGAGCCACACGTACCAAAGTTCCCACATGAACTCCCCTGTCCTTGTGAGGAGGCCTCAAATTCTACATGAGGTCTGAGCACGAGTAACTGCAGGACAACACAAGCACTGCTCATTTACAGAACTGGATCTCTAAGGTAATGGGGAGTGAACTTCACCTACTGCAATTCCTGCCTTAGGAACCAATTCTGCCTAGAAGGGGAAGTGGGACTGGAGATTGTGCTCTAATCTTGAAGAAATGCAAAACTTATTGCCTGGTACTCACAGAATTGATTATCCCCTTAAGTGCTTGGAATCCTCCAGTGACAGGGAAGACTTGCTCTTTCACGTCAGCAATTCTTTCCAGCTTTGGAGAGAAAATGCATGCAGACACATGAATCATCTGGCAAACTAAATTCCTCACACTGCCTGACACCCTTAACATTTAAGTGGATATCTAAAAGCAACCCTCATGGCCTCTGTGACAAGAAGGAAACTTTAGTGCTCTCTCACAGCTAACTAAGAGTCTTCTGAACTGGAGGACTTAGCACAGCCGACTGCAGCTAACAAAATGGTGGTTAGTCATCGTGGCAAGCGTCACACTGAAGAAACCTCGCAGGGCCTGTATTTTGGCAGTGATGTTGTACCTCTGTCCAGAATTACTTTCCCCTGTTTGCTCTGCCTTTCACTAAAACCCTTTCTCTGCATCTTCTGCAGGAAGGAACCTCTCCTGTACCACTCCACTGAAGCCACTTTGACCAAACAGGAGTAGCTACAGTCTTCACTGGGACACAGAAACTCTGGAACAGCTTTTCAATGAAGGACATGAATCCCGTCTTCTTTTCCTTATCCCAAGACTGTTACATATCCACTGCTTGAATCTTGTCTCTAGCTCCTCTGTTCATATGATCAGTACCCTGACCTGGCTGCCGTTCCAATGCCAGGGGCTTGCCTGCACCCTCCGGTTGGCAGCTCCCAGTGAACCAGGGGATTTCCAACGGGTCTCCTTGGCACTGAGCACAACACCTACGTGTTCTGTTTGTCTACGTACACATCTGAGTGTGCTTCCTGAGCCAGGAGACATTACACTGCCTAATGTAAGTAAAATTCAATTTCTGTACTGCTTAACATTAACTCTGTAAAACTCTGGGTTGAGGTTCTGCCTAGTACTCGAAAATAGTCAAGTTCTTATTCTTACCTGTTCTTGTTCAAAATCCTGGACCCCAACACAATAAACTCTTGCTCCCAGCTCTCTGGATTTCTTTGCCTGTGGTGACACAGAACAGAGAAATAAGCTTTTTTTTTTTTTTTTTTTTTAATTGAGCAGGCAGCACCCAAACTCTGCAGAGCATGACATTTAGTTCCAGCTCGTGCTCACCTCTTTCTCTGCATACAGGGGAATCTGCCCATCCAGCTTGCCATCGGTCAGTGCAATGATGATACTAGAGAACCTTGAGGCTCCTTGCTTTGCAATTTGCATATTGGCCTGAAAACAACAAAATTCATTAGCTACCTTAAGAAACTACACCCAAACTTGTAACTGTGATGCATCTTCAAAGTATCCAATAAAACATCTGAAATAACAGCCTCATCCTCAAACCTCTCTCTCATGACAATCTTCTGCCTGCCTTGAACTCACTGCCAGCAGGGAAACCCCTTGTCAGTCCTTCCCAGCCACCCCTGAGCCCATCTCCACAGCACTGGGGTCACTGACTAACACGCAGTTCTTCCAGGACTGATCTCTTCAAATGCACCATTAGGATTTCCTTTGCTATCCCCCGGATTTCAAATGCAGTCAGTAGGTTCCAAGATAAAAAATTAGTTTAAGCCATTCTTTTTCTTTTTTTAATAGCAACAAAATTCCCTTTGCCTGGCTTTTCAGTGCACAGATCTTGGTTACAAACACAGCTCTACAGTCACAGAGGAAGAACGGATTTGTCTGTAACGATGAAAGCTTAGATCTTTACCTTCAGGGCCAGGGCTTTCATCAAAAGTGCATTGTTTGAACAAAGAAAAATATAAGTAGCTGGGAAGTCCGTAGTGAAGAGAGTCCAAAATGAAGAGCATTTGTCCCCCAGATGCTGCTCTGTGCAGTAAGCTCTCCCCAAGGAGAGGCTCTGGAAGGAACCGCCAGTCCCACAGCCCTCGTGAGCTGTGTGTGACTATTCACCATGTCGCCAGGATGCTGAGTGAGCTCTGAGATCCACAGCATGGAACCATGCTCTGAGAGAAGGAGCACGTCAGAGAAATTCCATGTGGCCAATTGCTATGATGGTTAATCATCCTCTGCCTGGTAATTTGCACAGTGTCTGGCTAATCCCGGAACCCCTCAGGCAACCAGAAAGATTTGAGCATAATAGACCAAGGTGTACAATCAATCTGTTTATGTTACAGGTTGTTACCCAAAGGGTGAGACCAGAGGCTGTGTTGATTGCAAGAAGATGAGCAAAACCTACCTGTTTTAGTCCTTCATGTATGTATGTCTCACCTGCTGGTATCACCTCCTCCAGATCCTTAAGACCTTTCTTGATTTTCTCTCTGTGAACAAAAAACAAGGTAAGAGACTGTTTGCGTGTCCTGAAGTGTGGAAAGGGTGTAATTTATCAATTGGAAAAAAGGATTTGTCCTCGAGGAGAAGCGAAATGAAAAGCTGTAAATTAGAGCCTTTAGCTAGGATCCCACGTAGAGACAGACTGTGTATTCATGGCACAAGTGGCACTGTGGGAACAGGTATTTCAGACCTGTCTGATACAATATGCTTCAGAGAATCAAAAAGCTGGAATTAAGGAAAATGTTCAGGCAGAGCAGATATTCCCAAGAGGTGGCAAAGCTTCAGCATTACATAGCCCAGTGGAAATTCTGTTGCATTAGGTCTGTTTTGCTGCTTTAAACCAACTTTGCTTCCAAGCACACTGCAAGGAAGAAATCCCCTAAAACAGCACCTCTATTTCAGCAGAAATCTTCCAGGCCTATATGGAGGAATTTAATCACATAGAACTGAACTTCCATAATTAAAACCTTTGCCCTGAAGAAAATATCAATAGGAAAATGCAGCATTTGCAAGACACCTTTTGTGCCCATAGGAAAAGAGCAGGATTGAGTATATTTTTTTCGACTGTCACAACCTTTTTGTGTGACCTTTCATAAGACATCTCACACAGGTCCACAGCTCACTTAGATTTAACAACTACACCATGATTTTCCACAAGCGGCACAGCAAATCCACCTGCAAGATGCTCACTAACTGTGGGGTTCAAAGGGGAGAGGTTGATAGACTGCACCACAGGAATTATTTCCAGTGATACCAGCACAAGTGGGGGGAACGCAGGCGGAGAGACTGCTGAAGGACTCAAATCCCAAGGGTCTTCATTCTTCTGCTAACACTGCTTCAGCCAAGTCCATGGGAAGTAATGCTAGGAAAGGATAAGCAAAAAACTAAGAAGGGGAAGAATTTGGGCCAGGATATATAGAACACTCTGAAAAATCTAGGTGAGAAAGAGGAACCCAGCAGGGGTGAGGAGATGGAGGGAAAATACATCGCAGGATGCAGGAAAGCTTTCCTTAGGCCAGACCAAATGAGAAAGAATGCATATGCCACACTGCCTGAATGCCACCCACTCGTCATTTGTTCCACGGATGGGCTTCCTCTATGTTTAGCAGCTCTGTTCCAAAGTACAGTCCATCGCTGGAATAAGCTCCCCATCACAGGATCCACTGATACAGTCCGGTAGGGGAGGGAGTAAAAGAGAAATGTGGCATCGAATGTATGGAAGGGAACAAGTTATGTAAGATAATACAATCTGTTTGATCCAAATATTTTACATGCAGCATCTATAGAAACAACTTGCAAGTGATTATGTACGAACACAGATTATAAACCACAGAGTTGGTGCTTGCCAGAAATGAGTGGCAGCACATCACAGGCGTTAGTGCTTTGCTGCCAAGAAACAAGCAGCAACTCAAGTCCCAGTTTTCTGAAACAGATTTCATTTTGCAAAAATAGCTTTTGTACAATCAGTTGGGTTTTATTTATCTGCCATGTCTTGTGACCCGGTCACACACAGCAATCTCTGGTGCTGCCAGGCCTCTGCCTACAAGGCGTTCCAGGAAAATCTTTGGTAGCTGTGAGCTTTGTTAGCTGCATCAGGCACCATCTCCTGCCCTCAGGGCACAGCTGCACTAGACAGACCCAGCCAGATGTGAACTAGCTCCCCACATTCTCTAAGCAAGCTGGCCAAGTGCAAGCGGTTCCTGAACTGGATGTCAGAAGGTCAGTGTGGATGCAGGACTTGTGGCCCCCAGAACCAGCAAGAGAGGTGGGCTCCACTCTAAAACTGGTTTGAAGGCCGGGCACGGGAGCTAGTGCCAGCCTGCACTGTCCTGATAATGGGACTCAGCAGTCACCCAGCCACCGCACTCAGGATCCCCATTCTGCTCCTCACTGCTCTCACAACTTCTCCTTCTCTAGTTTCTGTAAGGCTGTTTCTCACGGAAATCCCCGAGGAAGTTCTGCTTGAGTTACTCATCTCTACTGTGACTGCAGAGCCTTCAGCCTAGGCTTAGCCTAGACTCATCCTAGGTGCCTGGACGCCCCACAGCACAGCCTCGAAACACTGTCGCAGGCTGAGGGCCACTGGCTTTGTGCAACAAGTCGGAAAAGGGAGGGAGGTGGAAGAGGCAAAACAGAACCTGCAACTGGCAGCCTGTGTTGGGGCTAAATAAGTGCAAGTTTAATATCTTTTACCCACTCAGCGTATGCACTGCAGCCCATTTCTGTGATTTAGCACAGGCACAACTAATTTTTAGTAGCTAGCCCGTCTGTTCTCTCTCTAAGCTGTGTAACTGCCTCAGACAGCTCTTCCAGCAGCAGTCAAGCAAACACAGCTGTTAATATCCACGCAGGTTCCAGAACCGGTGTTTGTAGCTCCTCTGACTGAGGGCTAGTATTCTATATGTCTTTTCCCTGTGGCATTCCACCTATTAAAGTGCTGGAATCTTAAATTATCTCAATGTGATGAGCATACAAGCACTGGCAGGAGTTGGTGGCTCTCACTGAGCATGCATTTATGGTGAGAAATGAGGCAGCGGTGCTGCAAGGCAACGGGCTCATCCCTAACAAACAAAGGCAAACCAAAACAGGTACTTGGGGTTTGCTGCTAAGGAGGCGGCGCAGTAAACAGGAAAACACGCACACGTGGCAGTGAAATCTAGAGAGGAAGTGTTCCTTGACAAAAAGAGGGGTGGCTCCATCTCTGACGAGGCAAGCTGTCGCACTGCTGGAAGGAAACCCTGCACGAGCCTCCTCAGATGCATCATTCGGAGGAGGCTTATGCCTTCTAGGCCTCTTAAATACTACAGAGGGTTGACTCATTTAGAATAATTACTCTGCTCCAAACTTGAGGCCTCCCACATGGACTCCAGATGCAAACCACATCAGTGGCCAGCTCTGCTGTACTTGATGCAGCCAGCAGAACGCACTCTCTACAGATGGCTCTGTTTTGGCAACCTGCCTTGGACCCAGGCTCGGGGCAGCTCACGTGACTGAGGCCCCAAATGTGTCCATGCCTTACACGTCCCTATGAAACCAGGGGCAGTCAGTGTACCACTGGGCTAGGGACAAGGATGGTACATGTACGAGGTACTCAAGCATCCTCCATTTCCATCTTCACTAACACAACCTCTCTTTATCTCCAGCAGGAGTTTCACCCAGGCAGAGGCTGCAGGGCTCGTCCTGGCCACTGCCACTGGTCTGTGCTGCCAAAGCAGGCTCACAGAAACCTGGACTGCTGCTGGCCAGCACAGCTGGCCAAAAGAGAACAAACGCAACATCGTGCCAGCTGGATGGTATTCCTGAGGGTATCCACTGTCCCAAACCACTTGCTTTCCAACAGTGAGTCCCAAAGGTACGTGCACCAATCATTTGCTTGCCACTTATTACAGTTTCCAGCTCAACCTCACAAACGTGCGTGTCTCAAAAGGACTTTAACCGGTGTGAGAAGGCTTTTCCACCTGGATGCTGTTGTTAGGCTATGGATTTATTATAGCACTGTATGTACTGTGATTAATAATTGACAGTTAGCTACAGCACTGCTCGCACTCACAAAATATTTGGGAATTTGGGGGCTTTGGCGCTATGCTGTGGCCTTTTTTATATCCACAACCTTATTGTGCAGTAAGCTCAGCAAGAACTTTGTGCGAAAAATCAGAAGCCTACAGCTTTGCAAACAAAAAAATTCTGCCCTACTTTGATCTAACTGCTGGAAAGAAATTGTGGTTTCCTGACATTTGGGAATCAGCAAGTCAGCCAGGGCAAAAACACACCTGCAAGTCTCAAGTGCCTGTAACAAACCAAGGCCCTAATATCTCACAATCACCCTCACTAGCACCCATCCCCGGAACTGCAGTGTGCTTAGCATCGTTATCCTCTGTTGGGAAAAATGACAGCCTGAGTTTTTTTCCTCTGTTGACTCCTTTAATATTTAAAAGAATAGCTGCTCCAACTGTATCTATCCGTCCTTGACTATGTACATATGGTCACAGTTAGCAGTTCTCCCTTCTCCTCGTAATTCCCCTTGAACAAGCAGGATGGCACTTGGCTTCCCCTGACACACTCACAAGAGCATCAGCCAGGCCGGAACTAGAGCCAAGTCCTGCAAGAGAGCCCACCAGAACTGCAGAGGTGCTTGCTGTGGTTTCCACGAGGCTTCTGAGAAAACCACGCTTCTGTGGCTCCAAGTGTGCCAGAGGCAGGCAATGAAGAAGGCGCCTGTGTCCCCGTGGCAGGGTTCCAGCATCCTGCCCAGCATTTCAAGTGCTCTGCGTGCTATCAGCGCTGCCTCTCAGGCCTGATAAGGAACAGGCCACTGACAGCCTATTGAAATGGAGAGAAAGGACCTCATTGACTTCAGCAGGCCTCAAACAGGCTCAAGTGTCCTCTCCTGACCCCTCTCAAGCCATCTGGAAAAATGGCTCAAAAGCTTGTCTCTGCCCAGAGAGCAGATCCAATATCCCAGTCCGGATGGGGGGAAGTGGCCGTTTTCAAGACAGACCACTTTTTAAATGCTAAAACAGGAGGGGCTCAGAGCTGAGTTTTTAGACATCTCAGATGTCAGCTGCATTTCTGTAGCATGACACGTGCCTGTTGCCAGTGGCAGGTCTTCTCAGAAGTCTTGTACCTGTTTTATGTATTGTTTAAAAAAAACTAACCCACAGCAGGACTAATCAAGTACAGCACGCCCCATTTTGCACTGACCCTACTAACAGGAGCAGAAAGGATGGACCACCTCGCTTCCACCCTGCCACAGGGAGTGATTCCTAAATGGTTTATCCACATGTTCAAAACTCAGAAGGTTATGCACCACGGTAGCTTCTGGACAGAAGGAAGAGAGCAGAGGTGGTGTTGCTTTTGAAAAGGCTGAGAGGACACTGAAGGATTCTGACAGCAGTGCCACTGTCCTCTGCTGCGAGTGCTCATTCCACGTGACCACTGCCCGATTTCTATGAGTTCGGTACTTATTTTTGCAATATTTTCTTCTCTACCTGTTTCTCCTCCCTCTGTTTCCCCCCACCCATCCTTAAGCAATCCTAGCTGCAAATCTTCACTTGTTTTAGAAATCACAGTGAGCAGCCTTGAATTCCATTGTCTTTGAAACCATCCACTGAAAGTTCAGGCACATCCACATCACCACAGTGTCAGAAAGATCTCACACCCTTCAAGAGGCACCAACCCTCCTGTATAAAACAGCTCCTGAAGCCAAGACTAGGAAATACAAAACAAAATACCTACCTTATGTGAGAATGTGAGAAACGTTTATTTACCACTTCATGCTTTTTCTAGACATGAAAAAATCCTGATAGCCATTCTATGGATGCTGCTTTACAAAAGCAAACGGAAGAATCATTCTCGCACTGTGCCAAGGGAGATGCAGAACCACACAGAGACAAAAACATTACTGCTAGTTTTTCTGCAAAGCAGGTGGCAGAGTCAACATCAAGGAATTGTTTCCCATCATTCCTCTCCTTCCTTTTTTATGAGGCTATCGAGGGATATGATCACAAAATTAAATCAGCTCTGTGGAGAGGCTTTGTGACTGGCCACCACTTAGCGGTACTGGTCATTGTTCCATACCTGACTCGGTAAGGACAGAGGGAGAGAGAGAATTAAAAAAGCAGAGCACTGACCTGTCTCCAGTTAGTGGCATGATGACCTGTGCCTGAGTGGAAAACACGATGAACGACAGTCTCATCTTGGGGCTTTAGGAAAGGGAAAGAAGGCAAAAACACATTTCAGACAAACATACAGATGTACAGTGTTTCATTCACTTATTCAGGCCTCATTCACGTGATCTTTATCCCCCAGCTTCCTAGGAATGTACTTTGAAGTACGAACCCAAAATGCGAGGAGTTAAAGGTTTTTTTTGCCCATCTTCTCCTTACCCAGATGCTCGGGGAACAAAGCCCGCAGAATTATTGCTCTCTCTCACGTGCTTAGTCTCCAGTGATGTGGCCAGCCCATGCACGGAAGGTAAGGCACATCCTTTGGAGTTGTCAGGGCCTCCGGTGTAACACCACGGCAGGGACACCGCTCTGTTCCCTCTTGTTCCCGTGGGTACCAACCAGCCACACTTCCCACATTTGAACCTTATCCCGTCAGTTTCCCCTTCGCTTTCACGATGACACCATGTCTTATTTCCAACCCTTTATGTTTATCAAATCCCGTCACAGAGGCAGTGCCTACAGACTGTCTCAGCCCAGAGACAGCAGCCTGAAGGGTGATCAGGAGTGAGACCGGCTTTGTTTCTCTCACCAGAGTTGTGACACTTGAAAACTCCTTCCCTAAAAGCATCCAGGAAAATGTCATGGTAAAAAGCAATGCTGTATGAATTGATTTTAATCAGGAATTCAATTTTTTTTTTTTTTTTTTTTTTAGTTTGTTTTCCAGGAGGTTACCTGTCTCTTTGCACAAGGTTACAGGGAATCATATCTAATTAGCAGTAGAAAACAGGAGTTGCCTGATGCTCTTGAGGCCCAAGACAGGAATTTTGCCAAGGTGAGTTGTAACATTT
Organism: Acridotheres tristis; assembly: GCA_037013685.1. NCBI lineage: Eukaryota > Metazoa > Chordata > Aves > Passeriformes > Sturnidae > Acridotheres > Acridotheres tristis. The sequence continues at coordinate 146,427 of CM072888.1, read as the reverse complement.
CTCCTGTATGATTTTAAATTTTATCCATCACAGTTTTAATATATTCACCAACTTTGTAATTTACTGTATATGAGTATGAGCATTAATTACTCAGGTTGCAATTAGTAAGGACTTAACACTTGAAAAGCTGAATGACCATATATTTTGAGTTCACTGATGTCAATGATGCAACTTAACATTATTGACATGGAGGGAATGTAAGTACTGCAAGTCTGCCCAGAACTGCACAGCCCTTGGATTTAAGATCCAGGCTTGCAGTCTGTCCGTAATGACTCTGCATACCAAAATCTGAGAGGCTCTAAATTAAACCAGAATTGAAACCAAGGGATTATCACCCTTTTGAGCCACCAAACAAAACCAAGTATTTGCAATCCCAGCCTCTGGTAATTGCATCACTGCATACCGATTTCCATGAGGCTTCCCTGTTGGAGATGCACCCCCACGTGCAGTACCCTCCAAGTTATGTTTTAGCCAGCCTCTCTTCAGGATCCCCAGAGAACCTTTCTCTCCGAAGCCAGCCCATCCGTGCCTCCTCTGTGAGCACCCGGACCTTGGGGTGGGAATGCAGCCACACCTCCGCACAAGTGTTGCAAGAGGGAGTGTCATTTGGCTGGAGAAGATGCTGAACTGAGAGATTGCCACTGAACTGTTTCCACTCTCTCAGGGGGGGCAAATGTTCTACCACCTACCCAAACAAGTCCTGCTTTCTTTTTATATAAGTTTACAGAAGATTTGCTTTTGACAAGATGAAAATAAGCTGTATTTAATTATAAAAGCCTAATGTATCCTTTTTTTAGCAATTCAAGATTACGGTACTCTCCATTTGGTTCGCCTCAGCAAAACCTACCACACCATCTCTTCCTGTGTGTGGTGGGGGGGATTCCTTCAGTTTATTGTGGATTTTGTTGTATGGTCTTTTAAAGCAAAGCGCTGCAATCCTCAGCTGTTTGTACAGAGCAGTCAGCCGGGATTTGCAGCAGGTCTATTTCAAGAGGAGTTGGACTTGCCCCACAGCACTGCTGACAGTAACAAAGTTGATTATATGCAAGTATGTATATGTAAGCAGGATTACATGTAACAAATGTACTCTTACATGGCATGGGCTTCCTCTGCATTTGAGCTCTAACAGTGCTCTCTTCCTTTTGACCTGCACTCTATGTTTACACCTATGTTTACATGTGTTCAGTACTGCTTCTTTATACAGATCTCCAAACACGGAATTTGAGCAGTCCTCCATCAGAATCTAGGCATATGGTATACTGAAAAATGAGTTTAAAAAAGCATCAAATCACTTCTGAGAGTCATTTAAGAGATTAACTGTTTAAAGACACATATTGTCACCTTTTTGCTGGGCTCCAAGCACAAGAAAATCAAGTAAAATTTTCCAGTGTTTTCCAGCTATTTGGGCCTTAGAAGCTAAACTTTTAATGTGTTTGTGGGACACATCCCGTGAGCTTGCAAAAGCATGGGGACCGGGGTGGGAGAGGGGGTTAACACAGCCCAGAATTGCTCCAGCAGCACCTCGGCTGTCACAAGCAGCACCACGCACCTCACAAATCTTTCTGTCAGCTGGTTTACAAAATTAAATATCTCTCGCCAGTTCGTCGCCACGCTCCCAGACCTAGAAGGGAAAACCAGAGCACATCAGCGGCCTGATCTGGGGTGACATTTCGGGGAGAAACTGCCAATATTCGCTGCTCTAGACATCTCGAGGTACCGCCAGCTCTCGTTGATAAGTTTGTAGCCCGGACCCCGCTCCCCCCCTCGCCCTGAGGGCGATCGCGGCCGCCCAACTTCCCCACAAAAACCCGGCCGCGGCAGATATGCTGCCTCCGCTCGCTTTTCTAACATCTCCGGCCGCAAACGCACCTCCATGGGAGAACTTCCAAGGGCCCCTCTCCACATCCCCTCAGGGGCTCCGGGTAGGATTCCCGAACTTTCCGCCGAGCCCCTCTCGATACGTTTCCCGCCGCTTCCCCCCCACAGCCCCTCACGCGCCGCCCCTCACGGCTCCTCGCGCCCCCCGCGCGCCGCCCCTCACAGCCCCTCGCGCGCCCTCACAGCCCCTCGCGCTCCCCTCAGCGCCTCCCGCGCGCGCTCGCCTCGCGCCCCCTCACAGCCCCCGCGCGCGCGCCCCTTGCGCTCCCCCTCGCGCCCCCTCAGCGCTCCCCGCGCGCGCCGTCTCTCAGCCCCAAGCAGCGCCCGAACAAAAGCGGCGCCGCCGCCCTGATCCCCGATGGCGGCGATTCCCCCATCCCTCCCCGCTTACTTGTCCAACACGAAGTACATATCGAAGGCTCCGTGGCACGACGGCTCGCCCGCAGCCGGCGCGGCGCCGGCGGGCAGCGGCGGCGGCAGCAGCAGCGGCAGCAGCAGCAAGGGCACGGCCCCGGCCATGGAGCCTGCGGGCGACGGAGAGCGCAGGCGGGCGCCGCCGTCCTGCCGCTCGTCGGAGTGGCCGCCCCTTGCCGCTGCCACCGCGGCTGGCCCGGCCCGGCCCGGCCCGGCCCTGCCTCCCTCCCTCCCTCCCTCCGTCCCTCCCCACAGCGGCGGCGGGCGGCTGGGGCGGGGGACAACAGGGCGGGCGGGTTCGCACCGCCCCCGCTCTCCCGGCCTGTGCGTCCCCCTGGCGTCCCGTCATCCGCGGCGGGCGCGCTCCGGTCCGTGCTGCTGGCGCTGCACGTGTGCCAGAGAGCGAGCCCCAAATAAATGTAGTGGTGAGGGGGCTTGGGGTTTGCACAAACACCACGGAATTGTGATTTTGAAACGAGAAAAGCCCCGTTCTAACAGTGATCGTGTGTCTCCTACAGGCTGTGGAGGTGAAACAGACTGCACAAAGGATCGATCTTGCTCTCCGCTCCACAGGAGGAGATGGGCAAGTCAGACATCCTGCTGGAGAGTTTTCCTTTCATCTCACTTCATCCCCGTTCCTGCTGTCTCTGGATGATTCGCTGTAGCCACAGCGCTCTGACCTGACACATCCGTGTCACAGTGCCTTCTCCACGCTGATCCTAGTGCCAAGCCAAGCCTCCCTATGATGCAAGCTGGAAACTTTACCAAAGCCTGCGGACCAGCAGTGAATAATGTCAGCTAGAGATCTGGCTCACAAAGTTCTTAAAATGCCTTGGAGCTAGCAAGGCCAAAGGGTAAGCAAGCGGTGTTTTACAGTCTCCGTGGATACACAAAACATGGAAGATTAAGGACAGAGCAGCCTGGGCTTTGCCAAAGACCCGGCCAAAGGAAAGGCTGTGCAGAGGCGTGTGAGACAACAGAGGAAGCTTGCCTGAGCTTCCCAAAACCAGCTGCACTCCAGCTTTCCAAGCTGCACGAGGCCACCCCAAGCCCCAGGAGCACTCGCCTTGCCTGGGAGTACGGGTCATGTTATCCAGATGCTGGAAATCTTGCTTCAAGAGCATGTGACCCAGAGTGTTTGGAGCAAGCCTCCACTGCCAGTTCACTCTTTACTTGTTTCCAAGTGTGTGAATTCCTCTTTTAGATTGCGGTTTCTGCTGAGGAAGCAGATAAATCATTGCTGTTTTGATGGAATGGCTGGATGAGAGGGAGATAGGCACATAGGATGTACAGGGCAGGGGCTCATGGGTGCTTGGCTTTGTTCACACGAGGACTGGAGCCTCCTTTCCCGGTTCCCAGAATTTGTTTGCTGCTGCTTGGCTCTCTCCCCACCCTCTTCCAGGGGGACTAGGGAGAAACCGCCCTCACTCATTTAAAACAGAACTCTTTAAAAAATGCAGCTCCAAAGTAAGACAGCACTAGAGGCAGGAGTTTTCACGTGGATGGTCGATGTGCAAATGAACACAAGTTCACTGCCAAGGTTTACTGCAGAGAAAGTGGTAAACAGAACAGCTTACAGCGCCTCTAGGGTTATAGAGCTCCCTGCTTCATCTCCAGCACTTGCAGATGATTTCCCCACACGCTGTCCCTCAACATCCACCCACTCCCACCATCTTTGTGGCCCAGGCTAGTCGGGAAGACCTCAGGCAAACGGTGCCAAAGCGAACGCATCGTATTTGGGGAGTGAGCAGTTGGAAGGAAAAGTCACCCTTGCTGTAACCTGGCTGTGAGCCTGGCCCTGCCCCTGGGTCCTCAGGAATGCTTCAGCAGAAAGGTGGTGCCTGGGGAGAAATCCTTCAGTGCTGTGGTGAGATGACCTCAGGACTGGAGTCAAAGAGTGGCTTGGTGGCCACACAGGCTGCCTTTTGCACAGACTGCAGAAGGTCAGGAGGGCTTTGTTGCTCGATAAATCCAGTTGAGGTCTAGGATACCTCTGTCCAACAGCTGTGAGCCAGCCTGCTTTCTTCAGGATGCTCAGTGGTTGCCAGCATCTTTGGAAAGATGACGCTTGGGCGTGTCTGTGTGTGCGGCTGCAGTGCTGATCGATTAAATCTCCTTTCTGACTCAGGTCTGGGATTGTCCTTCTGCCAAATGATCCAGGGGCAGCATGGAATGGGACAGCTCCACAGCGCTGGCACTGGCCAGCACTTCCAGACACCCCGAGCTGTGCAAACGCAAGGGCAGGTGATGATGATGGGAAGCCTTGAGCCAAGGAAGCTCACAGGAAAGTGTTTTTCTTCTCCCCTCACAGGATAGGCACATATGGAAGTGTCATGCTTTGTAAAAGGCAAGAGAAACCAGAGGGACTCCAGCAGTTCTACAACATGCAGGACCTGTTTGAGAGCTGCCTCCTGAAGGATTAGCTACAAATCCTTGTTCCCTTTACAGCTGTAGCCTTGTGTCTGTGTGCATCCTGGGAAGCACTGTAGAAATGAATAAGTAAAAAGGACAGCATTAAGTAACACAGGAACTCTCGTGTCCATGTGGTATTGCCTGCATCATCCAGATGGAAAGTATCTGTCTAGACAAATCTGGGAATTATGCAAGCTCAGAATTCCTGAATAGCTCTTCCTTTTCAATATCATGCAATATTTGCAGTACCCAGTGAAAATACACACAGAAACAGGGAGGGGAAAGAAACCCTTGAATTCCAACAGCCAGGAAACCAAAACACTAGCAATATGTTGGATGAGAGAAGGTATAAAGGCAGGAATACGGAGCAGTGTCCCTGCTGTCTGCACGCTGACTCATCCCTGAGGAGCCAGGATCAGCCCTGGTGTTCGCTCCTGTCTCAGCACAAGTGGAGCAGGCTTTGTTGAGCTTCTTGTATTTGTCTGCTGCCCCATGCTCTGGACAAGGCACAGAGCTGCTTGTTTCCACTTTTCCAGAGCTCTTTGTTTCCACGGTGCTCAGACAAGCAGAAGGAATGAAAACAAAGAGGGAAATATGGGCTGTCCCGCTGCAAACCACAACAGCATAAAAATAAATCACTCTTGGCCTGGGAGAGCAAAAAAAAAAAAAGCAGGACAGAAAACATGGAAATCCCACTCTGGCCCGAGAGCTGCTGCTGGCTCTGAGAAACGCCCAGGGATCACGGGGCTGGAGTTTAGCACAACTCTAGAGTTGTAGTGACCCTTTTTGGTATTCTTGGGAAACAACGGCCCGGCCAGAGGAGACAGAAGAACGGAGCAGTCAGGAACTCTCCCTGCAGAGCAGTGCAACCCAGGCAAAGGATGACACAATTCTCAACAGTATATGGAGAAAAATAATTTTTAAAAAAGCACAGGTCGTGCTTGTGTCAATTCTGTCCTCCCAAGCCTGGGAAAGAGCAACTGTGAGGCCGATTGATAAAACAACTGATTGTCCCACTGTTTGGGGGCAATCAGGGCAATATTTCTGCAGGGCCAGCGGGCTGCAGCAGGACATCGTGCCTGAGCCACCGTTGGATCAGCAGCCCGGAAAGCAGATGTGCCAATTTCCTGTCCTTGATGATGATGGGCCCTAATTACGCCAGAGCTGTGGCAATGTCCTTTCTTGTGCGTGACCCCTAATTTGGTTTCATGGAGTCATCTGTGCCAGGTTCTTCCGGCTGCAGGGCTGGGGTGAGTGACAGTCACGAAGAGCCGTGTGCTCTGTGTGCCAAAACACCTGGCCCATGCTTTGACGAAGCAAAATTCAGCTGGAAACAAACAGAATTCAGGCAACCCACTGGGATTTGGGGCCATTGCACGGCTTGCTTTACCTCTTGCAGGTAATCATGCCTGCTGACAGGGAGCTGTGTGCTGAGGGGAGCATTCGAAGACAGGTATAGGCACTCAGCAGAGACCAGCACTTAAGAGAGGCTGTTCACCTGGGCGGGGGGTGAATGTTGGAACTGGGGGGAAAAAACACTCTCCTTTGTTTTTTCACTAGGGAGATATCTTTGCTGGTATTGCTGCTGGTGCTTTTTTCAGCTTTTCATCGTTCCTTTCCATGACTTCTGCCAGTTTATTTGGGTTTTTTTATTTCCCTTTTTGTCCTCTTTCTCTTTCCCCCTCATAATTTGAGTAATTCCCCAATTCTGAAGATTTCCAGCAGGGCATTTATTTAGTTTATGTATTTAAACAGAGGCTTTTATAAGTTTGGGAGGGACTTTTTAGAAGGTTTTGTGGGGGATGTCTCAGCTTTTTTCTTGCGTGACATTTTGAGGAAGCTTCTTGGGGTTTGGAATTTTTATGTCTATTTTTTCCTCCCTTCCTTTCCCCAGGAGCTCTTTGTGGAATTAGGCATTTGTCTTTTCGTGTAGACCCTGATTTGCGTGGGTGGGGTCACTGCTCCTGCTTCTTCCTCAGCCTAGCTGCACCCCCAGAAAGTGTTCCTTGTTCCCTGATTGTGGGACTGTGATTAATCTGTACCAGCAGCTCCCATCTCTGGGATCACCTGGGCTTGCTGCTGCTGGGAGAGGATAGTGCTGGGCTGTTTGGCACAGAGGTGCTGTGGAGGTTTGCAGGGCTCTGAGAGGTGGAGATCCTGCTCCCAGGACATCAGGGAGGTGGCTGTCCTGAGGAAGATGTGCTGCTGACACAGGTCTGGCCTGTGGGAGCCTGATGGAGGAAAGAGCTGGAGCAGGAGCGTTTGGGACTGTGTAGCACCAAGAGGAGCAGGTGGAGAGATGCCAGGCTTTTGGTGGAGTTTCTGCAGTGACCTGCCTGCGGACAAGAGCCAGGGCACATGGAAGGAGGGCTGGCTGGAGGTGGTGCTGACGTGAAAGGGGATGGAGGCTCCACAGTGGGGCTGGGTGGCAGCTTGGGCCACCTGGCAGTTGGAGAAAGGCTCTGAGCCTGCTTCTTGTAGCAAGTGAGGGAGGAGCACTGTGGACTGAGACTCTAGGTCCTGGGCATGCAGATTGGAGGGGATTGGAGAGTCCTTGAGAGGGGTCAAACAGCTCCAAGGAATGCATGAGCAGGTCCTTGTGGCATGGCCAGTGTGGGAAGAGCAGAACTTACAGCTGTCTCTGCTGGTCCAGGATGCCATGTGGACATGTGGGTAGATGGATCTGGGATCACTGCCAGTAGGATTGCCCTCTGTGGGTGCCAAGCTCCTCAGGGGCAGGCTGGCTGCGTGTTTGAGGCTGGGAGAGGCGTGCAGCAGGGTGTAGGGGAACTCTGTCACCCCACAGCTAGAGCTGAGCACTGGGCAAGACAGTGGAATGGCGTGGTTGGGATCACAGTCACAGAATATTATGAGTTGGAAGGGACACCTGAGGATCACTGAGTCCAGTTCTTGAGTCAGTGGCCCATATGGCGATGGAACCCACAACCTTGGCATTTTAAACCCCAGGCTCTGAAGAACTGGGCTAATTTGGGGTCAGTTTACTTTGGGATTTTAAGGCATGACTAGATTTTTCATCTGGTCTTGCTGTTGGCCGTGCTTTGAGCAGGAGGTAAAACAATCCAAAGCACTTTCCAGCCTGATTGGGTGATTTTCCTTCCTTGACTTGGCTGCAGAACCGTTCCACTGCCCTGTGTAATTTCAGGTTGGTGAAGATGTGTACACCAAACTTTGGCTAGCCTGTCTGGAGGACACGGCATTCAGAAGGTGGGATGGGACTGTTATTGCAGTCAGCCTCTGGTTGTGCTGCCGTCAGCCTGCAGGGCAGGAAGGGTGCGTGTGGGAGTGTTTGCTGGCTGAGTCACGGCCCTGCCTGCTTATTCACCAGCCAAATAGCGCCGGTGACTTGGGGGCATCAACCTACCCTGTTCGTGTGAGCTGTTCCCTTGGCTGCTGACAAGTGTTTCTGATCATCACTCTGACTGTGCTGCCTTAGGATAGGAGTGAAGCAGCTGGGATGTCTTATCTGCCTGGTGTTTATATCTGTGTGACTCTGAATTACCTTTTCCTCAGTTTCTCCACACGTAAAAAGTTTAACTTATGTGCACTCACGTCCTGTTGTCTGCAATCCGAGGATTTATCCTTTTCTTCCTATGTCTGGGCAGTTAGACTGGGTGGAGGTGGAACAGTGTTGACTGGATTGCAGGCTTCATTTTCTGTAGTGCTGCTGGCAGAGCAGCAAATGCTGCAAGGACAGGGAGGGTCGTGTCCCGTCCCCCAGGGACAAGCTGGTGAAGCAGCTTGGCGAGGACTTTGTTTTCATGGATCAGGCTTAGCAGGGCGTAGAAGGTGGTGTGCTTGGCATTGCTTTTGGGGGACAGTTAGAGTTGCCACGTGGTAACAGCCACATGAAGAGCTAGGGTGCTGAGCTGTCATCCCTCATGGGGCAGTATTTCCATGTTCACATGGAATTCTTGTGCCTGTAAGAAGGCCTTTGAAAGGAAATGTTTTGCTCAGCAAACCTAACCAAGAAGCAAAATAGCTCATGGTACAATAGCCCAAGACAACTGTAGTGAAGCATGTTGAGCAGGAAGGGCCTTCAGTTCCTGCTGAAGAGATGCCAAGACATCATTTAGTCCCCTGGAAAACTCATTTCCTGAGTTGGAGATGGTGATGAGTCGGTGTGTGTTCACTTGGGCAGCTCATCTGGTGGCACAGACAAGCCGTGGTGCATGTGCTCCTCAGTAGCTCCCTGCCAGTCCTGTGCCCTCCCACTTCCTCTGCTCAGGAGCCCTTACTTGTTTTGCTTGCTGTTCCAGGATTTTGTGCTCCTGCCCTCGCTAGAATCGTTGGAACCAGCTGCACTTTGGAGAATGAGCCAGAGTCACCGTGGGATTGGGAAGGTACTGGGTGCACAGAGAGCAAAAGAAATGGGAAATGGTGTCAGCTGTCAGCTCCAGTGAGTAGGCAGATGTTGTAGGTAGGCAGGGTTTGTTGGAACCAGTCTAGTGGTCTGCAATTCGAGTTATGCCCTTAGAAATAAAGTTTACTTGGGAGCTCATCAGCGAGGATCAGTGTGCCAGCACTGTTTGTCCCCCTCAGGACTGTATTGCCATCTCAGCCTGTGTTCTCAGCACCTTCCCCATTCCCTGCCTGCCCCCCGAGTGCTTGCTCAGGCTGGAAGTGGGAAATGGCAGTGGGTTCTCCACAGTTGGACTGGGAGAGGTGTGCAGTGTGCACCCCTGAGCTTGCTGTGCTTAGCATGTTTTGTCCCATTCGTTTTGGAGCTGATTTGCGGGCACCAAGTACAAGGTTGGCCCCAGGCAGGAGTAACAGAGAGAGCACAGCCACTCTGAGCTAGAAACATGGCAACTGCTCATCAGCGCTGTCTGTCCTTATCTGCAGGAAGTAAGGAATAACCCCCATAAATCCTGTCCTGTAAATCAAACCCTCCTGAGCTCAGCCTTCATGAGCCACGTCACAGATGGTGGATGAGCAGCAGGGAAAGGTGCAGCTGAGTCACCAGCAGGGAGTCAGCACCTTGCAGCCTGAGGGGAGCTGTTTGTACACACGGATCAGCCTGCTCTGTCCTTGTCTTCAGACACACACCTTCCCAGATGCGCAGGTGACATCAAGGCCAGCTGTGACACTGGGTGTGCACGTCAGTAACGTGTTTGAGTGAGAATGCTGAGGGGGCTGGTGCTGTCTGAGGGATCCACAGGAGCGTGGCTCTGAGAGATCCAAGTCCCCTGGAGGTTGCTAGCCAGCGTGGACATTTGTTGCAAGGCTGAGTGGCCATAGCTGTGTCGCTACCTCCTTGCAGCTGGGGCAGCGAACCTGGGAGGGTTAATATTCCCTTTCCCAGTTTATATTGGAGTCTCCCAGTGTGATCACTGGGAAAGGAGTGCTTGGGGGGAGGTGTGGAGTGTAATGCTACATCCAGGCAGTACAAGGAAACTGAGTCTGTACAGCATCCCGAGGGTCTGGACGCATCACCCAGACTAACCCTCACCTCTGACTGGAAGCCAACATCAAAATAACGGCCATTTTCTCTGAGACTTTGGCCTGGGTTCTTCCCCTGTCCAGCCTTACAGAAATAATGTACCATCTCTCCTGCTGTGTGGTGAGAGACAGTTCCCATCTTCGGGTGGAGATTTTAGGGGTGTGCAATAGGAAGGCTCAACTTTCTGTGCCTCATTCGTAAAGTTCCTAGGCATCCTGGAATAAGATGCATAACAAGAAACACCAAACAGATCTCTAAAAACGCCAAAATAAGACCCAAGCAAAACAGGGGAAAAAAAAACTCTCTAAAGCAGTATTTCAGCTGTTGTGCTGAGGGAATTTTCATTCAGCATCTTGTAGGCAGTGTTTCATGTCTTGCAGAATACAAGTTACTGAATGTAGCTCATCAAGGCAGAATGCTGTGATATAATTTAGAAGCTCATTAGAGATCATAATCACAGTGACAGATGTTGGTGGGAAGTAGGAACCATCACAAAGAAAAATAGAGAGCTGTTTGTCATGAGGGTACTAGATCATGTGGGGGCAACATTTTCTTAGATATCTAAGGGATTTAATTATCACTTGGAGGTTTCCATCTAGGTTTCTTAGTGTATAAATGGCTTGGAAAAAAGGCACTCAGATATTGAAAGACCTTGTCCAGACTTTGCTTGTAAGAGTCACAAATTGACATTGTGTCCACTAACCCATGTTGGAGCAGGGCATGCCGTTCTCTTGGGTGAGCTGTGCATCGCACAGCATCTCTGAGTGTCAAATGCTGTGGATGGGAGCTGTGCTATGAGCTGGGAGAGCTGTGCCTGGGTGAGGAGCAGCAGGAGCAGCTGAATTGTGCAGGTGGCTGGAGCACAGGCTGGTGGAGTGTGCTGCAGAGAAAAAGGCATTTAAGGGCGCCTAAAAGGTGTTACTTGGCCTGTTATTGGGGTAAGCACAAAATCATCTCCAGATTTGGAGATGTGCACTCTTCCTTTGTGGCACCTACTTCCCCTGGGTTGCACCATCAGGATTGAAACAGATTGTGCAGGTCCTGTGCACGAGGAGTGACTCCTGCCAGCGTGAGAGGCTCGTGGGTGCACAGCTCCATGGGGACAGAGTGGAAATCCTGCTCTGCCAGAAATCCTGGGTGGCAGATCCTGGCCACAGTGAGGCTGGAGCCCCCTTGCTATTGCTCCTATGTGATTTGGGAGTGCAGAGATGGAAAGGGGGCGGGTGGCCACCCTTGGGAAGGGGAACTGCAGGGCCTCAGTAGTGGAAGTAGGTTAACAGAACCATCATTACACTCTGCTGGCATGTGGGCTCACTGGGGTGTGAAGTCACCTGATGGAAGCATTGCCCAATAACAGAAATCCCCTAGCAGAAAATGAGCTTTTGTTGCTGCAATGCTGTTCTTCTGAGGTGTTCCATCTGCTTTACAAAGACTGTCTGACTGAGCCCAGCAACGCTTCTGTGAGAACAGCATCTCTAGTGACAGCCTCCAGCTGTCTAGCAGATGAGAGCACCCAGGTGTCATGGTAAACAGGGAGGGAATTATAACCATCCCATTTTACTGACAGAGGGATGCTCCTGCAAGACAAAAAGGGACCACCTAGTTGGTCTGTTTGACAGCTGAATGTCCTTAAGTAGGCACGGAAAATGAGGGCGTGGAGTGTGCTCTAAATTCATGCAAGCAAATATAAGAGAATCAGTCCAAATAGTTTGGTTAATTTTACCTTTGTGGGCTAAGCAATTTTAGGCAGTTACTCCGAATGATCTTAAAACTTCTGTGCCAAAAAGAGGAGAGTCCAGCAGGACCACCTCGGGGCTCAGCCTGGCATGGCCGTCCCGACTCTCGGTGGCCCTGGCAGGCCAGGAGGGGCTGCCATGTGCCACAGGGCACAGAATGCAGTCAGAGCCCTGAGCTGGTGCTGTGGCACAGATGATCTCCATAAACTGTGATGACATTAATCTAATGTATGCGTTCCCCTACGAATGTGAATACCAACAAATACAAATCCCATGCAAATCAGGCGCTCGCGCAGTATGTGCAAGTGCCTGAACATCTGAGGACTCAAATATTATATCAGAAGTCGTTCTCAGACATGCCGGTTCCAAAATTTGCTGTTACACCGCCCTTCTATATTCCCATGGAAACTCTCAGGTGAGGGAGAGATGTGCTCCCTGCTCCCCTTGAGCTAAAAGAAGTTTATGAAGGAAAACCTGGCTTCCCTGTTGGATTCCTCCTCCTTCCCCAAGCCTGCAGTCCCTTCAGATGCCCGGCTGCCAGGAAAGGCTCCCCCAGCCTCTGTACTTTCCCCTTGGGGCGGGGGAAAGGTGGATATTAAGCGTTCCTCAGAAAAGGAAGCGGTACCCTGTGCCAACTGGCAAAGAGCAAGTGCTGGCACTAACTGCAGGAGAGAAATTATTCACTCATTCTGCCGGAGTGTGTATTGGGAATCCCTCTTCCAGTCCTTGCCTGGCTCCTCCAGCTGTGGCTGCTGCAGCCCAGGTGCTTGAAGAGACTTGGGCGTGTGTGTCCGCAGGGGGCTGGGGAGCTCCTCAGGATGGTGTCTCTCGGGTGAGAAAGCTTTGCCTCTCTCAACTGAACAAAGAGGGAAGCAGAGGGCAGCTGAGAGCTGTGCCACAGGCTGCGGGAAGGGAAGGAGGGAGGGAATGTACTGCCCATCAGCCAGCACCATGGGGTACTCAGGTTGGAACAGGAGAACAAAAACGTAGGGACAAGTGTGCAAGAACACCAAGTGTAAAACCCCATAGTCCATGTTTTGTGGTTGGTTCTTTTTTTTCAGTTGCTGGGCAAAACTCAAGAGTTTCAAAATGGTGCTGGACCTCATAGAATGAAGTCTGATGGATTCAGCAGGGTGCATGGCAACACCCCAGGAAGAACGGGAGGAAAATAACCCAGCAGCTCGTGTATGGACAGTCAGAGGTGAGGTGATGTGATCCAGGTGGAGGGACTGGGGTGCAGAGACGTGGGCCTCAATGAAAACAAGTAATAGGAAAGGCAGAAGGATGTGTTGTAAATACCCAATTGCACAGGTTATTCTTTCATCAGTTGCTTGTGCAATCAAGACAGGGATTTAGGAGAGGGAGCAAGCCTGTCCAGGGGGTTATATCCCACATGAAGACTGTTGTCCCTTCGAAGTGGCCAGATTTTGTGGTGGCACAGGGAGACTGCTGATGGGAGCTGTGAATGGTCCTGGAGAGGGGCCTGTCCTGGCAGTGGCAGTGGTGCTTGCCTGGCTCTAGGAAGGGGGCCCTGCCAGAGCACAGGAGTACAGCTTGGAGGGGTGGTTGGGTTTTCCCTGCCCACCTGGAGCTCATGGATATGATGAACAGTGTACCATGAAACCCCTTCCAGCTTTCCCCTCGCTATACCCTCTGTGCTCTCGGCTGCTCAGAGGGTTCCAGGGGACTGCTGGCTTATGTGCTGAGAGAAAATAATCTGGTGTCTCTTAGGCGGAGGCAAATCGTTTGGGCTGACATCACATTTACTCTTAGCCAAAGCCTGCAAGTATTGCATGCATAGCCCCCCTTAATGACAAGCCCCAACCTCTGCCAGCAGGTTAAGAGTTAGGGTCAGCAGCCCCTGGCACGTCGATAAATCTTGGTGCTGAGCTCATTATGTCTCTAGCCTGCTCGTTCAGGAGGGATTCACGAGAGGTGATACAGGAGTGACCTTTGCTCTGCCATAAACGCGGGTGCACGTGAAGCAGCTCAATCAGCAGGCTCTGTTTTCGGCTCCCTTCACTCGGGGTACTGCGGCATCACTGCAGCATCCTGGCAGCATGGTGAGGGGTGCTTGCCTTTCCCTGTCCCCTCCTCTGTCAGCTCCCTCAGGTGGCTTTTCCCAGGCCTCCCCTTTCTGACCTTGTGGGACTGTTTTACCCTCTCCCCATGACTTCCTGTCTTTCAACGTACTTTGTAATTTTGACGATGTTGATTTTTTCTGCAGTAAGGGAAAAACGTGGCTTTTTTTGATAGCCAGATTGCATGTTTGTTTGTTCTTTTATTTTTGGCTTCTTGGAGCTTTTTGCCACTTTTCACTTTCTAATTGTCTCTTTTTCTAATCCAGGCACTTATGCTCAAAGCCAACATTTCTTATGGCAATTTTTTTATCACCTGCTGGCTAGAACAGGATTGGAAAAATACAGATTCTGACTGAAGGACCTACAAAAGTAAGAAAACAAAAAGACTTATTTTAAGGATTTCTTCTGTGATATTATAGAAAAAAAAACAGTGCTTAGAGGTGAAAGACATGGCTGCATGCAGAGGTCTGGCTTAAGCTTTAGGACAGAGTATCTCTTTGACTCGAGAGGAGGAAAGTGGGATCTCAGTCTATGTCACAGGGGCAAAACCTACCAAAAAGGAATTGCTTGGGCACTCAGATGGTTTGCAGCTCAGGATAATGCTTTGAGGGCTGGCAGGAGACAGGAGCTCTGATGTGCAAGGGAAATCAAGCAGAGGCAGTGGTGGGCACGGGATCCTAGTGGGGGAGGTTGTGCTTGCTGAAGTGGGATGCTGCAGTGCAAGACGGGCAAAGAAAGGAGCAGCAGTCCTCGATCTCTTGGGAAAAAGGCATCTGTGTGTCTTGAATGACACTGTCATGTCTGGAGGTGGCCGAATTTTTTCAGACCCGGTAGGGTAACAGTATTTTGCTGAGACTGTGCAGGGCGTCATGGGTTCGCTGTTGTTTTTAACAACCTTAGTTAAGCAATAAACTGGAAAACCTCCGTGTTCTTTGGAGGCACAGGTATCTGTCCCCTCCTCACGAGGTTTGCCTCCTCCCCTGGGGCTGCTGGGAGCTGTGGGATGCTGAGCCCCAGCTCTGGGGATGGACAGGAGCCCTGCTTGCGAGGCAGGAACGAGCTGCAGGGGGACTTGGGAATGGGCTTGGTCACTACTGCAATTTCGGTTTCTGTGGACATTCGGAAACCAAAAGACAGAGGCAACGATGTTAAAATGTTTGTTGTGTACGGGGAGGCTTAATGCTAAATAGCTACACTTTGGAATCGTTGAGCACAGCACGATCCCAGGCACAGATGACAAGCTCTCTGTGAATGAGAGGAACACCCTGAGTAGCACTGTCAGAGGTGGTTAATGGAACTGGGTGTTGGTTCCTGTTTACCTGGCTCTGGAAGGAGAGCTTCTGCCTCGGTGATGGGCTCTGAAGCCTTTAGTGAAGCACAAGTGCTCCACGTGAGCCCTGTGCACTGCCCTGACACCTCGACGTTGGGGTGCCAGCCCTTCTGGGAACAAGCCCCCAGCCACAGACCATCCCTTTTGTCCCCTTTGGCTGCTGGCATAGTCCCAGCTCAGCAGGACTGATCCCAGTCCAGGTCAGAGTTTGGCAACTGCCATCCACCTTGGGCCCCGTGTCTGAAATCCTCTCTTTCCATCCCAGCTATTGTTTCTGAGAGCCCGTTCACAAAAGCTTTGTGTGCCTGCTTGCTTTGCAAGCCCGTGAGCAGGGCTAACCCACCCGTGTTCCCTGGGAGGTTATTCCTGGCTGAACAAGCTTTGCTCTGTGCAGCTGATCTGCTTAAGTGCACTTCCCGTCCTTGCTTTCACTCCACTAGTCAGGCTGCAGAGAGAACGTCTGTCTTTGTTCTGATGTGAGACCCTTGCGTAGGTACACAATCTTTCCCGCGGTGTATGCTTTAAAATAGATTAAATGCCTTTTCTGAATTGCAATCGAGATTGATTTTGATAGAGAGGATGGTGGAATCATATACAGAAGAAAAAAATCTTTTAAAATGAGAACGGAAGCAAATATAGTTTAGTAGTATACTCGTTACAGAATGAACAGCATATTGTATGTGCTGTGTTAGAGGTATGTTATGAATAACAAAAGCACTGGAGCATTTACATATTTGTTTTCAGAAATCCTGGCAGTTGGATTTCACCATTCTGCGCCTCTTTGCCAGAATCACTAAACAGTGGTACATATGGCTTCTGAAGTACCATATGCCGTGGAAGACGTTAGCTGATGCCTATACTGATGCGACACGCTATAGTCTTTATTTAGATTTTTTTGCAGTTTTGAACAAAGAATATTAGATCATGCAAAACATTGTGCAAGCAGTATGGAGTAGTACATACAGGAAAACATAATGCATTGTGCCCAGAGAAAAGGCAGCTAAGAAAAGGAGAAGAAAGGGTGGTGTCGGGAATTAGAACGTGCACGTGCCAAGAAACGCATCAAAGGGTGGGACACGGCTTTGTGCGGCCAAGGCAGGAGGTTTTCCTGTGCCTGAGGCAGAGTCAAGAGCCAGAGCTCTGTGGATGTACACGCTTTGAATCAGGTCCTGTTTCTAAGAGATGCTCCCTGTTACAAAAAGTACCACTCAGGCTTAAATCTAAGTACATTCTTGAGATCCTCGGAGAGCAAAGGAAGCCACGTGCATGAGTGCTCTCCCTAGAGCCCTCCTTGTAGAAACAGGGTTAACTGCTCTCTCTCCTTTTTCCTTGTCTGAAAATAATGATGATGAGCACAATGAGTTCTGCGAGGATCATCTTGAAAACAAAACAAAATATAGTTTCCAACGCAGCGACCGCAAAGCCCAACCTGGCATTAAGAAATGGATCCAGGCATTTGTTTTGACAAGTTTTTAAAGCACTTTTCCCTCCCCCCCCCCCCCCCGCTTCATCTCACCTCACCATTACTGCACTCACATCTCTTACGTCGGTGGCAGTGCTGAACGCTGAGGGGAGCCTGGTGGTGGGGCCGGCAGGAGCAGCAGAGGAGAAGGTAACCCTGAGGGGAAGGAGAGCAGGGAGGTGTTTCTTGGCACCATGGCTCCCTGCTGGAGCCGTGCCCCGCTCTCCCCTTTCCCTTTTCTTCTGGCTCCTCTGTGGGCAGACCACTGCTCTGTGAACACTTAATAGGCTTAACTTTAAGCAGCAGGGTAGATCCAGTGGGATTACTCACGTATTTAAACGAAGGTAAAATGTTTGGAGAGGCGGGAGAAGCATCTCATCTCTGTCTCTTGATTTGGCTTCTGCTCTTAAAGCCACACAGTTCTAGTGTCTGAGGATGGGAGGTTATGGGGTTCACACAGCCTCGGCCATAAGCATCTTGGGGTGTATGTGGTACAGCGAGTGTTAAACCACACCAAGGAAATTGGGGAAATCTCTTATAACCTGCAGACATTCGTTGGTTGAGGCCGACCAAGTAACCAGGACAGAGATAAATGCAGCGCAGAAACAGAAGGTGGGTAAGGCTCAGTCCCGAATGCAGCCAGAGCAGAACGGCTTCCTGGGGAGGTGAGAGCAGAAGGAAAGGGCTCACAGCTGAGCAGTGCCGCAGATGGCCAGGCACAGGGTGTCGGGGAAGCCACTGTCCGTGGGAAGAGCACGTGTGGAGGCAGAGATGGGGATGGGCTCCACTGTGGCACAGTTGTGCTGACCTGGGACGGCTCTCGGTGTGTATGGGGATCTAATAGCACAGGTATTGGCTATTAAAGAGAGGCCAGTGCTGGGAGACAAGCCTGTGATTCCCTGCCTGGCTGAAAGAATCATGAAAGGCACTGCATGCTGCCACTGGTCTTGCATGGTGTGAGCAAAAGTACTGGAACATTTAAGAAACTGAGGTTGTCACAGGAGCTATCTGTGAGGCAAGAGCTCTGTGTGTGTGTGTGTGTGTGTGTGTGTGTGTGTGTGTGTGTGTGAGGTAGGTAGCATCTCACACATGTCATGAACGACTACCTGAATGGAAGTAAATAGAAACAGAACAGAAGCTAAGGGAAAACAGGGCTGAGGGGAGCTTTCACTGAGCATCTATTTGAGGTTGCCTCCCAGGCTCCCTGGAAAGCACGTAGTGGCTCAAATTCAAGCTTCATGATGTGGTTGTAAATTTATTAAATTACTAAGAGGAGAAGATTGACATCCTTACATCTATCTCCGATCGAGGTGTTTTAATTCCTTTGTAGGAACAAGTACCGTCCCAGGGCTTCTGAGCAGAGGAAAATGGGGCCTCTCTTCCCAGAGAACGGTGTTTGTAGCAGTGCCAAGCAGGTGCTCCTTCCTTCCACCTCTGGTCTCCACATGTCTCACAGGGCAGGGCAATGAGTGCCCAGCCTGCCCTGGCTGTGCAGCTGCCCCTTTGGGCTGTGAACCAAGCTGTCAGGGCCAGCACTGAGCCCACTATGTCAGGAGCAGGGCGGCTGTCCAGACTGCAGCAGGTAGAGCCCCAGAGGGGAAGGCCGTGTGAGCCAGGCTGCCCCCTGAGCAGGTCAGCGCAGCTCCCTCGCCTGGCCGGAGCACTTTTCCCGGCTGTCCTGGCATCAGTCTCCCTACCTTGTTCTGGGTGTTCTCCATGAGCACAAGCAGCCCATTTGCTGCATTAGCCTCATTACATTTCCTTTCCAAAAAGCGTCCAGCACTGTCTGCCTTGTGGTTTGGAAAAGGGTTAACGCTTTCCCCTCCCAAACCTCAGCTCACCAGCACATCTCCCTTGTGCTGCAATTATTGAATGACACTTCACAACTTCATCTCCTCTCCTGCTACATCTGCTTGCTGATCCCATGTGCAACCTCGCTCACATCCCAAACATCTAAATGCATTGTTTCCTCTGTTTCTCCTGCCAGCATGGAAAGGAGCCATCCCTGAAGCAGGATTGCCTTTGAGCTGGCAGCAGACGAGTGATTGGCATTGGGCAGCACTGCTGAGACTCTGGCAGGCCGTTTAGCAGAGAACCTTGGCTAATGAATGTCATCCACACCTAGCAGATGTGCCACTGCCTGCCATGCCAGATTTCTGACATAATACGGGGTTGCTGGACACAACAGTGCTCGGGAAGAGCCAGGGAGTGACTCGTGCCTTCAGCATGGTGTTTGGTCTCGCTCGTGCTCTGTGAGAGGAACGAAACCTGCGGGGAGGAGGGAAGCACGTCCGCGTCTCCCGCTCCTTGGCCCTGCTTTTATCGGTGCGTAAATCCTATTTGTGTTCCTTTCACTCCTGTGCCAGGGAAATTTAAAAGGAAAAGCCACCAACATTTATTTTTTTTTTTTTTTTTTTTTTTTGTACCCTGTACTTCCAGCCCCGGCTCCTGCTGGGCCTTCCAGCCTCCCACCGGGTCCCAAGACAGGGAAGCGAGCAGGGGCCTCATTGTCCCCCGGGAGCTGGGATGGCTGCGGGCAGGTGCCTGGCACCTGCATCCCGCCGCCGGCAGCATCCCAGGCTTCGTCTTTCCTCTCCTGCCCTCCATCGGAGGGAAGCAGCATTCGCCGGGCACAGCGGGGGCCAGGGGCAGACCGGCCCCCCGAACCCCTCCGGGTCTCCGAGACTCCCCCTCACCCCGCTTGGCGCGGGAGTGGGGACGAGGCCGCCTCCTAATCCCGGCCTAATCCTGGCGAGCGGCAGCAGAGCGGGCGGCCGCTAATCCCGGCCCGCCGCCGCTAATCCCGGCCCGTGGCCGTGGGTCCCTGCCCGCGTCCCCGCGGGCTGGGGGCGATGTCCCCTCCCCAGAGCGTGCAGTGGGGTCCCGGCTCGGGGTCCCGGCTCTCAAGGAACGTAATTCGGCTAATGACCCGACTCGGTCATTAACCCGCTGTTTGCCAGGCGGGCGGCGGCGCAGGAAGGGGCGGGGGCCACTCTCGAGTGGGCGCTGCCCGCCCGCTTCTCCGGCAGCCCCTCCCAGGCTTCTGCCCCCCCCTCTCCGGCCCGCCACCCTCCCACCTCCCCGCGGCTTTTTGGGGGTGACATCGCTGCTGGCTTTCCCCGTGCTCCCGGGAGCAGCGCGGCGGAGGGGTCCCCTCCAACACCCTCCAGGGGAGCAGCCTGGGAGGCCGGGGCGGCTGCGGGACGTGTCCTGCATCACGGGGAGCTCCGGGGGGGGTGTCTGGGGCTTGTTCCCTCACAGCCGGCTGGAAGCCAAGTTCAGTGCGGCGTGGCCGGGCCGGGAGGCAGCCGGGGAGAACGTAACGGGGGGTCGGTCCCGGGGATCTCGTACCCCGAGCGGCAGTGCTCCCTCCGCCTCGCTGCCTGCGGAAGCTCGGGCGCTGATGCACCGTGTAACGCCTGTCGTTTTGCCGCTCTCCCCGGTTTTTTTGCTCGGCCTCTTTATCTTTCAATTGCAAAGCAATTAAAGGTCGGTATGAATCTGCGAGCATCCCTCCCCGCGGGGCCCTCTGATGCCCGCTGTATTGCCCTTTAGATGCCTCTTCCTTTTTTTGTTTTACAATTGTTGTATCAATATAATGCTTCCTTTCTTCCTCTGTCTCTATAGATACAGATATACAAGGCAAACCAAAGGTTTCGGCTGCTATTCAGTGCCTCCTCATTTGTCCCAGAGCCGTAACAGTGGTGCCCTTTCTCTTCTGGCTGCTTTCCCCTGCTTCTGGAGCAGCAGTTATGGGAGAAGCAGATGGCTACTGATTGGGTGAGCTTTGTGGCTTTAATACTGAATACTTTATGGAAAAGGACTTTATCATGCTTGGTTGGTCAGAGGAACAACGGGATGAGATTTATGACTAGAGAAAATAAATCTTTTTAAGTTTCGAGCTCCTTCACACACCCCACGTCAAGTTGCTGCAGCAGAGCTGGAGCTGAAATCCTCTGCATCTTTATTTTTTCCCTCCCCCCCGCCCCGTCTGTCTGTCCTTTCATTGGTCTCCCCACCCCCTCTGCGCCAGGGTTTAGCAAACCTTTACTAACTTTAGGCACTGTCACTCGCTGGAGAAGCCAGGCCCTTCAGAGCCCCCAGGCAGCACCCGGGAGGGAGGGGCCATCCCTGCATGAGGATTATCCACCTGACGGGAATATGCTGGGCACTCAGCTCCTGCCAGAGCTCGGCCACGCGGAACTCAGCGGCCACCCAGGGTCCGGTGGGGAGCTGTGAGTGACGTCCTCACGTCCCGACAGCAGAGAGCTGATGCGGCCACCAAAGAGGCGTCCGGGCCACCGCTCGGAGCTCAGGGCTCGCGACGGGGGGAGATGGAGGCCAGCAGTGCCCGAGCCCAGGCTCCCCACGCCGGGCCGAGGACTGTGTGTGGGGACCGTCCCTCCTGGGCCCGTCCCCTGCGCTGTGTGTGCTGTGTGCCCTCTGCCCGGCCTCCCACCGAGCCGTGGGCAGCGCCGGGCGGCGAGCACGGTGCTGGCACACAGAACGGCCGGAGGGTGTACAGGAGGCACAGGCAGATTTCAGTCCCGCAGGGATTCCCCTTCTTCCGTTTCTCTCCCTTTTCTGTCCTTCGTAGCCAATCATGTCTTCTGTCAGGCTGTTAAACGTTTGAAGGAAGGTGAAGCTAGGTGAAAGCTTTCCAGGTTTTAAACCTTGATGCTGCTGTCAGGCCAAGTAAAGAGGAGAAGCAGAAAGCCTGAGAAAAATAATTTTGAGGTAGCAAGTCAGCAGTGGTACCGGGCTATGTATGAACTGTTTAACCAGCTACCTGTATTATGTTTGGTGGTTTAGGTTTTGGTCAGCAACCAAAAAAAAAAAAAATTTTGTGACCCTTTGGTGAATATGCCGATCAATATTTCTAACCAGACTCTGCATTTACTCAGAAGAAAATACAAGGGAAGTTCGGGCACCTTCAGGGATGAGTAAAGAGCCAAGGTGCCTATGGTGTGTCTGAACCATGAGAAAGCAGGTAGGGAAGGTATGTCGGGTTCCTGGGGAGCAGGAGCGTTTGCTCCTTGGTGGATGAACCACAGCTAAAGCTGCTATCTGGCCCTTTTTAGAGATTTGTGGTTTTGTGGCAAGGCAGTGACCTGACTGGTGAGGTGGGGCTGAAGGTTCGGAGGGAATAGGAAGGGACAGGCACCCCAGGTGTGTTTGGGAGCTGGGCTGGAAACAAGACAGAACATTCCTGGTGTGCCTCGGCCCTGGCAAGGACCTGGAGGGAGGCACTCACTCACCTGGTTATGGGTCTGAGGACTGCCCGTGCTACTCGGCAGAATTAGCAGTGGGAGAAGCACGGCTCGTGTCTGTAGCGTGATGGGATGTCTCGGGCACCCCAGCACAGGGCTTTCCCGGGAAGGGAGCCATCCACGAGCTGCTGACAAGCTGAAAGGATGATTTCAGTCATTCAGCTGAGGCCCCGATTTATTTCCACTACAGCAGCCTGTCTGTCTCCAGGGAAGGGAACCGTTCTGCCTGCATTTCTCCAGGCACCAGGAAAGCTTGTGGCTCCACATTTCATTTTGAGTGGATTTTCCATTCCACCTGGTGTGTACCTCCCGGGGACCACAGCTGCCCCTGCCCCTGGCGGCGGCAGGCAGAGAGGGTGGCAAGGCAGTTTTGAGCATCTCTTCATGTGCCCCCTCCCCACAGAGCCCTGGCCCCGCAGGGATGAGTGTGGCTGGGCTTGTGTGCTTCTGGGAACTCGTGGGTTCTCTCGGTGATTTCATTTTATGAGTGACTTTATTGCAGTCACCTGGGAGCTGGCTCTCAGCTGTGTGTGTGTCTTCCCATAGGAATAACCACACACCCGTAGGCCTGGTGCATGACAGAACCCAGGCAGTGTTTCCCAAAGGATGCTGGAGTGTTTCTGAGCACAGTTGAGCAGCCTTTCCTGGTCCCTCTCCTCTCCCCTTCCCGCGTGAAGGTCAGGGACGAAAGAGAAGAGTGGCACCCCCGGGAGCAGGTGCTGTGTCCCTTGCAGCCATCCCCACGATAACTCATCGCGGGCAGAAGATGGTTATCACGGTGGTTAGTGAGAACGGTGTCCAAGCATCCAGGCATCCCCACTCTGCCAGGCTTCGGCCCCTGCAGCCGCCTGCATCCCCTCCCGGCCAGGGAGCAGCGGACCCTGGGCCGCCCCCCCGGGCCTTGGTGCCGGTCAGGGCTGGCTTCTGCGGCAGTTTGGCTCTCCAGCCCAGCCCCTTCTGAGCTCAGCTCCCGGGCTTGTCCGCTGCTCCTGGCGCTTCCCCTTGCCCGGGAGTTGCTTGTGCCGCGCTGGTGCCGTCCAGGGGGCTCGGCAGAGCAGGGACTGTGATTTTGGAGGGCGGGGAGCGGCGGAGGTTTGGCGGCTTGCGGGCGTCCCCGGGAAAACTGCCGGAACTCCTCAGCCCGGGTCGCCCCTGGCTCTCCGCAAGAGAATTTCTGGAAAAATAAGCGAATAGGAAATCCATGGATGTACCGAGACAGGAGTGTGCGGCAGCCGGGAGGCGGCGGGCAGCGATCGCACGGCCCCGTGGGGTGACGCCGCGCTCGCTGGCAGCGCGGCGGGGCCGGATCGGGCCCGGCGCACCTGGCCCGTGTCCCCCCAAAATCCCGGCGAGGCATTTCCACGGAGCCGGGAGAGCGCCGCCGGCACCGGGCTGTGCAGGGCGCCGAGCTTGGCGAGGGTTGTAGTGGGCGCTGCCGGCGGGGGCACCCCCAGCAGAAATTCCAAAAGGAAGAGTCTGTCCCAGTGCCGTTCTGCGGGTCGAAGGACGCTGTTCCCTGGCATACACTTTTACAGTGGCATCAGAGGCTGCATAAAAGCACAGAAATTCCACCGCGGTCCTTCCCAGTCCCAGGGAATTTCGGTGGCTTGGATCATGCCGAAGCGATTTCGAGATCGTCTATGTGCCATGGTGTCCCTTAAAATTCTCTCGAATGAAATTAGCGCGTAGTTTTTCTTTCCCCTCACTAATGACAGTCATTCGGACAATTTATATCTTACAGCGAGAGCTGCAGGACTGGGGAAAAAAAAAAAAAAAGAAAGAAGAAAAAGGAATAGGAAAAAGCAACCCACCACACATTTGAAGCAGGAATTGACATACAAATTTTTACAGACTCGCGTATTTTTAATGGTATGAGAAGCTCCGTTTTAGGAGACGCTACGTTTTGTCGAATTAATAAGATAAATGTTGAAAGCATATTATATGCAGCCTTTAATCCTAATGCAAGGAAAATCGTAATTATATGGAGGATAAGTGAATTTGAAAGCCAAACATCAGCCCACTCTCTGCAAACCCCGCTCCGTTCGCCCCTGGAAAACGCTTTGTCTCTTTTTTTTTTTTTTTTTTTTTTTTTTTAATTTTAAGGGGTTTCAAATTCTATTTTTAGTTATTCTTTTTTTTTTAAATCTGTTTTGTATCCGAAATGACGACGATCAGGGAGGGACCGGTAAACACTTTTCCACGCGATAAATCCCTTATTTCGGCACAGAGCATCTGCGCGTGTGTCTGTTCCCTGGAGCTGCGCGGGTGTCGGTGGATGCGGGAGCCCCGCGTGTGCAGAGAGAGAGCCCATGGCCGCCTCCCGCGCCGCAATGGCCAGGAACAGGCGGGGGGCTCCGGCCGGGGCTGCCCCCTGCCCCGGTCCTGCGGCGGAGGGCGCGGGGCTGCCCGGTGCCGCTGCCCCGCACGCCGGGCCTTGGCCGGGCGCGGGCACCTCAGGGCCGCTCCGCGGAGCCGGGCCCGGCCATCCCCGCTCGGCTCCGTCCCGCACAGGAGGTTTTTTTATCCGCGCCTCCGCTTGCCCCTACCTGGCAGGTGCAGGGACAGGGCGGGGAGCGGCCGCCGGGATCCCGGCGCCGGGAGGAGCGGCCGTCGGGCTCCCCCGCTCCCCTCCCCACACTCCCGCCGGGCCGAAGCGGAGCCGCGGCCCCGAGCACGCCCGCTGCCCCGGCAGCAGGTCGGTGGGGAATCGCGCCCCGCGTTTCCCACCCCCTTCCCCGCTGGTGCCCGGCGGCGGCGGGTCCAGGTGAGGGGCGGGCGGGCGGCGAGCGGGCAGCCCCGAAGGGGTTAACGGGAGGGACGTGGGCTGTCACGCGTCATTGGGCAGATTATGTGCAGCAAACAAAAAGTGTGTGTCTGCGTGCCAGCCCCTCACTGCACCGGGTCCGTCTGCACCGCGCGCCTCCCGCTCCGCCGCCCGCACGGCCCGGCCCGGTCCGGCATGGAGCGGCGCTGAGAGCCCGAGGCAGCCAGCCCGGAGCCGCCTTTGTGCTACTGTCGGGGCGACGATTGTCCCCACCGTCCCTGGTGAGTACCGGCGGAGGGGCCCCGCCGCCCCCCGCCGCCCCCGAGAGGGAACAATGCCGGGGACGGCCGCGCTGCCGGCGGCCCTGCCCGGGCTGCGGGGACCGGCGGGGGAGTCCTCCGGGAGCGGCCCCGGCGCCGCCCGGCCCGGACAAAGGGCGGCCCGGCGGAGGCAGCGCCGCGGGGCCGGGGGCGGCCCGGGGAGCCGGGGGGATGCGGCGCCGTGGGGAGCCGTACGGGGCCCGCCGCCGCCGGGGGGAAAGTTCGGCGGGGGCCGCTCGCTGCCGGTGTTTTCGTTTGGCGAAATCGTTCCTTCGGGGAAGGGATGCGTCGGGCATCGGCGGAACGGGGAGGGCGCCGGGGAGGCGGCCGGAGCGCCTTCTCCCCGGCCTCCGTTCCCGGGGAGGGACCGGGACCCCCGCCGCCGCTCAGGGGGGGTGAAGTTTCCGGCGGTGCGGGGACCCGGTCGTACCCCGAAATAGGGGGGGGGGAGGAGCGGCGGCTCGGCTCGGCGGAGCCGTGCCCGGTGCGAGCGGCCGCAGCCGTAAGCAGGCGCACCGGGAGGAGCACCGGTCTTTTCCCGAGCCAGCCCCAAATGACGGATTTCGATGGCAGATGGGGCGGGGGGAGGCAGCCGTGCGCTAATCTGGTCGGGAAGGGCGAGGGCACCGCAGCCGGGCGCGATGCTCCCTCTCCGGCCTCGGCGCCGCCGACCCCGCACCGTGCCCGCTGCCCGCGCTCCGCCGGCTGCCCGCCGCCCGCATCCCTCCCCTCGGAACGCGCGGCAGCCGGGGCTCACCCTGCTCCATAAATAAGCGTGTCGAGGTAAAAATAATTACCTCTGCTTGCTGCTTTTAATTAAAGTCTCGGAGGGAAAGTGCTGGATTATGATAATGAGCAGCCATACGTTCCCCTTGTCGCGCGGAGCGGGAGGTGAGCTGACACGCAATCGGCGACAATGACAAGCCACTGGAACCCACCCGCTCCCCCGGCATAGCCCGCAGCTCGGCCCGGCTCCGGGGCTTGTCGGAGGGAGACCCGGCGCCTGCTCGGGACAGGACGTGGCCGGTGGGATTCCCGGGTCTCTGCCCAGAGCCAGCTCCGCCGCGATATCTAAAAAAATAAATCAGCACGCCAGAGTCCCCGCACCTCGCCTCTGCTCGCAGCTCCTAGCTCGCTTTAATTTTTTTTTTTTTCCCAGACCGGAAAAGCTGCTCGCCTGCTTTTTTTCTTTCTATCTATCTTTTTTTCTTTAAAAACAAAAATTTTTGAAGTTTTTTTCTTACTGTTTTATTTAATAATTCAAGTCTATTTTATTTTGTTTTCTGGGGCATCCCGGTGTACCGCTGAGCGGGACCCGCTGCGGTAACGGCCCCTCTGTGCCCCTCTGTCCGCCCGCAGGGATGGAGGACGCCGGCGTCCAGCGGGGAATATGGGACGGGGATGCCAAGACGGTCCAGCAGTGCTTGACTGACATTTTTACCAGCGTTTACACCACCTGCGACATCCCGGAAAATGCTATTTTCGGCCCCTGCGTCCTGAGCCACACGTCCCTGTATGACAGCATCGCCTTTATCGCCCTCAAGTCCACCGACAAGCGCACCGTCCCCTACATATTTCGGGTAAGAGCCGCTCGTCCCCGGGCCCAGCTGCTCGCCACGTCGGCCGGTGGCCGAACGCGTGGCCGCCGCGGAGCGCGGGTCGGGCCGGGGAGCCCCCGCCGCCGGGGAGCTGTCCCGGAGGGCAGGGCAGAGCCGCCGCCGCCGCTCCTACTGCTGCCTGGCCCCGTGCTGTCGGCCGGTCGGTCGGTCGGTCGGTCGCTCCTTCGGTCCGGTAGATTGACGCGGGGTTTCAGGTGGACACGTCGGCGGCCAACGGCTCGTCGGAGGGGCTGATGTGGCTGCGGCTGGTGCAGTCGGCGCGAGAGCGGGAGGAGCAGAACCTGGAGGCCTACATCAAGAGCGGGCAGCTCTTTTATCGCTCCCTACGCCGCATCGCCAAGGACGAGGAGCTGCTGGTGTGGTACGGGAAGGAGCTCACCGAGCTGCTGCTGCTCGGCCCGGCCCGGGCCCCCGCCCGCACCAACGGTGGGTGCCTCGGCTGGGAGGAAGGAGCGGGATCCCCGCCGCCGTGGGGAATCGGGAGGCGGCGGTCGACCTCGGGATGCCCCGCTCCCGATGCCCAGACTCTCGGCGGATATCCCGTCGGCGGCCCCGGCTCACGGTGCTCTCTCTCCCTCTTTCTCTCTATCTGTCTGTCTGTCTGTCGTGCCCGCCCGACGCAGGCTCGCCGCCCTTCGCCTGCCCTGAGTGCAGCCAGCGCTTCCAGTTCGAACTGCCCTTCGCCGCACACCTCCGGTTCCGCTGCCCTAAGAGGCTGCACGGCCCCGACATCGGCCCCGCCGCCGAGGCCGCCGGCGCCAAGGACGGCGCCGGCAAGGAACAGGAGCCCAGCAAGTTCGGGAAGCCCGGCGGGCAGCCGCACCATCCCTTCCCCGGGCCCGACGGCGGCCCCGCCGCCAGCACCAAGCCCTCCACGGACTTCCACAACCTGGCGCGGGAGCTGGAGAACTCCCGCGGCGGGCGCGCCGGGTCCCCGGGCCGGCCGGCGCCCTCCGAGGGCGGCGCCGAGGCGGCGGCCGGGAAGGCGAAGCGGCGCTTCCCCGAGGAGGAGGAGCGCGGGCCCGGGGCGGCGCGGGGCCGCTTCCCGGCGGAGCGGCCGGGGCTGCCGGCGGCGCCCAAGGAGGAGCCGGGCTGCGCCCCGCAGCAGCAGTACCGCGCCGCCGGCTCCTACTGCGGGCTGGAGGAGGGCGGGCGCCTCTTCGCGCCGCCCAGCCCGGAGACCGGCGAGGCCAAGCGCAGCGCCTTCGTGGAGGTGAAGAAGGCGGCCCGCGGCCCCGAGCCCGACGGCGGCCCCGAGGAGGGCCCGGAGCGCAGCTCCCCGGGCGCAGGCGGCGCGGAGCCGGGGCTGTGTCCCCGCGGCGGCGCGGGGGGCCCGCTGGCCGCCCGCCTGGACGGCGGCAGCCCGGCGCGGGGCAGCGCCTTCAGCACGGTGCCGCAGCTCGGGGCCGGCCCCGGCGGGCCCGGCGGCGGCGGTGCCGACGAGCGGAAAAGCGCCTTCTCGCAGCCCGCCCGCTCCTTCCCGCACGTCCCGCCGCTGGTGCTGGGGCCCAAGCTGGGCGGGCTGGGCGAGCCCTGCCCCGACGGCACCGCCGCCCCCGGCCGCCTGTACGCCGCCGAGGCGCTGGCCGCCAAGCTGCCGGGCGGCGGGGAGGCGGCGGGCGGCGGCGGCGGCGGCGGCGGGGGGCTGCCCAAGCAAAGCCCCTTCCTCTACACCACGGCCTTCTGGCCCAAGAGCTCGGCGGCGGCGGCGGTGGCGGCGGCGGCGGCGGGGCCGCTGCAGCTGCAGCTGCCGTCGGCGCTGACGCTGCTGCCGCCGTCGTTCACCTCGCTGTGCCTGCCGGCTCAGAACTGGTGCGCCAAGTGCAACGCGTCCTTCCGCATGACCTCGGACCTGGTCTACCACATGCGCTCCCACCACAAGAAGGAATACGCGCTGGAGCCCCTCGTCAAGCGCCGTCGCGAGGAGAAGCTCAAGTGCCCCATCTGCAACGAGTCCTTCCGCGAGCGCCACCACCTCTCCCGCCACATGACGTCCCACAACTAGCGGGGACATCCCCGGCCCCGGGAACGCGCCCGGGAGCCCCGCGCGGCGACCCCCCGGGCCGCCCGCCTCTCCCACCCTTCCCCTTCGATGCACGCGTTTCCACTGTCCGGGGAGGGGCGGGGAGGGCAGCGGGTGAGGAAGAGGAGGTGAAGAAGAAGCAGAAAAATGAAGGTAAAGGTACGAAAAAAAAAAGAGAGAGAGAGAGAGAGAGAGAGAGAAAAGAAAAGCACCGGGAAAAAGAAAAAAAAAAATCAAATTACTTTAAAAATACATTTTTTAAAATGTCATATATTGCAACATATTGATGCATTTGTCATACGTTTCTACTTAAATTATTAAGCACTTATGGTTTAGATGTAATAATAATTCTATGTCAGGGTAAATTTTTATTTTGGATATGAAGCTACGGGCGAGGGAAGCGCGGCGGGGCCGGCGGGCGGCGGGCCGGGGTCCTGCATGCACCGGGCGCTACCCCCGTCCGGCCCCGCCGCCCGCGCCCCTTCCCCCCGAGTGTCACTGGTGCCCGTGGAATGGAGTCTCGGTAGTTCCGTGTTACCTTCCCTTTCCCGTTTGGGTTTGGTTTCGTTTTTTTTTTCCTCGCCCCTCTGGAAAAAAAAAAAAAAAAGGTTTATTAAACTTTATAGTTTATCCGGGTATGTTGGATGCTTTGACAATAAATGACTTTATTTTCTTCAAAGCACCTGGACGTTAATCGATGCGGGGGAATGGGCGGTGACGAAGGGGTGGCCCCTCTGAGGCCCGGTGTTAACGGGGCCCCGGGTGGCGCCGGGCCGCGGGGAAGGGCAGGCAAGCCCCGCCACGCCGCCTCCTCTCTGCGCTCTCCTTCCCTGCTCGCCCGCCTTCCTTCGGCCCCTCGGACATCTGTCCATCCTTCCTTTTTTTCCAAGCATCTTTATTTTTGTCCGGCGTTTTATTCAGCCTTTATCTCTCTCCTTCATCCCGTCTTTCCCTTCCTTTCCTCTTCCTTTCGTGTTTTGGGTTATCTTTAATTTCGTTCGTTTTGCCTTTCTTTTTCTTTTTGCCTGTGTTTCTTTTTCCTTCTGTCTTTCCGTGTTTTGGTATTTTATCACCCCACCCCACCTCTTCCTGGAGCCCGTATTGCCCGCCACCCTCTCCACGGCTGTTGGTGGTCCCTGGCTCGCAGGGTGGGCACAGCCACGGAGGTGGCCCGGAGGTTGTCTGGGGTGACAAGACCCAGGGAAGCCCCCGGCCCGCGGTGTCTTAGGGGCCGGGGTGGGTCCCCTCTGTCCCGGCCGGGGACCTGGCCGGGGTGATGGCATCGCAGCCGGGCACACACGGGTAGACCAGGGCAAGGGGGGTATCCCGGGCATGGCTGCACAGCCTGCTCCGAAGGGCTCCACCCGCAGCGGGTGCGTTTAGTGTCAGCCCCGCGTGCTTTGGGGCGCTGGGGACGCAGCAGCCCGGGGATGTGCAGGAAACCCATTTCCACGCACGGGCTGCCATCACCCTGGCACCGAGGCTGTGCGTGGCTCAGCAGCTCGCTGGCAGGGAAAAGATCCCAAACCCGGAGCTGTGCAAGGCCGGAGCCCACGCCAGAGCGTGAGAACCCCACAGTGCCGTGTAAATGGGGTCCCACACTGCCACCGGCGTCTGCTGCCGTGGGGTCTGGGGTTTGCACGGAGTACCCGGACCTGCTGCAAAGCCTTTGCAGTTCCTGGGGAAGTGCCTGCGGCTTCACGTGGGGCAGCCTAGGAAGGTCTCTGTCACACACAGTCCGGGCAGTTCCCGCTGGTATTTCTCACTCTCTCAGCGCACTGGCCCCGGCACGGTACCTATCACCCCCAAGCCACGGCAGGAGCCGAAGAGACTCCCCCGCTCTCATTCCCTGCCTCAGGAACACGCATAGCTTCGCCTGCTGCCCTTAATAGCGGGGACGACACACTGATCATCCCGTGGATTTTCCTTAGAAGGGGTGCCAGCCCCGCGCGTCCCTTTCCTGTGGGTTCCCGGGATGCGGGCGGGCTGCGGGGATGCCGGGGGCGGCAGAGGCGGGTGGGCACCGCCATCTAGTGGGGCCGCCGCAGGGCTAGCGGGAATGCTCGGGGCCCGGCGGGCTCCTTCCCGGGAGGATGCTCCGCTCTCCTTCGCTTCTCCAGCAGCCGCGGGCCGGCTTTCGGGCTGGCTCCCTCCGCCCCCCGCCGAGGTTCACCCGGAGCGGCGGTGTTAATTCCGCTCTCCCTGACTCCCTGCGTTTGTCCTGCTGCTGCTGGAGGGATGCTTTTTCCCTGCACGAAGGTGCACACTCGGCAACCCAGCACACGCCTGCAGCTTTCAGAATCTCCTCCATCTATCCCAAATATTTCATGGCCTTGCACAGCCGTGTAGTGTGCTGTGCCTCTGCCCTGCCCTGGCAGTATCCTGCAGCATCTCGCTTTCTGTGTGCTTCTTGTGACTCTTTCAGAAGGCACGGGGCTAAGCCCCAGGACTTCTCCCCTCGGGTTTGGATCAGCCTGCAGTCAGCCCCCTAAAAGCACTGTCAGACAGGGCACGTGTGGTGCAGCAGGTGCCTGCGCTGTTACTGCCGCACAAAGCTCACACTGTTTCTCTCTATAAAAATCTACAGACTAGCAGTCACGAAATTTAATCCAAGACTTTATTTTGGTGAAATCGGATATCGAACTCTAAAGTGATAAATCAAACTCCAACTAATGTTTCCTGCGCAAGCAGAACGTGCCGTAATAAGGCAGTGTCCATGAGCCAGGGGAGTTGGGTGTTGTACGCAGGGGGCTCACAGGAGCTCCCCTTGGGCCTCTTGGGCTCAGGGCTCGGCACAGCAGGTCCCTCACTCCCTAGAGCCATGCTGGCTCTCCCCAGGTCAGCATGAGCACCATGGCCATGTGCTGCTCCTTTGTCAGCATTGCTCTCTTTTTTTTTTCCCCCCCGCCCCCCCCCCCCACCCTTTTCCTTTTTTCCTTTTATTTTATTTTCTTTTTCTTCAACTGGCTTTCCCTGTCCGTGGTTGATGCTGTGCTGTGTCTGCACAGCACAGAGGCTGGCTGGGATGTGGCAGCTGCTGAGTTTACCTGTGTAGGGTCTTCACCCGGTATCACAGCCCAGAAAATTCAGTGCTGGGACATCATACGGGCATTTCTCTGAGACAGAGCTGCCCCTGTAAGCTGCATCTCACCTGTAGCCAGGCCACACTGCAAATTATAGCGACGATAATAGCTCCAACAAATCCCGATATTAATGATGTTCCTGAGGAGCAGAAGGCAGCTTTGCACCCACAGAGGTTTCTGTCTGAAGGTGCAGCAGACCCACAGCCCGTGCACCTTGGGGCTGGAGCTGGGGGTAGCTGCCTGCCTCGGGCCTGATCCTGTCACTGCCAGCTCCACACGGCAGCAGC
Organism: Acridotheres tristis; assembly: GCA_037013685.1. Lineage (NCBI taxonomy): Eukaryota > Metazoa > Chordata > Aves > Passeriformes > Sturnidae > Acridotheres > Acridotheres tristis. The sequence goes on along the minus strand of CM072888.1, from coordinate 114,287 downwards.
TTTGGGAATGGATCAGCACCGGGGGTTGGACACAGGCACCTCGCCTCCTGGTCAGCGTGGGCACGGGCTGTGCAGAATTTCACACATATTTCCAGACTTTCCTCTCCTTAGGTCTGGGCAGAGGTGCACAAGCAAGGCTTTCACAACGCAACCGTCGAGCATCCTCTCAGCGAGCCTGCGGAGGCCGTCCCAAGATCTTTGTGCCCGTTTTCTGCTGCGCATGAGGATGCCGAGCAGCGTGCTGGACAGATGGAGGTCTGCTGCCCGGCCGCCGGCGCTGTTCGCTGCCATTGTTGCGAGGAGGCTGAGCTCCTCTTTGTACCGTGTCTATCTCTACTTAACCTCTGAGTGGATGAAATTGGAAAAGCCTCTATTAAGATTTCTTTGCAATGGCCAGCTCTTGGAAGTGCATTGTTCAGCTGCGGATGTCCAGGGAAGGCTGGAATAGTTCCCTTGTTTTGAAAATCATATGAGCTGAAAATTGTATTTCCTCTCCACTTTCCCTGCTGCTAAGGTCTGATTTGGAGTGGGGAAAGACGTGACCCAGGACAGAACATGCTGATTGTGGGTTTAAAACAAATACACACAAAAGCCAAAAATGAAGGAGAGAAGTTTCTGTGAGATGCAATGCTGTCCTGCAAATCGCTGGAATGGCTGGTGTGCTCTGAGCTTTATTTAAAAGATTTCTAAATTAATTCTGAGCTTTATATAAAAGATTCTGCTTTTCACTTGTTTTATTAATCGCTTATTTATTGTTTTATTTGTCGTTTATTTATTTCACTTGTTTATTTGTTTTATTTCCTTATCCGGGCTTTTAGGATGGCTTCTGAGTGATTTCGGTGACATTCATGCCCATGTTAACCACTTGCACCTGTGCTCCCCACAGCACCTGAAGGTAACAATCATCCTAATTAATTAATTAAGATGAGGACAATCAATTCAATTAAATTCACATGTTTTAGGGCACGCCCCCCTGGTAACAGGCTGGGTTCCAAAAAGCTCCTCAAACAGCTACAGTTTTTTCTGCTTCAGGTGTGGGGATGATTCCAGAAGGACTTGCAGGGTGACCTGGGTACTAGCCATCTCCCTTTGACTGTGGTGGGTCGCCTTTGGACACGTTCTGATTGATAAGGTTGTTGTTGTTTTGTTTTTTTTTTTCTCTAGGCTCTGCTGGCTGGTCTTATGTCTCCTCATGCTTTGTCTCACATGTTTTTAAGTGGCAATTAAATAGCACCAGGCCGGCATTGGGAGCGGGGGAGGGCTCCTGTCGTGCAACTTGCAGGCCCGGTGTTCTGCAGCAGATCAAACAGCCTAGGAAGAGTCCTTGTCATCTTCAAATGGGGAATTTTACACTTGAAACCCAGCTTATCCTCTCCATTTGCTGGGTTTTCTCTGTAACTGAGCCCTGAATAATTTAAGTAACATAACATCAGCATTAGTCTTCCAAAGCGGCTGGTGTGTGTGTGTGAGGGTTGCTGCTGCCAAAGGCAATTGCACACAATTGCTCCAGCAAGTTCACTATTACATCTACTTATTTATTAAATTTACACTTCGTGTTTGGTTTGTTTTTATATTGGCCTTTTTGGGGGGCTTTTTAAATTTTTTTTATTTTATTTTTTTTTTTTTTTTAGTTGAGGAGCACCTGGAGCATTTAAAATCGGTGTATTAGGCAGGTTAACAAATAGAGGGGCACCCAAAAGCATCCAGGTCATGCCCGACGTGCTGCTTGTCAGTTCTCAGAGTTTCAGGATGAAGATGAAAACACGCCATGTGCCACAGGGACTTGTGTAAGTAATTTCTCCACAATTAAGGTGTTTGGGTATTGCTCTGATGGGGACAAGGGAGTCCCCAGAGAAGGGGGGGGGTGTTCTCCTGCAATTGTCCCATTCCACAGCAAAGAAAATAGGAACACAGGGAATGAGTGGACCCCCAAGGGTTCTGCTGCCTTGCTGTGCCCCCAGAAAGGGTCAGGAACGTGCACTGCTATGGGATTCCCCCCGAAAGCAGGTCTTGGGGACCAGCCTGGGCAAGCCCATCTGGCTGGTATTGCCTTCTGGGTGGCCACCCCCCTCAGGAGTTTGAGTTTGCTAGGAATTCGTCACTGGAAGGGAAAAGCAGAGGTGTGAGTGAGCAGAGGATGCGTGGCACCAGGGTGGTTTGCTGTTGCAAACTGTGAGGGTGGACAATAGGGTCGGAGTTAGGAAGGCTGGAGTTGCTGGTGCACCTGTGGGCACAGAAGCTTTTCTAATGCTGGGTATCCCTTGGCTGGGCATGCAGGTGCCTCCCCTCTGCTCCTGGGCTGCTGCTGTGTCCGGGCACCCCCAAGATGGTGATTGTGAACATTTTTGCTTTCACCTCTAATAGTTAGTGGCAGAAGTGGTTTCTGGTCCGGTGATGCAGATGGAGAAGCGGGATTTTGCTGCCGTGTTCCTGTACCAGCTGCAACCTTTACACCAGGATGCCCAGGAGAAAATCCTCCTGGAGCAATGTGGCCGTGCCTCTCTCAACTGTGCTGATGCAAAACGTTGCACGGACACCACTCGAGATGTTAGGAAGTGCTGCAGGTCCTCATCGTCCTCGTGGATCCGGATTTGTAATCAGCATGTGTGTGTAATTCAAGAGGTGGTGGCTAAGTGGAAGTCATGGATTTTGCTAGGCTAACCGCTACAGCTGGGACAAGTAAACAAGATGGGAGTGCTCCGACCTTCCTTCAGGTATGTGCATCTATATATAGGGCAGTCTATGTATACATGTCTATATATAACACGTGTGCATATAGCTCTGTGGATATATCCGTGTGCTGAGAAATGGTTTGAAATTGCAGCAATGCTGTGAGATCATCTGCTCGCACCAGGCTGTGCCAGGTGTCCGCCAGGCTGGGTACAGCTCCTTAAGTGCGTGTCCCTCTCTGTGCCCCCGACCTTCAGCTTCCTCGGAAGGCGAAGGTCACCCTCTGGCGTGCCAGCGGCTCTGCCTCCTTCCTGCCGAACCCGATCCCTGGGCGCGTGGCCCGGGCGAGCCCGCCGGGCAGGAGCAGCCCTGGGCTGCCTGGGGGGCGGCTCGCAGGTGGCATTTAGGGGACAGCACCTGTCGGCAGGAGTAAGGAGGGCACAGCCCGGGGCTGCAGGCTGCGCTGCGCGGGGCGTGTTTGGCCCCTGTTGGCTTTGGTAGAGGTGAGGTTTCCCCGGTGGCTTTGAGGACCTGGAGCGGCCCTAGGATCTGAGAAACGCATAATCCGTGCGGAGCTGGGGGATGGATGGGCTGTTGTTTGCGGGGTCTCCTCCTGTGCCGTGGTGCTGTGGGGTTTCGGTGCTTGGGAGGAACACGGCCGCTGGTGCTGGGGGGCACCGGGGGTCACCTTGACAGCAGTGGGGGGCTGAGGGCCGTGTACCCCTGCCCAGGAACCAAGGAGCATCTTGCGGCCCGACAAGGGGCCACCGCCTTCCTGCTGGCCGTGAGATGCCCCTGGGGTGCTGTGATGGGGAGCCCCCGTTATCCCCAAGGGCCGCTCTGGGCCGAGCGTGCCCCCGTGAGGAGTGAGGGAGAGCGGCTTTGCGGATCGGGGGATTCTGAGCCCCGCTCCCGAGCCCCCTGCCCGGGGCCGGGCGTGCAGCTGCCGTGTCACCCCCCGAACCCCGGGCGGGGGGCTGCAACCCGAGCCTGTCCCCAGGGTCCCAGAGCCCCGTGGCCTCGTCCCGGCGAGGAGGACAAGTTAATTCCCAGATAGATGCACCCCGAGCCCCGCATCTGCCATCGGGGGGGGCGGGGGGCCGGGCACAGGTGCGAGGTCCCCTCCCGGTTATAAATAGCGGGGAGGGGCGGCCCGGCTCCCCCCGTGCTCGGTCCCCCCCTCCAGGGCTCGGAGCGGAGCGGGATGCGGCGCCCTCCCTCCCTCCTCCCGCCCGCCGGCAGCATGAGCCCGTCCTTCCTCCTCCTCCTCCTCCTCCTCGCCCTGCCCGCCCGCGCCCGGCGAGAGCAGGTGCCCGGCGGGGCTCAGCGGGGCCGCAACGCCCCCGCGTCTTCCTCCTCCTCTTCCTCCTCGGCGGCGGCGGCGGCGGCGGGGCCGAGCCGCTTCCCGCGGAGCCGCCCGGATCGGCGGCGGGGCCGCCTCTACTGCCGGGTGGGCATCGGCTTCCACCTGCAGCTGCACCCCGACGGCCGCGTGGACGGCGCCCACGACGCGAGTCCGCTCAGTGAGTGGGGATCGGCAGGGCTGGGGGGCTCCTGGGCCGGGCTAGCGGGGCTGAGCATCCCTGTCCTTGCGCCATTGCCACCCCCCGGGGGGGTGACAGAGCCCCTCGCTCCTGTCACCCTCGCCGGGGCGAGCTGCAGCCCTGGCGGGCACGGGCAGGGGCGTCCGGGGTGCCGGGGGGGCGGGCTGCGGTTTGCGGGCTCTGTGAGAGCCTGCTGTCTCCTGCCGGGAAGGGGCACCTGGGGGTTCGCCCGGCCCGAGGAAGTGAGCCCGTGGGGATGCTGTGAGAGCCTGAGGTCTGCACTCCCATCACAGCCCCTTGCCAGGCACCTGGGAGGGAGGATGCTGCCCCTTTTCGGTCCTTTCCCTGTGGGACTTTTCCATCCCTCTCTCTGCATTCTCATTCTCCCAGCACAGTGATAGGATATATTCAGTTTAAAAATAGGACTGAGGCTGACGTTCCCCTGAGAGAAAGCTGTGCTAACTCATGGCTTATCCTCTGGTCGGAGTTGCCATGATATCCTGCTAGAGGGAATGAGATGGCAGGTGGGGATGAAAAATCACTTCAAGAGCCCGAGGGCTCGGGCCCGAGGTGACCCTGGCAGTGTGCGTGGCTCAGCTGTTCACGGAGCAGCCACCACATCTGCCTGGGACCAAAGAATTTGGGGCCCAGACTGTGCCGTGGCCCCAGGAGGGAGAACAATCCCTGGGCAGGAATGCTGGGAGCCCAGGAGCTCTGCTCGGGCCTTGGTGGGCACCGCAGGCACGTGGCCTGCAGGGGTTGAGGGGACGGGTAGGAGAACGGGGTGCCCATGCCATGGGTCTTTGGGAGACACGGGTTTGGAAGGGCAGGTAGAAGTTTGGTGCTGCAGCTGTCTTGCAGAGACCTGAATTATTTGCAGCTCCTTCCTCCTTAACCTGAGCTACCCCCCCCGGAAAGGCCACAGCGTCTCCAGCTCTGCGTGTCGGAGCGGAGCCAGCCCCGGCTGGGGACAGGCGATGGAGAGGGCGGGCCGTGCCAGGGTGCTGCGGTGAGGAGGCCCTCGGGAGGCACAAGTTGCCTTTTGGCAGGGAATCCCCAGCTTTGGCCTGTGGGAAATAGGGCTTGACCCCAGGCAACCCCAAGAAGCGGGAGCATGTCTGCCACGGCAGCAGGGGCAGACCCAAAGGCAGGAGGTTTTGGGGTGCCCTCGAGGACAGACAGGTGTTGGACGAGGTGCGTGCCTTGCTGCAGAGCCTTGTGGCCTGTGGCATATGGGGTGGGGGGTGTGGCAGCCCAATAACCCCCAAAAGTGCCCCCTAGGCCCTTGGTGCTGGGACTTGGGTGCCTCGGGGGGGATGTGCTTCCTCCTTAAAATAAACATGGGAAGTGGTGATCTGATACCCAGCCTTGGGGGATTTAACGTGGCTTGTGTTTGCTCCCGGCATGTTAATCCCACGGCCCTTTGGGGGCCAGGCGAGATGCTCTGCGGGCTCCATCCTCTGGGGTCGGGGCCACAGAGCCCCTGGGGCTGCAGCTGGGCACCTCTGCCCCAGGTAGCCCACAGCACCTGGGCAGGTGCTGCTGCTGAGGGATGCTCGGAGGCTGGGGTTCTTCTGTCAGATGAGTTGCAGGTCTTACATGGCCCACCAGGGGCCGGAAGCCAATCGCACTCGGGGAAGTCCTGTTTTTTCCACGGCTGGGCTGCCCGGTGCCCCGTCCCCCAAGCCCTGCTGGGAGCACGGCGTGTGAGGGAGCATCAGTGGTACCTCCAGTCCCAGCTGGCCTGTGTGCCACTGACTTTGAGCTCAGTTTCTGCAGGATGAGGATGGGCAGCTTTGCTCCCAGCAGGCTGCTGTAGGTACGGGGAGCTTTTCCCACCCTTGGCAGCGGTTTCCCCAGGGGCTAACTTGTTCTACCACAGCCCAGCCAGGAGTCGTGCCCCAAAATCGAGCTTTAAAAAGAAAAGAGAGCCCCAGCCACCCCCCTGTATCCATCCCAGAGTGGATGGAGGCTGCTCTGTGAGGCAGAGGGATGGAGCAGGAGCTGGGTGGAGCCAGGCAGCTGAGGAGCAGGGACGTGGGAGAGGAAATGCAAACCTGTCAGACTGAGTTGTATTTATTTTTTTCTCTGTCTGTCCTACCGATATGAAAAGAACTGTGATTTATTTTGGGATTTCTGTCGTCCTAGGTATTTTGGAAATATTTGCTGTGTCTCAGGGGATTGTAGGAATACGAGGAGTTTTCAGCAACAAATTTTTAGCGATGTCAAAAAAAGGAAAACTCCATGCAAGTGTAAGTAAACCCCCCCCCCCCTCCCCCCCATTGTGAGTATGTGTTGTTTATCAAAAGCTTTGTGGCACGTCCCCGTGCCGGCACAGCGGCACTCCCGGGCACGGCGGCTCCCTCGGGCTGGCTCGGGGCCGGGCAGGCACAGAGGGGACAGGTGGGGCCCAAGCCCCCCAGCCCACCTTCCTCCTCCTCCTCCAGCGCGTTTAGCAGCGCTGAGTGCGCCTTTCTGTGCGCGCTGGGGCGTGTGCATGGGCAGAGCCTGCTCTTTGAGCACGGCTGGGTTATTTTTAGCCACTTCTGCAGCAGATCGCGCACAGGGGTTTAGCCAAATGTCTCCCGGCGAGCAGCACGCGTGGCGCCGACAGCCCCGGGCTCGGGCTGGCTTTGCCCTTGGCGACAGGGAGCCCTGCGGGGGCTCGGCAGGTGAGCTCCAGACCGTGCAGCTATGCTGCAGCTAGAGTGCGAAATTCCTGGTCGCTCTGCTCTGCAGGATGGCTGAGGTTGGCTGCAGGTCTCGGGATACTTTTTCCAGCTTTCTGTGTCCAATGAATCCATAAGTTAATTTCGCTGCTTGTTTCAAGCTCAGGGTGTTTCTTCCCTGTTTGTTCTTGTCAGTTGCAGAGGTCGTTTGAACAAGCACGGTGAACTACCTCCTGTGCTTTAAAGGAAAGTCGGTGCCTTTGGAAGGTGTGTACACATGCACCACCCCAGGAAGGGCGTTTTTAGGGCGGCATCTCGTCCCTGAGGGTGGTTCCCAGAGAAGCCTGGTCAGGCTTGATGGCTGGGGAAAAGGGTCAAGGTGGTTTCCCACCTTAAAGTTTTGGGATCAACCTCTCGGTCCCAGAGAGATGTCGTGGATGTGCCTGCACTGCCCCGAGACCGCAGATGACTTGAGGGACATGTGTGAACTCAGTTCTCTATCCCCTAAGCCTTCTTGGAGCGTGGCTCCTGAAGCCTGTTGATGCTTAAAGGGTGAGCACGTGCCTGCTTACTTTAGGATATGAAGTGGGAGCATGAATGGTATCTAGAGGAAAAGGGGAATGGTTCCATGGAGGAAAACATGAGGTAAGGGCAGAGGGAAAGGATGGAGAGGAGAGGGAAGCAGGCAGAGCGGCATTGCCGGACTCTCCAGAGCCTTCCCTTCTGGCGTACAATGGGCCTCTTATCTGAGCTGAAGCCTTGATTTATGCCCTGGCACAGGCAGAAATTAAATCAAGCCTCGTTGGTGCGTGGTTAATTGTTGACACACAAAGGGCAGGGCCAGGCAGGGACCTCAGTCAGGAGGGTCAGGGCAGGGGTGAGGCCACGCGATGCCCCGCTCGGGTGAAAGCTGCAAATTTGTAGAAACTTGACCCAAATGTCTGAAGATTGCTGGACTAAACAATGCCAATAATGCAAACCCGGCATCTGTTGTTCTTTCCTGCGCTGGCGGGATTGAAGTTATTTCATGGCCTAATGAGTTCCGAGCAGTACAAAGCACGTCCTGTGCCCGTCACTCAGGGCAGGGCTTTGATATGAGAGTCAGGCTGGGGACTTTGCGCTGAACCACAGACAAAAGTCATCCCTGCAGGAATTTGGGCTCCTCCAAAACTCGCTCTTGGGCTCAGCTCCATCCCAGCTTGGTGTTTTACAGACGCTCTCCTCTTTCTTTTCTTTTCTTTTTTTTTTTTTTTTTTTCCTGCCAGCTTAATTAAATTACCGAGTGGTTCATTTTTAGAGGCAGCAGCTTCAGAATATGACAGTTATCCCGGCAATTATCAGTTGTGTGCACAGATGGCTTTTTCCTCGTTGATAAATCCTCGCTCTCCTGTTTGTCCATTTTTAGCACGGAGCGGGTGGGAGGGATTCTGTGCCTGTCCAGCACGGACCCCGGGGGATAGATCTGCCCAGGTAATTCTGCTTTTCCAAGAGTTGCCACAAAGGCGCCTCCCTTACTGGGGCAAGTCTCTGCTCGACTAGATTTTGAAGTTTAACTGACTTCAGGACTGCCCTTGGTGATGGTCTCTGGAGTTCTGCAGAACACATCATCCAATGCCAGCCACGTGCTGTGGCTGCCCTGCCTGCCCTCTGTGGGGGAAAATGGCTTTTCCAGACTGGAGCAGTGCAGCTGTGAGCTGAGAGGCTGGGACGTGAGGAAGTCTGACAGGATCATGGTGAGGCAGCTCTTGCTGTGCTTCCCCAGGGCAGGGCAGGGGCTTCCCTCTGTGCGTGGGACTTGGGCTTCAGGTAGCACCAAGGGTCACCAGGGCCCTGCTAGGAAAAGTGAAGGCCTGCGCATGGGAGAAACAGTGGGGAGAGTCTCTGAGAGACAGGGAGAGCAGAAATGAGTCACAGAGGTGACATCCCTCAGAAGCAGAAAGCTAAAGAAGGCCTAATTTAAGTGCTGCGAGGCAAAATGTGCGCGGCAGGCTGTGGGCTCTCGTTTGTGCTGTGTTTGTGGCAATTTCATTGGTCAAATTCGGGCTTCGGAACACTTCGCTTGTGGTTACAAAGCCCTGCTGGGGGTTGGCTCTTGTTCTCGCTCGCTGGTTCGGAGTTGGAGAGCTCAGCGTCTCCTCCTTGTCAGTGGTTCGGAGGTGTTGCTGTGAAATTGTGCTGGGGAAGCCTTTAGGGCACCAGGCACCATGCCCCATCGGGCTCAAGCGTGGCGCAGCATTTGGGAGGGGCTGCTGACAGCTATAGCTGAGGGTCGCGGGGCTGTAGGCACACAGCGGAGTGCCAGGCTCCGCTCTTTTGTTTTGGAGAGCAGGGAAGGGCCCTGCTGGGGCAGCCCAAGCCTTTTTATTCCCGGGAAAGCCCAAACCTGGGTGGCAAGCAGCTACCGAGCTGCGCGTTCCCCGAACAGTCGGGTGCCCGGGACCCTCAGCCTCGGTGCCCGCTGTTCCCAGCCGCTCCTTAGGGAGGCGGCCGAGGCAGCCGGCACTGGCGCTGGGGGACAGCGAGCGCCTGGCCCTTGTGAGCAGTGTCCCCCCTGTCCCCGCAGGCCCGCTTCACGGTGGATTGCCATTTCCGGGAGCGCTTCCAGGAGAACAGCTACAACACGTACGCGTCGGCCGTGCACCGCAGCCCCCGCTCGGGCCGCCAGTGGTACGTGGCCCTCAACAAGCGCGGCAAGGCCAAGCGCGGCTGCAGCCCCCGCGCCCGGCCCCAGCACGTCTCCACGCATTTCCTGCCCCGCTTCGGGCAGCCGCAGCCCCCCGAGCTCGCCTTCACCGTGGCTCTCCCCGACAAGAAGCCCCCGCCGCCCAAGCCCAAGGCGGCCCCGCCGCGGAGGAACCCCGTCCCCGTCAAGTACCGGCTCAAGTTCCGCTTTGGGTAGCGGCACCGCGGGGACGGGGGCGCCGGAGACGCCGGGCACCGGCAGCTTTCGGGAGGAGCCCGCGGGAGACTCGCGTCTCCCTGTGCAGAGGGACACGGCTCGGCTCCCGGGTGGCCGCGCCGGGCTCGAGGTCTTCTCTGAACCACAGCGGCTGGGAGGCATCCCCGCAGACGGGTGCTGGGATGAGCAGCTCGGGCTTGCCAAGGAGCATCCCTGTGGTGGACTGAAAGCACTGCATGGACCTCGGGTTAGCCTTCTGTTGTTGGAACGAGTAGAAAGGTACCTCTATAGCCGACGTCTTTTTAAATTTTCCACTAGTGACTCCTTTGACAATCATTTGCATACGAGAGAGATGTTCGGAGTCGAGTTTGTTTTTCTCGCATCTCCTTCTTGCTGCACTTTTTCCTCCAACCATACCTCAGGCACTGTGTATCCAGGTCTGTCCCTTTCCCTTCTCTTAGAAGCCAGCTCTTCCCTTCGACAAACGAAACAGAGAGACCAAGCCCTGCAAATCCAGTCGCCTTATCTGTGGTGCCAGGTAGTCTCCAAACCCTGTGTTGGCAATAATAGATGGGTGTGTATATGTTTTGTGATGTGTACATCACAATGTGTGGTTTGGGGAGGGTGGCTGTTTGCACCCCGCTCCTGGTGGTCTCTCCTGTTCTTCCCTGGACAGCTGCAGGAGCGAGTCTCTTCCTGTCCATCCGAGTATGGATTCCATGCCTGCTTTAAAATACCTCTGCCCTGGTGCCAGGGCATTCCTACTCCCTGGAGGAGTCCCTACGCAGGTATCCCCACAGGATAGGGATGCTGTGGCCCCCAGGTTGCCCACTGGTTTCATCCAACAGTTTTTGCTGCTGATTTATTTTATCACTTTCAATACATTTGCAAAGGCAGGGAGCAAGGTTTTAATTTTACAGTGAGCGTGGTGATGTGGCAATAAATGCTGTTACAGCTGCTTGTCCCTTGGGGAGTGTTTTTCCCACCCAGGTGGCCTGATGGCCCCGATATTGAATTGTTGCTCTGTCGTGGTGCGATCTGTGGAGTAGTTGTGCACATGGAGCGTGTAATCAGTGTTGCTGTACGTGCAGGCACTGGTAGCATTGAACCTCACCGGTGAAGCCTTAATCGGAGCCCAGGAGGGCTCAGGTTGGCAGGAGCCCTCAGGACCTGAGCCCCACCAGCGTCCAGCAGCAATAATTAGCCTCCTCTCCGCATCTGATTGTGGTACAAATGGCTGTTCCCGTTGCAGTCGTGGTTCTTTGCCTTTGTCATCCTTCTGGCAGCCCCTGGTCAGAGGCGCGTGCTCCACGTACGAGGACGGATGGGGACGTTGGAATAAAACTGTTGTGTTTTATTTTATAACCTGATTGTGTGGTCTCTTCCCTTGTCTGTGCCTGCTTTTCTCCCCCCGAGGGAAAAACGGGGGCACTGCAAAATTGGGGTTGGCCAGCGTGGTGTCGGTGATGGGGTGGAGCTGGAAGGGTGTGGGCGTTCCCTTTGCTGTGCCCCCAAACCGTGCCCCCATGGCTCCTCTGGGGCAGCTCTTTGCACCTGGGTCACAGCAGGGCCGGGTGAACAGGGGTGTCCTGTGCTCCCCGTCACTTCCAGCCGCACTGTCTTGCTGTGCACGGACGAAATCCAGGTGATTAGCGCTCAAGTGACCTCTGTGTGCTAATGGAATCAGAGCCTTTGCAGGTGCTCCCCCGGCCCGGGCAGGTGTGTGGAGCTCCCCGGGCAGGTCAAGGAGGAGTGAATGTGCTGGTCCTGCTGCATCCCCTCAGAGGAAAAAAGGTATTGGTTTCATCTTTTCTTACAGAAAACTCTTTTGGGGGAAAACCAGAAGCTGATGTTTTGCTGTTGTGGTAATAATAAAAATGTGGTCATGCTATTGAAACCAAGAGGCCGGGGGCGAGCAGCCCCAGCAGGGAGAGCAGGGGCAGGGAATCCAGCAGACACTCCCTGTTCCTGTCAAACACCCTTCTTTAAGGGAATCCGCTGGGCTTGCATAGCAGCAGGGCACTAAAGACCTGAGAATATGGTCAATATGTCTTTTAAATTTAAAATATATATTCGTTTTTCTGGGGATGTTTGTTTTCCTTTTCAGCCCACCTCAGAGGTACTGCTGCGGTGCTGGGGAAAACAAGCCAGAAACCCAAGAGGCTCAAGAGGATTCCCAAGTTCCTTTCCGAACAATTGCTGCTCTCAGAGGAGGTGCAAATCCACGTGGAGCTGAGGGAGGGGATACAAGGAGTACAGCAGAGTGCAGTGAGCTGCCGATGTCCTCCAGCTCCCTGGTTTTAGGGACATTCATTGACGTTATGAGAGGGGAAAAGCCTTCCCGTGTGTTTGGTTTTTCTTTTCACCACCCTGTAGTCACTCCTGCCAGGGGTGTAGGTCTTGTTCCAGAGTCCCCAGAAGGATTTGCGTGTGTCCTGCACTCCCGAATGCATGGCTTGGAAGGAGCATCCTTGAGCAGCGGGAGTGAGAGGAAGAAGATTTTGTATGGAGCTGGCGAGTTTGGGCAGGTGAGAAGAGAGAAATGAGCGAATGTAAGAGTTGGAGGGTCCCTTACGGTGCCTCAGGGATCTCCGGGAGAGCTGGGGTGGGGCTGAGACCATGGCAGGGTGTGCGCAGCCCCCAAACCCCACCGCCAAAAGGAGCCCCGAGGATCCCCCGTTGCCGCAGCCCCCGCCCGTGGGTGTGCGGGGCTGAGCCGGGCTCTCTGAGCAGCGCTCGGCTGCGGGGCTCGTTCTCGTGTCCGCGCTTCCCTGCGCAGCGATGGGCCCGGCGGCTCCGCCGCTTCCTTGCCAGGGACGCGTGTGCCCTGACCAAGCTGCGTGGCAGCGGCGGTCAGAGCGTCCCAAGGGCTGCAGTTGCCGTCTTGGGAGCGCCCGTGCGCACGGCTGGGAGGCAACTCCCGGGGACAGGGACGCCGCAGGTCTTCTGTGCCCCTCTCGGGGGCAGGGCCCATCGCTCGCAGGTGTGCAAGGTGTGCTCCTGGAGCGCAGAGCAGCCGGCACTGCCCGGCGGGGAGGGAATCCCTCGGCTGGGGGCCGTGCCTGCGGTGTCCCCGGGGTCTCGGCGCTCCCTCACCCGCCCGTGTGTCCCCCGGGCATCGCCGCTCTGGGTACGGCTCCCCACAGGTGAGGATTACCCCAAATTCAGGGTAAGGGCCCCCAAAGAAGCCTTCTGCAAAGCTGCTGGCTCCGGGGTGAAACGACTAAAATAAGCAGACCCGCTCCTGTTCTAATGGGTTTCTTGAGAAATCAGCTCTGGGTACGACCCCGACGCATCACGGGCACCACCGCTGCTCCCAATGGACGAGCCCGAGAAAATAACTCAGCTTTGTTGTGTGTTATAGCGCGGCTTTTTCTGCTCACAAAATGCCCCCAAAAGACGGTAGTTCGTGCGTAGTCCCGAGGTGTCACGTCCATCGGGTGCTGTTAAGTCATGGTGACAAGGCAGAAGGGTCCCGGTTGGTGATTTCATCTTCTTCACTGTTTTTCTTATATGCGAGTTCCATTTTTGGTTTTCGATGTTATATTGGCTCGTTTTTCATTTTTTTTTTTTTTTTTTTTAAATTACTGAGCTGTGTCCCATAAGCACTTGCGGTCTTCTCATTTGCTAGGCATAATTTTTGGGAGCAGCGAAGGCGTTACCCACGGGGAGGGAAAGGGCACAATGGCAAGACAATTCCAGGGAGTGGGAATCGCAATAGAACGACAGCAACAACTAACATAAAACCGGGGAGCTTTCCACAGTTAACAGAGGATTAGCAGAACAAACAGGAGCTTGTTCGTAGCTCGGGGGACTGGCTCAGGAGCACCGTGGGCGTTGTCACTGTGGTTGTTGTCACAAGGGAAACGCTCCTTCTCCCGGCGTGTTTGACTGTGCGTGCTCCCGCGTGTCCCGCTCCTTCCTGCGGGATGCCTAACTTGCCTTCATAAACCCCTTGGGCTTCTGATGCACTCCCCAAAAGTCTCTGGCAAGGGCAGTTCAGACAGAGCTTACTCGGTTTTTGGGTTGAGGCTTTTCCTTGGAGCTCTGCCCTCTCGCATTTGTCGCAGCTTGCTGTGAGAACCGAGTCGGCCTCGGGAATTCTGGGCTTTGCGGTCACGTTTATTGTGTCTGCTTCCCTCTGGATTTTTCTTCTTGCCCTTTCTCCAGTCCGTTTCCCTGGTGTATATGTCTACAAACATTTATGTGCTTTTCTGGCCTCTTGAGGAAAATAAATTAGCAACTACCACGATTTGCCTAATAAATTAGGCAACTACTACTATTACCAACATAAATAGTAGTTTGGGGGGGGGCCTTGCTACGAGGAGCTAAACAACATTCTTATAGCACATGTTTTGTCAGCATAGTTTGTGAATGGTGGAGCCACTGCGCAGCATCGTTGTCCTTTGGAGTTTTCCCCTTATTTTGGTGTAGTGAGATAATTATGGAGTGATTTAATAGCATGTGTCACACGTCTTTGGTAGCATTTGTGGGCCAGGAACACGTGTGCTGCATAGTTCAGCTATTGCAGTACCTCATGTGCTATCTTGTTTCAACCTCCTAGTTCAGGCAAAACCTGACTTTCTTTTTTAATGCCTTTTTAATATCGTGTTTTAATATGCAGAATTGACTCTTCACACAATCACGGAATCCCAGAATGATTTTCCTTCTAAAGAACCGTAATGATGATCATCATCATCCAGTCCCCTGCCATGAGCAGAGACACCTTCCACTAGACAAGGTTGCTCCGAGTGCTGTCTGTTCTGGCCTTGACCATATCCAAGGCAATTAATGGGAGTCTTTTAGTCCAGGGTGGGACACAGCACTTGGGTCTTTCATCCAAGGACGGGCTGCTTGGGTCCAAACAGAGAGGAGTTAGCTGGTAAGTGACGTCTTGTGTCCTCCTTGGGAAACGGACTTGTGTTTAATGGTTTTGGAAACACCTGTGAGTGGCCAGTGTTCATCACAGGGAGGCTCCCACAGCCAGACCGCATTCTCCTGAGGAGTTGTGTTCACCTTTGCTCGTGCCCAACATCAGCTTCCAGCTCCATTTCCCAGAAAGGACTAGAAGAGCACAGCCAGCACAACAGGGAGTGCCTGGGCTGCCTTTCTGCTCTCCTGTGAGCCCGGGGCTGCTGTGCAGCTGCTGTTCACTGTAGGCTTCCATAATCCCTTGTTATTTGTAGCATTGCTCTCTAGGAACCCATCAGCAAGGAAAAGCCCTTGCAGGATGCTGACAGGCTGTGTAGAGCTCAGGGCCTGGGTTATTAACGTCTCTCCTGATGTACTTGATTTTCTGTTAAGGCCTTTCAAGCATGCTCAAATACCCTTACTTTCAGTCCATGCACTTGGTCCGGACGGGCAAACAAAACAAGCGCTTGGCAGAAATCGAGTGCTGTTGTAGAATACTGGAAGGCAGTGTGTAGCTTTCCTCTTGGACTTTTCCAGGTTCTTTACTGTTACGTGTCCCTGTGCAGTGACACAAGGTTGGATCCCTGCCTATGCCAAGAGGCAGGGCTCAAGTTTGTCTTTTCTTTTCTTTCCTGACAACTTGTTGCCACTGAGAGGCGTCTTCATCTTGTTTTCCCCGCACACTGAATTGTTTTGATTTAAGTTTTATTTGGGGCCACACGGAAGAACGTGATTGAGCAAGAACTTTTAATCCACTTCAGTGCCTTTCCTGCAAGGACTCGTGGACACCCATCCTGTCACTCAGATGCCAGCTGCTCTCAGGGTGGTTTGTTCCACCTGAGCACTGGAACCAGCTGTGGATTCCCCCTTCCTTTGCAGGGTGGGAGTGGGCAGCCAGGGAATGGCATCTGACTTGCTGCCTTGGGGTCAGATGCGTGCCTCGTGCCTTGGGTGGCTTTTTGGGGAGCAGCTGGACGGTGTCCATGGATGCCAGGTGAGATCCTGAGTGCAGAGTGCCACGTCACAGCACTACCTGCAGGCCCTGCGAGTGCTCCCAGAGACCTAAGGAAGTATTTTGGGGTCAGGAGTTGTTTTTCTCTGCTTTTCCTGAAGGTGTATCCAAGCGTGTTGCAAAAATGGCTACTTTCTCCACTGAAAAGCTTTCCATGTATGACCACCAATGCATGTGCGTGTTTTACTCCTGTAGCCAGATGTGCTAAGAATTTTACTTTACCAGCCAGCACCTGTTGCAGGTGTCTGTTTGGTTTGTGTCTGTGAGAAGTGGGATTTGTGCTGGACAGACAGGTGCTGTCGAGAAGGAAGGATGGAGTAAGTTCCCTCTGGAGATGTGTGGTGAGGGACTGAGTTGCTGGGAAGGGGAATATTTAGAGGCTGTATCCATATTTTCCTGAAACTGGGGCTGGAGCAGGCATGGGGGTGCTTGGGTTTGGTCCGGGCCTGTGAGGATGAGCCATGAAGAACCCAACTGAGCCCCTGAGCCGTCCATGGATGTTTTGAACACTTCCACAGAAAGGCAAGGCAGTCATGATTCCAGAGGAGAAAGGAGAGGTGGTTGCTGCTGATCAGTGGGGAGTTTGCTTTGGAATTGTGACTCAGAGAGTGTATGGAAGCAGAGAGCATCTTTTGGTTCTTTTTCTGCTGTGTAATCTCCTCTCTGGTTTTAATGAGTTTGGTGTGCTCTCATTAAGGAAACAGCATGTTTCCAGATGGATTTTTGTGATGTGCCTTGAATAGTCCATGCTGTTTTACAGAACTACTTTGGTTAGGGGTCAGAGAGGGAGAAGATAAATGACTTTTTATTATCTTTGGATTTTTCAATCTGGCCACGTGAGAGTAGCTCAGTGCTGGCACAGTCCTCTGAGGGAAACAACAGTGTTTGGAAGGTTTAAGCCTCAATAACTACTCCATCGTATCTCAACTGCAAAGATTTGGTCCTGCAGTCCCAGACGGATGAGGCGAAAACCAAATTTCTGTTACTCCTGGAAAATCTTGTGGAGTCTTTGAATTCTGTTGTATGATGTACTGTGCACTATTTTTCTAACAAAATCTGTTTGAAATTTAGATTAAGGACTAGAATTTAGGACTGTTTGCAGACATCAAAAATCTTGTGAAGCCTGAAGGACTGGGGTGATGACTGCTCTCAGCAAAGGTGATTTATTAATATCATGTCAGATTCCCCTCACCCTTGGGCAGGACACCTTTGGGGCTGTGTTGTAGGTCACAATTAGGGCTGTGTGTAAGATTGACCCAGGTGAGGTCAGTATTAACCCGTAGGTCTGGGGTTTGGACCCAACACGGAGCTGAACCAGGATCAGGGTGATGGATGGTGCGTTTTGTTACATCCTACGATTTTATATGGCCCCTTTAGCCTTCCCTCCAGCCACGAGGATGTGGCTGCAGTGGAAGGGGATGCTGTGTCGCAGTGAGCTGAAAGTAAACCTGCACCTCCTCCAGGAATTCCTGCAGCAGGAATTGGCTGCTGTCACTGCCACCCTGCCTGGGGCTGTGTCCTCCTGGCAGCCCTTGCCAGCCCCTCACACGAGCTCCAGAGGTGTCTGTGTGCCGTCTTGGCAACGTGCCTCATCCCTGGCAGTGTCCTTTTCTTCCTGGGCAGCCAGACAGAGCTTTTGGGCTTGTCAACCTCGGAGTTTGATCGCCAAAGTCACTGAAAGGAAGAACGACAACGAGGTTTGTCAGAGTGGTGCTGTCAGTCCCCACCTGAGAGTCTGTGCTTTGTGTTGGGGTGGTTGTGTATTTTCACTGCAGGGAATGACTGAATGCCCCCTTCCGAATTCCTCCCAACAGACCCCAGAGGCTCTTAGAGCAATATTTTCTTCTTTACCTCCCTGTGTGTTGATGAATTCTCCAAATGGCTCGGAGCAGTTGTGTAATTTTTCCCGGAGGCCGTGACACGGCAGAGGCAGTTGGTGAAGGAGCCCCGCGCTGTGTTCGGAGCGGGCCGCGGGCCGGGCCGCAGGGGATTGTGCCCAGCTGTGTTTGCCAGGCCTCGCACCTGCCTCTCTGCTGCCACCTGCCGGCCGGGCCCGATACTGCGGCGGGGCGCTGCGTATGCGCACTGACTCGCCAGGCTCGGTGGCGACACCTGCCGACTGGGGAGCGCTACTGCAGCGAGCAGGGTGCGCATGCGCATTGGCCACGGAGACGCCGCGTGTCACGTGGCCGTTGAGGGCGGTGCGGGAACAGTGGTGAGCATGCGCAGTGGCGTTCCGGCGCGCGGTGCTGCCGCCCTGTGGGGAGCAGCCGGTACCGCAGGGCAGGACCGACGCGGGCGCTCCGCGCCGGTCCCGCCCGTGCGGGCCCGCGGTGCCCGGAGCCCCGGGAGCAGACGCGGGTCCCGCCTCCGGTAGCGCCCGTGGAGGGGCGGGACGAGCCAACGGAGAAGCCGGCCGGTTCCTGTGGCTGCAGCCGCGTCGAAGGTGAGCGGGATCCGGCGGGCCGGGCTCCGGCGCCTGTGAGGATCGCTCCGGAACGGGCAGCGGGGACTTGGCTGGGGGCGCGGGGCGGACGAAAGCTGTCCCGTCCCAGCGTGGGCACGGAACCGGGAAGGAGCGGCGGGGCCGCCCGGCAGAGCCTTTCCCGGGAAACCGACGGTGGGGTTTGTCCCAGCCCGGCCCCGGCCGAGGGGCAGCGGGAGCAGTATGGGGCGCAGGGAGGATGCGGCTGGGGCTGGAGGCAGAGCTTGGGCGTTTCTTCTATTAACATGAACGTGCAAAGCAGGGAGTGAGGTGGGACAGAAGCACTGCGGGTGCTCGGCAGGTGAGCCAGGACTCGGGAGGCCGTCGCTTTCTTGAGCTCCTGAAGTTCCACTTGCCTCTCTCAGGAGCAGTCATGAAAAGTTCCCTGCTTGGAGATGGGCCCCAGAAAGAAGAAACCTGAATTTGCTGCTTCTGCTAAGACTGTAAGTATGTGAAGCTTGCTGCTGTAAGCAGCCACTAACTTCCACTGACGTTTTAACGATTAAAAATGGTCACTTTTATTTTCTCTGTGCACTAACCACTTGGTTTTTCTAGGCAGGGTTCAGCGAGGCTGTGAATTGCAGTCCAGAGCATCCTCAGGCTCCTGGCGCTTTAGGCTGAGGGATTTGGCAGATAGAAAACATTGCTGTCTAACCTGAATTTGGATGTGAGTTTCCAGAGTCACTCCAACTGGGAAAAGGCTAGGAGGGTGATGGGAAGGGCTTCATAACACAGTTGGGCAGTGTCAAGGCAGGACTGTTTTTGAACTATCTCTTATTTTTGCTTTCCCAGGTCAGGGTTAAGTTGCTGTTTGCTAAATGGGGTGTGGAGCGAGGAGGGTTCTGTTGGGAGAGTGGACACAGGGACACCCCTGGCTGTTGTGTCCCGGGTGGGTAGAGAAATCTGATATCAGCAGTATGTATTTGTGGATATTTACTCAATCCAGGGGTGCCAGGTGTTGGTGTTTCAGAGGGGAGCAGGGGCTGGCAGACACTGGGAACTGGTTGTTTGATTATTGCTGGAAATGAGCAGCTGGGCCTTCCCTGAAGCTGTGCTGGGTGTACTGTCTGGCCTCAGGTGTATGCAGTAGGTGCAGGCTGGGCAGGTTTGGGGCCTGGAGCATCCCAGCTTGATCACTGTTTGTTGCCTTGCAGAGGAAAAGAGTCTGTGCTTGGCTGTCTGCTGCCTGCAAGCCCAGCCCTCAGGTTCCTCAGCGTTTGTGTGACCCCCTGCCAGTGTCACCATGGCTCCCTTGGCCATCCTCCTGCCCAAGGGTAGGAGCTCTGTGGAGCCGGGGCACGTCGCTTCTGGAGAAACAGCTGTTGTGTTGTAGGTCTGCAGAAAGGCTGAGGCTCCAAGTGGATTGAGGGTTGGATGAAGCAGAACAGGGTATAGGCAAATCAGTGCCGATAGGCTGAGGACCATCCCTTGTTATTTACAGAACACTTAAGCTAATAGCGAACCAAACCTGTGGCCATGATTCTAAGTAAGAGTTGTACTTGTTTTTTCCAAGGTCACTGGGAAGTGTGGGACAAGGACTGAAGGACAACTCCTTGCCAGCCTGGCAGAGAAGCAGCAAATTGTGCTGGAAGAATATCCACGAGTACCTGTGGGATGATGATCTACAGTTTTAAAATGATTCTGGAAAGGAAACCACGTTATTTTCAGGGAATACATCAGATGGAACACGTGAGAGATTATTGGATGAGCCATCTCCTGAAAGCTAGAAATATGTTCATGTTAGGTTGTTTTTCTTACATAAGCAAAGCATCTGGAAACACTCCAGGAAGGCTACGAGAGGTCAGTGAAGAGCTGAGGACACACTTGGGATCGCTGCTGCCTCGTCTGCCCCTCCCGCAGTCGCATCTGCTTGTCCCAGGATGGTTTGGCTGAAGGTAAAACTGCCTCTTTCTGCAGAGCTACATCAATATTCTTCAGTCCAAAGGGTGGCTTGTCCTGTGTTCTTGGCTTTTTAAGAGCTGTAGTTTTGCCAAGAAAGAGCATCGTGGTCTGGATATTGTGTCTAGCTAGAATTGTGCCTCTGGTGCCTTTTTCAGGGATAAGCCAGAGCTTGGATTTCTCTCTCTTATGTGGCCTTGGTGCTAAAGCCAAGTACTGAAGGTGCCTGCAAATGCACGACTGGGTGCTCTGGAGGCTAGGAGTTGTTGCGGCTTCATATCCTGGGTTGCGATTGGGACTTTGGGCAGGTGTACCCCAGTGATTTATTTGATCTCCTTTGGCTCTCCTGCTTGAAATAAATGTGTCATACCCCTCTGCCCTTCCATAGTCGCGGGGTCATTATTTATCCTGTTAGGGCTGGCTGATGGGCAGAGGAAATGCTGCCTCACGTCTGGTTCTGCAGCAGTTGTGAGCCAGCTCGTCCGTGAGCCTCAAGCAAGTCCTCCGATGCGACACAAACAGAGGCTTACTTCAACCGCCCTTGAGAGGAGAAGGTCAAGTGTTTTTGGGGCTTCTACCTCGTTCAGGTAAACCTTTTCTTACCACTCACGACAGACAGAAGGGCGATGGTGTCCCAACCACTCCATCTCACACCAAGGTTCCCCTTGCTCTGCCCCCTCAGCCTCCTGCCCCCTCCTCCCCTGTGCCTGTGAGGGCAGAGCTCCTCGAAAGTGTCTGCCAAGGGCAGTTCAAGCAGTGCTTATGCAGGATTTAGCTTTAGGCTGCTGTTTTGAGCTCTGCCTTTTCATACTTGCTGCAGTGTGTGCTTTTCATGAACAGTGACTTTGCCCCAGCCCTTCTATCTCTGCCGTCACACTTTACTGTATATTATTTGTGTTTCTCCCTGCTTTTTCATTCCTGCCCTTTCTCTACTGTTTCACTGCTCTGTCCACCTTTCAGCTTTTACCTTTGTGTGCTTTTATAACCTCTTAATGAAAAGAAATGAACACAAAAAGGAACTTGAGATTTTTTTTTTTTTTGGAGGGGGAGGAGGCTTGGTGTCCGCTAAGGGGCCTGAAACTACTACTTTGTGAGGGTTACTTTGTCAATGGAGTTTGTGAGCAGGCGTGCCGGTGGGCCTAGAGCACTATTACGGCTATTGCCGTAACTCCAGTACCATCGTGTTGCAGGCTGCGGATTTAGGTACAAACTGATATTAAAAAAAAAAATCGATGTTTGTGAGTGACAACAGTAACCTGATAGAAGCATGCACTGCCAGACTGGAGCTGGGGCGGGCCTGGGCGTGGCCTGAGGGGCGGCAGCGGTACCGGCGGTGCGGCCCGGGGCTGGCCCGGGATTTGCGGTCCCGCCCCGTGGCCCGGCCCAGCCCCGCTCCGCGGCGAGGGGCGGGGCCTGGGGCCCTTGACCAATCCGCGCTGCGAGCGGCGCCCGGGAGCGGCCAATGGCGAGGCAGGGCGGCAAACTTGGGCGGTGTAACCGGAAGGCGCGCGCTCCTTCCGGCTCGGCTGTGGGGCGGCTCCGCTGTGGGGCTGCGCGGCCGCGCTCCGGCGGCTTTTGGGTGCAAATGGCGATTTTTAACGCCTTTGTGCTCCAGGCCCGCAGCGGGACCGGCGCTGGGGCCCTGGATGTGCCCGGGGGCAGGTGCGTAGCAAGCGCGGGGAAGCCGCGATAGGACCCGCGAGCTGTTGGTCTCTGGGCCTGGTGGCGGCTGAGTCCCCCTGGGTGGGCCTTGCAATGCGTAAGAGCTAATTTGTTGAGATGTTGTCTGAAGTATAACGTATTCTGTCTGTTTAAGTTTCGTTTGGTGTACTGAAAATGTGACGTTCTTGCGTATGTGGGAACTCTGGCCCTGCTTGTGGCGATGTAAAATAAGTCATTAGAGTGCTCCGGATACATAACGGAAAACGCACAGCAGCAAAAGTTACCTTTGGTGAAACAGCTGTTGTACTGTAGGTTTGCTGAAGTGCTGAATCTCAAAGCGTGGCCTAAGGTTTGTGCAAGCAGAGCAGGGAGTAGACAGATGGGCTCTAATAGGCTGAGGACCACCTCCTTGTGTGGAACCTTTAACTCAACAGTGAACCCAAAACCCGTGTAAAACCATTCTAAGTTGTACTTTTTTTTCCTCGAGGTCACTGAGAAACGTGGGACAAGAACTGAACCATGACTTCTTGAATGCCCTAGCAGAAAGAGGAGCAGCAAATGGTGTGGAAGAGTTTTCGTGAGTACCTGTGATTTTATAAATTTAGCAGCTTCAAAATGAATCTGAAAAGCAAAACATGTTTATTTTTGAAGGAAAGCCTCAGGTGGAAACACGTGAGAAAGGTTATTTGATGAGCAGTTTCTTGAAAGCGAGAAATATGTTGGTGTTAGTTTTTTTTATATACCTTCTGCTTGAAATAGAAGTGTTATTCCTCTTTATCCCTTCCGTTTTTCTGGGGTCATTTTTTATTCGGTTACGGTTGGCTAGTTGGCAGAGGAAATGCTACCTGAAGTGCGGTTCCACAGCAGATGTGAGCAAGGTTTTGCATGAGCTTCCAACGGGTCACAGTTGCTGCTGCCTGGCAGATGTCCTGGGAGCCTGAGATACTGAGGGAGAAATGCAACACAAAAGGTTAAATCTGTGCCTGAACTGAGAGACGGTGGGACCCTGCTGTGACGGTTTAGCCTTGAAAATGGAAGCATTGCTTGTCTTGTGATACTTGTTTAGCATAACGTTAGAAAAAAGGTAAAATAGCCTTTGGCAGTGGTAGGCCGTGACTCCCTCAGTTCCTTCTCTGGCCCGAGTTTTCCGAGCTCCTTGGAAAGGAGCCGCAATCCCCTCGTTCTCCAGTTGGGGTCGCCCCTGCCTGAGGCAGAATCATTCCCGCCCGGAAGGGGCTCCCAGTGCGTGCGAGAGACGTGTCTGTCCGTACGGAAGGGCAGCACGATTCAACTTTTATAGCCTAAAAGGGTTCTTTTTCTACAACTTGTAGTAAATCAAAAGGTTTTTAGGGTTGTTTTTTCCCGTTTAATTTTTTTCCCACTGTTCTGTTGCATGTCCGTCATCTGTGGGGTTCCCTGCTATTGGTCTGTGTGTCTTTTTAGTGCTGTCATGGAGTTGGTCCAAGCTCTGGTGCTCGTGCAGTTTGCTGGTTTACAGGAGACGTCATAATGTTTGCTTAAAACGCTTCAACGTGTAAAGGAATTTCACCTGGTGGTTCAGAAGTTACTGTCGGCTGTGATCACAGAGACACGTAGGAGACATCTTTGGTTTTCTCTGTTGTGTATCTGCTGAGCCCACAGTGAGCAGGCATTCCCTGTGGAGCTGTGGGGGTTTGAATCTGCACGGGGCCCTCTGTGTTTGCAGCAGGGCTGCAGGCAGTTCTGTACAGCTGTAGAGGCTGGTGGCTGCAGAGGAGTGGTGCTGGCACGGTGAGGTCCTGGCTGTGCGCTCTAAGGCACCTGTGTGCTTGCTGCACTTCTCTGGGCACTTTAGGGCCCTGGGAACTGCTCCTGCCAGGGAGATGGAGGCGGTGCAAGCCAGCAGGGCTTAGCTGCTGCAGAGCTGGGTGTCAGGGTTACTCCAGGAAGGTCAGAGGAAAGAAATCTAAAAGCTCTCCAGGGGCTGAGTAGGTGCAATCTTGACAAAGCTTTTTGTAACCCCTATTTTGCTGTAACGTTCTCCTTAGCCAGGCTCAGCCCCTTGTTGGAGGGCTAGCAGCCCTGTTTGTGCCTGTCTCTGGGATGGGGATACTCCATCCAGCTGTGGGGAGCCGTGTCCGTGCTCTCACACCCTGCTGCCTGTGGGAGCCCTGCTGCTGTGTCTGGACCCTTAGCAATCAGTCTCTGCCAGAAGATGAATTTCTGTGTACTTTTCTGCATGTACAGCCAGCCTATCCTTTCGTAACAGGCTCAGGCCCAACACCACTAGCTGGGGTTCCTATTTCATCCCCTTTTCCTGCAGGCTTTTGCACAGTACCCACACGGCAGGCTGTTCTGGGAGGTTTGTTCTCTGTGATGAGCCTGTTGGGACTGAAGCACTGCGTATACTTGCTGGGTAACCAGGTCTGTTCCAAACCTCATCTGGAGAAGTGTGTGTGAGAAATGAGCTGTAGGAGGTGGAATTCACCTGAAAGCCGGTACAGATCTCATGGCCAGAAGAACTCTGCAGGCAGACGGGTCCTGACTTCTTTACACAGGTGTGTGTTTACCCTGTCTAGCCCTAACCTCTACTCTGGTATGCATTAAGTATTACTTGTTTATTCAAGGTGATAAAGGGTCCTGTGGGTATTGGCACTGGTATTGACAAAAGCCTTAGGGAATTATGCAATAGACGGGAACTCCTTTTTTATGTCCCGAAGCAAGTCTCTCAACAACTGTGCTGATCTTTTGGGAGGGGCTTGGTGTGATGGGCCAGAGAGGGACACTCCAGCCTCACTGATGCGTCCGAGGATCGTGTAAGCTTGGACGTGGCCTCCATGGCGATTGGAGCAAGTTCTGGTTGCGTGTCTGTGGGTAGCAGTGCAGCAGTCAAAAGTGTTTGGGCGCTTCAGATAATTAGGTGGAATCCGTTGGGGGAAATCAGGGAACTTAGTAAGATGAAGATTCATCCTTTCTCTGCTGTTCCACTTGATGGGGGATGTGGAGGGAGAGGAGGGGGAAAGTTTTCCACCACTAAAACCAAACCACAAAGCAGGTAAAAACCTCAAAATCGTGGTGTCGGTGTTCTCAGTTGTATGAGAACTAAAGCCAGATCATCAGATGAAATCTATGCCTGGGAGAATGGAACTTGTTGATTTTTTTCTGCCCCCGAATACTGGCTGTCAAGGCAGTTGGTTAGTCCTTTTGGGTTTCAAGTGCGTGTTCCTAAGGCTGGGCAAGAGCACTGGTTACACTTGGGAAAGCTTTCCAGATGACCCCTTTCACGCTGGAAAATTGCTGAAACTGATCCTCCTGCCGTGATATCTTTCCCCTTTACTATTTCCCCCTATCTCCATAGGGTTCCCAATCAAGAAAAAGAGGGTATTATAGAAATATTTATTTCTTTTAAATGGAGCCATCTTTGTTTAGTAAATTGCTGTGGAAATGGCATGAGTCACGCAGGGAATCATTACTTATTTCAAGCACTTCTGCCCTTGCAGTACAAAATATCTGTCTGATTCCATGTCACTGGACAGTGTAGTGTGAAAGAGACTGCCTTTCCTGCAGATGTCACATTTCAGCTTCGTCTCCTGAAGGCTTAGTGTGCATTTCTTCCCAGTGCAGTGGGGGATAGGTGGGTGTGCAAATCGCGTTACTTGTTGTGACTGCTTGTGCAGGTGACAAGTGGGACCTTTTATCTCCAGAAGCCATAGGCGCGATGCTTGGCCTCTCATACGCATCATGCTGCACATTTAACTGGTGTGATGGAGCACACAAGCACTTAGGGTGCTCAGAAATGGGGCCACTGGATCTGGAGTCCTCTGGAGTCCGAAACGAGCTGTGGGGAAGCTGGCTGCCCCTTTATGGTGCACGCTGATTTCTGGTATTTCACTTTCACGAGGCAGAAAAGGGAAAAGCAGCAGGAAGGTGATAAGAAATCAGGCAGAGAATGTTATTTGAAATAGTAGAACTGGCTAGGGCAGGTCAGATGTTTGTTGTAACTTTTCTTTGTGTTTATCAGATGTTAGTTACCAAGTACCAATTAATATAATTATTGCTGCTTCCTTCCCTGAGATCCATCTCTTGAAGTCATAGCTGTGACATAGCAGAGACAAATCATTGCCATTAAACAGCAGTGTGTGGACTGTGGGTGCTTTTCAATGCCTGAGAACGGCATGATTTCCTGTAGTGCATGTTCTCCATGACCAGGCTGCTGGCTGTGACTCTGTGTAGAAAAGCGTGCGGACAACAAGGAGAACGTAGAACGTCTTTTATGTCTTCATTCTTTGCTGTAATTTATGGAAACGAAGCACAAGTTAGGAGAGCTGAGTCTATTTCATGGAGTACATGAATAGTATTATTTCAGTGACATTACAGCTGTAAATAACAGCCTGGTACTTGTGCTATGGGGCAAAAGAAAAGCTAAATGCCTTTGGTATCCAGGAGAACTCTGCTTTTTTGGTCCTAAAGACTGAAAACAGAGTCTTCAGACTGTGGTGGGACTCACACTCTTTTAAAGATGACTTTCTCGGTCTGTGATAGTGACTGGCTCACAAATTTGCTTCTCTATCCTGAATTTGCTTTCTGTAGTAGCCTTTTGCCCATTAAGTACTCAAAAGCAATTGCCATGCTCGAGGTCAGTTGGAAAGCTCTTAGTGCAGATAGGGAAGAGCCGGGTTTCCCTTCAGGCTGGGTGTTTGTGTTGGAGCTGTGGTTGCAGAGGCTGCTCAGAAGAGGCACAGAGCAGGTCCCTGCTGGCTGTGGGGTGTTGGGGTGCTTGGCAGAGAGGGAGGTGCAGTCACTGCTGACATGGCTTAGTGACATTTCAGATTCTGTGTTCATATACAGCTGAATTTTGGGGCTGCAAAAGTTGGTTGAGAAGCAGTTGCTTCAGTGGGATTTCAGTTATGGCTGTGAGCATCAGGTGAATTAGAAAGAATTGCTTGACGTAGTCACTGCTGCTGGTGTGAGGGGGGTGCCATTGCTGTGGGACCTCTGGCCGTGGCCTGACAGTGTCCAGAAATGCCCTGGAGTATTCTGTCCAGTTGGAGCTGGCCAAGGCAGACCAAGCTAATTTTGATCACTTCAATGAACCTGGGAAATAGAAGCCAAGTCTGAAAAAAATCATAGAATGAGATCATGGAATAGGCAGGGTTGGAGGGGGCCTTTAAAAGTCATGGGCAGGAACACCTTTCTTAGTCTTTTTGCCTTGTTCTTCCTTTCTGTCCATGATTACAAGAGAGAAACCCCAGTGTTTGACGTGGAGGCTGTTCATTCCCCCTTCAGAGTTGGTTTGCAAGAATGACTGCGTCTCTTTGCAGCACTAAATGTGCTTCTAGGCTTGGAGCTGAACTATGTGCAGGTGTGGGTTGATAAAATACAATTTGGTGGCCACAAAGCACATCTTGGCTTTCCAAGAGAAGTCAGAGGGTTAGACTGGATTCTGGGGTAGCTCAGTGGAATTGAGCTCAATTCCCAGGACATCAGAGTGCATGGAAGGTGGAACCACATTTCAGGTATAAGAAGACATAAAACAAGCCCCAGAAAATTTAGACCTTCAAAGGCATTGTGAACATGATTTTTGACAGTCTGGTACATGACAGGTTACATCAGAGACTACAAATTGAACTGAGCAAGAGAGCTCAGATGTTGCAAAAAGTGATGGTGCCCTGTACTGTTGCAGTGGAGTTTAGCAGTCACCGGGCACCCCCCTGCAGCAGAGAGCCTTTCCCTCAGGGACGGTCCCATAACCTCACCCCACCAGGTGCACCTGCGAGCTGCCAGGGTGTTCCAGTAATGCTCAGAACAAAGGAGATGCTTTGCCAGGTGCGGTTCACACCTGCGCTGGCAGTCAGAAATGTGCTCCAGGTTCACATGGGAGCACCGGGAGGTGGCAGGTCAAGCGTTGGGCTCCAGCCAGGAGCCTCCGGGAGCTGTGTGGGGTCAGCTCCTTGCCTTCTCCCTCGGCCCCTGCCAGCCCCTGGGGCACAGGTGTCTGGAGGCTGAAGAGAGGCTCCTGTACCCCACTGTGAGCCGGGCATGGGACAGCTGGTGGCACAGGGATGGACCGGGTGAAGCCCGCGCTGCCGGGATGATGCACAATGCACAAATACCAAGTGCTCGCCCTGCTCGGAAATGTTTGCTTTAGGGAGCTGAGCTGCCAGGGTGGAGAGCAGAACACAGCGAACCTGCTTGGAATGCACAGGTGTCTAGGGACATTTTCCTAATCACCCTTTCAGGCAGTTCCTGGAAACTTGTATTTGTGAGGTATTTTGTGAAAGAGTAGGCAGCATGCGTACCTAGAAGGTAATTGTCAGCCTCTATGTGGTGATTGCACCTGGTGAAAAGCAAACCGGGTGGGAGATGGAGCACTGGCACTCCTAAACTGAAAAGGAAACAGGTAGCCAGTCGCTGTGAAGCAAACCAGAAGCCTGAGCTCATAATCACTGTGTTGATTATCACTTAGGAAAGTATTTGTTCCAATCCCCACAAATCAGTACACATGATAACGAACATTTTCGTACTTGTGATAACCTCTTCTAATAAACGCTGCTATATGTAGCTGACCAGAGCAGAACAGCATTAAAAAAAATGTTTGTAATGTTCTATGCAGTTAAGTAGAAAAACAAAGCAGGGGAAAAAAGGACAAGGTATATTTTGGAAATAGTAGTTTCCTCCTGAAGTCGGCAGAGAAGCTACAGTGCAAGCCTAGCAGAGACACGTGCATAGTCACATTGCTGTGAGCTGGAGGTCTGTGCTGGTGTTGGGGGGGTCTGCACACCCAGAGGAGGGACTGGCAGGCTTCTTGGTCAGTGTATAATCATTTCGTGGGGGGTTTCAGCCCTTTCTTGTAGTTTTATAATTTCTATTTGAGCTCTCAGATGAGCTGATGTGCTCAAAGGACTATGGATGACTCTTCCCTGTGTATGAAGTCTCCATAACACGCATCTCAAAGAGTATGCCCAAACACCTGGCTTTTACTGATGGTAGGTTTCCAGTCTATCCATTCTGCTTCACTTTGAGCAGAACAATGCTGCTGATTCAGTTTGCATTTCGGCTGGTGGGGAGAATTCTGGTTCTTGCTAGAGGAACTTGATGTAGCTTGTGCCTGTCTCGACTAAATGGTAGCAATGTGGGCTATTGCTCAGACTAATCACTAAAACAGGTGGAAAAGCCAATTGAGATCAAAGTGCTCTGTGGCGCACGGGTCTGCTGCAGCTGAAATGGGACACAGCAAGGGAAGTTCTGGTCTCTGAACACGTCTGCATTCGTCCAGCCTTTTATGTTTTCAGTGATGGATTTAACCCCAAGACCCTCCCAGCTGTAGGTGCTGGTAGAAAGACTGAGCTGAATAACAGCTTGGCTAAATTGACCTTTTCCTGAGCATTTAAATTGTTTAGGAACCTTCCCTGTCTCTTGTTGTTTCCTGCCTGCCTTTTCTCCGGTCTTTGACGCCTGTAAATATGTACGTGTTGTTTTAATTGCTGAAGCCAGGAGCGTCCATCGTGCCTGCTGCCTGCTTTGCCTGCACGCTTGTGCCAAGCGTGCACCCTGGAATGCGCTGAGGGTGGGGGGCCATTCCTGGTGAGCCAGGTCAGAGTTCCTGGCTGGGTGTCCAATGCAGACACAGCAATCCCAACGTTAAAAACGAGGACCAGTTCTCTCCAATCGTGTCGTAGGAAGCTAAACACTGCTTGGAAGTGTGGCTTGGCTGAGTTGGGACCTCCTGGTCCTCACGTGTCTGATTTGCACGGTTTTCATAGAAAGGGCTTCTGTAAATAGAGGAGAAATGAGCATAAGCACCTCCTATGAATTTATCCAACCACCCGAGCCAGTAATTTGGAGGTGTCTGCCCAAAGTAAGCTGAAGGAAATGCTCAGGTCACCTCTTACCTGCCCTGTGGGACTTGGCGGAGTATTGGACGGCTGTTGTCAGCAAGAGCTGATCAGGAGATGGCTCTGAAGTACCTGAGAAGGACGTGTGGCAGAGGGCAACCTTCCAAAGCTGCCGAGCATCCCCACCACGCTGTGCAGAGCAGGTGGCAGGGAGGGGCACGTGCACTTGAAGCACAGCATGCACCATTTCAGAGTGCTGTAGGGCACATCACCTCTCCCAAAGCCTTTCCAGCACGGAGAGAGCTCCATGCTCCATCTGCTACGAGGCCTTACCCTGTGTTTCGTTTTGTTGTCACCTATCTTGTCTCAAGTGCCCGAGGCTGACCCACGGGATGCATTTCCAGCATTTGATTTCCAGATGAGCTTAGGTGTTGGAACGATACAGGCTGAGTTTGCACTCAGGACATGTTCTACAGCCCTTGCTTGCTCTCCCAGAAGAGCTGTCCCTAAAGAACATTCCTTGATTACAGTGACAGTTTGCAAACTTGAGCGTTGTTCTAATGAACAAACAACAGCCTGGGAAGGACTGTTTTGGGTTTGTGGCTGCACACACACTGTTTTGGCAAAATAAAATGAACTAGGTGCTGCTTTCTAATCACTAGCTATTGCATAGGCCTTGGGTGTTAGCAGCACAAGTCACATACAGTTTAAGACTTAAACTATTACAAAATAAACCTTATAACTCAGGCTAGGTTTGCTGAGACTGGTGTATGTAAAAGACATTTTCTGGCCTCAGAATGACAGATTGTCTTCCATTGTCCAGAACCCAGCTGGAAAAACTATCCCTTCCTTTGATTTAACTCCCAGGGATGTTGTTTTTCTTTTCAACTTTTTCCCTCAGAATCTATCCATTAAATGCAGAGGACTGAAGTTTGCTTTTTATGGAAAATATCTATGAACAATGGAGAAAGGATGAAACCTTAGTACTGCAGAAGAGCAGTGGACATTCTATAAATAGTAACATTTTCCAAAGCGTGCTGGATGCCTCCGGTTTGAGTGGGGCGAGGCTTTGCACACTTGAGCACAAATGCAGAGAGGAGCGTCTCGTTGCGTGTGAGCACAGAGCAATGGCTCTCTGCACGGCTGCCTGTGTGTGCTTGCAGAAGGCAGGCGGGGCAGCATCCCGCGTCCTGGGCAGGGCGTGTGCCTTGGGGAAGTGGCCCTTAGCTCCAGGAAAATTCCTGCTGGTCCTTTGGACAAGGCTGATCCAGCACTTGGTACAATGAAAACCTGCTGCCTTGTAGAGCTGAGGGCTTAAACCTTGTACATGAGGAAGGGACTGGGGAGTGTATCAAGTGTTCTGCTACAGTTGCTGGTAGTTATTCCAATAGCCAGAGACAGGACAGGTCCTAGCTGGACAGGGTCCCGTCCAGGGTGGGCTCCTGCCTTCCTGGTGGGGCTGGCATTGGAACAGACCCGGTTCTTGGGCAGGACTGCATAGCACGAGGCACTTTGGTGCCGTGGCAGCTGGTGTTCTCGGGTCGATCCAAACTCAGTTCATGGCATTTTTCCCTTGTCTTCTGTCAGCTTAGGTTGGGTCTTGAAAGAAATGCAACCGTTTCATCTTTGCGTGTCGTGAGCTATTTGTTGCCCTCCCTTTACAAAGGGGAATGCTGTCTTTTGGTTTGCTATGGTGATGTCGTTTCCTGATGCTCTGATATAAAATGGTTGTTCCTGAGCACTGATGCTGAGGACACGACAAATGAGCAATATCACAGGCTTCGGAGTTTAATATGTCAGGAGACAAAATCAGGCATATTGTTTCTTTCTTTCTTATGTTTCCCTTCTAATTAAGAGCAAGTTTTTGGTTGTGGAATAACTCTGTGTGTTCCTTAGAACAGTCACTTCTGCAGAACATGAAAGCTAAGCAAACTCAAGAGGGAAATAATTGCAACAGGGAACACAGATTTTCTGTTGGGTGCTATCAGTGCTTTACTCAGTGGATAGGAAATGGCAACTGCTCATTAGCTGAGCTAGTCCCACCTTGCCTCAGTTTTCCTTGAGGTGAGCTAGGAGGAAATGCACTTCTGTACAAGAGAGGTCAAGGAAACTGCAAGGCATGGGAGGATCCCTGTGAGGCGCTCGTGGTGCTGCTGTGCCTGTGGTGGGTCGTGCTCCAGGGCCTGCAGTCACACCTGGCTCTGAGGTGGCTGCTGGCACTACCCCGGGCACTTGGGGAACCCGCTTAGGTACGGATTTACCTGCTGGCATGGACTGAGTGTGTTGGGTTGGAATCCTTACCTCTGCAGTTTTCCCCCCAAGAAAATCTGCCTGGGAGACCTGTCCTGGCAGAAGTAACTCTGCTCCAGCCTGAGGAAGGCTTTCTAGAAATCATTTGTACTCTGAGCTAATTAAAATGAGAGCTCTCCACTGCCAAACCACAACTGCTTTCTAGTGTCTGGAATCTTGTTTTAAACTGATGCAAATACATGTGTTCTGCATCTGTTCTGGAGAGTTCAGCCGTGACATTCTTTCATCCCGTGCAATATTTGTGAAAAAAAAAAAGGAAAAAAAAGAGGATTGGATGTGCTTCATACAAATAGGATATTTAGTCAGCTTGGAGGTGCTTCCACCGTGGTTTCAGTGCTCAGGGACTGCTCCTGTCAGCCTGGTTCAGCTGAAGCTGGTAGCTAGTTGTGACTGACTCTGCTCCCACTTTAGTTCATTATTCCGTGTCTGTCGTGGAAAGTAAGATGGGAGAGGAATGTACTGGCAAACATAAACAGCAGTGACACTGCAGCCCCTTCTGCTTTCCTTTGGAATGCACTACAGTTGCAGTGGGCACGGGACTGGCAGTACTTCCATCAGGTGCCTGCCTCGGAAGGCTTTTCCCTAGGCTCTGCTCCCGGGAGTTTCTCGTTTGTAAGTGCTCCTGCTTTGTTTAGCAACAGGAATCACTGGACGTGAGTATCTTAGGGACAGACTCCTGTGTTTGGTGATCGGTAGCAGTGAGATGGTGATTGCACCCCAAGCAACTTCTGTTCTCTGTGGAATTGTAGCAGTTGTAGGAGGGTTGTTTTTTTTTTTTGTTCAACTGGCAGCATTTGGGAAAAAAATATTGTCTATCGTATGATTCTGACCTAGTGTTGACAGAGTTGTCAAAATAAGGTGGGATAAAATAAGCCAAATGTTTCCTTTTACTGGACACATGAAATTAGATTGATCTGTTAATATTATTTGCTCAATCATTCATTTTTCATCCCAGAGCCCGATTGCCTTTCCTCTGGCTCTGAACACGCCTGGGACCCAGAAGTGAGAGATGTTGATGGCGGATATTGCCAGAGTCAGTCTCAGGCTGTGCCCCTCCAGTGAGATTTGCTCATTCCTTGGCCCTGTGTGCTCCCTTCCCTTCTTTTCTATCCGGTGTGCAAGTCCAGCCTCCAGTGCAGGTGGGAGTCAAGTGCTCCACAGGAGCAGTGCAGGGTCAAATGATGAGTGCTGCTGTGGAGTAAGCACTGGGCAGGAGCCCTGCCCTGCCCTGCCTGTGTGAGTGAGGCCAAGGGCTCCTGTGCTGCAGGAGATGTGTTACTGGTCGCCTCTGGGGCTCCAGACCTCGGCAGCAGAACCCAGAAACAGCACCTGGGGGGGGCTCCAGACACATGGGCCTCTTCTGCTGCACAGAAAGGCACATCACACCTGGCTGCCACACACATCTAAACATGGGTCAGGGGCACAGACCTCAGGGGTCAGAATGTGGTCTTGGGAGCAAAGATCTGCTTGTTCCATTTAGCAAATATTTCTGACGTACAGTGCTTAGTGACTGGCTTTTCCCAGGTGGTTTTCTTCTGACATGTCTCGGGCACAGACACGACTGTCGCACCGAAATGGTACAGAGGGAATTTATAGCAACTGCTGTTGGAGAGGGGAGCTAAATGGGGTAAGAATAGAAAAACAGGCAGTGAGATGACAAATTCTCTTCCACCTCAGATCCTAAATATCAGTAGGTTAAATAAATCTCAGCAGAAAACGGCAACTTCCCCCTGCTTCACATCAAACATCCCAAAGGGCTGGGGAGGAATTGGAAGAGGCAGGAGGTGTGCTCCACCAGGAGCCTGCACTGCCCTAAGGGCTTCTTACTCCCTCCTGCGGGTGTGCAGCCTCAGACTTTGGGGGTGAGCGTGTGGGCAAATGATGACCATGTGCTTTTTTAGAAAAACAGATGCTTTGGTCAAATACGAAATGAAGGTCATGGGAAACATTTGCCACCCTTTCGCTTTGAATTAAATTACCCCCAAACCCCAGCCCAGGCTTATCTGAGACCCCAAAGCTGTATTTGTGATGCTATGAAGGTGGATCCCTTGGGGCTGCGCCAGAGAGAGAGTGCTGCTGCAGAAGGAAGGCTGTAAATTGTTTAAGACAAGCCAGTGCAGCATGAGGAAATGGTACCAGTGTGTTGGAATGGATTGTGCATGCAGGACAGGAGAGGCTGATATTTATTAGCTTAAAATAACATTGACTTTATAACAGCTTCTAGAGGTCCTTCCTGAGGCTAGGTATTTCTCTGGAAATGCAGAGGTGATGACCACGAGTGTCCTGGAGCATACAGAGGAAAATGAGCTATAAAGTTATCTGCTCAGGATTTTACCATAGGAGAAAGAGAAATCTGGGGAAGAACTCTTAACCCTGTTTGTTTTTGATGTATTTTGGAGCCTTTCTCCAGCACGGGGTGTGCCAGTTTCCAGCAAGGTCTATATGGGTGCGGTGGTGCCAGCCTGTCTTCGCACACATCAGAGACCTTGGCAGGTGAACTAAAACACCAGGGAGGGTCTGAGGGGGCACAGTGAAGCAAGTGGGGAGGGAAGGACTGTGCTAACACAATGTAAGTGCATAATTCCACATTCTTGGGAGAGTTTTGCTGAAACGTCCACTTTTAAAGAAAATATTTGGGGATCATTATTACAGGAAATAAATTTCATGGTGTTTTTAAGCTGTATCTATAAAAAGCTAGAAAGGATACTGAGTAGACAGTCCTGGTCTGGTGAGCGGGCCCCACAGCTGTGTTGGCTTCACAAATGTTTTGCATGTGCTGTTCTTAAAGAGCAAAGGAGAACAAAAGGGGAGGAAAGCCCAGCGCGGAACCCTTCAGTCCCCTCATCTTCCAAACCATGAGAATTTTTCCCGGCTTTTTTGTGTAATAACTGTATCGATGATGGTTTGAGCTTTTCCCGCTAGATGTTTGGAATAACGAGCGAAGGTTTGAACTCCAAGGAGCGGCAGCTGGGAGAATCGGGCGTAGCGAGAGCCCAGCCTGTTTGCGCAGTGCAATGGCAATTATGCAGGTTGCAGCTCCTGGGCGCTGGGCAGGGCAGCCCAGGAGAGCGGAGCTGGCAGGCTCCGCGCAGGGAGCAGAGGAATTCCCGCTGGTGCTGTGGGGCGAGGCCACGCTCGGCACTCGGCTCGTCGGCGTGAAATCGCGTCACGGACGTGGCTGCTCGCTGCTGCTATTTTGGTGTGCGAGGCAAGTGGCTGGAAGTTCCTATCTTTAATGATTTCCTCTTGTTTGCTGTAACCAACAGCTGCACCACGTTTTCTGACACCAGTTAGAGTGTCTACTGGCCAGTGCTCTGCAGACACAAAAAGGGAGGCATTTAATCTAATCTCCCTGGATGTCTCTGTGTTTGCACTTGCAAGTTTTCTTTGTGCAGTCTTTGGGCAAGTGCCGAACGAATTAATGTTACAGTTGGACACGGGCTGCCCCCTGAGCCCGATTATTGCCAGGAGCTCCTGAGGCACGTCCTCAAGAGCTCTTTGCTGTAGGGTACACTAAGTAGAAAACAGTATCTTGTTACTCAGAATTGCTTTTAAGCATCCAGCTGAGCAGATCTGAGGGAAGTCATGCATGGAGCTTCTTCAACTTGTTAACCAAGGATTCAGACCAGAGCATAATCCTCATGAAACACAAGAGAACTAAGGTTTTGTTAGGTCATTTTTGCTAACTCAGGCCTGCAATTGAGGCAGGTGGGACGTACAGATCTGACTGGAATTGAATTCACAGTGTGGCACGGGGGCTTGAGTCCAGCTTGTGTCAGCTGGAGATGTGACTCGACGTACAGACAATCTTTCGGGTTCTTGAGAGTCATCGTGAGGAAGCTCCTTCTCACCTGCCCAGGCTTTGTGCTTGGGTGGTCACTGCAAGGACTTCAGACTGCTAGGAGGTGTCTGTGCTGGCAGTGGACTGTCACACTTCTTGGTCTTTAGGGGAATCTGCTGGGCAGTAACCCAGGGCAGCCTTCTGAAAGGTTGCAGAAATGTAAGGAAATGGACAGGTATTGACAAGACTGACTCGGGATGCCTTAATGGACAGCTAAATGTATAACTTTATGCTCTGCTGTGTGCCTGTACCTTATTGCCAAAGGGTTTCTGCTGTATCAAACGAAAGCTAGATCCCCATGCTTCCTTTTTCCTTCTCATAAAACTGATTTTCAGTCAAGGTCTTTTTTCATGTGGGTCAATGAGTTTTTGCCTGGTATTTAAAGGCTTGCAGAAGGGTGGACCTGTGCAGTGCCCAGTGACAGCAGTGGGAGTCTCAGGGTACAGGTGATGGGGCCCTCACCTGCAGGAGTTGCTAAATTCTTGACCCTGCTCGCAGATGTGAACGTTGTTTGAATATGAGAGCTGCTGAATGCTGTTAGAATGTGAGAGCTGTATGGAGTCAATAGTTTAAATTAGTGTACCAGGTTGGGGGTGAGCTGTGGAGACGGAGGTGAAGCACTTGTGTTGGCTCACACAGTGCACGTGGGGAGTCAGAAATAGAAGGGAGCTCCCCTTAAGACTGATATGTATGCTTTAACAATAAAACAATTTGCTTTCTCTGTCCAAATCCCCAAGTGCTGTTTTGGAAAAATACGTAGAGCAGCAACTTGTAATTTGTAATCCAGCTTGCACGGCAGACACTGGAGGCTGGGTGCAACAAATCAAGATAGAAATGGCTGGTGCATACTTCTCGGTTTGGCCATATGCTGCAAGCAATGGTTTTGACAGATGCATCCTTCCCTAGAGATGGCGTTTAGTTCATCAGCCTTGGGTTAAATGTGAAGGATCTGAGGTAAAATTCCAGGGCTCCGTCCATTGGCCACCAAGCCCATAGTGTTTGTGTTAAAAGAGCGCGATGGGAAATGTGACCTGGTGCTTGGGAATTGAGCTGGTGCCAGTTGTGCTGCAGCGCTGTGTTCGTGGTGTCATACCGCACACATCTGATAGGGAGGACATGGTGGCCTTGGATGAGTTCTTGTGCACAAGGACTCTGCAGGTCATGTGCAGAGGGCTGTTTTTTATTTAATAACCGAGGTATGCAGGTGCTAATTTGAACCAGATGTGTGTAAGGCCAAAGCCAAAGTTTGTTACACTGCAGTGAAATGATGGCCTTACATTTCTGGAACTGGAAGGAGGTTTTAGCTCAATCTTGATTTACTAAAATATTTAGGCAGCTATGAATTCTAGTGCCTGAACTCGTCATTTCAGTTTTGCTTGAAGAGTTACCTTCCTCTATTCCCTCCCTTCATTCGAAGCCCCTTTGATACGGTCTCACTCGAGGAAACCTTCCTGGAGCATCAGGGGATTCTTGGCTGCCCCGGGTCTCACTCCCCTGCCAGTCAGGGGTGTTGGCATGGCGTGTCTCTGCAGAGGCAGGGGTTTGCCATGCCAGAGGCAATGGCACAGGCAGCCTGTGTATGGGCTGAGATAGTCCTGGCTCTGGAGACCTGGTCCCTCCAGCAGCACGGGCATCTATCTCCATGGATGTCAGAGTGTGGTGGGTGCAGGCACAGGTGTGAGCAGGCAGCTGGTGCAGAGGAGGGGCTGCCTCATTAGGGAATTTTTACATATATATATCTGCGTACATAAAAAATGTTCTCCCTTGCCTACCTTATTATCCTCTTCAGACAGCAGGAAATAAATGGACTATTTGCATGATCTGATGTGTTTGAATTTCATCGTGCAAGAGGAAGCAGGCTGCATGAGACAGGGGTGTGTTACTTTGGGTCTGCAAGGGTGGCCAGTCCAGGAACCCTAATGTGTTCCAGGTTCAGGGAGACAGGAAAAGACCAATTGCTGTGGCTTATGCCACGCTCAGTGGTGAATTTCCCGTGTTTTGGTTGGTTCTGTCAGTGCTGTAGGATAAGATGGTGCTGTTGAATGAACCGTTACCTCTAGTGTACTTGGGCAGCCCGGAGGCTCGATGGTTTGAAATTGGTGCGAGCCCTGAACTGCGGTGTGGCTGTGCCAGACGAGCAGGGGAGGCTGCGGGCTCCACCCTGGGAGTGCTCCCGATCGGCCTGGGAGGCCTTCTGCAGGTTGCATCCTCTGTTTTCAGTCAGGTTCGTGGTTTGTTGTGTTTGGCCAGTTCTGTCCCTCCTCGTGCAGTGGGAGAATCAGAGTATTCCACCTGCAGATTGGTTATTGACAGGAATTCCAGAGTGAAGCTTCAACATGACTGTTCTGCACAGTGTTTTCTCATGTGGAGACTGCCTGGACTGCTTAGATTTTTGGCTTAACAACAGGTTAAGAGGTCTCGCATACTTGTGAGTTGAGACCTCATTAGGAGGTTTTTTTGATCAGTGTTAACCTCCCAAAATCAAGAGTGTTTTGCTTCTCAGGTTTCTGCTCATCTTTGCTTTTTCTCTTGATTTAATAATATTTGTAGTTCCAGGGATGTGCTTTTGCTGCCGCCGTGTAGCATAATAGCAAGATCTGCTCTAATGCTTGCACGAAATTTTATTGATCCCGTTTCAGTGCTCACTGGGGAGTCTCCTACGGGGCCTGAAATGATTAAAAATAGCAGTGTTGCTTTCCATTATGGGTCTGACTTTCCCAGTCGCCTGAGTTCCAGCAGTTACTGTAGTTTGGAACTGAGCTGCTGAGAGCGTGCTTAGCCAAGTCATAGATGCGTGCGTGGGAGGTGTTTAAAATAGTTGTGATTTTACTGTATGGCCATCACTTTGACCAGAAGAGAACATGGAATTGCTGTAACTCACGTGCTCTTTTTGTTGTCCTGTGGTGAAGAAGATCCACTGTATGGAAGCTGTTGTTTTCACAGGCGAAAGGAAGTATTTTTCCTAAGGTGAAATCTTAAGTTTTATTTCTGTGCAATGTGCTCAATGTGGTTATTTGAAGAACTAAAAGCTGATCAATGATGTGAGAGCTGGCAATGCAAGTGCTTTTAATAAACTTTCATAGCCCAGTGCGCTAATTGGTGACATAATATGTGTCCAGCTTGATGCGAGGTGTGTTTATTCAAACCAGCAACAGGAGGGAGGGTGTTTCAGCTTTGTGGTTTACCCCTCCTCAGGTAGCCAGATGTGGAGAAAGCACCTTCTACCTGGGCCAGTACTGCTGTGGAACTGTAATATACACTCTCTGAATCCTGCCAGCTCCGTTGCTTTCTTGATCTCTCTATCATTTTCCTCCTAAACACTCTAGAGTTGAAGGAAATAAAGGCTAGATGCTCATGTAGTGGGTCAGGTGAGCTCTTAGCAGACAGCTTTGTTAAAATGGCCGTAGCTTGGATTCATATCCAGCAACTCTCGTCGTCTTTTCCTAGCGTCTGTCTGGTTTACACAGCGAGATGTACACAGGTTCTTCTCTTTTGAAACCTGCTTTGTTGTGGGGGTTTTAGCAGAGTTCATCTTGCTGCGTGCCTTTGCTGTGTACACACAGTTGCTGTCTGAACAGCGTTGTGATAATGGGTTTGTTTCTCAAACAAGTGACCATTCAGTCTAAATGAAAAAGGGAGTTATGTTTCAGTCTTGTTTCTTTAGGGTTGTTTTGACCACTCTAGAATTGGCGTTTGAGTCTACCTTTCTTCTTTGCCAATGGATAGCAATGATTTTTGTTTCCAAGAGCCGTCTTGCTTTATTAGAAGCAATTGATTGAGATAGGTCAGAACACAAATGTATTTTTAAACTTGGTCTATCAGTTCCCTGTTACTTCTGCTCTTTCACTTTAGTCTTTAGTATAGGAACATATTGAAGTTGATGGCTGAACTCAGACTCCAGCAGGAGCAGCATAGGTATAATTTTCCGAGGGACACCAGAGGAACCTTTGTCGCAGGAGGCTACGTGCTGCCAGCCTCATGCTGACGGTACCCACTCATGTGAGTGTTGGTGATCTAGACTGATAGTGGAGCATGTGAAGTTACAAAACTTCCTGCTGAAAGAGAAACGTGGATTCGGTGGCATTCCATACAGCAGAGGGATCCTCTGTGCTTTTCTTCCAGTGCCTTTACCTCTGACAGCCCTCGAGAAAATGAGACAGGGGAAGGCTGAAGGTTTCTTAAAAGCTTCCGGCTTGCCTTTGACAAAGGAACGTCCAGTGCATCTGACAGGTTTTCTTCAAGCTCCATCTCAGCATGAGGATCATGGTGTTCTGCTGTGTCCATGCCTCTGCAGTTTTCCTGCTCATCAGGATGTAAAGCTGTGCCTGAACTCCAGGGTTACTCACAAATGCAACAGAAATGTTGCTGACAGGCAAAAGGTAGATGCATACAGAAAAGCAGGAAAATGTCTTTGAGTATTTTTACATAGCTTCTATACAAGTTCTTCCTTTATGTTTCTTCTTTGGGATGACAACTTGACTTGATCACAGTTAAGGCCTGAGTTCACTTTGTCCGTCTCTGCTCCTGAAACAGGCCAGGTGCAGCACAGCGGCTTACCTGGGCCCAGCGTCTCCAATGGGTTTAGAGAGAAACTGCCCAAGATGATTAGTGTAAGTTTCCCTGGAAATCCCAGGGATGATCCAGTTATAGGTCCCATACCAAAGAGCCGGTGTTGTGTTGCGAAATCACAGGTCCCTCAGATGTTTTCTTTGGAAGCCCTGCCAGGAGGATGTTCCTGGCCCTGTGGCTGAGGTTACAGTGACCTGTTCACCCTGGGAGCTGCGGCCCAGGGGCTGTGCCAGGGCTGCATGAGGGATCCATTGCCCACCGGTAGCCCCAGGTGTGCATGTCTGGCAAAGCCTCTGGGTGTGAAGCCCACGTTTGGACACGCTTTCTGGGGCTGGGTATTGTAGGTGCTGAGGTGTCTGCGCTACTTGGCACTCACTTGTGTGGTGAGGAAAGTATTTCCATAAGTTACGGAGTTCCACCTCTGCTGGTGGTGTTACACACTGAGCATAAATTCTCTCCTCTTGAACAAAACCAGTAATTAATGACACAAGCTCAGGTCACTGATTGTGCTGGGATGCTTCCAGCTCCCTAGGCTTCCATGGTGCAGCTACAGCACATAAATTGCCTTTTATTGCAGGTCTGTCCTGTTTATTTTTTCATGAAAAGGTTAGGACAGCTGAAATGATGCCTGGGGGAGCAAAAGCTTATCTCCACCGGGTCCCTGTGTTATTCCCCACGTCCCAGTTACATTCTGCAGCATTATAAAACTTTCCCAGTTTGAAAAGCTGCTCGAGTTCTGCACTCAGAGGCCCCAGATGACAATAATTTTGCTTCTGGCCATCACTAGATACTGCAAACACGGTGTGCTTACAGTGGGGCTGGGGAAGTCACACAGGGACCGCATTCTTTGGAATCCTCTTGGTTCTATCACTGCGGAACAACCCACAAAGATTTGTATTATTGCACCTGAACAAATAGTGCTGTGCACTTCCCCCGAGGAGGTCAGCGCTTGTGCGGGGCCGTTCCTGGGCCCCTTCCCTGCTGCTCCCGCAGCCTGGCGCCCGTGCCACCTGAGCAGGTGTCACAGGGGCCATGTTTGTGCATGCTCATCTTGAAAGGGCAGCTGCTGGACACCAGCAGCTCTTTGTGCAGCACTGTTTTCCTAGCAGGCAGGAGCAGCGTTCGTCGGCGTGCTTGCAGTTACAGCCACGGCCGTGGTGTTAGCAGCTCGGCCTTGCCAAATTCTCTGAATACTTTAATTTCATTGTCATGCGTAACAACAGGTGTACGGTGTAGTTGCCAGTTTCTGCTTGCTGGCTGGGTGAGTAAATTATTCGTTGCAAAATGACAACAGTATTTAATTGATATTTGAAGATGGAAATGGCTAGTAGCAAGTGCACACGCTTGAGCTGTGAACTGTTAAGGGTTGGGTTGCCGGCATCTCCTTGTGGTCACTAGCTAGAGGAAAACACCTTCCTTGAAAGCCATTCTCAGCTGCATAGAATGGTATGAAATGTGTTGCTTCAGAAATATGTTTTCCATATAATTCCTAAGGTTTTGATTATAGGTCTGGCTCTCCCCTTTTTTTTGTTTTGTTTTGTTTTGTTTTTAACCTATTTTCCCCTCTATTTGTGTCTATGTTGCTGTTTGTAGCAAAAAGCACTTCTTGTGTAGCTCCACCATGGCTGCTGTGCAAATCCAGTTTTTAATTTAGGAGTCTGAGCAGACACAAAAACCAGATTGCCCTGGTTTTGGCTGTGGAGGCTTTTGAGGCTTACATGGTCTGACTACTGCTGAGCTGAAGTCTGATTTCGGAGCCAAACTTCTTTTTTCTACATTGTTCTCGTGCAGACCAGACATTTGTACTAGGCAGGACATATTGCCAAAATATGGAATTGCACCTCCTGCACACAGAAATTAGGGAAGGAGTCTCAAAATGACTGCCTTCTGCCAGGTCAGATGCGTGTGTGAGAAGGGGAGGGGAAGATGGTAAATGTGTTCTCAGAGCTGTGCCTCACTGCCTGTGGGGTGCACCCAGCAGAAGAGGGGTACAGGCAGGGTTTTGGAGCTCAGGCTGTGCCTGCAAAAATAGATGTGGAACTGGAAGCTGTTGCCCAGAGCTTTGCTGATTTATGTTCTTTGAGGGTGTGGTCCCCTTATCCTGTTTATCTACACAGTTTGGAGTTCTAGGTTCCATGTTTTGAACAGATCTTATGCTCTGGAGCAGCGTGAACATCAGCATTTCCTCAGTCAGAAATGCAGCTGACACACTTTTCAGAATTCTTTCTCCAGAGGGAGAGTCCAGGATTTCTCTCTTACATGCTTTGCAGTATTGGTGTTTGGAGGAGGATTTGGGGCCTTATGTTCTGTTTCTGAGGGCTCTTTCAGGTTTCCTGAATAATCTCTTTTATACACATTTCAGAACGACCGTGCTGGGGGCTGCAGCCAGAGTTTGCCTCTAAACGACCTTTAAAAGAGGCTTGTGAGAATACTGTGGTCAGCACCCACATAAGCAACCTGCTTCTTCCAAGTCTGGAATCACCTTTTATTATCCGTACTGTGTCCAACCTGCACTGTTCCCGGGATGGGCAGCACCTCGCCTGCTGCAGGTGAGAACAGACTGTTAGTGCAGCCAGAATCTCTGAAGAAACACTTGCAGAAAATCCCCGATCCATCTGGAGGTCAGGGCACTCTGGCAGCGGGGTTAATCGCTCCCAGTATCCTGCAGGCCTATCTGGGGACTTTGGACTTGCCTTTGCTATGTCTTTAACAAAACAAGGGACTTTACATTTAATAGCTAGGGATGAGGCTTTTGTTTACACAATGTCGTATTTCATCAGATACTACGTTCTTTAAGTGAAAAAAGTAAAAACTGCAAGTTTGAAAGATGCTTATGCTGGATTCTTGGTTTAGGGGGAGTGAGGCAGCAAATGGATTTCCAGCAAGACGGCTGCTATCGGCCAGAAAATAACGGGGTTCGGGCTGCTTGGTCCCATTACTCCTTAGGAACCTGGAGAGACCAGGAACTATCCCTGGGGCAGGGCTGCTGTGCTGAGGGGACTCCAGTGCCCCACTGTTCCACCCCTCTCTCAGCCCCTGGAATTCCCCATTTGGCAGCATGTCAGGAGGGGACAGAGAACCTGCTGCGTGCTGGCTGAGTGGTCTCTGTGCTTAGGGAAGGCTTCTCTCGGCTGGGAATGGAGGTGCTAACAGGACTTGTGTCTCAGCCCGCTCACCTGAGCGTGCAGTTCCTGCTGCTGCCTGCTTGGAGACTTGCTTTACTTCTGAGAGCTTCAAGTTGTCGCGTTCACAGGCGCAGATGGAAGTTTAGGGTTTGCCTTTTAGTACTGCAAAGCTTTCAGTTTGGAAACCTTTGCTCTCAAAGAACCACATAAACTGCTGCTGGGGGAAGCAGGTGGTACCAGACCAATGATTTTTGTTGTGGGAATGACACAGCTTGGTTGTTTAAGTAACTTGCAAACCGTGCTGTGTTTATACGTGGGGCATAGGGAGCTCATACCAGAAACAGGAAAGGAGCACAACAAAATACACAGATCCCTTTCCAATCCACAGTCTCAAGTGAAATCAAACTGTTTTGGGGTAATTATCCTGAGGGAGCATGCAGCCATGCAGACTGCCGGGGTGGTGCAGGAGCTGTGGGGTGGGCACAGACATGCATGTGAGGCCTGTGGAAAGGCTCAGCTTCGATTTTCGTGTCTGGCCACAGGTATTGCTTTTCACCCTGGGTGAATTGCTTAAAGCTCTTAATGAATCTTTAACACTGGGGTTACTTCCAAGGTTAGGAAATTCCCGCAGGAGTCGGGAGCACCTCTGCCAAGGCAGGGAGCCGGGGCCGGTGGCACCGGCCGGGGCCAGCCATAACCCCGTGGTAGGGACGGGGCAGGTCAGAGGTTCAGGCTGAAAGGTCGGTAGGTACAAGGCCCAGCACCGTGCCAATACCCCTAGCCTGGGCACGGACAGAGCTTCTGCCAGGACTGTTGGGCAGCGGGTGCTTGGAAGAAGGCTGGCATCTCCAGAGGGTGGCAAGGGGCTGCAGGTGCCTCGGTGCCAGGCTCTTGGCTCGCCAAGGTGGCTGTGGGCTGGGGAGTTGCTGTTTTGTTGGCTGATTGCTTTTTACTAACATTGGTTTGGTCAGAAATCAGTATGGAATTCTCTGGTTTTAGCCTATCAGTGCTCAGTCTCTCAGGATGTGAGCAGGTTTAACAGCATGAACGAAATAACAAGGGAAACCATTGCTGGGCTTCCCAGGAAAGGGTGCCCAGGATGGATCCTCTGCCAGGGCTGTGCAGGCAGCAGGCAGATGCTGTGGCTGAGAGAGGCACTGGTACCTGCAGTGCGTCTGGGCACTTGGCTGCTGAGCCCGGTGTTCTGGAGCTGTGAAACTCGGCACTCTGCCAGCCTCACCGGAGGAGGCGATTGCTGTGGGAATAACAGTGGAATTCACCTTTGGATGAGGGCAGCACGAGAGCCAGGGTTCTGTGTGCTGGTTTCGGTTGGCAGTCGGTGCTTGGGGAGCCCGAGCTGGGCACGGGCTGATCCATGCCCAGGACAAGGGCTCTTGTGAGACAAGGGAGCCACAGGCAGCGGGGGAAAGCTGTGGCCACTTGCTGAGGTGGCCGTGGTCAGGGGCACGTTTGCACACGCCAGGTGGCTGGCAGGAGGGGCACTGTAAACAGCACAGCCCACGGAGCCGAGCTGGAGGCACGCAGGTACTTTCCAAAGGAGC
Organism: Acridotheres tristis; assembly: GCA_037013685.1. Taxonomy (NCBI): domain Eukaryota; kingdom Metazoa; phylum Chordata; class Aves; order Passeriformes; family Sturnidae; genus Acridotheres; species Acridotheres tristis. The sequence continues at coordinate 69,315 of CM072888.1, read as the reverse complement.
TGCAGTTCCTGGTTGCTCTGGCTCTGTGCAGAAAGCCTGTCTGCCATCCCACAGGCTGTTTGCAGCCCCTGACATAGCCACGGAGTGCGTCTGGTGCCGTCATTCCCAACCGGCAGCAGAAATTCCCCCTGCTTTGCACCTTCATTTTCATCTGAGCTCACTTAGAATAAAAGGCAATTCTGGTAACAGAGCTGCTGCGGAGGATCTTTCTTGGCACAGGAGAGACACTTTTCCCTTCTGGGGTCCCAAGCTTTCATTTGAACTCGTGTGGAGAAGCACCTGATAGCAGTGAAAGCCTTCATACCTTGTCCTGGGAGTTCTGGGGTGCTTTTACCCCTCCACTGCCAGCAGACAGAAAGGCTGTGAACCGCTGGCCTTGGAGGAGATGCTGAGCCAGGCCAGAGAGAGAAGAGGAGGCCAGGTCCAAGTCTTGATTTGGAAATTGGTTTCTAGCATCAGTGCTAACAGGAGCGGTGTTAAAATCCACTGTGCGGGAGATGGTTGTTTGGCGGAGTTTGTTTGAGGCATCTGCCAGTGTTGATTTTAAGGCGTGTCTAGGGGAAACTTGGTGAAATGGAGCGCTTGGTAAAAGTAGCAAGGGGAGTCGAACAGAGAACAGGGACAATTGTGTCAGGTTCTCCCCAGGAACCCAAGACCAGTGCAGGTGGTGTCCACTGTCACTGCAATCCAGGGTGTGTGTTGTGAAGAGCAGCAGTTCCTTCAGGCTGAAGGTGCCCCACAATAAATATTGCTACAATGGCAGCCTGGAAAATTGCTCTGTCTTGAAAATTGCTACACTTAAAGCAAATTATGTGTCTTAAATTGCTCATCTTACTTTAGAGTTAGAGATTATTAAAAATAATCTCCCAATTTTCAAATACTGGCTTTGATTTAATGCTGCTTTTTCTCCCTTTATCTCAAGATAAAGGCTTATTATTCACTTTTTGCGTCCTTAAAAGAGTGCACATCTGCTGTATGATTTCAGAAATGCTGTAAAATGAGTATTGCTACTTTAGGACTTGTGTCTGTGGGATTCTGCTCTGCTGTCACTGATGGCAGCTATTCAGGGATCCATGTTGATCCTATTAATGCCAGTTGAAAACTCGGGTTCCATGTTTCAGTTTTCTTTAATCAGAAATAGAGCTTGGAAATTTTTGAATGGTGCTTTTTACTGGCTGGGTGTGCTTTGGAAAGAGTGTACCTGTGTTTTAGGGAAGCAGCACCTTCCCTTTAGCCTTTCCAGAGCCAAGTGTTTGGGCTGGGGAGATGGCAGCATTAGTCTCCTGTGTATGAAGAGGGGCTGTGGCTGCTCTGTAGGAGGTTGTGGTGTTGCTGGATGTGCGAGAAGCATCCCCTGGCCTTTCCAAGTCCTCAGGCAGTCAGCACGAGGTGTCAGCGTGCTGGCAATAGCCGTGGTTCTCCCCTGGTGTCTGTGGTGGCTTGCTGGTGGCATTACAAGGCACGCAGCTTTGGAGCTGGCACCTTACCAGCTGTGCCTGATGTCCCCATCCAGGCTGGTGCTGAGGTGTGCCTGGCCTCGCTCAGGGTGTGAGGACGCAGGAAATGGCTTCCCACTGCCAGAGGGCGGTGATGGATGGGATACTGGGAGGGAATTGTTCCCTTGTCTTGGTGACACAGTGAGCTCACTGGAATGAAAACCATCTTTTAGGATGTTTTTATACATCTTCCCCCAGCAATATGCCTAAAGTAACACGGATGCTGCTTTCAGTACTGTAAAATGCCAAGTGGTGTGGTGTTACCCACGGGCTTCTTTGATCAGCACAGGCAGCCCAGGAAACTGATAGGGCTTCCTTTCATGCACCAAAGCAATCTGGTGAATAATTGTTAGCAGAAACCTTGGGTTTGTAGCCGTGGTGGTGGGCTCAAAAGCCTCAGTAATTCCAATGTACACCTCTGCGGGAGCATAGGTTATAAGGATAGTGCAGAAGGCAATTTTCCTCAATGAATTACAGCTGTACTGATTGCTGAGGAGTGGAGATAGCCTTGCCTGGCCAATGAGGATGGGTATTATAAAAGAGTGGGCTAGCTGGTCCAGAGTAAGTTAAGGTGAGCTGGAGCTTGAGCCCCGGAGTCTGCTGCAGTTTGGGATGGAGCCTGCTGGCTGTGCCGCGAGGAGGTCAGGGACATGTGGTCGTGCAAGGGACAGACAAGGTAAGAAGATGTTGTGGGATGGACAGACAGGGTCAGGTGGCCGGGTGAGGGACAGGTTGGGGTTTAGCCAGTCATTCAGAAGGAAGGAGAAAACTTGCAGAGAGAAGGAAAGAAGGTGTCAGTGCTGTGTGGAGCTGCCTGTGAGGAGAAGGAGTCAGTGCTGTGTGAAGTTGCCTGAGAGAAGGCATGACAAGTTTTTAATAAAGGACTGACGATGGTGTCAGTCCAGTCCGTCTCAACGTAATTACTACACCTCTCTCTTCCACCTTCTTGGCCAGGCTGTGTTTCGGTGGCAGTACACAGTGAGTTCTGCGGAGTTCCCAGAGCTCCAGGCCTGGGCTGCATGGTCCAGGATGCCTGTGTGGGTGGTGATGCTGCTGGGTGGTTGTTGATTATTCTGCCTGGTATGTGCTGCCCGGGGTGACATGTCCTGCCCGGATGTGGTACCTGCTGGCCCGGGGTGTACTGTTCTGCAGGGGGAATGTGGTCGGACATAGCTGGGCTGGGATGTGCTGGGACAGGAGCAGGTTTAAAGAGGCGAGAAAAGGCGCTGCAGGCAGAAGTAGTGCTGTGTGTCTCCTTACTCCTTGCAATGCTCAGAGCAAACGGCTTCCCTGCAGGAAAAGCACCGTAGAGGGGAACTTGGGATCTGTTTCTCTGTGGCACAGCAGTAATTTCTCAGCCTGACTCTCCTTAAAGCATCCCTCTGCTTTCTGGAGCACCAAAGATTATGGCAAGTGAAGCTTCACGAATTGCAGGGAGTTGCTATAGCCACCAATTGCCAATAATCTTCGGATAACAGCAGATAAAGACCCTGGTTAGAGCGATTTATCGCTCTTTTTGGTAGTGTGTTCCATATGTAAAAATTGAGTTGAGTTTTACTTAGTCTGGCAGTTAGGAGCACTACTAAGGAATTCTTCTCATCATTTCATCTTTCACCTTGTGAAAAGTTAAATGGGGCAGTTTAACCTGTAAGAGAAAGTGTTTGTCCCAGCTGCCTGGCTGAGCGTGGAGCTTTGCCAGGAAGTTGCCCAGGGCTATGCCTGCAGGGATCGGGGAGCGTTTGCGACATGCAGCCTCAGGTGATGTATCTGCCCAGGAGATCGTGCTCTGTGTGTCCCCAGCCTCGAGTCAGGCATCCATTCAGCAAGTGTTGAACGTGGAGTAATGGTGCAGATGAACTGCAGTGATCCCAGGCAGAACCCCTCCTCAGCTCACTGCACTGCTTTAGGGCCAGCTGGGACATGTGATTGCTTCTACAGAACTTCTGGCCCTTCAGCTTGCCTCAGATTCCAGTGCTGTGCATGTGGGGGGGGGTGTAGGCGGGAAAGGGAATTGGAAATGTGATGATCAAGAAATTTCAAGAGTTTGGCATCCCCAGGATTTCATACGCCCTCTAAACTCCGTATTTGCAAGTACACAAAAGACCTGTCCGGTTGTTTGTTGTTTTCTTTGCATTTAGTTTAGAATTGAAGAGGTGTTTTTCCCTACTGCGGATAATTGTCATTCATGAGTTCCATGCCTCAAACCCTTTGCCCAAGGCCGAGGTGCAGGTTTATTGCATCGTGCCCCCTGTGTCATTGTGTATGTGGCAGCGGGGCAGGAGGAGATGGATTGGCAGAGGTTGTGAGGAGAGGGCTCCCTCCGTGTTAACCCATAGTTGAACTGCAGGGGGGAATTTCAGCAAGTGAACGTCACTCAGACTGCAGTTCGTGTTCTGGAGATGGAGAAGTACTCTGCTTTGCGTCTGGAATTAATTTTCCGTGTGTGAAATTGCACCTGCAGAAGGGGATTCCACCTCTCCTGACAGCTCTGCTGTGAGTTTGAGGAGTTTCACAGAATCAATGTCAAGTCCTTGAAAAGTAGCTGGGGCTCTGCTGGAAATTGCACTCATCCAGAGCTCTGAGGCTTTTTACCAACCCTCTCCAGTGAGAGCTCTGGTAGGATAAGCTTTGTTTTGAGCTGTGAAGCGTTTTTTGGGGGGTGTTTTCCTTTGCCTGACAACTGACTGACAACTTAACGTGTTTTCCTGTTATGTCACTTATGGCTGAGGAAGCATGGCCCTAACTTCTGCTTGCTTTTACCTCAGTTTCATCGTTTGTTTGCTGGCTTCTACAGCTCAAAATGTCAGGTTTGCTTTGCCCCTTCCCCTCTCACCCAGAAGGTTTCTGTGAATCACAGTTAACTTGGACAAATGGAATGGTCAAGGACTTTTTTCACTCACCATTTTGATGCAGGCTCAAATAACTTGAGAACAAGTGGTTTCAGATAATCTCCAGAAATGCACTTGGCACTCTGTGCTGTATATTATTTGGTGCCAGGTGTTTAGGGGTGGTTCCTGCAGAGCTCGGCTCTGCAGCTCACCCTGGCTAGGAGCAGCAAGGTGTTCTTGATGCTCCAGTGTCAGTGGAGCCAGGTAACCAACAGCTCCAAAAGGAGGTTCTTGTTCCTCCAGAAGTTGTTCCTTCTCTGTAAAAGTTACTGAGTTTCGGTATTTTGGGTTTGTCACCCCAGGAGGACATTATTGGAGGGTTTCATTAAAGTCTGTCAAAGAAGTTCTGAACTTTCCAAGAAAAGCAGTGCAATCCCGGTTTCTGGATGTGTAGGGACACTGAGCTGTGCAATCCCGGCATGGTTGGGACGCCCCAATAGCAGCCCTGAGCACCGCAGCCGGGCACAGGTCGGGCTCTCCCCAGGGTGCCGGGACGTGCAGGGTGCTCTGGGGCAGCACAGAGCTGTGGTGCTGGCACCACGTGGAGCTCCGTGTTCCTGCACGGCCCCGGGCTGGCCGGGAGGGCTCGTGCCCCTCGATGGAAGCACATTCCCGCACACAGCACGCTGCTCGAGCAGCTTCTCCAGACACCAGATGTGCGGATGGAGCACCTACTGTGCTTCAGCAGTCAATTACTCAAACCCGTAATACTTGTGCTTCTGAAATTAACCACTTTATGAATTATACAAAAGGAAATTATCGCTGTTGACAGCTGATTCTTTTAAATGGAGTGTAACCAAAAACATAATTAAAAATACGTCTGGAGTTCACCATTCCACAGCGCTGACTCTCATCAAATTTTGAGCTGCTGTTAGCAATGGCATGTCTTGCCTAAGTTTCTTAATTTTCCAGGTATTGCCCTGTCTTAATAGAGCTGCATTTCTCCTCCTCAGAAGTAATTATGGTTCCTGGGCACTGCACCGAAACTTGCAGATGTTTTGAAGATGTCCTGATCAGCTGAGATTAGGACATGAGTTTTAACCTTTATTCCGTAGGCAGGGCATCCTTGAAAGCTGACTCCATGAACTGGTTCAACAGTCCAGGACAGGGAAGTGTGAATAGTTGCTTGTTCATCAACGACTTGATTTCAACACTGGCTGTTAAAAGAACCTCACACAAATGAATGTTAATCTCTTCAGAGACATCTCTGCATTTCTGCTGACATCTGACCACACCAGAGGTATTGCTCACCTCTGGCTTTTGTCACCTCTGGTTTTAGGTTTGTGGTGATGAGACCATATTCCCTGTGGGGGTGAAAAGAACTTTCTTTATGCGTCAGCTGTGTTTGGTACCTCCTCTCTTTGTGTTTCCTTGGAAGCTCCTTGACAGTCCTGCAGGGGCTGGCCAAGGCACGTGCTTGTGAGCCTGTGCTCAAGGCAATCCCTTGCCATGCTTTTTGTTTGTAAGATGTACTGCACATTCTCCCCTTAGCCGTAACTTTTTAGAGCGTTCCTCCACCTTTCCTTTTCATTCAAGGTTGTGTGGGTGTTGTTGAAGTAAGTGTCAGCTTCGTGTTCAGGAGTCATCAACTTTTTAGAATCTTTTTGAGGGGTCCTTCCCATTCCTCATCTCTGGATCTTTACTCTGAATTTTTTTTGTTTGTTTGGGGTTTTTTTTTTGCCTTTTTTTTTTTTTTTTTTTTTTTAAATTTTTGTTGGTTTTGGGGGGGTTGTGGGTTTTAAAAAATTTGTTTGTTTTGTTTTTGTTTTGTTTTTAGTTTTTGTTTTCCCGTAAAGCCAACTCAAAAGCAGTTCTGCTTTCAAAACCCAGTGAGCATAGGAAAGGAATATCAACCACAGCTGCAAGGTGGGAAGTGCCTGGAAACGGGAAAGCTTCACCCACCCCACGTGAGTGGCATGAGTGATCCAAGTGGCAGAGAGCAGCTTCCTGGAAGTGGGCCCAAATGGTTTTCTGTACCCAGCCAGGTTTGGCTTGCAGTCCCACGATGGCAGTGAGGTGATCAGTGATTCTGTGCATGAGGCATGTCTTCCCTTGCCTGGAACATCCTGCACCAGCTTTGCTGGGAAGGGTTCGCTGCAGCCTGCACAACAGTTTTGCAGCTTCATCATTTCTTTCTCTTTACCTTCGTTTGGTCTAATTGTGACTTTACCATCTGCCAGCCTTTTCCTGGGACTGTTTAGTCTGTGAAGAGATGCACCTGTTTTTATATGTGTGAAAAATACTTGAATTGCTTTCCTAATGGAAATGAATCTTTTGCTTTCACCCTGGATTTAATAAGTAAACTCCGGTTGCTGTTCATTGTTCTTAAGTAGTATTTACTGGTTCTTAGAATCTGTCACACAGTGGCATGCAGTTCAGGCAGCTGATTAATTGAACGTGACTAATACAAATTCTTCCAAACATAAACAAGAGAAAAGGAAATGTATAAAGAATATTCCCTGGCACTCGCATGTGTCCCAGGGCATAGAGCTGTATGTATCAGACTCACACGACAGTGGCTTATGAAAAATGGAGCCTTTCAGACTCCAGTGATCCCAGCTGAGTTACCCGTGTCCCATTCGAAGGTCAAAGGCCTGTAGGCTCAGGGCTTTTTTTGACTAGTTGTTGTTTTGGTTTGACTTGAAGCGTTCCTCACGGGCTTTTCCAGATGCCACCTCCTTTCCTCTGCTTGGATCATCCTCCTGTTGTTTCTGCAGCTGCTGGGATAAAACCAACAGCCCTGGGTCTGTAGTGAGAGAACAGTGGCAGGTCATTATTCTGCATTTTTAGGTTTGTGTGCCTGATGATTCCGAAGACACAACTAAGAATAAGCTTTTGTATTTTCCATGTAGCATTTCTGTTTTGTGGGGTATTTTTTCCCCTTTTTTATAGTGCTGTCTACCATATCTTTGTACATGAGCCGGGATCCTTCTGGGTGAAGTGTGTGCCAGTGCAGTTGATAACACCTGATTGGTTTGCCTTTGTTACTTTGTTACACTTTAAACCTTCCATTTGCAAGCATATTGCCATATTTATGATGAAGGGCATCCACAGTGAGTTTCTTCCTTGATTTTCCAGGTGTGCCTGGTGTTGGCCCATCAGAGTCCCGTGCATGGTGCACAGACACACAGGGCAAGAAGTTGGGAAGGAGGCTTCTCTGATTGGAAAAGGGCCAGAAAAAGGCGGGAGACTTTAAGGAAAGGATTGGATTTCAGTGTTTTTCCTTTTAAGTCTCGGTGCTGCTTTTGGAAACTGCCATAGGCACTCAGAGGGCTTGTTCTTCAATGGAAGCACCCTGGCTGCACCATCCCATCCACCCTTGCGAGGTGCAGGGTGGCTCCTGCCATTTATCCCAGACTTCCCCTCTAATTCCTGGCATTCTGCTGGCAGTTCAGTGGGGTTGGCACTTCACTGCAGCGTCCAGAGCTGAGCTGCTTGCACTTGGTCCCTGGCATGTTTTGTGGACGTTCTGAAACGATTTAGTATTGCAGTTGTCAGGAGCGACTTTATGTGTATAGCTCTGCTGTAATCCTTCATAAGAAAACTCTTAGTTCCTTTCATGCCATTTTTTGTTGACTTGCCGTCACACTTGTTATGTTTTGCATCCTTGTGGGGAAATACATTGAGTGTAAAGGTGTCAGGAGGGAAGATGGGAAGGGGAGGTGTCTGTGGCAGGACAGAAAAAGCAAATGGCCTGTTTCTCCAGACCTCCAGCTCTGCCTAGGTAGAGTCTACTATGTCTGAGTATCCCTGTGTTTCCTGGGAAAGATCAGCAGCCTCACACCTCTGGCTCACTAACATCATGGACAAGGAGGATTGTGACACTCAGATGACAAAAAAGTGGAGATGAAAACTATGGGTCTGTCTTAGGTGAATAATTTGGATACATATGAAAGAGGGAAATGGGGCACAAGCCTTCCCGTTGGAAAGGTGACAAAGCAGACACTTCTTTATTAAGGTGTTATTGTCTGTGTAGGTTTGATAGGGTCAATTAGTGTATTAAGTCCTGCAACAGTAAACAAGAAGGTGCTTGGAGGAGAAGGTTTACTGCCTTCTGTGCTGTATTGCAGCAACTGATTTGCTGCTCTAATGATAACTAAGAAGGACTTTGTGTCCCACGAAGTTTATGGCTTGATATGAGTGTTTGTTTTAGATACTGCATCTCAAAATCATTGGAAAGTGTTTCTGGGAGAGTTGTTGGTTGTTTTTTTTGGTTTTTTTGGTTTGTTTTTTTTTTTTTTTTTTTTGGTTTGGGTTTTTTTTTGTTTTTTTTTTGGTGGGGTGGGGGTTGCCAAGGCTTTTCTTTTTAGAGAATTTGCTTTAACTGGAAGTTTTGCCCTCATGAAATTGTGATGGTGGAAACAATTTCCAAAATGAGGATCCCGCTCCGTGTGGGGAAAGTGGCAAGGGGGTATAAGGAGGAGCTTTTGCTTCTCCACTAGCCCTGGGATCTCATGCAGGGCTCAGCACAAAGCTTGGCTTCCTTGGCTCTAATGGGTATTGAATTAGATTCAAAGCAGAGAACGGCTCAGGAGACAGCAGTGCCTGGTGAGGCTGTGGAGGAGGAAGAAGTGCCAGACGCTGTGCTGTGAGAACCGCAGGCATTTCTGGCCAGTGGATAAGGTGCCAGGATAGGGAATGGCCCGCAGCATCTGTTTTATGGCCGCGGATCGCTAGGGAGATGGCTTTTGATGATACAACAAAGGCTATTTTGTATCGGTGACAGAGCTGCTTGGTGAGATATTTACTTGTATTTACTTAGCTGGAGCTGTGCACTTCCGTGTGAATTGTTGGGAGCTGTGGGGTCCTTCCCCCCCGAGCGTGGGGCTCGGCTGGGCAGCGCAGCCGGCGACAGCGCCGAGTCCCTCACAGGACGGTGAGCAGGTGCTTGTTTTATCACACAAAGGAAAGCCCTGACCTTGGCAGTCCTCTTGCCGTGAGCCTCATCATTTTGAGTGAGGGTGTTGTTTTTGCTGCCTGGCTGACTAAAGGAGCACAGCCTGTCCCGGAGGCTGAGCTCTGCCTGCGCCTGGCGTGGCGTGGCAGGTTTGCACGGGCATTTGCTTTGAGAATGTGGGCACGCCTCTGCTCCGGTAAACACCTTTTCAAATGTACGTGCACAGCATTGCCCTAGTTGGGATCAGTTGCTGCAGGACAAGGCTTTGAGACTATGGTTTCTTTCAGAAAATAATCATTAGCACTCGGTACCTACAAAGAGCACACCCCATTAACCAGCAACATTCCATGGCATCCCAGCGAGACAGCTGTTGTGCACTTGGCCTGGTTTGGTTACGTTCTGTATCTGCTGTTGCAGGTATTTGTGATATATTCTGTGATTACCATTCTCGTTGTTGGTGCCTTGCTGACTTGGCGAGTTTTAGAGTTCTGAAGGAGAAGGTTTGTGCTGTAAAATACTGGCAACGTCTTTATTTTCTTAATGAAGGCTTTGGTACCAGGCATTTCACTTCCTGGCATGATCCCTTTAATACCACTTCGTCCTTTCCTTACTCTTGGATTTCCTTACCCTACTATACAAGAGGGGTAAAAAAGGGAAGACTCTGTGTCATTCTTATACTTCCTTTGTATTCAAAAGAACATCTGTAGTAACCTGGTATTTCCCTCAGTCATGCTTTGCCCAGTGTCTCTTTTACCAGCTCTGGAAAGTTGTCTGGACTGCAGGAATGTCCATCAGTCATCTCCCCAATACAGCTGTGCTCTCTCAGATGCTGACAATGTACTGAACTGTAGTGTGGAACCAGAGAGTTCCAAAGAAAGGGAATTATTGAAAGTCATCACACAGTTCTTACAAAAAGTGAAAAGAAAGATCAAAGCATTTGCTGACTATTAGTTTCCAGCTGTATAAAGAGCGCCCCTGCAGTGGCAGAATAACATCTCTCTGGGAAGCCATCTTCTTGGACAGGGCTCCTGGAATGGAGTTTCAAGAGCAGCTTTTCATGCTGCTCTCAAAGTGGACTTCCAGTTATCCTGGAAATTGGTTTCATGGGGCATGTTCCTTCTGATTTCACACAGAATGAAGTTTAAACTATTTTCTTTGCTTTATCTTTGTGGGGGGAAGAGGATGGAAATTTCTCAAAAGTGCTTTATTTTGCGTCGTATTAATTGATCGTTTTGCGCAAGAAGTTGAATGGAGTGAAAGCATAGGAAAGCAGGGAAGAAAGGAGCTGGAGGCAAGGGCTCGGGGAGAGGACAAGTACTGAAGTTAGTTCAGCCTTTGACTCTGCAGGGTGATAAGTGAATTACTTGAAATGCCAATTGGTCTGGGTGGGAAGTGGAAAGCCACTCTAATCCGATTAATCCCAGAGCATGGGATGCCTCTCTGGCAGTGTGAAGGCAGCCCCAGCACATGCTCAGCTGTTGCTCTTTCACAATGCGTGCTGCAGTTGTCACTCCCAGGCTCCTGCCAGCAAAAACATCCGCTGGGTTCATTTTACCACCAAATATTTTTACACTTCTGTGCTAATAAATATCAACTAGCTTGGCTTCAACTGCCATGTCGCATCCTCCTGTTCCTTGCGCCGCACCAGAGATAGGAGTTGAGCTGTGCTGCTCATCCTTCCAGCAGCCTGATCTCTCCTGTCCCAGAGGAGCTCCCATCTAGTGCTGGTTTTAGCCCCTGAATGGAGGGGTGAGCAGAAGGGAAGAACTTCAAATGAGCCTTTGCGGTTGTAGCTTTTTGACAGCGTGTCCTGCCTGCTCCCAGGGGAGCCTGGAAGGATTTTCCTCTGGCGGACTGCTGTTACAGGCATGTTCACACGAGTGCAGAGCTCGGGAGGTGGTAGAGGTGCCGGCACTGCCGGTGTACATGTCGTCGTCCCTGGCTTACACTTGTGCAGTGTTCTGTGCCTGGGGAAGGATGGCACGGCCCGAGTGCGGTACCTCACTGATGCTCTGGTGCCGCGGTGTGGGGAGGAGCACGGTTCAGTGGCAAGGTGGGCACAGCACCGCGTTCTTCTTTGGGAGGACCTTTCTTGAAGGCTTCATCTGAGCTCTCTTTAAGGGCGTGCCAAGCATTTAAGTACTGAAAATATACTTGTTTTCCCCACTGCAGAGGCTTACACAGCTGAAGTCTCCAATATTTATGTTTGACGTCAATGGGAACGTTGCCTGAATGTGGGATTAGAAGCACTGAGCTGTTCCCTGCTCCGTGTGCACACCAGCCGGCCCCATGCCATGTCACAGCAGCGTTTGGGGAACCCTGCCAAGCAGGGAGCTCCCCGTGCACTTGGGACAGTGCCCTTCTCTAGGTACAGGCTGTGGCTGCTGCTGTGGGACAGACGTGTGACTGTCAGTGTCACAGGCTGGCTTCTGTTTCGGGTCAGTCACACCCATGTCTGGCTCTTTCTGTGTGTTCCTGTGGAGGGCTTGGGTTCTGGGGATCTATGGGACGTAAAAACATTTGCAGGTCTGAGGGGAAGAGGCAGCGCTCAAACCAACAGAGTCTCAGCACGCTTGGCTGGATTGACTGCTTGGTAGACTGAGGGTAGAAATGTCTGAGGGGCTGATGAGTGGAGGGGAAGCGAGTGGGAGGGGAAGGATGCTGAGGCCAAGGTGAGTGTCCGCAGCTAATTCTAGATAAACACCTCAACAGTGGGTGACTTTTATTTCCCATCGTTTGGTGTTCAGGAGATGGCTGACCCGCTTCAGCACTGGTGACTCCATCGCCATAACTGGGTAGTACTGACAGGAGGATGTAGGCTTTACCCAAACAACACGCGATTAGACCTTGTGTGTTCCTTGTGGATGCACCAGTCCAGCTGTTTGCTCATTCTCTCTGCATTTCCAGCTCGGAAAAGTGCTGAGCTCCCTCTCTGGTGGTTCGGGTCAGATAATCACAGGCTGGGTAAAAAGGATTAGGATATTAATCCAGGCTGCTAATCTGTAAAATGAGATATCAATAACCTGTCTCTGCCTTGGCCGAGTTTTTACCAGGGCGATCTTGATAATTAAGACATTAATGATTAAGAAGTTCTTGGCTTCTCTGAGGAGGGGGCAAGCTAAGGTATCTCAATGGCTCATTTCCAGACAAGTGCAGAGAGTTCAAGGAGGATGGAATTCAGATGCAGGATTTCTCCTGTTGTTTGACCAGATGATTGATAGATAGAAGCATGGGTGTCTTCTTAGTTTATGGGCTCAGAAAGTGTACTGGACCAAACTGCACATAAAAATATGGTCTCGATGTCCAGTTCCCTCCTCTTGCCACAGGGCAGCTGGGTTCCTCTGTTAGTACCTAAGGGCAGAATCCAGCTTTGTATTGCTGTCACAGCCAGGTGATGAAGGTGACTTTCTCAGGTGGAAATTTGAGTGCCCTGCCCCTGGGCCGGTGGATTTCTGTACATTTCCAGCAATTACAGTTCAGCAGATATTGGTGCAGACCTGCTTTTCTCCCTGGATGGCTGAGCAGTGTTTGTCAGCCTCATCCCTGAGACTCCAAAAACCTTGTTGTGCAAGTCTGCTCTGTGCAGCCCTGTGCTACAAGCATCAGGGAGCAGCTGTTCCTCTCAGAGGTGAGGAACTCGCTCTCCTTAGCGGAGGCGTGGCAGTGCACTTGGGGATCAGAGTAATGAGGTCAGACCCAGCTACTCTGCAGCATCGGTTCATAAAGAAGCAGAACCTTTTGCTTCTGTAGCACATCGCAGAGCATCTTCTGCTTTGGGTGAAAAAAAAAAAAAAATCTCCTTTCTGTTTAAATCTTACTGCTGTAATTGTAGCCAGTCCACTGCTCTGACTAGCATGAATGTATTTCTCCAGCACAGATGTTCGGGACATTTGCATTCTGTTGACATCAATATTTAATTTTATGTTTTTAAAGCTCAATGTGATTTTGCTAGAGAATTACATAAATAAGAACATGTGTGTAGCTGAGCTGCATCCCTCCCCACAACGTCTTGGAATCCAGTCCTTCACTTCTGGGTGGTCACCGTACTTCTGGGGTGTTTTCGTAGCGTGTGTATAGTGGGAGCTGTCTGCTAAAAATGAGAATACAGCAGAATCCTGTTTACAATTAGGACACTTGAACTATCTTGCCTCAGTTGTCCGTGTCCTCCTGTGGTCAGTGCAAGGAAATTGGTTTGTTGTTACAGAGACAGCTTCAGATGTGTTTCAACACATCAAGAAAAGCTTTACTTGGAGGAAGGGAAAACATTCATCCTGTGAGGGCTGATGATGCTCTCTTGGAGCATGGATGGCAAATATGATATATTAAATCCTTTAATATGGAAACAAAATCCCTAAAAAGCTGCATTATGCCTTTTACTTCTTGCCAGTCCCTGTCTGCCAAAGTTCATTTCTGTCAAGATAGGCAGAACTGGAGTTTGTTTCAGGGTGAAACAGCCGGGGCTGTTCCTCGTCCTGTCAGCGTTACTGTCCTAAAAGATGCTGCCGTACAAAATCCCTCTGTACTTGCTGTGCCTCTGGCATCCCAGTGGATGGAAAGATGCTGCCATACAAAATTCAATGTGGAGAAAACAGATGTGTTCAAAAATGAGAGAGGTTTCTGGGCAGCTTGTTCTTGTAAGAATCACGGCCATTTAATGATAGACTCTGCACGGACAGTGGCCCCAAACTCAGACACTGCTTTGGGTCAGTGCCATGCAAGTGGCTCTGGTAAAAACCCAACCTGTCTGAAATACTGGTGCTCAAAGTTTGCCAAGCCACGTTGCAAAATGGTGTTTGCTGTTTAGGTTTAAAGTAGTGGAAGTGTCTGTGAGTCCTTCCAGATTCACTCTTGCTAGTCCCCCTGAGGGCCGTGGCATGAATCCTTTCTTGTCCCCAGTTTTGTGTAGGACTTCTGAATCTCAGAGGTGGACCTGCTGAGATCAAATTCATTTCTGGAGAAGCTCCGAGAGGCGGTTGATCCTGGCAGTGTGCTGGGATAGAGGAATAGCACACGTCTCCGTTTGAGAGATGGAGAAGGATTCGGTCTCACACCTGGCTCGTAGCATGTGATGTACCTAATGGCTCGGGGCCACCTTGTTTTAATGGTTTTAAGGGTATAAATTTAGTTCATTCTTATAATATCTTCAAAGGTTAAAGCTTTAACTAATTGCAGATATTAACAGCTCTATTTTATCATCTTAGTCTCTACTGCTGCTGTAAACTGAGTGACACAATGTCTGTGGGGAAAGACTGGGCTGTGGCTGACACAGCGCTCCATCCTCAGTGGGTTCAGGCTGAGGAAGCTGAGCGAGGAATGGGTTGGGATTAAATGTGTGCCCTGGACAGAAAATGTGCATTACTGCTTTTGATGTGTGTTCACGATCTGTGCTCTCGCTTGGCACCAAGAGGGTTATGAAAGGGCTCTGCTGGAGCCCTCTCCCCATCTGCTCTTGGACAGAAAACTTGTCTCTTTAGTGATCTTTCATGCACGCCATGCAGGCAGTCAGGCATTTAGACACAGAAATTGGGGCCAAGTGGAGCTGCTCAGGTGGGTGACACCCAGCCTCTCTGAGAGCGGGTCCCAGGTCCCTGCTGCAGGTGCTCCTGCCAAGCAGCTGTGCTCTGAGCTGCACACAGGGCATCTCTGAGGCTGCAGTGGGCGCTGACCTGAGCCTGTGGCCTTGTGGAACCACTCCTGCCTTTCCAGCACTCGCTTCCTGGGACCCTGCTGTGGTGCTTGGAAGAGCCCGAGTGCGAAGATGCGATTTCAGGGTAATTACGAATTCTCCAGTCTTTTAAATCCTGAGCATCTTTGAAAACAGCAGCTGATCCTGCTGCAACAGGGCTCTCCTAACCCCAGGAGACCTGTGCCAGCTCCTCCAGATGCCTGCGCTGTTCACTGCAACCGCATTGATCCTGTTCTAAGCCACCCCCAAGTCGCGGAGCCACAGGACTGGCTGCAGTGGCCGTGTGCTGTGAGCCGGGGACACCAGCCTGAGCTTCACAAAAGCCAGGCGTGGCCCAGAGAATGGTGTGGCTCAGGGTCTGTGTTCTGTCCCCCCGGAAACGAGGCAGGGAACGCGTGGCTGGATCCCACAGTAGTCGGTGGCTCTGCCCCGGGTGTCCTGGCTGTGCAGAGGGGACGTGGTTTCCCTGGGGGATACGGCCCCGGTGCTGCCAGCAAATGCCTGTAGCTGCAGGTGGGCACGGTCATCCTTGTGCCTCAAGGCAGCTCGTGATGTCACGGCCTTGAGCTTCTGCAAACTAGGACAGCACATCAGAGATGTGCAAGGCTTTGGTGGGGATGCTGGTATCACTGCCTCACCTGAACATTCCTTATCTTTCTGCTAAAGTATTTTACTACACTTACATTTCGTATGTTCACATCTTGGAGTAAGGCATAAAGGTTCCTGCTTAGCCTTGCTGCTGAGGACTCATGCATTACTTTGGAAGCCACCTGACTGAAAACTGTATCAGAGTTGTAAATAGAAGTATTGAGGATATGGAATACCCTTGACAGAAAGCAGTAACTCAGTGTGTGATAAATCCAAGTCAAGATGAAGGGCACGTTTCTGCCCAGCCCAGCCGTGGTAAATGAGACTGCATTTCCAGTGGATGGTGTTGGGCAATAAAGAGGGCTGCTGGAGCTCTTGGCTTAGGAAGGGTTCAGCTCACTCCCAAGAAGAAGGCACTGGACTGGAACATGCTTTTGCCTGATGTGGTGCTGATTTTCTGTTTGGCTCAGGGAAAGGGTAGGAATAGTTCAGAAGACCTGAAGCATGAATAGAAAGGATTTTTGGTTTTTTTTTAATGCCAAATGAAAAATAAGCTGAAGAAATGGGGGAGAAAATGACCTTGTTAAATATAATTATGAGGGCAAGTTGTCAGCATAGAAATAAAATCCTGGAACCCTAGTGCTGATGTTTTAGGTAGGATCGGGCTGAGGTTCAAAGTGGCTGTGGAATGCTTCAAGATGTTTGTGTACCTGTTTGGGAAACATTCCTGTGTATATTTTCAGGGCTGCTCATTGTTGCAGATAACTTGTCGCAATAAATTAGGCACAGAAAAAAATAAGCAGTGCTGGTCACTTGGTGGTGGCCTTCTTGAGTTCACTGAATGCTGCTTTTTCGTTCTGTTTTAAGATTCTTGCCCAGTTAGGACAGCCAGGAGATGATATTCGGGGTTTAAATTCTTTACTATTGGCCATCACTGGTTTTGTCAGCATAATAGGATAGGGCATCCTTGGAGACAGAGGGGACTTGGCAACTTAGGGATCTGTTTTCCCTCTTCGTCCAGGCAGCTCTTGAATGTTAGCAGCCTTCTGGTTTACATACGTACACGGAGCTGTCAGCAATGTGTTTCTGTCTTTGGAGCCAGACTCCTTGTTAAGTGCTGCCTGTTTGGCATAGCTGGGTTGGCACACGGTGTCTGTAAAGGCAGTGAAACCTTATTTATCGGTGTTTTGTGTCCCACAAGCACCACAACCAGCCAGACCCTGACAGGAGCTGTGTCACAGCCCTGGAGGTGGGGACTCCAGTTCTCCAAGCCGATGGAGCCAAGGAAGCGTCAGGAGAGCTCGAGGGTAAAAGCTTCCGAGCTTCTCCTGTCAAATGCCACACCAAAAGGGACACTTGGACGCCGTGCTCACTTCAGAAGGAATTTCCCACTTTCTGTGTTCTTTGTGAACTGCAGTTACTCTGAGGGTTTGGTTTTCAGAAATTTCAGAAGCTTTGAAAGGTAAATTAAATTACCACCAACTAGGCTGCTTGCTTTCTTTTAAACAGAACACATTCTTCTCAAATTGAAACATAATTATGGACCTGATGTACTCTGAACATTTCATTTATTCAAACTGAAAATTATATTCTCTGCAAGCTGCTTTAAAGCCAAAATAAAAACCCCAACCTAATTATAGCAGCAGTGTGGAGGAGGTCTGCTAGGATATTGTATGATACATTTTGACAGCTGCTTTTTACTGGAAGGTTGTCAAGACCCTCAGAAAAACGTTTTGGAGTGCTTAAAATGGGTGAACCCAGAACCTGTAGCTGTTGTAGCCAGCAGAGTCAAGGACTGGTGCAATGCATTGGGCTGGGGCAAAGGCGTGTTCTCATCCCTGCTGGGCTTCTCAGCTGCATTCAGAAGCTTTTGCTGAAGCAGTCAAGGGTGAAACTGAACCTGTATTTGGCACACAGAAGACTCCAACAATGTTCATTGGAGGAGAGGCATTTCAGATATTAGGGATTTTCAAGGTTTGGCATGGCAGTTCATTGTTATAGTTGTGGTCCATAGGTCAGTGGCAGATGAGGTTCTTAGAGCAGTGACTAAAATCCATCCTTAACCCCTTCCACAGCTTTTTTTTCTTGCACAGCTGTTGCCGTCTGTGTGCAGTCCTCAGACTTGGTGAATGCTGACAGTTCTGGCCCGTGCTAACCGGGTGTCTGTACATGCCAGGCGTGTGGAGGAGAGCCCAGTGCAGCTCTCCCTCAGCCCTGCTGTTGGCAGCACTGGGCTGCGTGTGGGTCCCTGGCACCAGCGCTGGAGACTCAACCCAGTGCACTGGTAATAATCCTAGGGGTGGGATCCAGGGATAAGGAATATTCAAGAGCCCTTGTGTACACCTGGTGACTGGCACTTTGCTCACGGTGAGGATAGTCTAGTATCACGGGGGAAACGGTGTTCGATGGCCCTGCTGGAGAGGCATGGTTTTGACTCCTGAAAGCCCCCAAGAAAGGACAGAGAGGAAGAAAAAGGCCAAGAAAGAACTCGGGAGTTCTCTTCATCCTGTGGAGAGATGGCAGTTTGTACTGGACTTTTTGGAACATTGGCTTATTCAATGCATTTGAGGGAATATTGAAAAGAAAAAAAAACTTGCCTAAGTATGAGTTTAGGGAAAACTTGTCTATTGAGGTACCCAAAAATCCCCTGTCTAATTTAGAGAGCTGCTGAAAGAAAAGGTAGAGGCAGTGGAGGACTGCAGTTCAAAAGAACGAAGAGGTGTTCATGACAATGGAACTGTGAATAGCAGATGTGATTTTCACTTTCATGCATCGCAGTCTTTCCCACAGTGTCTTTGGTACCAGATCTTATGCCTAATGGTGGCATGCAGCTGGATCAGGAAAATTGGAATGAGTTACATCCTGTGTAGTACCTGTCATTGCTGAATGGAGAAGTTTTTCTGGGAGATTTAATAACCCGTGTTGTTCTTAACAAGAAGCAGAAAATATTTTCTTGATGCCCCATATAGGCAAATAGATCAACAAGTTACTCCATGTGTGATTCTGGCTCTGGGACTGAATGCATTTAGGGATTCACTTGTTCAAGAAATGCTCATTTGCATCAACTGACATGGGCTCAGACTTCAGGGGAATCAGATTTGCTTTGCTTTAGCTGAACTGTGAAGTACATTTGAAATTTTTTTTTTTTTCAGACTGTCTGCTGGTATGAATTCCAGAAGTGTTTACTGGAATTTCAACCGAGACACACGACAGAACTACCCCAGGTGGCCTCTTGTTGTTTATATTAACATCATTATTCTAAGACTATAATTACTTGGAAAATACTGCTAATTAGGATTACCACACGGCTTATCAGGAACTGAGGAACCTGCTTCTCCTTCTGCATAAGCAGTTTGGTCATGTCTGTCCTTGGTTTCACAGTCGGGAGCTGTGCTTGCCAGTGGGGCTCGGGGTGTGGAATCCGTTTGTTAGCTGTGAGCTTGAAGTCTTTGATGTGAGAGTGCATCCCACTGCCCAGTGGGACATCATCGTGAGGGTTTTTGGTGGTTGTGTGTTCATGTTGGTGGCTTCTGTGAAAAAAAAAGGGCTTTTATGGGGGCATCTGTATCTGACATTTCCAAGTCTTTCGTGCAGAGAATTTGTAGGACTCAGTTTGTCACATTTGCGTGTACTACATCCAGGCAGTAAGTGAAAGAAAAGGTTGTATTTAAAGCTTCACTTTGAATCCAGATAACGAATGTACAAACACGAGCACAGAATGTGGCCTGCTTAAGTCACCCGTTTGGTTTCAGCTGGCTGAAATGAGCTGTCAGTAAGTTACATGTCCTACCCTGGCTGCATTGCAATGGTTTGTTTTTCTCTTGTTGATATGCGATGTAGTTAAATGTCATTGTCTTTAAATCATATGCAGTCGGTCGTGAGGGTCTAGTTCAGCGTTGATGTTGTTTACTGTAGTTCTGCTCTCCAGCACTCCGAGGAGCAGTGACCTGCTGGGCATTCTCCTCACTAAGATCCTTTGGAAGCTGTCACAGTGCTCTTGCAAAGCTTCACCAGAGCACTGCAGCGATTTGAGAGTTAGTGATTTAACTCTCAGCAGACCTTGGCATTTGGCTGGGTTAGGAGTTGTAGAAGTTGGCCTGATCAGTGATTTATAGATGTTGAGAAGATGCTGAACAACGATTTTTGAGGAGCACTGTAAACAAAGCGTGTTTGTATTAGCAATTCTTTGATGTGAAATTCTATTCAGATGGTGCCAGGGCGCTATCTGAGAACAGCATCAAGACCATCCCAATGTGTAATTTCGCAGCAGGCATTTCCTGCTGTTACTCGGTGGGGCTGCACCTGGTGTGAGGCACAGCTGTCAGTGCTGTCCAGGTACAGCCGTTACTGAGCTTTCCAGGGAGCCCAGGGCTCTCACAGGACAGCAGCCACTTCGGGAAAGCTGCTCTGAGCGGCTCTGTCAGCATCAGCCTTGCGCAGGCTTCCGAACCGTCAGGAGGGGTGCCCAAGCCAAATGCAGCTTCTTCCCAACCAAGCCACTTTTGGGACGTGCTCAGGATTCCATAGCACTTGGGATTTCAGATGAGAAATAAGAGCCAAGTCACAATTACCCCTCAAGTCACAAATTACCCCTCACTGGTGTCAGGTACCGAGGGAAGGTGATCAGTGCAAAGTCAGCTGTGTGTGGTTCCAGTTGCGTTTCGCTGGGCTGTTGAATGTTGGGAAACATTTCTGGGTAACTTGGATTCTTCTTAAACTGCAGCTTAGGATATCTTTGCTCTGCTTGTCTTTTCAGATGCATGGCTTACATTTACAGCTGTATTTCAGACATACTGGTTGACTGAGGGGTTTTACTGATACGAGCAAGCAGGGTGTGAACGGGAATGCTGCTGACAGGGAGACGGGAGTGGAGTTACCAGTTGGATTTCATTAGAAAAGCAGAGAGATACTTTTATCAAGAGGGCTCTGCTCTTCTTAGGCTTTTTATCTATCCAAGGGGCAGACTGCACAGGACAGCTCAGGAAGATATCAAACGTATGGAGTTGATACAGGCTGAAGTTGTTTCATCTTTCATCTCTGCAGACAGTTTAGGAGTCAGGCATGTTGATGGAGTGTGGTCAGGCGAGGTCTGTAATCATGACTTAGCTGCCCCACACTGGGTCAGGTTTCCGAGCTGTCCTTTGCAGGGCTGCTTTGCTTGAAACCCCCAAGTTTCACCAGTCGGTGCTGTGGATGCCAGGGCAGCACGAAGTACCACAGACCTCTCCACGAAACTGTGATTCCACACTTGTATCTCCTTTGGCACCTTTGGCAGTGGGATGAGAAAAGAGCCTGGAAATTTACAAACTTTAAGAAGTAAGAAAATGGGAGCAATGCAATGCAAGTGTCACTCCTGGGCCAGGATCCGATTCCCTGAACTCTTGATGAAGTGGATGACCAGGGAACGCAAAGGAAAGCTACCAACAACAACAGAGAGGTGCAGCTCAGTGGGGGAGTTATGGTAGAGAGGGCCAGAGCTCCGACAAGGTCACAGCAGGGCAGTGGTGACTGCTCACCGAGTCCACGATAGCAGCATGTGTTGGACTGACCAGAGGAGTGATCACAGCACAGGACTCTGGTGTGACTGGGCACTCAGAGAGGTTGGGCTCTGTTTTTGTACTTGAGAGCCTGTTTCCCCCAAGAAGTCTGGCCCGTCACAGCCAATAGAGGCAGGCTCGGTGCTTGGGGGAACACTGCAAAGGACTGATATAGGGCAGTGTCTCCCTTTTCTCCTTTCCTTCCTTCTTCCCTCTCCAGTCATCTGTCTTCTCTGAGAAGAAACAACAGCAGCTCCATGAAAGGAGTCTTGGGTAATGCCTTCTGTCCCAGTGTATAACTGAGGTTTAATGAGTGCAAGGCTCCACAACTCCTCCATGCCAAGCAGCCTCACAGCAACTCTTCTCCTCTGGCTTTGATGTTGGAGTAGTGGTGACTTAGGAAGAGCCTCGGAGGAAATCTCTGAGATGTGAAGGGGAAGCCCTCAGAACTAGGTCCTCTGGAGAGTACGTGCTCAGTCCCTTCCAGAGGGAGGACTTGGCTTTCCATGTCTGCAGTAAAACCTGTTGGCAGCACAGCACACGCTGCCAGATTTTGGTGGTAGCTTGCCTGGAGATGGACGTTCTGGGGTGGGGGAGTGCTGAACTTTGGTTGGGGCCGGAAATACATGAGAGACATCAGAAGTAAGCAGCTGGCCAGTGTGAGGCAGCTGTGACAGTGGTTTCAGCTCAGGCTGCTGGGCCATGAGAGTGCGGGACAGTCCGGCACTGCCAGTGACACAGCCTCTGCTGAGCTGCAGCGTGCAGCCAGGGCAAGGGGTTGTGCATGTGTTTGCTGGGAAAAACCTCTTTCCTTGCCTTCCCAGGGCAGCACGGTGCCATTCTATTGGGCTCTGCATCGCTCCCCACTTTGCCCTGCCAGCAGCAGGAAGGGTGAGAGGGTTAGCCCTCAGGGCTAGGGAAGGAAGGAGCACCTCTGCCCAAGCTGCGGCTGGGACAAAAGTCCCTCTACCACTTCAGCACCCTTGGTGATGCCGCTGCTCATTTTCTGTCTCTTTTTCTCCTGTCATGTTCAAGAGAACGTGTTTTTGAGGGAACAAAAGCCTTCAGCCTGTCAGCCCCATGAGCTGCACGTGTAAGTCGTTAAGGATGTGGCTGTTGAGCATCTCCTTTGTATGACAGATCTGGAACCAAATGCATGTGAGTCCACGGAAAGGGCTTGATTCGGTCGACCAAAATTATAGGGTAGCTCTAGTTTTCCCTTTTTTAATTGATGGCAGAGTTTTAATGTGGTCATGGTACAGTCACGTGCCTTATAATCAGACGGACTAACTTCTGGCTTGCGCCTTATGAATCCACATGCATACCTTCCAGATGCAAGGCAGAGAGCAGCAAGACATCTTTAGGAGGTATTGGCGAGGCTGTTTGCCGACAGAAAATAGATAGGCACGTGGCCCTAAATCCCACTGACATGAGAAATCAGCAAGTGAAGATGTGCTTGACAAGCCCCTATGTCTATTTATGGGTGGGTTTGTAAAATTCAGGGCAAACTTGTCTGTTTTTTTGTCCCTTTCCAACTACATTTGCTGCCAGATTCTTCTGGCTAGCTGTGGGCTGCTGGAGCTTTGCATGAAGCCATCTGCAGAGCGGCACCACCCTGTAATTACACAGACAGGGATCTCCCAGCTCAGATTGGGCTGGTAGATTTGTTCGCAGGGCGTTCCACGTGTGGCACTCGCATCCACCTGGCCCAGAGCGGCAGGTCGGTGAAACAAACCCACCCTGGGCTGCTTGCACCATGTGAGGAATTGTTCCTGAAGTAATTAAAATCCTCTTTCCAAAAACCCCAAAGGTCCAACACGCAAGGGTGTCGTGTGCCATACAGTGAAGGTCATCTACAGGCTTCAACTCCAACAGGTGCAATTAAGAAGTCAGACGGCCAGCTTCCAAAGTCAGAGGTTTTTTCTGGGCTTTCGGTTTCTTTCTTTGTTTCCCACGTGAGTTTTTGGGGTGTTTGGTCCGTGCAGGCTGCTTTTTTCAGTCTGTGATCTGTCTTCCCTTTTTGTTAATTACTGGTACTGTAGTTAGGCTCTCTGTCAGGGATTCTCACTTCTGACTTGCTCCCAGTGCTTGATTGGACTGATGAGTGGATTTCTGTCCTGCCGTGATAGAGGCAGAGGCATTTCAGTGGTGCTGAAAGTAACCGAAGACTATTTGATAATTATAGGTTTAAGAAAACTAAAGATCTTAGGAGCAGGAATGCTAAGACAGAAAATTACTTCCCCAGAAGCTGCTTTGCTTGCGGGTGCCTTCCTTAAGGCAGAGTTGAATTGGTGCACTCTGCCCAAGGGAAGTGGGGCAAAATATGCTGGATGCTCAGTGTCCTGTTTCTGTGTGTGTTAAATTTGGTGTTTATTAATGACAATCTCCAAACAGATTCTGCAACTTGCCAAGAGGTGCTAGTGAAGGCTCTCTGCCCTGAGTAGTTTGCCGACCTCCTTTCCAAGCCTACCCCTGCTCCGTGCAGAACCACGATCTTGTGCCCCCTGGCCTATCCCCCTCCCCTGAACTGGGGGACAAAACTCTAACTGGCCCAATCTGCAGCAGTGAGAACTTGTCCATGGTCTCTTCCAGCAGTGCCAGCATTGAGTGCACCAGGGAATACGGCTGAGGCTCATGCCCTGAGGCTGCCAAGCAGATTTTAGAGTTGTTTCAATAAACAGCATTTTTAAAAAGGAAAAAAAAAAAAAGCGAAGTCTGGGAATGACTCCTTCATTTCAGCAGTTGGAGGCATGACATTCATTACAGTCAAATCTGTTGAAACATCCTTGACAAATACCAGGAAAGAGTTCTGTAGACAGGTGGGTAGTTTTTAAAAGGTCAGCCCTTAAACAAACAAACAAAAAAAAATTAGCAAGAAGGAAGAGACAGGCTGTGAGGATTGCAGTCCCTTCTGTCCTCTGGGAGAAGCAGCATGGCTGCAGGGAGGTGTGGCAGGTGCAGGACAGGAGCTGCAGTGTGGCTCGGGCTTGACCTGCCCTCTGGGCAGGGAAAACTCTCTGGCATCGACGAGGTGTGGCCTTGGAGAAATCTTACCTCCCGAGCAGGTCGTGCACAGTTAGGTAGATGCACGTCAAATCCTATTTTAATTAGCATTTCCAGATCAGCAGCTCAACTGACTTCTGTGACTGGTGACAGGAGAAATGAGTATGCTGTTACAAGATCAAAAGCATCTAAACTTTTTTGTGTTAACAGCAAGTCACTTCTGCTTTGCTTTGATTTTACTTCCTTTCCTGTCTTTCTCCTTTTCAGTCTGGATTTCCTTCCCCCCGTTGTGGAAATTTGAGGACTCTGGTGGAGATCAGAGCTGCTTTTTATGTTCTGTGAGTCTGTCTAGGACTGGGGGATTTTTGTTAGGGTTTGACCTGAGTAGAGCTGGTTTTTAACTGTATCTATAAACCTGAAGCCATCAGTCAGTGCCTGCTGTGTCTAGCATGGATTTTTTGGCCTGGTCCTTCAGGTTTCATAACTTGAGAGTGCGATCACATAGGATATGTTTGTGGAGCTACTAGCAGCTGTCATCCTACCTGGATTCAAGCTCTCCTGGGTTTTGTGTCAGAGTGTGTTCTGCTGTGTGGTTTGATTCCTGCCTGCTTTCCTAGGGTCCATTAGAAGTGGCATCAAAAAGGACAGAGACATTTTGCAAACTATGCCTAGTTATGGCTTGTTGTAATTAAATTTGGGAAAGAGCTTGCTCTGCTGCTTTCGGACAAGGATGTGGCTGTAGCTTCGAGCACCAGTCGGCCCCTCTGCACCTGCCAGGCACAGGCAGCCCTCCAGCTGCCCCAGAGGCGGGGAGGAGTACGGGGAGGGAGGCTTCGGAAAAGCAAACACTTGTGTCGGCAGGATCGCTGCCTTGAGGTTGTTCCTGTGGAAGTGCAGGTGACCGGGGGGGGGGGGGGGATGTTCTCGTCTCACTCCCTCGCCGTTCCAGGCGAAGGCTCTTAAAATCTGAACAGCTCGTTGCTGTTTCAGGATGTTTGTTGGCTCCCACGTAGCCAGGTAGCCTGGCCCTGGTATCAGAGTGGGCTGCATGTGTCTCCTCAGGGAATTAGAGGACAGGCTTAGAGCCTCTCAATGGCAATGACTTTGGCTGCTGTTGCTGAAGAGTGGGAGCATCAGGCAGAGCCCTGTGTTTTGCCTCGATAGCTGGAGCGGAGATTGTCAAAACATCGTGTTTGTCAGGTGGGACATCCTGGGGCGGGCGCAGGTTGTGTCTGTTGAGAACAAAATAATGCTGAGGCTTTATAGATTTGCTGGCTGAGAAGGACTCCATGTCTTGTGAGGCAGAGCTCTGATCTGGGGAGGTTGTGCTCCCATGCAGGACCAGGCTGGGGACCCTCTGCTCACCCAGTAAATCGAGCCGGGGGATCTGTTCTCCTCATGTAATTTCCCCCCCCTGTTTTTGACCCATTTTGAAAGCAAGAACAAAAAAAGCAAACACTCCCTGCAAGTTCAAAGCTATGCAAATCAATTCTTTACTGTTTTGACAGTAATTTTTTTCCACTGGAAAACAAATTATACAAAAGGACTTGTGAAAAGCCAAGCCCTGAGAGCCGGGCAGAGGCGGCGTTCCTGCAGCGCAAGGTGAGATGGAAATGCCGCACACCTGCCCGCAGCCGCGTCCCTGCCACGCGTGTTGTGCGAGGGCTGCCAAGCCAAACAGGCAGCAGGCTTTCAGTAGCACCTGTGGTGGAGCGGGGCTGGCCCCTGCCAGCACAGCCCCTGCCCCGGGTTCCACTGCACAGCCTTTCTTTTTCTTTCCCTGACCCGTTTTTGCAGAGCTGTTAGTGATGACCTGGCCGGCCTCCCTGCGGGCAGGCTGGGGATGAACGCTGGCACCCCTGGGCACCTGCAGCACCTGCACAGTGTGGGATTGTTGGTCCCGCAGGACATGGGAAGCCGAGGAGCCTGCTCCAGGCTGGGAGTCCGGCCAGGTGGGAGTCAAGCAGGGCAGGTCTCGGGCCCCGAGGAGTTCGTTGGTCAGTTAGCAGAAAACACATCTGGGTGTTTTCTTTCCGTCACAGGAGGAAAAAGGGTGACCAGGATGCAGATACAGGAGCCCTCTGTGCAGCACTGCCATTGTCTGTGGAAGCTGGTGTGGTGTTTGGGTGGGCTTTGAGTAGTCCCTGACCCCGACTTTAGGCATAGCCTTATTATTCTATTTTCTCATGCCTTGAAACTTTCAGATTCATAAATCACATGTTTTCTGGGGAAGGTACTTGGATGCCTGTCTGACAGGGACACTACAGGCCAGTGAGCTGCAAAAGATCCCATCCTTAAGCAATATTTATGGGCTTTTGAAAGTTGACATTCTGGGGAAAAAAGGTTGCATTTCTTCTCCCATGGTTTCCAGGCTAATATCTTTTTTTGCTGGTTTGTCTAATGGTTTACCTGTGTAATAACTGCTCTGCTTGTCTATGTGTTAGCAGGATAAGTAGCCGTGTATGTTTTCAGTGAATCACTGAAAAGTAACAAATGGCCCCGCTCCTTCCTGAATGGTCGTTTCTTACAGCCCTGTGGGCCAGTGGCAAATCCATGGTCGGAAACCTCTGTGAGCTGGGACCTGACCATGCTCAGTCTGGGAACTGAGTACGTTGAGCTACACTTGCAGTAACTTCAGCCCTCTGACCCACATCCTGGAGCCCACAGGAAAAAGTTAATCCAAAAACCCTGTAGCTGCCGTGGCCCCACACCTCCTAAATCCATCGTTTTGCCTCTCAGCTGGTTGCCATGGGCAAATGGTACTTGGGACTTGGTAGAGGGGTTTGGAAGAAGCACACAGGAACCTGGTTTGTGTAGCGGGCTAAAGGGCCATCCCAAGGAGCTGGAGCCCTCCGTTTTATCTTTGCCTCCCGTGGGGTGTCAGTGGTTCAGTGGCAGCTGTGACACCAGCAGAGCTCGGTGGTGCCCTGCTCCCGGCCGGCTCCGGGGTGGGGAATGTGCACAGGAGGCTCTGTGAGGTTCCGACCCTCTGTGTGTTTGGGTGAGCCACTGCTGGCTGAGGTGACAGCTCTGCAGGCTCTTCTGGGCTGTGCTGCCCTTCGCTGTCTCTCTTTGTGTGCCGAGTTTGGCTTTGGTTTTCTGTTTCTCAGTCTACTAAAAGCCTTGTAGTTTCTCAGTAAAGGCTGTAAAGAAAAGCTGCCTCCCAAAAAGGTCCCGGGAGGCATCTGCAGGTCTCTGTTTTTGATAGGCCCCGATTGCAAAGCAACTCCCCTCTCCCAGTCCTCTAATTAAATGCGCAAGGGCTGGGGACTCCTCCACTTACTCTTTCTTTCTTTTTTTTCTTCTCCGTTCTTGTTGATTTCCTTTTTTGCTCCCTCCAGTGAGTTCCTGATATGCGGACAACTGCCTGCATGCTTCTGCTTCTCTCCTCCTCACGTCTCTTGGCAGTGCTCAGAAGATTGCCTGCAGCATCTCCCCCTCACTGGCCTGGAGAGCTCATGACCTTCAATCCCCCTGCTCCCCGTTAGCTGCACCCGAAGGCTGGGGCTGCCTTCTCGCGGCTGATGCCAGCTTCTTGTCTGACTCTGTGTTCTGCACGCACCTCTGTTTTTCAAAGGCTTCTGTTTTTAATGCTCACAGAATTAATCTGGACCCGGTCTCTCAGCAAGCTGTTCTCAGACAGAAGATTGTTTTCAAACTGAGGCAACACTCTGTTTACATAGATAGGCAAATTCACAGTCCACAGAGCTTCTTCCAGTCAGAGCAGCTGTCGAAGGATTCGTACAAGGGCAGCACGTGGTTCACATGTACACCAAACAGTTCTTCTCAAGAGTAACCCTTTTTTATCGTTATTTTTCTTTTTTGTGTTTTTCTTTCCCTGAAGAGTTGAAAGCTAGAACATCTGCTTCTTGGCCAGCCATTCTTTCCCACAAATGTTGCTTCCCAAGTTCAAAAAGCTGGGTTGGGTTATTGTGTGTGGACACGTCTCGGTGCCCGCGTTTCTGGAGTCTGCCTGGGAGCGCTCCCGGGAGCCGGGCAGGCTGTGCTGGGGCCCGTGCCTCGTGCTGCAGGGTCACCGTGCGCTGCAGGGACAGCGGGTTTGTGCCGTGCCCCACCTCCCTCACACAGCCCAGACTGAGCAGAAGGTCAGTGCCTAGCTGTATGTCTGTGCTTGGTGCTATTTTAGCTCCAGGGAGCCGAAAGAGCGGCTCAGCACTTCATTCCTGCCTGCGCAGGAGACACGCTCCAAGCACCTGGGTTACAGATACGAGGGGAGGTCCCGTCTGTCACTGGTGCCCACTGGTACTTCCATTAGATGTAACCTGAGCTGCAGGTGGCAAAGAAGGCCAAACACGGTGCAGCAGAATTCCATTGCTCCTCATTAAACATGTATTTCCACTGGAAATGTGTTTTACACCTGTCCCTTTCAGGCAACTGCACTTGTTCCCCTGGACCCCCACCTGAGACTTTGTCCATGTGGAAGGAGCTTCCTCTGTGATTTAGTAATTGGCTCCTAAATATTGTCTGTCCCTGCTCTCCTGTCACCTACCCTTGGTCTGGTGTGTTGTTAAGGGACGTGTTCCCAGGTAGTTCCAGCAGACAGCGCGGCTGGTTTCTTTGTATTTGTATTTGCCTGTGTTTTCTGTCCCCAGCTGCACCACACCTGAGCACTTCTGCACTGCAGCAATCTCAAGGCAAGTGGAATCACTGTGTTCTCCAGTTTGTTTGCCATCCTGCAGGTCCCAGCCCAGCAGTCTGTGGGCACATTTAAAATTCAAAGGTAGCTAGTGTGTAGGACATGCAATGTGCTTGGCAGGTCTCTCCATTCGTTTCTTACTGATAGCACAGTGCTTGGTTTTGTGGCTGTGCAAGTTGTGCTTGATTTTTGAGGATCGCTGGGTGGAAAAACACGCCTAATGGCATGGTCTGGTAGGGCTGTGTGCTGAAAGGCAAGAGAGCTGTGCAAATAATCCATGTGGTTAAGGAGATCACTAAATGCCTGGATGAATTGGTTATTCGCAGTGGTTTGTTGGTTTTCTTTAATCTGGTTTGGGGTATGACAGGTTGATGTTAGGCTTTTCCAAGGATCCCGGGCATACACTCCTGTTTAGCACGGCCAAGTGCAGCTCCTTCTAAGTGCCCCGCTTTTGTCTATAGGAAGCAGCAGCCGCAAATGGTTTTGGAATAATCAGAGCATTTGCATCCAAGACTACTTGTCTACCGTAAAACCATATCACTGGAGATGGAAGTGAGGAAGATAGATGGGGAAACGTAGGATCTGGTTCTGTTCCAAATGACAGCTTGCCAGTCTTGAACTTTGTCTGCTGCCTCAGCCTCTTCCCCCGGAGAGATTTATATTTATAGGAACTTACCATAAATAATTAAATGCAAATACGCAGTATTGACTCCAAGAACTCACCAGGTCCTTGGTGCAATCTCACTTCTGCATGCCTCTAATGTCTGAGCAGGGAACAGGCAAAGTAAACTTTGTGATGTGTGGTCATTGTCATAGCTCCCTTCCAACTCAGCGCTACTCTTTTACTCCGTTTTGCTCAAAATTACAGTAAGTGTAACTCACTTTATTCCACTGCTAAATAGGTTCAGTCGTTAGGCTTCAAAACTCTATGTGCACGTGACTTTCCAAACCCATCACAAACAAAAGCTTTTCCACCTTTTGCCGTATAAATTCCTGAAAACTCAGGAGTGGACGTGAAGCAAGATCTTTGCACTTAATAGAATTTGTTGTGTGAGAGACAAATCGGAAGGATAGAGACTTCTGCAACATGGTTTCCCTCTTCATGAATTTCCTGGTATTTTTGTTCTCTTGGTCACTTTTCTGTCAATTGCTTTATCGTTTTGGGAGGAAAAAGTGCAGATTTGTACAAACCTTGTCTGGGCAAAAAGGTGTGACAATTGCAGTTTGAAAGAACTGAAGAAAGTTCAACTGATTCCTAGTTCCGTAAGTGACCGTTTCTGGGTGATTAGAAATGAATCCCAGGCGAGGAAAGAAGTGACGCTGACAGATGAGAAGCGTCACAGACCTCTTGTTTTGAGGAGCAGACCTCCGAAATGTGTCTGTAATGTGTGGCACTTGTGATCTTCTGCTTGCTCTCGTGGAGGCTGTAAAGTGATGCACTTGCATGAGCTTTGGGATGATTTTACAGCCCATCAAGTCGGAAGGGTTGCTAGAAGGTTGGTTAATCAGTTGCTCCGAAGAGGAGCGTGCTGAGCACAGGGAGGACACTCGTATTTCAAGATGGTCAGAAAAAAGTATTGCAGGAGATTGTTCTGGCTCCTCTCATCAACGGCACCGAGGCTACAAAATTGCAAAATGAGTAACGCATGTTTTGATGGAATTAAATGTGAAATTGGAAAAGGAAACGTGTCTCAAGTATAACAAAGGCTTGCCAGATAGACCGTTACACTCTAGAAATCTGCTGCTGTTAAAATAAAAAATGTTTTTGAAAGAGTTCCATGTGGTATTGTTTCCATTTTCCCATGTTCAAAAAGAAGTATCGCTTGATTTCAGTTGAGTAAAAACAAACACGTGTGCAGCGAACAGATACTCGTATACCTCACCTGCATAGTGACCTCTGCTTTCCACCCTTGGGGTTTTCTCTGTGGATTCCTGGATGCAGCAACCCTTCTGCCTACTGGTTCTTTTTGCTTTTTGAGGGGGTTAGTGTGAGATGGGTTGGCAGAACGCATTTCTTTATCTCCGTTCAGTTGCCCTGCCCTAATCGGCATTGCCTCTGGGCACAGATTTTGCTCTGTTTGTTTGCTTGTATTTGAATTATCAGGTTTTTGCTCTGAAACTCATTGGCTGCTAGAACTGGAACAGTACAGGGATTGTCTTGCTGGAGAGAGTGCTGGGGAAGCCTGCTGCATTCTCTGGTCAGGACATGGAGCAGGGGTGTGCAGTAACCAGCTCCCAGCCCCACACCTCTCTGAGAAGTTTATCAGGAATATTAGAGTGAGTCACTTCAGCTTTGGCTGTAGAGGGGCATTCCAAATACAATAGTGTTCTCACTCTTTCTACCTTTGTGGGGTGGTCATTGCACGGACAGCAGCATTGCAGATGGCCAGAGAAACCACCCTTGCTTTAAAAACAGGTGTCCAAGGGCATTAGGCTGTTCAAGTACTGTATACGTGGCAGATGATACTTGGGACCTGTGGGAAAAGCCTTCCCAAGTGCATCCTTATGGGAGTCTCCTCTTCCCACGGGTCAGAACGTAAGAACCATCACCAGCCCTGTGCAGTTGCATGCAGTCAGGCTCCTGGTGGCCAGGTGGAGGCTATGGAGGAGTTACCGTGCCTTCCTCATTTTCTGAGAGCAGTTTCTGTAAATCACATGGCTGCCACGCTCCAAACAGGACAGAGGGTTGGAGGGGCCGGAGTGACTGGCGAGGGGTCGGGGTGGTTGGTTCAGGGGTCAGTCAGCAGAGAGAGAGAGACACAGAAATCTCTCAACACAATGGAGGTGGGAAGCAAAATTCTGCATTTTGTGCTTTTAAATCTCAGGGGTGAACAGACAATTGCTGTTTATGACTGAAATAAGAACAGGCGTGAACATAACATTGTGTCTAGGATTAGGATGTCATTAGTTACTAGTAAAGAAGCCTTTAAAAATGCTTGTTGTCACATCCATCAAAGGGGAGATGTCCCCTTTGTATTCAGTAGGTATGCTTAGTCCTGGTTGCTCTGAGTGGAAGAAGTCTCATTTCATGTGTGCTTCAACCACATGTACCTGGGTGTAAACTAGGGCACACTGCAAACTCAATGGACAGGTCAGCACGTTCATCCCTTCTGGAGGAGGAATGTGGCTTCAGGCGATGTTTCATTTAACTTCTTTCCTTTAAAAAATGGAGGAAGGTGTGGGTAGAGCATCTCCCGTATCTGGGGTTTTATGGGTGGAACGTAGCACATGCAAAACTACATTTGAACCTTCCCGCTGAACATAAAGGCACATTCAGACTAAGTGCCGGGACAGCTTGTTTGCTTTATTTATGTGTCTCTGTGTGCACAGTGGTTACTGAGGCTCCTGTAATGCTGAGAAGGCTTTTGGACAGAAGGAGGGACAGGTACGAAGAAGCCCAGGAAGAGAGCCTTGGCTAGTGCTGTACTGATATCAAGACTCATGCTGGCAGAGAACTTACCGTGTCCCCTGGAAACTTTTTTACTGAGTGGCTAAAAACATCCTGTTTCTTGGATCAAGTTAGATGTGAAGCTTACCTGCTGAATCTGGGATTTGTTGTTGCATGCCAGGTTACATACAGCTGGAGGATTAGACAAGTTGTAATTGCATGGGCTGACATCAAAACTGTCTTCAGCCATTCTTTAGTAACCTAAAAAGCATTTGCTTGCAGGTAATTGTACGGAGTTGTTCCTTGCCTCTGTGTTCTAAGCAGCTCCCTCAAAACGTGTCCAGCACACTGTTTTTGCTAATGGGATAACTTTGTGCCTTCAGCCTTGAGCCCTTTATTGAGCTCTGAATAAGCAGTCTTTTCCTTGCAGTTTTCTTCCTTGGCTACTGATGCATTTAGACAGATATAAAAAAGCCTGACTAGGGGTGCCTGGTCTGCCTCTGAGGCTGAAAGGCTGGGTGAGTATTTCTGTCAGGATGCATCTGAAGAGCAGCCGTAGCAGGTTCAGCTGTTCCGCAGTGCTGCCTCCCTAAAGAACGGGTGTCTGGGAAACTGCCTCGCTCTGAGCGCTGTGGTGCCCTTACTCTTGGTCCTGCTTACTGAGTCACTTGGGAAACTGTAAATTTTGGATTTTTCAGGAGAGCTTTGTGTAGTGTGCAGGGATATCAAATTATCTTTTCAGTGTGGGAAGGCACGCTTTGCTGAAACGCATTTTTTCCTTGGCTGCCTGAGGCTGTCATAAGATGTGAGACCTGGTCCTAAGTTGAAGTCTTTGAATCAAATTCCTGTTCACAATACAAAGTAAAAATAGTGAACAATGAAGTTTACGTGATGTTCATACTTCAAATCCAGAGGGTAATATCAGAGGCCTTGTATTTGATCTGTGCGATTGCTCTGAGTATTTTTGCCATTTTACTGCATCTCCTTTATCGAGGGAGTATTATTTATATGAGATAATCCTCATTTGGTTCCAGTTTATTAAATGAAAGGAATGTGTTAGGTAGTCGGTTCTTAAGAGGTCTGGAATCTGGACTGTAATTGAATCCATTCCCTCTCAGCTAATTTATGTAATCTGATGAGAAACAAGTGTAGTACAATTTGTTCAAAGAAAATGGGGAATGTTCACTTTATCGAACCATACCAAAAAAAGGTCTCTGCATGAAGCAGGGCAGCAAAAGGCCAAGTTGGGGTTCCCTTGTCTGATCGACCGTCCTAGGGGCCTCTCTCCTCATGAGGGAGGATGGAGGGAATGCCTTGCAGTGGAATCGAACTCTTGGTGTTGTGTGAAGTGCCTGGTTTATTGGCTTTCCGTGGCAGGGTGCTAGGTATGCTGTTTGTGAAACTGCGGGCTGGGTAGGGTTGTGTCCTCATGCTTAGCTTGTGACCGCAACGTTTTCACTTATTGCTACGTGTGCATGTTGTTTTCTAAACCAGAGCCAGGTAAGGAGCCGTTCTACTCCAGCGCCCGGCTCCTAGATTTCCCCCGGACTCATGATGTGAAGTCCCTGCTTTATCTCATCAGCAGTGAAACTCATTTAGCTTGGGCACGGCACGCATGAGGCAGAGCAGGGCGGTCCGGCAGGCAGGGCTGTGCTCCGTCTGGGATCTCGGAGTGTGTTGGGAGCTGCACGTCGGGCACTGTTATCGCACGAACCATCCCATCTGCTGCTGCCCTTCTCCTCTGACACCGCTGCTGTGGTCTGTTCACTGCCAGTGGGCGAGCACTTGGCAGGCAGCGGCTGGCTGGGGTTGGGATTCCCTCCCATTGTGTTCTCGGGTATATGCAGAGATATGATCTGGAAATCTGTAAGGGCCTGTAGGCCGAGTCATGGCCAGCAACCCATTCCCAAGCGCGGGGCAGAAGGCAGCTTCTCCCTTCTTGCTCTGCCCCACGGATTTACGAGCAGTTGACAGAGGAGATCTGCTGTAGCCCCACACATTCCAGGCCAGAGTGGAGAGGGAAGGAGGCATGGGCAGTGGGAGCCGAACCCAGCTCCAGCTGTCCTCCAGCTGTGCCTGTGGAGCAGAGAGGCAGCAGTGACGCCATGCAGGTGAGAGGGGTGATAACCCCGGTGTCCAGCCCAGAGTCTCTGGAAGGAGTGGGATGCTCAGTGGTTGCCTGTCAGCAAGTAGAGGTTGGAGCGGGTCACGCGTGACAGACACGGCGTCCCTGGTGACAGCTGTCACTGTGATCTGCCAGCCCCCAGGGCACAGCATCTGCAGGGGGTTTAGGTGAGAAAAGACTCGGTTATGGAGCTTTCTCTTTTGTAATCAGCAGAGGTTTCTTTGCAAACGTAGTAGGACTTTGTGCTGTTGTTGGAAGGTGCACAGCTGGCACTTCCTCCAGAGGCCCTGGGGGTGTGTTTGCTGCAGTTGGCTCTGAAAGGGAGCCCCTGTGGTACCTCACACCGGGCTGTGGCCGTGGGTGCCATCCGTCACACCAGCTTGGTGTGCCGCAGTCCAGCTGCTTCCAGGGAAGTCACTGGTGTTGAATGTCTGCAAGTCCTTGGCTCAGGGGT
Organism: Acridotheres tristis; assembly: GCA_037013685.1. Lineage (NCBI taxonomy): Eukaryota > Metazoa > Chordata > Aves > Passeriformes > Sturnidae > Acridotheres > Acridotheres tristis. The sequence goes on along the minus strand of CM072888.1, from coordinate 34,596 downwards.
GCTCATCCGGTGCTGTGGATGTAGTCTGAGACTTAAGTTCAAACTTCGGTTCCAGAAAAGGTCAAAACACCCTGAGTTTCCAAACTGTGAAGTCTCCAGTCCTGGAGAGGACTCCAGCCCCTAATTTGCAGGGATTACCATTATTGCTCATAATAGTGCAGTGTGAGAGAATTCAGGGTTGAGAAAAAAATGCCTGTCTTCAACATCCCAGGTTTTTATGGACTTTACTGTGATTGATAAATTGCTCAGGATCTCTTAGACAAGAGCTACAGCAATGTGAGAAGAGCAGTGCTTTGATTTATAGTTCATAAAAAATGCGCGTGTTTTTTTCCTTTGTTTGGCATCATACCTAACGTGTATAAAACCACTTGGCCCTTTAGTTGCACCCGCGTTTTGGACTGGCTGACCGAGATGCTGGTAGTGCCAGGCCAGTCACTGTTGAGAGTGGCAAAGGGGTGAAACTGGGGAGCCTGATGAGAGGAAAGCCAGGGAAGAGCCTGGCTCTTTAGATGAGAGCAAAGGCCTGTGGCTGGAGGCATATGGGGAAAAATAGCTTCTCAGCATTTATCTGTGACTCAGTCTTTTCCTTGCATAACGATGTATGAGACTTGATGTCTGCACTCACAGATAGTACATCGTGATTTTTGAAGATTTTCAATACCTGCACTCTGGTCCCTCTCAGTATTTATGGCTGTTTCAGTCACCCCTTAGTCTCCTGATCATGCATATTGCTGTCTCCTATTCAGCATCTAGGATTTTTGTCATAGTGTTCACATCTTTTGGAAGTGAAACCAGGCCACTGTGCTGATGTGAGGAGTTGCCACGCAGGATTCCAGGAGATAATCCCTAGGAATGTAAAGCAGCAGGGAGCAAGATAGATGTTGGATAGATGCATAGGTAGGAAGCAGACACTACATTCAGTCTCGACCTTTGCATGTGTGAGAAGTAAAATCCATTGCTGCCGACTCTGCTGTAAATGTTTAATTTGGAGATGTATGGTTCCACATCTGGCTTGTCTTTCAATACAGCAAATACTACTGTTCACTTTCAATTTCTCCCGTTTTTACCGTTTCAACTTCAATCTCATAAGAAAGATCAAGTCTCTTCTGAGAAAAGATGGACTTCTTACAGCTTTGGAGAAACTAACCACGTATATTTGCAATACGGAAATGGAAACGACAAACGATTAAAATCTTAGAGGAGAAAGAATTGTGACTTAGGGACAATGCCATCCTGCCCTCCTTTTGTTGTCTCTAGAAGGAGCAGAACGGAAGGGAAAATATCTCAGGAAACAGAAATTGGCCAAGTGATTGTCTGGAATGTGATTAGGGATGAACCTTCTGTGTGCAGTTCGGGAATCAGGAATGATTCACTGCTCCTTACGTGTCAAGGCAGCGTCACAATGCACAGACAGATGCAGAAGGCAGTGGGACCTAAACCCGGAAGCTCCTTCTGCTCTTGCTGATTTCCTGAAAGCGAAGGCAAGGTGTTTGCAGTGCTTCCTCATGTGTTCGCTCATTCCACGGGAGCTCTACAGGCCACGGGGTCAGCTCCTGGGATTAGTTGTGCTGTGTATTTGAAGTTTACCTCAGCTCGGTGTGCGGGGTGTGGAGGCAGAGGGGCTGTGGCACCGCGGAGCCCAGCACGGCGCGTTGCCCGCTGCGGGCAGGGACCGGCCAGCGCCGGCACATCTGCCCTGCCTTGTGGTGGTGGCCGGTCTGGGCGCTGCCTGCTAACCACGGGCACAAAAGGGCTCTTTTTAATGAGGCTGCCCCGTCCTGTAGTTCTGTGAGTACACTTGGGACAGTCTGTGCTGGGCGTTTTGCTGTGTGGGCATCAGCCAGGGGCTTGTGTGCTGCTCCCGTGATTGCTGCCACACGCAGGTGTCTGGGGAACCGCTTTCCCTCCGAGTTCGGCCAGGAAACCGTGGTGGCTGAAGCTGGGACGTCCAGATTTTTTAGTGGGTGGTTGAATGGCAGAAACGGTTCTTGGTTCAGCTGTATCCTAGCCAAGACGATGGCCAGCTCCTCCTGCCCAGCTGCGGTCAGTGCTGCTGGCGCTCACGGTGCCAGCTGCTGCAGCTACAGGTGGTGGTGCGGCAGACACGGCGAGGGTTTCTCTGGAGAGCCACCTCCTGCCAGCAGCAGAGTGGGTGCCTAAGGCTTGGCAGGGCACAGCCCTGGCCTCGGCGAGGGAGAGCCCGTGCCCCTGCCTGCACCCAGGAGGCCAGAGGCTGTTTCTTGGTGATTGACTTGCAGGAACCACAACTGATGGGGAGCGGGGGGGGGATCTGCTTTAACTCTTTGTAAAAACCTCCCCTAAAGCTTCCAGAACTGTTATTTGGAAAAGACCTGGCATTTAAAATTTTGAGGAGAGGGAGGAGCAGGAAGAGGCAGAGAGCAGCCCCTGATGAGCTCAGGGTGGGTCTACGATTACTGGCTTTTGTGGCTGCATTTTCCACGCTCTGCTGTCAGTAATTAAAGATCCAGTGAAGAATGGATATGCAACTGCATTTCCCACATCCTTGGTGAGGTCTGAGCCGTCAGGGTCTTGGAATCAACATTGGGTTGAAAAATTCCTCAGTACCCGGAGCTGAATCTACTCATCTCGTGTGGTGCAGCAGAGATCTGCAAGTAATTTGATGGCAGGCAAAAGAGTGTTTTAGTTAAAAGTTCTCGTTCAATATTGCCATGTTTCCTCTTGTTTTGGAATATTGATCTTATCTCCCATTTGATGCCTGTTTATTTTCCTTCGTATGGAAATGTCTTGTGATTAATCATTTCAGTGCTCCTCCTTGGATCTCCTTAGTAAAAAGGAAGTATTTTTATAAAAATAATCTGCGTCTTATAGGACGTTTTGTGGCTGCGCTGGTCATGTCAAAGATGCTTCATCAACACCAGTTAGTGCAGTGGCAGTCATGCTCGGTTTGCTTCTGCACAGACTCGGAAGGACACCGTGCTTGATAAAAGCAGAGTACGCAGACTGTGATGCTTCTGCAGGTGACCTTGGCACAGAAAGCCTTAAATCTGACTGACCATTGCTGACTTGGGCAACGAACGTCACTGGAGACAAAAATGTGAACTGTGGTATCTGCAATGAAGAAATGGTACTCAGGAGTAATTCACAGGATTGCTGACTGCTCAGGACCCATCTGCTTCCTTGCCCACCTGTGCTTACTTGCATGTGAGCTGCCCTCCCGGTGTTGTGTCCCTTCTGCCACCTCAAGTCACGGACCCCTGAGCGTTACCACAAAATGGAAGCTCCCGAGTGACGTGCTATAATCCTTTGCCAGTACTAACTGGAGGAAGCTCTGGCCTCTGCCCTAAGTGGAAATCTGTCCCCAGACCCTTCTGTGGTCTGGCTTGCATTCTAAAGGAAAGGTTGATTTTCTTAGACCAACAGGACAGAGCATAAAAAAGTAACTTAGCAGCCTTACACTCCACTTCCCTGAAATGTCACTGGGTGTTGTTCCCAAGGCCCTGTCGCTGCTCAGCCCTGATCAGACCCCAGTGAAGTGGGCATGCAAACCACGTGGTAATCAAGAGAGCAGCATTCCGAGGACTGATAACCACATGAAGGCTTCCTGTGTATATTCTTAGGCCCTGTGGCTTTTTAGCAGAAACAAATGCAAGCTACCTATTGCTGTAAACATAAGGTGTGTGGAAGTGTCTTAAGGTTTTTTTTTCTGAAAGGATTATGACGTTCACTGTGGGTACAGGGCTTGCACTCTGCCGTAAGGGAACTGATTTTGGGCATTCATGGGCAAGTGGGTCCCTGGAAATAGAGCTGTTATACCAGTGGAGAGAGTTGTAGGTCTTTTTGCAGCACATCTGAGCTCTGTGCATTGGTTAAGGTCTGCAGGTTGCATTAGCCTGTATCTGTTGTCAATTCTTTTCTATTTCTTCAGCACCCCACCAAAATCATCATTTTGTTCTTTTTATGCAGTATCTGGACCTTTAGTCTTGCAACAACATTGGGATCTCTTGTTGTGGTGGTTGTTTTGGATCATGGAGTGAAGCTGGAAAGTGGCAGGAGATTGGTGCCGTAGAGCTTCATTCTGCTGAGCCACCAGGACATTCACAGCAGAGTTTGTTACTGTTTAGTACAAAATGTTTGGTCGTTTTTAGGCCATCTGTGAAAGAGGCACCTGGGGAAACTGTGCCCTTAACTCCCGTTTCTCCACACACAGAAATCAGATTACAGATGACTAAAACCTTTGGGCAGTTCTCTACGAGGCAGGCAGGGACAAGCAGGGCAGGCCAAGCCGCAGTTCGCACCGCAAGGGAAACAAAAACACAGGTGCTGAACGGACTGTGGCCACACAGATGAGCTGTGTTTACAGAACATGGCTTTGCACGGAAGGGGAACATCGTTCTTGTTGTTTGGCTGTTGTTCGCTCAAGGCGTGTTTGATTTCAGCTCGCCTCCGGGCAGAGCTGTTACAGCTCCTGCTGTAACAGGAGAACTTCTGCAGCAGAAGTTGTCTGTGGTGAGAGAAACGTGTGATCCCGGGGCCCGAGAGAAGAAATTTTGCTGGAAGGCCCCTCCAGGGAGAAGGCTGCTGCTGGCCACCTGAGCAAACACTCAGCCCAGCTGGCGAGCCTCGAAAAGCCAGCGCAGGGGATACAGGGAATGGCTGTGCACAGGAGGTTTGCTTTGGGCTTCCCTCCTCGGCCTGCCTCGCGAAAGGCCGTTCTCCATGTACATCTCTGGGACCATGAGCTGGAACATTCCAAGGAGCACATGCCTCCTTGTTTCAAGTAACGGGGGAGGCAGCACAGCGCCTTGAGGTCCATGGAGCATGCTGCCAAGCGTTGCCGGATCAGTGCCGTGGTTCCAAGCATTGCTGGATGACGTGCTGCTCAGTATTCTCGTTTGTGCCTGGTGTACCTGGAATGCGTGTGTGCCAGGGATGCAAGGAAGCGATAGGGACCAGGGTACAGCGGTCCTGCAGAGCAGATGGACCCCAGGCAGAAGAGACAAGGTCCCCGGATGGGGGACAGCGCGCCTTGACCATGGGGTGACTTCGTGGGCTCGGGAACACGCTGCTGGGGCAGAGCTGGTGTCACTGGCCCGAGGACTCGGTGTCAGGAGCCCTGCCATAGCAGAGCACACAGAAGCCCATGTGAGACAGCCAAACAGATGTGCAGAGGGCTGGTGCGAGGCAGCGAGGCGGAGCTGCAGCGGGGGATTCTCCAGATGACAGCCAGGAGAGCTGGGTGCGGGAGCCACGGCAGCGGAGGTTGCTGTGCTGAGGGAACTCTGCAACGGCTGAGAGCCAGGCCAATAGCAGCACGAGTGTGGGGTTAGCCTTCACATGCTGAACAGATTTTGCTAATATCACTTTGTTATGCAAATATGTAATTATTTCATTTCCTCCACAAGGAGTATTTGTGGTTTCCTGTTCCCTGGGACTTCCGAGTGCTTGTGTGAAGGGGACAAATAACTGCGAAGTTACTGGGTTGTGCACTCGGTGGCAAGCTCTGAAAAAGTGAAAACCTTGAAGTTTTGGTGGAGGTTTTAAATGACACTTTTGAAGGGACTGCCAGAGGGTGGTGAGGCTGGCCCTGACAATGGCACAGGACTTGCTCACCAGTTAAATAAACTTGATTTGGATTGAAGCCTGCTATCTGCCTGGGGCTAAGGAATTAAAAGGCCAGGTTGCTGCCCAGGCTGGAGACTGTGGTGATCAGGATGGAGCTGCTCAGGCCCATTAGGGCCTGGAGTTGTGCTGGCTGTGGCTGAAGGGCAGGATATGTCTGGATAGCTGGTGTGCAGCACTTGTGTGGAAGAAGCAGAAATGAATAGCAGAGGAGCGCAGAAGGGCTGTTGTTGCCTTAGAGATCAGGTGTGAGAGTTCGCTGGGCGTGGAGAGGAGCTTCCCGTGTGCTCTGTGGTGTGTTTTGGTTGGTGAGCTCACGAGGCTTTGGCATTTAAAAATCTCATGGAATGGGAGATATTTTCAAACTCTGCAAGCTGCAGAACTCCGTGTAATGCGTGTCCTGATATGTCACAGGGACAGTCTGTAAAGTGAGGGATTTTGGAAACCCTGTGTGTGCCTGGGTACCATGCTCAGAGCACTGTGGTTTGAAAAGGGCGATTCGGAGAAGGCTCCTAATGCCCTGAGAAGTCTCCTTCCTTTCTGTTTCACACCCAGTGAAACTGGGTGTTAGAGGATTGCGTAGGGCTAACTTTCTATTTTAGACACTTAGCTGCAAGAGTCAGGAAGCTGCTGAGAGGATGTGTTGGAGATTAGAAAAAGATCACCTCTTTGAGCAAATGACTTGGCACTGTAGGTACAGGACAGGATTCAGCTTTCATTTCAAGACTTGTGGTGTGTTGTTGCTTGGGGTTTTTTTTTTTTTTGTGTTGCTTCTTTCAACAGTAGGAAAAAACGTGACTGAAACTGAAATGGTAATTTCCAGTTGCATAAAGATTCTTCTTTGGGATTGACAGCTCTGCCATGGATAGAAGCCAGGCGCTGCTGCTTGTGATGAATTTTTTAGCTATCCGTTTAAATAATATTGTTTTCTTTCTGCTTGGATCCACATTGGTTTTATTACTGGTGACCAAAAAAAGCAATCATACTTTAATGGTTTAATTATGAGCTTAATAATGATGTTTACTTCTACTGTTAGCTTTTCTATTGCACTAATGTGCATTTTTTACTTCGAGAAAAGTAGAGGTAATGGTACTACTTGCATCAATAGTGGCATGGAGTGTGTTTCCACATCTATGGATAGTTTTTGGAGATCGATATGGCAGCTTCGGTGCCTCAGCACTGTTTGAAGATGAGTCACTGCCACGGCTTGTATCTGAGCCCTCGAATGTAGGAGCATATAAAAATCATGACTCTGCTGGTGAGAATCTTCACTTTCACTCGCCTCTCGTGGTTACAGATGGGCCTATAACAACGGCGTATCAGTACAGGCTACGGATCCTAGTTTCAGTGTTAGTTGGGAGGCAACACATAGCGTCCTAGTGTTCTATTTGGGGCTGGATAATGATACACTTGCTGTAGCCCGTGGAGAACCCGAATGCCCTGTGCTGAAAATGCTTCATGTGCTGGTCTGTAGGCCAATCTTGTTACGTCCTTCTTCAGGTTAGAAACCAAGCTGGTCTTGGGAAGCAGCACGCGGGCAAACCGCGTCACTTCGGCGAGGCTCCTCTTCCTCCTCCCGTGCGTTCCCTGCCCCACGTACAGGTGAGGCACCCCTCTGTTGCAAAGCATTTTGTAAGGGACAGTGTCGGGTATGCTGCGCTGCTCTGTGTGGCTGTGGCACTGGCCAGGGCGAGTGAGACATTGCTGTCCTTTTGGTGCTGAAAGACAGCAAATGCAAGGAGGCACGTGGAATTGTCTCAGCCGAACAAGAGCACCTTGCCGTGCCTGCTGTAGTGGAGGAGTCCTCCCGTGCAGGATTTCTGTGGGTGCACGTCTCTTCCCACGGCCTCCGGGCTGCTGAGGGCACCTCTGCCAATCCCTGCCGGGTGGGAGGAAGCCGGAGGTCGCTGGTACTGAGGAGACGCAGGCAGAACCCCGGCACAACTCGGTGAGCATCGCTTCCACCTGCCCGCGGTGCACTGTGCTCCGCTCCCAGCCGAGCCTTTAGACTTTCCAGGGGAGAAGGGTGAGTGCCCTGCGACCCGTGGTTGTTTTTTTTTTTTGGTTTTTTTTTTTTTTTTTCTAATGCGATCACGTAATTGTACGGCCTTTGGGAGGGGCTGGGTGAAGGCGGGCAGGGGACCGTCCTCCGCCTCCATCGCCATCCGCCCGGGGGATGGAGTTCGCAGAGCATCCCCTCCCTCCGTGCCGTCGCTGCGCTCCCCCGGGGTGGCTGCTCCCCGCACTTGGGCCCCGGCGCAGCGAGGACGGGCGGGGCGCTCGCCGCGCTTGCCCCGGTGTCGGCAGGGCGCGGGGCCGCGGAGCGGGAGCGCCGAGCGAGTGCCGGGAGCGGCACCGCCGCCTGTCCCCGACACCAACCTGCACGGCTGGGAATAAACCCCCTCGCTCCCCGCCGGGAAGGGAGGGCGGTCCAGACCGTGCAGCTTCCCTCCGCCCCGCTTTTTGCCGTTGTTTTCTTTTTCTTTTTTTTTTTTTTCCTTTTCCCTTTTTTTTCTTTGCCATTTTTTCCTTCTCCAGAAGGAGGACACCCCGTGCGCGCTTTCCGCGCAGTCCCGGAGCGCGCCCGCCCGCGCCGAGGGGCCCCGGGCGCTGCCGCCGGGACGGAAGGGCGGGATGGCGGCGTCCGCCCGCTGGGTGCTGTGCCTGTGTCTGGGATGGGGCTGCCTGTCCCTGGCTCTGGGAGACGCGCTGCGGCCGCGCCGGCTCGGGCTGCGGCGCCGGTCTGCGCCGGGGGCCGTGCGGGGCGTGCGCGCCCGGGCGGCCGCAGGTGACGACGGCCCGGGGCAGCGGCGCTCCGGGCGGCCGCCGGCGGCGGACAGAGTGGCGGAGCACATGTTGCGGCTCTACGAGCAGTACCGGGGCGGCCGGGACCCGCCGGCACCGGCCGGGCCCTGGCTCCGTCGGGGCAACACGGTGCGCGGCTTCCGCCCGCTGCCGGCAGGTGAGTGCGCACCTGGCCGTGGGAAGAGGGGGGTACCCCGCCGGGCGGGGCTGGGCTCGGCCGCGGGGCAGCCCCGCGCTCCCTGAGCGCCTGCTTAGAGCATCCCTGGGGTTAGTGCCCGGGGAGCTCGGTGGGGGGAAGAAATGAGACTATTAGAGGAGTATCGCTTCCTGCAGGGACTGCCGTGTTTTACGTTCAGTCCTGTACTTTAATTGTAGCCTTGCCGCTTCTGCTCTGCTTCCAGCATCGCTGTCATCACCGTGGCTAAGTACAATGCGAGGGAGGTGGAGGAATTGGCGGATCTTCTCCCCCGTTAGTGGCGTGTTCTGCACGTGTAGCTTCTGTTGGAGCCAAGGGCTGATTTGTGCGTGACGGAGCCGTGACATGCTTTGGGCATCCTTCAGGCTCTCTGCAGCGTTCTCATGTTGACAAGCGGTGACAGTACTGACAGTGAAAGGCAGCGGCAGACGAGTTCAGTTCAAGCACAACCTGGGTGTCGGAAATACTTCGTCTTGGCGTCTTTGGAAGGGGTACTTAGATCTCCCCGTGATTACACACTGGCATGCACGGGTAGTTAGGTGAAATTGTAAAAACGTTTTCCATAAGGGAAGGGGGACCTGTTTAACATGCCAGCCTCTCAAAAGAACCATATCCTAGCAGAAGGAGAAGTCACTGTCTTGGTGCTGCATCTCCCCCCTTCCCTCTTCTGGTTTTTGTGCATGTGAGCTCCACAAGGGCTAAATGGAATGGCCAGAACCCGAAGATGACCATCCCTGGCATGTCCTTCCCTTATCTAATGCGCCCCCAAACCTTGCTGCATGCTGGACAGTTTTCATGCCACGCACAGGAGCCCCATTTGCCAGTCTCTTCGTTACACCGGTGCACTGACGCAGTGGCTTTTTCTTAGACGAGCATCTCTCAGTGAAACTGAGAGCTGTCGCTGAGTTTCAGCGGCTTGCCCCAAGTCCTTCCCGTCCCAGGAAAGAGAGCTGGGGGGCGGGCTTCCTTGCTTCTTCAAAAGCAGCAATGTATTTTATAAGGCAGCTCTGTACAGAGATCAGATAAATGAGGAGTGAGTGTTGGTGTCTTAGGTTTCAGCCCTTCCAGTATTCCTGTCCACAGGAGAGGCTTTATAGGGGTAATTACCCTGGGTTTGGGGGATTGAGAGCCAGGGCTTCCCAGCTGCTGCTCTTACTCAAGAGCTCTCTTGCCTTTCTAACGTCACCTGCTGGATGTGCGAAGTCTCACACAGTCCGTGACTGTCGCTGAATTAAGCCCACCAAAAGAGGGGAGCATATACTATTCACTACAGCCCCCCCACCCAAAAGGAGAGGTTGTTAATGATCCCGGCAGAGCAATATTTGCTCGGTTACGCATATTTGATTAAAGCCGTTTATTGTTCTAGACCTAGAATGCTGTTGGTTGAAATCCCATCTCTGCAGTCTTTCGGATTATATTTATACTCTCACTTGATGCTGAGTGGCAGCAGTCCTGTAAACACACTGCTTGCTAATTCCTTTCCTCCTCCTCCCAATAGTTTCACAGATCAAGTGCCAAAGCAATAAATGGTTTAAATTTTTTTGACACTGTAATAAGTATTTATGCAAAAGATTTAACCAGTTGGCTGTTGTCTTTCTCCTGCCATTGGCAGCAGCAGCAGCTTATTTTTTGTGGTTGTTGATGGCAGAAAAGTCTGTTTCCAGAAAGCCCTTATATTTGATGTTCCTCAGGGTGGTGGGTGCAGTGGAAAGGCTTATTCCGACTTCTTCCTTGGGCCCAGCTGCCTGACAAGTACTGCAGTGAAAATGGCCCATCCAGAAGTGTTCCCCTTTCAAGGTACTTTGTCTCTAGATCCTCTGCCTTGACTGTTGCACTCCTTGGCTCCAAATCTCAGTCTTCCACGGGCTTCCCCTTGTCCTTAATGAGACACATCCGTTAATTTAATATATGACGTTGCTGTTGCTCCTTTGCATTTTACCATTCCCTCTGCCAGCCCCTTCAAGACTCAGCTTTTTGTCTGCTAGGAGCAGAAGTTCCCCAAGAATCCTCCTGTGGCTCCTCCATCTACAGCAAGAGGTCTTGAAGCAAATCTTCAGTGGTTTCATTTGCAGTTTAACTGTGCAATTTACTCTGACATTTTCAGGAGACAAGCTCTTCCTTTTCTGAAACATAGCTTTCAAATGTAGCTGTGAAACCTGTCTGTCCTTGCTTTTCCTCTGCAGGGGCTTCTGCTTCTTCTGCAGCACATGGGAAAGGCCTTTTCCAAATCTCCCAGGAAACCCAGCAGACAAATTTTTGAGACCCTGGAGTGTTGTGTGATGAGACCAAAAGCTCGTGGGATTTGTTGAAACTCACCCCTGTTCTAGTCAAAGAACAGCAGTGTCGCATGTGGCAGCTGCGGCCCTCTTACCAACAGCCAACAAGACCCAGTTAGGAGGGATTAATCAAAACAAGCATCCTCACAGCTGTTAAAAGCAAGTTTCTCTTTGTGCGGCTCAGTTCTCTGAGGGGATGGGACCAGAGCTTCAGCCCCGTGTGGCATCTTTTTGATGCCCCCGTCCCACGCTGCCCTGAAATCGCTCATGCACCAGACTTCACAACTAGGCTGGATGGTGGCTTGTTTGGGGTGGGGGTTTTGGCCATTGATTTTGATGAATGTTCAGGTAAATTTGTTTCCTGCTAATCTTGCTAAATTATCTGAGAGCATAATTGTTCAGAATCTTTGCTTGTGGCAAGGCTGAAAAGAAACCCCAGGCCCGAAATCCATGAGGCCTGGAATCCATGAGGAGTGAAGTAAGGATCAGTAACACGTCTTCCGGAGTGTTGAGTTACACTTCAGCACCGTGCTCTCTCATGGACTTAACTGCTCTAATTTGTTTCTCTGTGTTTGAGTCAGGGGATGTTCAGCCTGTGATTTCTGTGGCAGCTCTTCTGACATTTCTGGAATGACTCTGGTACCCCTTGTGTTGCTTCGGACAGGCCTTTTCCAGTTCTTTACCTGTGGGTGCCACAGGAACGAGTGGTTTTCCATCTGCTGTGGCTGCAAAAGACACACAGGAAGAAGGTCGGGTGGTCTGTGAGCCACAGTGGAACGCTCGGGCAGTTCTGGCAAGGGAGCTCTGAGACTATGATCCTGCCCATCCAGCACTTCTCTCCTGAAAGAGACCTGACCTCCAGCTGGCAGAAATCTGCTTACCTGCAGCACTGCCTCTTGAGGCGTGCTGGTTGCTGCCCAGGCTCAGGATTTGGAGGTCAGACACAGCACAGAAAAATAAAAGAGAGCGGAAAGATAAAAGCCTTCGAAAGATACACAGATTAGGTTTGCTTCTGAATGCATTTTTAATCCTAGCGTCAGGTAAGGAACATGGCTTGCAAATGAGTCCTGACTTTAATTGGAAGATCCTCCTAATGGTGTTATAGTAAAGCTATGCAGTGAGAAATGACTTTAAACTCTTTTTTTATTGACTGAAGTTCAAGCAATTTCAGGTATTACACCTGCCCCTAGGCCAATTCCTGTGGTTGTAGCACTGTGCTGTCCTCCCTTTCAGAAGGCCTTTCTTTGCTTTGTTGTGGTGTGGAGTGCCCACGCAAACGGGGGAGGTGGAGGAGCACGCACAGGGAAAGCAGCGCCTCGCCGGCTGCCATCAGCCTGCAGAAACCAGTCCAGCCCAAATGCTGGCCCCTCTGAGCACCAGTAGTTACCAGGGTTTTTTGCATCAAGGGCTTTAAAAATACTCACTCGGGAGACTTTCTTTCCCCCCCCCCCCCCCCTTATGTGTTTCTTTGGTTTGGCTGGTTTTTTGTTTTTTTGGGGTTTTTTTGCTGCACCCCTATAAATACAATGCTATGTAGTAGCATCCTGGACCTTTTAGGAACTTGAACAACATTAAGCTATGATTTGGGCAGATGGGCAGGATCTGCAAGCCTCCGAGGCAAATGGGCAGGATCTGTAGGGTCGGCCTCTCGGGACCAGACCTAGAATTTGAATTTTCTGACTTTTGTCACTGTGTGTCTCACAGAAGCGCGATGTACACGAGTGACCTGCGTTCACAGTTCCCTGCTGGTCCCCGTTTCTCAAAATCGTTGCTTCAGCACAAGGGTCTCTGGCATCGAAGAACAGGCTGTGCACATTTGCTTTTCACTCGCCCAGCCCAAGTGCAATAAATTGTGGCTATGGGAAAGAGTGAGGTTGGCTCTTCTCCTGCCCAGATTTGTGCTGCTGTGGACGTACCCCCTTAGCTTGCTTGGCTTGTGCCAGCTTGGAGCTAGATGTTGTGTTTAGTTTTCACACCTGCTGTGGTCTTCCACTGTGCAGCGTACTTGGACTGTGCAATGTGCAGATTTGTGCGTTTTGTGCCGTAAAACCCCCGTGTAAGTTAGATCCTGAATATGCAGCATTGCTGTTCTTACAGAAGTTCTTCGTTTGAGTGGCTGAAAGCTTTAATCTGTGGTGAACTTGCTGCTGTTATATATCAAGTTGCTAGCTGCTGTGATCTTACCTGCTTTGCTCAAAGAATTAGTAAAAGCAGTTTGGCACTGGGTCCCATGCTCTTTCAAAAGGGAAAACCGCATCCTGTCTTTTCCTTTTGCACAGAACACAGATTGGTAATGCAGCAGCCTAGTAAGAGGGTAGGTGGGAACAAAGAGAAAAATCTGTTTTCCGAATCTGTTTCCGTTGAGGAACTTGTTCCTGTTTCCAGCTCCAAGTGAAGTTTTGTATCTGGGCTGCGAACCGATGAGAACAAATGTTTTACACTGGAAACACGGATCCGTTCTTAACTGAGCCCTGGCACGAGGGCACCTCTTTAGTATCTCCTTTAAATGATGGCTAATGGTGACTGTGTAACTAAGCAGTCCTCGTTATTGCATCCTTTTTCACCCGTGGGATAGATTTGGCAGTCCGTAAAAGGGTCAGGGCATCCTCTATAAATGTAAACACACCACATGTTAGCAGACTCGTTCCAGCTGATTGATGCCTGAAATCTCCCTTGTGACAGCAATCCATTTGTGCCAGTGATGTCGGTCTGGACAGACCCACTGCAGTTCCTTAGAAACACTTTTTTAATGCCAGCCACAGGCCGTCGTTGCAGCTGTGGGTTGGTGCAGGCAGGTGAGGAAGCATGGGCCGTGCCCCTAAGATCCAGCAGGTAGAGGTACTTCAGCGGCACTGCCAGGAGCTGGGTTTGAGCTGTCAGGAAATAGTCTGGCATGTCTGGTAGCCCGAAGAGGGGTGCCAGAACATGTGTAGAGTAAGTACATGTGTATTTCTGCTTTTGTTCTGAAGAGACTGTCCCCTTCTTTGGCCCCATCTTGCCTGATTGTCCTAGTTCCTCTGGTCCTAGTCTGTAGCAGTGAGCAGTGCTAATGGGGCAGTGGTGCTGTGCCTTAGCTTCCGCCATTCAAAAGAGCTCTGTCATGCAGAGCTTGGTCTGAAAAACTCATCAGGCCAGCAGTAACATCTGGTAGAGGAGAGCAGAGGCTGCTGTTAAAATCTGGCCTCAGAAGATGTCTGGAAGGCAGCAGCGTGTAGCTTGGTTCCTCATACTTTTTCTTTCCTTTTTTTTCTTCTTTCTTACTTTTTCTCTGGAATAGTTTCCAGCAGCGTGTGTCCTATGAGCCAAAAGGCAAAGTATCATTTCAATGAAATGAAATTTTCCTGAGGAGAAGATGTGTTTGTAGTCCTTTTAAAGGGTGATTTCTATCCCGAGGAACACTTAGTTCAGTGCAATGCTCACAGCTGGGAGCGAGGTATCCGTGTCGCAGAAGGGGCGTGCTGGACCCGGCACCCCCAAATTTTGATGGAACCCCAGGTCACGCAGTTGGGTTTCTTGAGGTGGAATCTGGCGAATCCACAGGTGTCTGTGCTGGCCACTGGTAACTGTTTTTGAGATGATTTTGCAGACGAAAGATCTGGGAACTCAAAGCTGCTGAAGCTTGGAGGTGGTTGTGTATGAAAATAGCACCATCTACTGCAAGTGCTTTGTCTTGGCCTAGCGTTACAGCCCAGAAGTGGCTGCTGGAATTTAGCTTTTAACCAAAAACTACAGACTCCTGTGTCTGCCCCAAGCTGTGCAGAATTTCTTTATGAACAGAAGTAGTTTGTTTTGTCTTCCAATACAGTATGCTAGTTTAGAACAGGAAGGGTTTTTAAAGTGGCATTCTTAATAAAAATGGAGATCAAAACTTGTCATTTAACATACAGCAACGATGCCCATATTCTAATCGGAGTATTTCTTTTTCTAGGGAGCCCCGAAGGCCAGGAGATGTACATTTTTAACTTGACATCACTCACAGAGTCTGAAAATGTCTTGTCAGCTTCGGTGTATTATTATACTGGTGATCTGCTGCACGCGAAGTGGAACTGTTCCCAGTCCCGTGGCTGTTCTCATCACAGGCACAGGAACCCTGAAATTCAGATAGGTCTTTCAGTTTGGACCTTTGCTTCAGCTGGGAACCCGACTCGAAGCCTGGGACATTTCCTCATAAACGTCTCCTCGGCTTACCAGGATACCCTTTCCTGGCAGTGGCAGGATATCACTCAGCTCCTGCATGAAGCAAAGCAAAACAACGAACTGCTGCTCGGTGTTAAAATGAATCTGACTAGCCATCATCCCTGGGAAAGAGCACTTTCCTCCTACGAGCCCTACATCCTGATTTATGCCAATGATTCTGCTATCTCAGAGCCAGAGAGCGTTGTCTCTACTTTGCGAGGACACCTTCATCCTCTGGCGAGGGTCCTTCCCAAGCCAGAAGGCCACGCGAGGGGCAGCAGCATCCCTAATGGCCGCAGAAAACGCTCGGTAAACGTCCTGTTGCCACTGCAGAACAACGAGCTCCCAGGAGCCAAGTACCGGTACGGTGAGGATGAGAGCTGGGAAGGCAGGAAACCCTACAAGACCTTCCAGCCACAGCTAGCAGACAGGGCCAGGAGTAAGAAAAAGCAGAGGAAGAATCACCTCCAGAAGACCCAGACTCTGCAGTTTGATGAGCAAACGCTGAGGAAGGCGAGGAGGAAGCAGTGGAACGAGCCAAGGTATTGCGCCCGGCGCTACCTCAAGGTGGATTTTGCAGACATCGGCTGGAGCGAGTGGATTATTTCCCCTAAGTCCTTCGATGCCTATTACTGCTCAGGAGAATGTCAGTTCCCAATTCCAAAGGTATGGTCCCTATTGATTCTTTTTCACTGTCTGTTCCCATAAACCGGGCACTTTGTTTCCCACGTCAGTAAAAGGCAGCCAGTGCCAGCATGGGTTTGGATGCAGGACCTACCCAGACTGGCCCCACGCAGCAATGGGCGGTGGTTGGAACGTGTGGTCAAGAGATAAGCCTGCGCAGGTAATTTAAAAAACTTGGCTTGCTATTAGTTTTTCATCCAGAACCCAAATTGCCATAAAGCATTTCCTGAATAGCGCTTATGATGTGCGAACTCGTTACTAGCCTGTTTAACAAACCGAATACAAGCCAGATCTGTAAAACCGTTTCATTGGCAGCACTTGTGCCCACAGGCAGTCGGCACAACACGCTCCAGGCATGCCCTGTACCATGGGAGGCAAGGCTGCTCCAAGGGCAGAGAGCTCCAGGCAGTGGCAGCTGTGCTTAACACAAAGTTGAGTGAATCCCTTCTGATTCACTGGACCAAGGGGATCCAAAAGCTATGGATCCGGGCCCACTGACTTGGAGAACATCCCCTGGTTTGCATGAGCTGGTTGCATGGGAGTAGCAGGTGAGGCTGATGTGCTCCTAGCCCTGTGACCTAGATAGGGGAACTCTGCTCCAAATGTCCAGTGTCATTATTAGCAACATGTATTCCCTGGAGGCTGCTGCAACTTGAGAGTAGGACATGGGATTTGAGGCTGGCCTAAAACGAGGGGCATGCACAAGTAACACCTGCAGGGAACATCAGTAAAGGCAGGGCTCCTGGAGTCAATGCTGCGTTTCATTCCAGCGTATTCTTTATTCCTGTCACAGTGATGCCAGAGCAGTTGGTTCCAAAACATGCATTTTGGAATTTCAGTGGCTTAAGGAGCCAAGGCAGTCGCCCTTTGAAAGTGATGGGTGGAAGAACTGTACGAAAGGGGAGGGTGCCCAGACAAGGCAAGCTGCGGGAGGCAGGGTCCTGTCCTTGGAGGGGGAGATGGCTTGCCTGCCTCCAGCTGCAGAGGCAGGCTTTGGAGCTCAGCATCCCAGGATCTGCTCCTACTGACACTGTGTTTGCAGAAGGATACCCTGACCCTCAGGCAATAGCAGACTAGTCTGTGCCCGTGGGTCCATCATGTTCCTTTGCTGAGGGTGAGCTCCTGGAGTTAACAACCTGCTGAGTAATGGAGAACAGATGTGCCCCCCCCCCCCCCCAGATTTGCGTTTTTTACCCATGCCCTGGTTCTAGTTAGCTGTGTTGACTGCTGTCAAACCCACGTGTTGGGAGTGTGACCTGGTGTAGAGCTTGTGGGAGATGCTCTCCTGGTCAGGGAGGACGGCTGCCTTTTGGCATGTGTGATCATCAGGCTGGGGACAGCTGTTGGGCTCCCAGTTATTTTGGGGAGAATGGTGCCCAGCAGCTGAGTAAGGAAACGTGGCTGGGTGCTACCGTAGCTTTCACTTCCCTTTGAGGACAGAAATGATACAGAAATCTGAATTGTATGATAATCTAAAACTTGTTTTTAAACCTCTGGCTGCTACTGCTGAGGAGTATAGGTACTCTTGAATTCAAAACAAACCAACAGAAACCTCTTTCATCAGCTTGGAGGGAGACTTAAAACTTCATGTACTAATGTGCTGCGCGAACCATATTACAAGCTGGAGTTCATGGTTACTCCTGCGCTTTTTGCAGGCCCATATGCAGCCCTTAAGGATGGCTTTTTGTCCCAGAAACAAATCATCTCTCATTGCATGAAAACTGAAAATTGAACGTTTGGCCAAAATGACATTGTTCTGTGTATTTGTCAACGACATGTTTTGGGCTACACGCTGAACTGTTTTGATTCCTAGGTTCCGTGTGTAAGAAGAACACTAAAAACCAAACCAAAAGTCCCTGGCTAAAAGCTTGTGCAGACCTACAGATACTTGGATCAGGAAGCATTTCAGGGTTCAGAGTGAATCTTTTTGTTTGTCGTCTCTCTGTTGTGTTGGTTTTTTATTTTTATTAGCACCTTAATGGTTTCTGGTGTTGTGACCGAGCAGTTACCTCACCTGGCAGATTTGCTTTCTGTTCAGAGCAAACCCAACCGTGTCCCTTTTTATAAAATCAGGAAACTTTGTCATTTGACGTTTCTTCTCCAGAAGAAAATGTCACTTGAGTATGAGGTACAGCTGTCTTGGAGGTTCAGTTCCTCAGCAGTGGCACTGGCTGCAGATGTTCCCGCTGAGGGGTCTCAACAGGGCCCTTCAACAAAGCAATTTTATTGCCGAGTACATAAATCCATGGCAATGTGGGTGCGGTAATATGTTGTGCCACGTCTTTGTCTTGCAGGCCATGAAGCCATCCAACCACGCCACCATCCAGAGCATTGTGAGAGCAGTCGGAGTCGTCCCGGGCATTCCCGAGCCTTGCTGCGTTCCTGACAAAATGTCCTCTCTCAGTATCTTATTCTTTGACGAGAACAAAAACGTGGTTCTGAAGGTGTACCCCAACATGACAGTGGAGTCCTGTGCGTGCAGATAACGCCTTGGGAGGCCTTTTGGCAATGCCGGGGTGATCACTTGCTGTTTGGGGAAGGGGGGTGGGCAGGAGTCTCTTCACACCTACTTTGTGTTTGCACTGCCAATGCATTTCCTTTGGACGAAATAGAGAAAACGTAAAGAAATCCAGTCAAGGAGAAGGGGAACAGAATGGATTCCAAGTACTGATTCCAAGGAAGGGTAATACAAACTTCATTTGTCTGTGATTCTGACCGAGACACAAGGCTTGGGAATGGGACCTGACTGTACCTGTTGAAAGCGAGAGATGTAAGTAGAATCTGCAGAGACTTTTTGAGACTTTGGCTCTCAAAGGACACGAGTGATCTGTATTTGTACAACATTTTGGAAGCAGCAGAAGCTGGTAATTCTTGTCTCTGTTCTAATGGTGACTAATGGCACGGGGAGGTTAGAAATGTAATAGTCTTCATTTTAAAGATAAGTTTCTTGCCTTAGGTTTTAGAGCAGTACAGCAAGGCAGGCAAAACAAAGCTGACATCCTAAGAGCTGTAGATAACCCTACTTGACCATGCATCTCCTTGGTACAAGGCTGCCCACCTGGTGTGCGAGGTTCTTTTCACTGACACCTACTCCGTAACTCAGCTCGGCGGCCCTGGGCAGAGGAGCTCAGAACGGGACCGATGCTGAGTGCATCACTCTGACTTCTGCTGTGGAAACTCAGCAGGCCAGGGGCATGGGAATACCACACCCAGTGAAGTGTCCGAATGACTTGTTCACCACGTGTTCGTAGAACGTACCTGCCAATAATCTGTGGGTTGTCTTCTTGCGAGGATACTGTGGCCAGCCTTTGCAGTGGTGTCCTCTCCCAGGTAAGAAGCGGCAGGACCAGAGGTCATAGCCTCAGGCTGGACATTAGGAAGAATTTCTTCACGGAAAGGATGCATTTTTAAATGATTCCTGGTGAAAGGTTTGTCTGTGTCCAGAGTGCCCATTAAGACAAAAAAAAAAAAAAAAAAAATTACCCCCAAAAAGGAGAAGTTATTTTGTATCTGGAAATAAACTTATACAGATGCTTCTAATTTATTTTATATCTGTGGCCCTCCTCGCGTATCCTTGTTTACATCAGCACCCTGTAAGCCATGCAGGTTTCTCTGTCAGTGCCAGGACTGCAGTGGAGCTCCAAAGGGCAGGTGTGAGGGGCGCGTGTTCCACTGCTCACGGAGGAGCTCGTCTCGTCCGTGCTGTTTGCCGTCAGTAACACGGGCGTTCTGCTCGGAGCTCTGCAGAAATGTAAAAGAAAATGACTTTTCAAGTAAAAAGCCTGTTTTTGCTGTGCGGCTCTCAGACTTTTCCAGGAACAATCGATTTTCCCGGCGTTGGTATTCCCGCCCTTCGTCCCGCGGCGCTGAAGGGGGAACAGGCGCGCCCCGTCGCGCATGCGCAGCGCAGTGGCACGCGCTGTTGGGGGGGCGGGACGCGGCTCGGAAGCGTCGCGCGTGCGCCCTGGCGGTGAGAGGCGGGGCCGGCCCGGCCGTGCGGGGCTGAGGGCGGCGGCCACAGTGGAGGACGGCGGGAGCTGCTGTGGGTGCGGCGAGGCTGGAGGTGAGCGGAAAACAGCGGGTCCCGGAAAAAGCCCCGAGGGGGCCGTCTCGGAGCAGAGCTGGGCGGCGGGGGGCTGCGCGGGGCCAAGGCTGGGGCCGCCTGGCAGAGCCTTTCCTGGGAAACAAAACCTGGAGGTTCTCCCACCTCGGCCGCGAGGCGAGGGGCAGCGCAGCAGAGGGGTCCCCACCGGAGCAGGTGGGCAGTGCTGGGGCGCAGGGAGGTTGTGGCTGGGGCTGGAGGCAGAGCTTGCAGCTTCCTTACTTTTAAAAGAGCGTGTAAAGTAGGGAGAGAGCTGGTATAAAAACGCCGCGGGCGCTCGGGCAGGCGAGCCAGGACTCGGGGGAGCGAGTCGCTTTTCTGAGCTCCTGAAGTTCCACTTGCCTCTCTCAGGAGCAGTCGTGAGTTTCCCGTTTGGAGTTGGGCTCCAAACCGAAGGAACCGGAAGCTGCTTCTTCTGATAAATCTGTAAGTATGGGACGCTGTATGAAAGTCACCGCTGTAAGGAGCCAGTAACTCCCACTGATGTTTTAACTGTTGAAAGTGGTAACTTTTATTTCCTCTGCATGCAAAAAACTTGGCTGTCCCATGCAGGATTCGCTGAGGCTTTGAATTGCAATCCAGAGCATCTTCAGGCTCCTGTTCAGGCTGATTTGTTTGGTGTGCAGAAAACATCCCAGGCTGCCTGACTTGGGATTGGATGTGCGTTTCCACAGTTCATCAGAGTGGGAGAAGGCCAAGAGAGTGGTGGGAAGAGCTTTCTCCCAGGCCTGTGCATCCTCAGCACACCTCAGGTTGGCTTTTCAGTGTTTGTCATCTTTTGTTTCCCAGCCCAGGGCCGAGCTGGAGAAAAGGTGGAGAGAGTGGCAAGTGAGATTCACATTTTTAATGTTGTCCCTGGATTGCTGTTCCTCCCGATGAGTCTGTGCTGCCCAAAGTACACAGGAAGGAGATGTTGGAGTACCTGTTTGAGCACCTGTTGAGCTCGGAAGAAACGCTGAGCGTGAAATTCCAGGGGAAGCTGCGCTTGCTGTAGTGACCGGAGAGAGAAGCTCCTTGCCCGTCTCTGCCCGCCCCGCACGGGCTGTGCTCGCTTCCTCTCTGGCTCCCGGGTTCCCTCTTTGTCTCTGTAGCCCTCGGTCCTTGCTGTGTGTTGGGCACTCTCTGTCTTTTCTCCGTCCTTCTCTGTGCCTCTGTGGTGCTCCCTGTGCCGTTGTTTCCCATGGGATCCATCCTTGTGTCCCGTTCACTGTCCCTGTTCATTTTTAATCCCTCCCTCTTGTGCTGCCCATCCAGCATCCCGGGGGTTTCTTTTCGTGTTTTGGTTATTTTTCGTTTTCATTTTTCTTCTTCTTTTTTTTTTTTTTGGGTTCCATTTCATCGTGCACCTTGCTGTTAATTTTCTTCCCGTGTCCTCTGTGCTGCCCCTCCTCCTTTCTGCCCCTTGTCCCCTGTGTCTGCAGGGCTGAGGAGGAACTTCAACCCCTGTGGGGGCTGCCCCCCCTTTTCTGGTGTCAGCAGAGTCACTTTCTGTGGGGTGTACACATGGGAGGGGTTCCAGTCAAGTGCCCTGCTGCTGTCCAGGGCAGTTGGAGTCGTTCTGTGCCTTCTTTGGGGTGAGGAAAAAAGGCTGGGGGGGCTCCGACGTGGTTTGGGGCACCCCGAGGTCCCTGGGAGAGGGAGCCGGGCTGCGCTGGAGGAGCAGGTGAGTGGGGCATGGGGGGGGGTCATGCTGGGTGCCAGAACATTCACAGGGAGGGGTGGGCGTAGAATGCATGAAAACTGGAACCATAAAAAATGCCTAAATATAGTCTAAAAGGAATGTTTTATTGGTTTGTGTTTGGATTGAGGTAGGGTTTTTTTATAGATACTGCAAATATAAAAGATAAAGAATAAAAATATATAAGCAAATGTAAGTAACCAGTATATAAATATATTACATTATATTCTGTTATGAAAATAGAAATACACAAACATTTATACTTTAAAAGGAATGTTTTGTTGGTTTTTATTTGGTTAGAGGAGGGGTTTTTATAAATAATATAGGCAAAAATATACAACTATGCAAAAATATTTACTGACATAAAATTATTATAAATATATATATGCATATAGAAATATATGTAAGTATAAACATATATAAATATATATAATTATGAAATACATGTATGTAGTATGTAATATAAATAATATACCGATTTTAATACGTTATATTAAATAGTATGTTATAATAGAATGTAAATAGCATGTAGTATATTAATATGCTAGTAAAAAATACATTAAATAGTATGTAAATATATACAATATAGACATATAAATCTACAGATATAAATATGAAAACTAAATAGACAAATATATTCAAATATAATTTAAAATAAACTAGTTTTTTGTTTCTATTTGGTTAGAAGCAGAGCTTTTAAATAAATAATATTTAAAAATAGCAACATACAAAAATATATGGATATACATAAAATAGAAATAATATTAGTAATATAAATATTTGTATATGATGAATAATAAAATAATATTGTATATATGATCAATAGAATAGCAATTAAATTGAATGTATGAAATATACATAGATTATGAATATAGATTAAATATTAAAAAATATATGATTTTTATATCTAAAGGGGTATTTTTTCATTTGGTTAGAAGCAGGGCATTTTTAGTTTGGGTCGGGGTTTTTTTGGCGGACATTCATTTAGAGGATTTTATGACGGGTGCGGGCTCTCGTGCTTGGAGCTCTCTCCGTTCTCTGTCTGTCCCTGACAGGGCGGCAGTGCCGGGCTGAGTTGTGGGGCGCTGCTGCCACCGTGTGGGCACAGGCGGGTACTGCGCCGGGCCCCTCTCAGGATGGCGGAAGGGCCGGGACCCAGCCTTGCGGCAGCGCTCAAGATGGCGGCCTCTCTGGGACCCCGGGGCATAGGCGACTACTGCACAACCGCCGTTTTGTGAGTGCTGCAAAAGAAACTGCTGGGGCGCCGGCTCGTGGGTCGGCTGCAGTACCTCGCTGTGTCCACAAGGCGGCAGCACTGCCGCCCTCCCCACGCTCGCCAGCTCGTCCTGCCCGGCCAGGGCGTCCCTGGGCACCCCGACCTCGCCTTCGCCCCTCCCCTCTATTTACAGGCACCGCCCCGCTCGCCGCTCGCTCCGGGCAGCGGCGGGGACGCGTCTGCCTTCCAGATCCCCCGTCAGGAGAACAGCGTTGCTGCTCTGCTGGATTCAGATATCCAAGTGCAATTCCTTGGAGACATTGAGGGGATGGTGGGCTGAGTCTCAGGCTGGGTTTTAGCAGCGGGAATCGGGTGAGTGGGAGCCATCCCCCAGGACTGGTGACATCCATCTCTTCCGGGTTTGGGTGTCCCCGCCCCAAAAATTGATCTCACTTGAAGGGGCTTGGGGAAGTAGCGGGATGTGCTGGGGGGCTGTGCTGGAACCCCCAAGCTTTGGTCAGCCTGCTGCAGTGTGGGCTGCAGTCTGCTGGCTGTGCTGTGAGGAGGAAGGGACACGCAGCCGTGCAAGGGACGGGGAAGCCGCGGGGCGGGGGGGGAGTGGGATTATGGGGGCGGGCAAGCTGCGGGAGCCGCCGCGGTTCCGGGGCGGGGCCGGAATTGAGCGAGGCCGAGAAGCGGAGCCGCATGGCCGCTGTGCCAAGCGGGGAGCTGCGGGACACCACGGCCGCCGCAAAGGGTGACGGGGCTCTGCAGGGCGGGAAAGACCCGGGCCGGGAGCGCGGGGGGGCCTCCGTGCTCTCAGAAGTGATCTTTTCCAAGAGGAAGCATTAATTTGGGAGAGAATCTAGAAGTTAATGTCACTTTCATATGTGGAAGCTTTCCTCTTGGAGGGGGGTTATTCTTTTTATTAATGGCCGTTGTTACTGTTTGCTCAGGTAATAATTTCAAGTCGGATATTAACTTGCTTTTTTGTCCTGCAGATGCTGTTAATTTTTCAAGCTCTGGAAGCCATTTTACTGAGGACAGCCAGCGACCTCTCACATTTTTCTGTTGTGGGAATGAACATTGTGCAAAAGTTGATTCGTTCCTATATGAAACTGATCTACGCTGCTTTGTATTCTGAAAATTGCAAGTAAGTCTTCTTGGTGCTCTGGTGGGGAATCTCTGCGAATTGGTCTGGAGGGACTGGACTGGACATTGCAAAAGTCATCTTATTGCTAATAATCTCCTGTTATTTAAGAATCCTTTTCCACTTGTCATAAAATAATTGCCTGTGGCCGTCTTTGGAAAGTGGAAGCTCTGATACATCAGACAATCCAGTGCTGTAGGATACTTTCCTGAAGCTGTGGTTTTCATCAGTTGGGCCTGTCCTAGTGAGAGCTAGCATGGGTGGTACCTTGAGTCCTGTTATTTTAATGCTACTTGGTTTTTGGGGTGAAATGCACTGTGTGGAACAGGGCTGGGCAGTCTTCCTGTGATGGTGACAAGAGCTGCTCTTGAGTGCTTTATTTCCCTGTATTTTTTGGAGTCAGATTTCCATGTTTATAATGCATTTTTCTCTTTCAGACTGGCCTTTCTTCTGTAATTTTTCCAGTCACTCATATCCGAGGTCATTTTAGGCTGTTAGATAACTGTGTTACCTAGTCCAGACTCAACAAGTTTCTCGTGCTCATGTGGATAGGTGAAAGAAGTTGCAAATGCCAGAGACATTTCAGTACAAACCTGGGAGGAAGAGGAAAGCAAACAGAGTGAAATTGGCTTGTCCAAGGCAAATGACTCATCTTTCAGTCTTTAAGCAGAATTGGAAAAGCTGTCTCTGCTTTTCCACAACTGTGCTTCCTGCACTGTGCAGTTGATCCTATTGCAGCAAGCATTCTAACTGGACAGAGAATCTCGAATAGGTACACTGGAAATAAGTTTTGAAGCTGTGCAAGACCTGCACTTCTGATTAAGTGTTTAAAGATTGCAGGTTCTGGATAAATCCTTCTAGAACCTGCACAGAAGAGGCTGCAGATTTCTCCTGGGAGATGCTCTGTATTTTCTGTGCAGCCTCTTTGATGTGCAGAAGGGTTTTCTTCACTGTATGTCGAGATGGGATCTCTGCTTGAGTCACGTGGCTTTTTACAGATTGTCCATGACAGAAGCAGGATGGACAGATTACAAATCTCTTCATGGCAGTGGCTGTTCAGATGCTGGACGTCCTGTGCACGGTGGCCCTGACACATTCCCATTGAAATAAATGGCAAACCTCTATGAATTTGTGAGTTCAGAGAATCAGAGAGTAACTAGGGGTTGTCTAGTCCAACCCTACTGCCATGGTTGTTGTTAATTTTGGCACTTTCTGCCTTTTAAACCCCTTTTATAAAGGGAATATCCAGCCTCACATTCATTACAGCTCAATTTTGGGGAACGAGATAAAAAGGCGTTTCCTTCTCCCTTCTTCCCTCACCCCTCTTTCCCAGCTGCTGTTACTACTGCCTAAAATAATTACTTGGATCGCTTAACTCCTCTTCTGTTTTCACTTTAAGTTTTAATCTCTTGGTTTGGTGGTTTGTATAAGCATCATCCTGGAAATAACCTGCAGGTTTCCCTCTGCTTTGTCTTTTTAGGATGAGCCGAGGGTGCCTTACACTGTTGTCAGCGATGGTGGCTCAGGGCCCGGATTCAGCAAGGGATGTGTATAGTCATTTTGATTTCAATAACAAATACCTGCCTGGATTGTTGAAGAAAGGATTTAAGAAGGTAAGTCAAGGTGCTGCGTGCCGTGAGATGCTATGCCATGGCTCCACCAGCTGTTTTAGCTAACTGTTTAGAACAGAGTTGTTGCCAGTGTTTGCTGCATTTTCATCTGCAAGAGCTTAACTCTCCCTTCCTGTCCTTTGTCAGGCTGAAGTCCTTGGTTGTGCCTAACTGGACACAGGAAAATGCCTCCTGTGTTTCAGCAAGCTGTGGAGAAATAGAGATGTACAGTTCCAGTGAACTGCTCTTCTAGTGTCTGAAACAGAGAGAAAGCGATAGGAAACTGTTTGCTACAAATAGTCGGGATTGACCCAAACCAGTGCTTTAGAACAAGAATATTTATGTATTATTCCAAATGCAAGTGTGTGATAAATCCAGTATTGTTTGCAATGTTGACACTGCAGTGTTTCTGGATTTTAAAGATGACTTGCAGATTGAGTGTGTACGTTTGTTTTGGAGTTGTGCCATCTGAGATGAAAATTCAGACTTTTTCTTTAAAGAGCAATCAAGTGGAAGGCAAAAAACCACACACGTGTCTTTTTTCCTGCAACCACCTTTTAGAGTTCCGGACTTGTCAGATTCCAGAGGTTTTGACCTCACTGCAGGAGTTGTCTGCAGGAGTACCTCCACCCTTGGTTTTAAAAGCCTGGGTGTAGTCTTTTGAGCACAGGCTGCTTAAATACGTGAGCAAGGTACAAAGAAACAAGCATCCAGAAGGTCTTACTCTCGTACAGCTTTCAGTGAAGTTATGTCACAATTGGCTCTCAGAGGTGGAATTTTAACACAAAAATACCAGGCCCAAAGCTTACACCAAAACCCTGTTAGTTTCTCTTTGTTTCTTCTTTCAACCCTTTCGTGAGTCCCTGCCACCTTATCTTTTGCCTACTCGGAATCTCCTTTCAGGCTTCTTGAGATGCAGCTTAATTTTGCACAGCAGGTTTAAAAAAAAATGCAAATCACGGCGAGACTCTGTCAGGGAACGTTTTTTGGGACGTTCAGCAGCCACACTCTCTAGTCAAGAGTCCTTGGGTTTGTTGCTGTTCCTCTTTCATCCTTATATCCATCTTCCAGCCCTTTTCTTCTCTCTGTCCAGTGTGTCTTTTGTGTTCCTTTCTTGTCCTGTGTGCTCCCCATCCCATTCCCGTTCCCTACGGAGGGGGAGGGTGTGGAGACTGGGGGCTCCGAGGTGGATTGGGGCACCCCAAAGTCCCTGGGAGAGGGAGCCGGGCTGCGCTGGAGGAGCAGGTGAGTGGAGCATGGGGGGGGGTCGGGTCGGGTCATGCTGGGTGCCAGAACATTGAGAGGGAGGGGTGGGTGTAGAATGCATGAAAAATAGAACCATAAAAAAACCCTAAATATAGTCTAAAAGGAATGTTTAAATGCTTTTTATTTGGGTAGATGAAGGGTTTTTCTACCTAATATAAAAATAAAATATAAAGAATAGAAATAGATTGGTATACATGTAAAATATAATGAAATATAAGGAGCAAATATCTATGGAATATCTAGTATATAATAGAAATAATGTAAATATAAGAATATGTGTAAATATAAAATAGAGCTATGAGAACAGTAATAAGAATGGGGCAAAACATCAGTGAGAAATGGGGAAAAAAATCCCTGAAAAATGGGGGAAAAAAGTCAGTGAGAAATGGGGAAAAAAATGAGGAAAAAATCATGGCGAAATGGGGAAAATCAGTGAAAAATGGGGAAAAATCAGTGAAAAATGGGGAAAAAATCCAAGAAAAATTGGGGGAAAAAAATCAGATCGGCGATTGATGGCTAGTGCGTGCTGATCGATTAGCTCGGCGATCGATTCCTAATGCCTGCCGATCTATCGTTCTGGGCTCGATTGCTTGGTACTGCTAGGCTGAAAAATTAAATTAATTAATATTAAATAGTTTTTTTTTTTAATTTTTTAAATTTTCTATGAATTTGGGATTTTTTTTTTATTCCTCTGGACCCCTCCCGAAATAAAATCCCTCATTTCCCACGGAATTGGGGATTTTGGGACCCCCCACCCACTAAATAAAATCCTTTTTTTTTTCATGGCCTTGTGGATTTTTTTGGGATCCCTCTCTCAAAAAAAATCCATTCATTTTCCCGTGGATTTGGGATTTTTTTAGGGTGTTCCCCAGAACCCTCAATTTTTTTTCGGGATCGCTCCCTGAAAAATTCCCAGAGATTTCTCTCCAAAATCCCGCGGATCCCAGGGACCCCTCCCCAAAATTCCGAGGCTCTTCCTCTCCAAAATTCCGTTTATTGGCGGGGTCCGGGAGGATTGGGGGGGGTCGTGGGGGGATTCTGGGGGGTCAGGGTGGATTTTTGGGGGGGTTCAAGGGGAACTTTGGGATCACTTCTGGAAGAAGCTCCTCCGGGATCCCAGGGGATTCCGGGGGGATTTTCTCGGGGATTCCGGGAGGGATTTTCCCGGGGATTCCGGGGTCACTTCTGGAACTGCTGGAGCGGGTCGTGCTCCCCGTAGGTCTCCAGGTGCCGCTCCAGCTCCTCCCGCTGCCGCTGCAGCCGCGGGGGCATCTCCAGGTAAACGTCGGAGAAGAGCAGGTGAGGCGGCAGCTTCGCCTCCCGCTCCGCCTGTTCGAACGCCTCCAGCACCTGCGGCAATTCCCCAGCTCTGGAATTCCGGGAATTCCAGGAATCCCCGCCTTTCCCAGCCCCCCAAACCGGCAGATTCCTGCCTCAAATCCTGCATTGTTTTGGCGGGCAATTGGGGTTTTCACTGCGATGAAATCCTGGTCCAGAATCTTGGTTATTCATCCCAAAAATCCCCGTGGTTTTGCATCCCCAGATTCCAGATATTTGCCACCCGCCCACCCCACCAAAAAAATAAATAATAAAAAAAAAATCCCAGCTCAAAATCTTTGGGATCTCTCCAAAAATCCCGGTCCCCAATCTCAATCCTGATCCCGGTCCTGGTCCTGGTGCCCCATCCCGGTTCCGGTCCTGGTCCCCGGTCCCGATCCCAGTCCCTGTCCCTGGTCCCCAATCTCGCTCCTGGTCCCAGTCCTCGGTTCCAGTTCCCGGTCCCGATTGTGATAAATGTGATTTGTGCTAATTAAGTTGTAACTTTATTATCAAAATTGTATTTAGATCCATAGAAGACAATTGTTACAGAGTGAGGGGGGAGATGGGTGAGACAGGGCAAAGGACATCTTCCAGATGTTGGGAGTCGAAGAAGGAGGTTGGAAGAAAGTCAGACAAGAAGAGTAGAAGGACGTAGGTCTGACAAGCAGCATCTAGAAATAGAAAGTTTTGACCTTGAAATGGGCCAAAATGGGATGATTCCAAGCATGGGACTAATTAGAGTCTTGTTATGGAAAACATCTGCTCAATCAGACAGGGCGCCTGCGCTACCTGCAGGTCACACCTCGGTCACTGAGGAAGACGATGAGCCTTCACTGGAAATAAGACCCTCAAAAGGATGAGAGACCCCCTAAGCCATTAGTAGAGCATGCTCTGTACACACAGTGACGGAGATTTGAGGAATAGAAACTAGGAGGAGTTTTCTAGAAACTTCTGTAGCCTACAGTATATAAGTGGGATTGTTAGCCTGGATGCTTTGGCACGTGAGGAATGGGAGCCACTCCCCGTACCCCCGGTCAGAGGGGGGCCCTTCCCAGTCGGTTTTGTTTATGCTTTATACGAACCTCAATTATACTAAATTACTTACTGCCAAATTTTGTATATTCTTAAATATATGCACTTTGATTGTTTCATGTCCAATACTTTAATTGTCATCTCCAATACTTTGATTGTATTCATTTTGTTACTATTAAAAACTTACTATTAAATTTAATCTTGTTGCTTGATAAACTGGGAAAAATAGAACATCATTCATAACACGATCCCGATCCCGGTTCCGTCCGTCTGACTTCCGGTCCCCTCAGGACCCCCCAAACCCCTAAAACCCCCCAGAACCCTCAGCAATGCACCCGGAACGCGAGCACCGATCTAATCGATCAGCAGTCGCGATCAATCGATTGCCGATCTAATCCATAGGCACGCATTAGCTATCGATCGCCGATCTCATTTTTCCCGCCATTTTTCATGGATTTTTTCCCCATTTCTCCCCCATTTCTCCCCGATTTTTCCCCCATTTCTCACTGATTTTTACCCCCCATTTCTGACTGATTTTTCACAATTTTTCATTGATTTTTTCCCCATTTCACCATGATTTTTTCCCCATTTCTCACTGATTTTTTTTTGCAATTTTTCCCCATTTCTCACTGATTTTCCCCCATTTTTCATGGATTTTCCCCCCAATTTTCATGGATATTTCCCGATTTCCCCCCCCCATTTCTCACTGATTTTTGCATATCCACTTGATATTGTCTCAACTCGATGGTAACTATTTAAAAATTGTATCAAGAATCACTGGGACACGACGCTCGGAATTCTCAGCAGCTGCTCAGCTTGGCTAATTCAAGGACTTTCCCCACCTAGGGAACAGAGCGCCCCCAGCTTGAACAGCAGCTTTTCTACAAATCCGATACAAAATCGCCCTGGGCTGCCAGCGCTGCAGCTGCTCCCGCACGCAGAGGACACCAGGCTGCTGCCAGTTGTCCTTTGGGCAGAGCAGCTCCCGGGGCCCGCTCCCAGCTGCCTCAGCCCAGACTCCGTGCAGCCCTGAGGGACAGCGGCCATCAGGGAGCCGGAATTCCCCCTGGCAACGGGGAGAATCACGTGGTGCGGGACGGCTCCACGTGACCTGCAGCTGTGTCACGTGGCCGGGGTGCGGGTTCCCGTCCCTACCGAAGACGCACGCGCGGGCGCCGCCATCCGTGGGAGGTCGGAGATTCGGTTAAATAGTCACAACCATCTGGAGCATTAAATAGCCCCGGCCCCAGCATGGTCTGCCCCCAGAACTTGGCGATGAACGTTTCCTCGCAGAAAGCACAGGCCAAAGGCAGAAATTCCCCCGGCTCGGGGGGAAATAAAACAATGGCCCAGCAGGGGCCATGGGGGACGATGGAACGGGAGCCGCAGGGGCGGGGCCCGTGCCGGGCGCGGCACCGGCGGCTGCGGTTCCGGCCCCGCCCACGGCCGTGTCCGCCCGAGCTCGCCCCGCAGCGCGGAACGGGGCGTTCGCTCGCCTGTGGCCCCCCCTGCTCCCGCTGTGCCGGCGGCAGCTGCGCCAGGAACGGGGAAAATGCCTTTGGCTCGGGCAGCTGTGGAGTCTGCCTCCCGAATTCCGCGCTCTTCACTGAGACCGTGCTGAGCCACACGAGCGGCTGAGGGCGCTGGGCTTGTTCAGCTGGAGAAGAGACGGAGCTGAGAACTCTTGAGGCGTCTGCAGCTTCCTCCCGAGGGGCAGCTCTGCTCTCTGCGACCAGTGGTAGGTCCCAGGGAAGAGCTGCATATCTTTCGAGGCGGGGTTAGGCTGAGTATGAGGAAAGGTTCTTCACTCAGAGGGTGCTGGGCACGGCCCCCAGGCTGCCAGAACTGCGGGCGCCTGTGGGCACCGCTCCCAGGAATGCACAGGGTGGGATTGTTGAGGTGTCTGCAGGGACACGGGTCGGACGGGATGGTCCCTGTGGGTCACTTCCAGCTCGGGATATTGCACGATTCTATTCCGTGACTGCCGTGGGGAAGACGGTGGCTTTAGCTTGGCTGCTCTCGCAGTTGTTTGTGGTTTGTTGCAGTGTGAGGGTTTTGGGGGGCTTTTTAAACATCTCACTCGTGTGTGGCTCCGGGCAGCGTCACCGCTACGACACTGCGATGTTTGAGCCGCCGCAGGGCAGGGTTTAAATCCAAACCAGGGCCCCTGCTTTCGCTTAAAAAAGGGAGGGGAAAAAAAGCTGGAAATAGGTTGCCGTTTTTGTACAGTCCTTTCAAATGTCTTGACTGCTTCCGTGTTTAAAATATACTGTCCTTTTTACAAGGTCGGAATTAGTAAAATAGATGTAAAAGTTGAAGGCTGCCCCTCTGCTATTGCCACTAGTTTGCCATTAAGGTGGTTGCTACTTTTCCGTACTGCTGGTAGCTGGAAAATCTTTTCTTTTTTAAAATGTAAGGTGTCAGTAGGTGGCCTAACAGTTGGAGCCGAATTGTAGTTCTTTGAGGTTATTTGGTGGTCGTTTTCTCCTTGGTAGGAACCAGTCAGTGCATTTCCATCTGAAGCACTACGGTGTGAGCTGTGCTGATTGCTGTTACACCTCACGTGTGGAGGAGTGGAGATCAGGACAATTGATGCAGCTCACAAGCAGGCTTGTCTCATTTCACACTAAGCTGTGCACGGGCTGGCACGGGATTCAACATCTGGGGAACAAATGACGACGGGCACGTTGCCAGTTTTGTTCAAACAAAGCAGGTATGTTACACTCCAGTGCCCATAGCCTGGCTGACAAGTCAGTGTAAGCCCCTGTGTGGTGAGATTTTTGCTCTGAACCAACAAATCACGAGTCAAGTCATCCAGCAGCAGATATTGGAATAGTTTCTCTGATGCTAAATTAGGAGGCTAAGTAGGTTATGTAAGTTGGTGATCTTGGTTTTTAATGTGGCGTATGGCCAGGGCATGCCTGGGTCTGGGTTGCAGTAGCTTAAGAAAGTGCTGAACTCCTGTGGGTGGCTGTGCTTCCCCTGAGCCCCTTGAGCTGCACGGCAGCATGTGCCACTTCTGGCCTGAGCTATTCTAAAGTCATGGAAAGAGGCAGAAGGGATTTCTGGCAGATACCAAACACCGGTGCCTTGTGGCTCAGGAAAGATAAAAGCACAGTTCAACTTAGCACAGTTCCTCTGAAAGGCAGCTTGCAAAGCCCCTGGCGTTCTGCTGCCTTGGATTTCACAGCTGTGCCCTTATGATACAGAAATGTGAGAAGCTGCTCAATCTTTCTTTGCTGGCCTTCCTTGGCTCCCTTTCCAGGGTAGCCTATTCCCAAGAGGTTGTTCCTGCAGCCGTGTTGGTGCTCCTAGGTTTGTTTGGCTGACTCCTTCCAGAGCCCGGGAGGCTGAGGGAGGACTTTGTGCAGGAAGGGCTCTGCTTGTACCCCTCCAGTTTCAGGAGTTCAGTCACAGCACTCCTGTTACACTTTCTCTGCCCTAGTTTCCTGGCGTGCCAATGTCCCTGCATGGCTGTGGTGTGTTATTCCACGTATGTTTTCCTTTCCTGGATACTTCATGGACTGTGATTTGTTGACTTCTGATGCAGAAAATCTGTGCAAGCGTTCTGGGTAGGCTGCACGGTGATTTTCTGTGCAGTGGTGTTCATTTTAACTGTTCCTGCAGCAAAGTTTTACCAGGTTGTTTAAAGCATCTCAGAACTCCTAGTGCAGAAGTCACTGAAGCCCAAATAATAAAAGCTGTATTTCCTTACACGTTGTGAATTCTGCAAGGGAGCGTGAGAGTGACAGAACTTTTTGTAGGAATTGTTCAGAGTGGATAAAGACAAGTCTTGGGAACAATATTTGAGCTTGTGGTGTGGAATATGTAATACATAAATATATTTTATTTGCTCTATGTTTAGGTAAGGCTAAGAATTCTAAAATCTTACACTGTGATAATTATCAATACTTATAATAATTAATACTTATTAATAATTATTAATGCTTTACTTTCCTTAACACAGGTGATATATTTGGATGAGTCTGTGTCATCTTTCATACAGATTCGAGGATCTGTTCCATTATTTTGGGAGCAGCCAGGACTGCAGGTGAGCAGGAGATAGCTTTAATTATACAGATAGTTCTTATTCATGTTCTTTTAAACATCATCTAGTAGCCTTTGGGCTCTTCCTCAGAGTTGCCTGTAAGGATGAGGTGATCCTTTGGGAGCACGTTGGTGCTGCTGTGATTCACCAAGCCTGCTCCTCTCTAAAAGTCTAAAAGTGTCATTGCACACGACTTGAGTGTCCATTCTTTTTTCCATGTCTTCTCTTTGAAGTTCTGACTTTTTCCTCTTTTAAATGGTTTATCTAAGGACATCCAAACAGACCGTTTTCTTCTGAATTGTTCTTGAAGAGAAGTCTTTTCAAGAAGTCAATAAGAATCCAGAGTTACTGTGATAGAATTTCATCACAGTTTTCTTGAAAGAGGGACTGATTCAGCAACTACTGCTGTGACACATTTTTTACAGGAAAGGTGAAAAAAAGTTTGTGCCTTACAGGGCCTCTAGGTTCATTAGACACACCAGCATTTTGCAGTATAACTGCTGGAACATTCACATGCCTTTTGCTCCAAAGAAGACAATTTAATGTAACTTTGGTGTTGTAGGTGGGATCCCATCGTGTCAGGGTGTCAAGGGGTTTCGAGGCAAACGCACTCGCTTTTAACAGGTAAAAATCATCTAAAGTTTTTGCTAATGCACTGAAAACCTCTGATCAGTTCTGCTTCATCACAGAGAAGGGATGCATTATTCCAAACAGGAGGCTTTTTCTGTGCAAATGTGGGATTCAGCAAAGCTGGGGACTCTCTGGGGATTGCTTATGCCTTCCGATGCTTCGTTGGAAAGTGTGAATAAAATTTATATCGAATGCTTTGCAAGTTCTCAGTGTTGCAGGTGTTGCTGTTTATTTTCTGTGTGCCAGAAGATGACTGTGGAATTTTTCTTCTGTTACCAGGCATTTCCAAACTCTTAGGAATTTACATGGCAAGCAACTTATTGTAAATTTACTTGGGGCAAAAGAAGGAGAGCACACGCTCAGCAAAGCTTTCCAGGTGAGCATGACAGTTCTTTCACTGTGCCTGTCCTTGGAGTTTGCTTGTTTGCAATGAAGCTTTTACATAGCCTTTGGAAACCAAACCCCCAGGTATGCTGTGCTCTGGGAGCTAAAATTGGATTTATCATAACAGCACTGCTTAAGATGCACGATGTGGAATGAATTGTTAAAAGCTCTCCACGTAATTCCTCTTTGATTCTGTTTAGGTTGGTTACCGTACTGGAAAATTATAACAGCAGTGTAGACAATGTTAATGGATTTCAGGTTATTTTCATATTTCATGCTTATTAGTGTCTTACTGAAAACAGAAGTCTTTTTTACACTCTAAAATTGATGAATAAATACATGATACTTTATGGTGTTTAATGCTGCAATGTTTCATTTAAGGATATTTCTTTTGAAATTAATGGATAAATCCCTTAATATTT